>OY776677.1:150609916-151290389 GCA_963675555.1 Leptura quadrifasciata | reverse complement strand
ACTAGCTCAAACACTCTGTCGCATCCCAAAAACGACAGTGATATAATATTAATTATTTCCGTGGATTGTTCTAATATTGCTATGGGTGCAGTGTTAGAACAACTAAATGTAGAGAATAAAGAAGAGCTAACAAGCTAGCAACTAGTCTGCGGCTGATGATACACAAGTCTTTTCTTTGAGATTAATCTGACTGCTGGGCTTATTACAATCAAATTTTTGTTTGCGTTTTGCGATTGAAACCGTAGTATTTCGCAAGGTTTAGGGAATTATTTTCAATAGTTTTGGAAACGCATGTGCACCTTGATGGATGGCAATGAATTTAGTTCCTTTTATAGGAAACAGTGGAATTTTTGGTCTGTCGTAGTGTGTATTTTACTACATATTTTACTATACATTTTGGTTACAACAACTAATGTACTATTTTACTGCAAACAGATACTAGAAAAGTCTAATGAAAGATACATTCAAAAGGTGTCTTCGATCGGATGTTGTCAGCGTTTTTCAAATGTGTAACCCCCTTCGGACAGGTTTGGCTTTGGGTCTGGGGGTTGTCTAATGCATTTGGTGTTTTTATGATTGTGGCTTTTGCTGCGGGAGCAAGAGATGCAATTTGCTCGGTAATTAAAACAGTATTTTTGTATTGTTTCTCTTCTATATGTAAAGATGTTATAATTGTGAATATTAAATTATGTCTTTAAAAAACTAACACTCATTGTGTGTTCATTTTAATTCTGTTATATCACGTACACTACATTATTTATTACTTTTAAATTTTATTACCATAATAAAGTCATTTAAATTCCAGCAGATAATAGAATTGTGCATTGTGCATAGAAACCTGATAAAATAAAGTACATCGTATTTCCGTTTCAAAATTATCCACATTTTTATAAGAGGAAAACACTATATGAATTCTTTGATGTAAAAAACACGAAATCTACTAGCAGTTGTTTCCAATTGATATTTGACATTTGAATCTCCGGTTCAGTGGCTCAATGCTTAAGAAGTCCCGGGTTCGAATCCTGGCTAGAGTACAGTGGTGTTTCTCATGTATTACTGAGTTGGTACCAGTGAACTAGACGAGATTGTGCGAGAGACAACACGGCTAGTTGCTGTACCACTCCTGAGGTCGAGTCTCAGTTGCGGCAGATGGCAATGTCGTAGGGAATAGTTGTTGTATAATTGTCCTCGTTGAGTGGTGGAATAGCTAAATTCCACCAGGACGTTAATCTAAATAAGGCGTTAAAAAAAATCTTGTGCATTTGGAAACGGTTTTTCATGCTTTGGCTAAGTTTTATCATAAGGGCAGAACAGGTCTCAGATCGAAGGTAATTGAACAAACTTTCAACTTTAATGGAGCATTTTTTACACAGGATGCACAGTTATTGCGAAAATTGAGAAAATAAAACAAAAAGTAATTATTTTTTCAGAGTTAAAAAGCTCATTACTTCAAAACACTTTTTCTGAGTCAGTCATTTATCAGAAATAGATGTGATAAGTCTTAAATTAATTTTGTAAACAATAAAAATGTATATTCTTCTTATATTCTAGTTGAAATTGCTTATTTCTCGAGATTGTTTGAAAAACGCCCGTTTCTCATGCTTCTAAAAGAAACATTGCTCTTGATGCTGAGGTCCACCCGTCGATTCCTGAAAGTGTGAGCAATAAATTCATCCATAGTTTCCAGTAGCATAATGATTTTTTAAATCGTTTTCCATATTATGTGGATTGATTAAACGTGCTAAGACAAATTTTAAAAACAACAAAAACTATACATTGAGTATAATTTTAGAACTTTTTAAATGAGTAAATAAACAAAGTTCATACTGACCCCAATTGATAAAAAACCCATTACGTTAACTAATTATTGTTGATACCAGCTTAATTGCTAAAAAACTTAAAACCTAACATATGCAAATTTGACTTCGCAACGAAATTTACTTGCGTTTTTATCTAAGAATAAATAATAGGCGTACTATTTACACTAATTTGTTGCCTTCAACTTGATATTATGAATTTGGAGCAGAACAAATTTGAGACAATGGAGTGGAATTGAAGCTGAAATGAGATGAAAAATAATTATTACTCGAGTAGAAAAGGGGTGCCTTGTGTATGGCGACAGAAGGGATGTTTACTTAAGAATTACTTAAACAAAACTTCCACACTGATAAAAACTACCTAATTTTCATCTTTATACTGACGTTCTTTCATATGAATGTGCTAAATAAGAGTACTAGATTTAAAAAATTATTATTAGCAAATACAAAAATTATAAAATTACCCAACTTTTCTGCATTTATATTAACATTCTTACCTAATACGTTCTATTGTTAAACAAGTAATATACAGGGTGTTGCATCATGAGAGGGACATAGCTTAATAGGAGGTAGAGAACATCAGTGGTAACCGGAACCTCCCATAGAAATGTCTCATTGGGCCTTCATTACGAAGTTACAGGGTGTTAAATAATTTTTGGCCAAACCTGTTTTTTGTCATAACTTTGACAGGGAATGAAATAACGGATTCATATTTGGTACGGCTAATGTACTAACGAGCCCCAAGAGGTACATGTATAAAAAAAAATATGTCCAGGTCCGGACTCACTATAATTTATGTTTCTTCTTTGCATCAATAAAACATCACCCTGTATATATTTTTTTGAAATTTCGATACGATATTCGAAAAGAGCAAGAAAAAACAAACAAAATGGCCTATTTCATTTTTTTGTTACACCTTCGTGGTTATTTAAATACGTTGTTAGATGTGCAAGAAAATGGAACCCTATTAAATGAGAGGCACGTGAAATAAATAGTTTTATAACTAAAATTTGCAAAAATTCTATTGAGCCTAGGTGGTCTGGGTGAATCCTAATTCCGGCACGTTTTAAAGGTCCATTTTGGTAAAAAACTGTGGTCCTAATAAGTAATCGGGTATGAAATAACAAATTTTTTAATCAATCACAGTAGGCTTGTTCAAAGAATAAAAGTGACAGATAATTTAAACCATTTAGGCCTAAGCAACCAGTTACTTTGATCAAGAAAATCATCAACATTTTATACTTAATAAAAATTGGAAAAGAGAACAAACTAAAATCTAAATAAATAAAATATTTTCCATTCAATTAACAATAAATAACAAAACAATAACTAAATGTGTTTAAAAATAAAACGTAATTGACATTAAAGTAAATTTTCAAAATGTCCTCCCCCACATTCTGTGCATTTTCTTCCGCGTTTAGAAAGGTCACCAATTGCTCGACGTATCATTTCTGGATTATTCCATATTTCGTCGCAGGTTGTAACGATGCGCTGGATTAAATGTTGTCTACTTTCAATTTCAATGCTATAAACCTCGTTTTTTAAGTGGCCCCATAAAAAGTAATCACAAGGGTTACAATCAGGAGATCTTGGTGGCCATTCATGTGGACCCCCGCGTCCAATCCATCTATTAGGATACACATTGTTTAAGTGTTCTCTTACTTGAAGGTTAAAATGTGGTGGGGCCCCATCATGCTGAAACAACATGCCTCTTATACCGATATTTTCTAACATATTTGGTAAAATGTTTTGAAGAAAATCAAAGTAAATTTCACCATTCAATCTTTCTTCAAAAAAATGTGGCCCTATCAAATGTCTATTCACAAGTCCGACCCAAACATTTACAGAAAACCTGTGTTGCAAACGGCGTTGGCGTACCGCATGTGGGTTTTCCTGTGCCCATTTATGATTATTTCGTGAATTGTTTACTCCATCCCTTGTAAATTGTGCCTCATCCGTAAATAAGGTTCTGTAAATGTCTGGGCGATGGTTAGACAACCAATGACAAAATGCCAGGCGGGGGATATCGTCGCCTTGTTGAAGACGCTGTACCTGCTGGATATGATATGGATGGTTGGATGGTAACGTTCTCTTTTTAGGGTTCTCCATACTCGCCAATGAGGAATACCAGTTGCCAAACTGATTCGTCTAGTGCTCATATTTGGGTTTTCTTGAACTACGTTTATAATATTGTTTTGTTCCTGCACACCTTGTTGTAAAACACGCTCCACAACTGCAGAAGTAGGAAACTTTCCGTGTTGTCTTGCATACTGGAACACCGTACTAAAGGTTTTATGATTAGGGCATCGACGACCAGGAAAACGCAGCCGATATTCTCTTTCCGTCGACCTACCATTTCCATTACAGAAACCATAGATGAATATTATGTCAGCATATTCCACGTTTGTAAATTTTACTGGCATAGTTAAAATATTTTCACAAGTTTTCACTAACTAAATGCGGATTATTGACACATTAAATTACTAACAAACAATTATTCAACTGTTTAGGAGATTTCTTTTTATTATCTGTCACTTTGAACAAGCCTACTGTGATTGATTAAAAATTTTGTTATTTCATACCCGATTACTTATTAGGACCACAGTTTTTTACCAAAATGGACCTTTAAAACGTACCGGAATTAGGATTCACCCAGACCACCTAGGCTCAATAGAATTTTTGCAAATTTTAGTTATAAAACTATTTATTTCACGTGCCTCTCATTTAATAGGGTTCTGTAATCCATTTTCTTGCACATTTAACAACGTATTTAAATAACCACAAAGGTGTAACAAAAAAATGAAATAGGTCATTTTGTTTGTTTTTTCTTGCTCTTTTCGAATATCGTATCGAAATTTCAAAAAAATATATACAGGGTGATGTTTTATTGATGCAAAGAAGAAACATAAATTATAGTGAGTTCGGACCTGGATATATTTTTTTTATACATGTACCTCTTGGGGCTCGTTAGTACATTAGCCGTACCAAATATGAATCCGATATTTCATTCCCTGTCAAAGTTATGACAAAAAAAATTATTTAACACCCTGTAACTTCGTAATGAAGGCCCAATGAGACATTTCTATGGGAGGTTCCGGTTACCACTGATGTTTTCTACCTCCTATTAAGCTATGTCCCTCTCATGATGCAACACCCTGTATACATATAATTTAGTTTGATGGCTATTTTATTTCTTACAAAATCATCAACAACGGAATTAAAACTAACCCTAAGGTTCCAACCGGAAGCTTTAACTCTTTTTCTAGACTCTCAGAGGGCTGTACGACTTATATTGATTAATTTACTTGTGGTAAAAATGGACAAGATTCTCCGTCCACGTCAAAATATTATGCTGTCAGATTAAAGTCTGACATTATTTTAATTAAATATATAGAAAAAGTAACTAAACACATACTATTTTTAAGCCTATCGTTTTATAGAATTTTTTCTTTGCATTTCATTACCTGATCAAGAAACCCTTTCGCAGCTAATTTTCGAGCGAAACAGGACCTTATTCATATAAACCATGAAATTGATTTCCGCGCCATCTGGATATTTCTTACACAATCATTTAACATTGGTAATTACATGTGAAATGAATTGTTTCCGTTTAGTACTAAAGAAATATATTATTTATGAATTACTCAGGTAGGATCAGTAAAACTTATGCTCATCGCTATTTTCGTATTAAAACCAATAAAATTTTATTGTAAAATATAGAACTATTTACGATATCGAACGCTTCAGTTGGCATGGCATGTCTAGTTGTATTTTCAGTATCCATAACTGAAATTCTTTGCGAGAATAAAAAAAAAACAAAGAATATTTGAAACATGCAAATGTTTATGTCGTTGTGCTATAAATTATGCCAAACATTTTGTTTATAATGTAAATTGCAACTATAAGAAAACTAAACGTTACTGTCAAATCGATGATAAATAGTCAGGGCCGGATGAAGGTGAATGGGAACCTGTAGGCAAAATTGGGATGGATGCTTGCTCAAGACAGGTGATTTTCGGAAAATCAACCTCCATAGCTTTCTGGAATCGGGCGTGTAAGTCATGAGAACCTTTTTCTTTCCATATTGTTTAATAAGAATTACATATTTATAATTTTTGGTGATTGCAGGGTAACAAACGTAGAAATGTTTAACATTTTATAAGAAATTTATATATAACCGAATATCCCGATGTACAATGTCTATTTTATGAGGGCCACACCAAATACCTCGCATATCTATTGTGGATGAATAAAGTTTTAGAAACAGTTATCTCATTTTGTGTGAGTTATATATTTCAGTAAAAACTAATTTGAAATCCATAGCCTACTTTGTGAGATATATTACAAAAACCTGATAAATAGGAAAACTACAAACGGTTATAGCTTCCTTATTTGAGGAGATACGAAAGAAGTTAAAGGGATGAAAGTTGACGGCAAATGCATAAAGAATAATAATGTGTATCGAAAGATTCGAAAAACGCAGTTGGCTTCCACATACGCTCTTGTGCAAAAATGAAAAAAACAAATCTCAAAGTAGGCCATGATACCATTAATTCCGTTTATTTTTTCTTTTCCCAACATATATATAAAACATATCACAAAAATTTTAACTGATAGTATCAATATTTCTTAATTTACGAAAACCACAATTCATATCATTGAATCGTAAACAAACAAATATCTCATAAATAAAAATACAAGCACATAATGAACATTAAAAAAAAACGAGAAACTATGTATAACAGTACTACATATTACCATACTAAAAAGAAAATGTGTGTATTTATTTTTCTAACTACAAATGCTCAAATTGTGCACCATGCATTCTAATACACAAACGTGCTCTACGAGACACCTCACGCATTACATTTTGGAGCTTCTCAAAAGTAATTGCCTCACATGCGTCTGGTTTTGATGTCCTTAATATTTTCAGGGGCAGATTGAAATGTAGTGTCTTTAATGTAACCCCAGACGAAAAAATCCAAGAGAGTAATATCTGGTGATCGAGCTGGCAATGGAATGGGCCCAAGGTGCCTATCCAGCTATCTGGCATAACTTGATTTAAATAATTTATACATATTACAGCAGTGTGAGGTGGAGCCCCATCTTATTGAAAATATGAATAATTTAATCTTTCTGCCACTGTTAATTCATAAAGAAAATCTTGAAATTTTGTTTTGCAGGAAATTAAGGTATCTACGAGCAGTTAATTTGCCATCATAAAAATAAGGTCCAATTACTTTAGTCCCTAAAAGATCCACCCAAACATTCGTAGAAAGACTTTCTTGGAAAGTAGTCTCTCTGCACCAATGTATATTTTCTCGTGTCCACTTATAATGCATATTTCTATTTAAATATTCATTATTAGCAAAATTTGATTCGTCTGACTAAAGAATTTTGCTACAGATCAGCGGATCATTCCTTTTTAGATTTAACAACCATCTACAAAATCTTACTATCCTCTGCTTATCTCCCTCATTTAAATGTCTTCATTTTGTAGCATCGAAATCCATTTTTTTAAATATTTTTCTTGCACTGTCTTTTTTTATGCGACAGTTTCTCTGAATTTATCTCAAAGAGGTTTCTTCGTTTTGGTTCTTGTTCCCGATAGTTTTTTTTTCGTTATTTTTTTATGGTATTCATTAGAATTCGATAAGATAAGCTGTTAAAATTTCAGCTTCATAAAAATATGTAATCCTTAAATATTCAATGTTAAAGATTGGGCTTCGTACAAAGCGCTTCGCCGACTCGTGACGTCATTCTGCATAAACATTACGGCGACCGCGACCGAGTTTGCTACACTAGTAAGTACTCTGTACTGTCCAGTAGTCCATTATAATTCGTGCCGAAAAGGTGTTGGCTTCCAATTTACACAATATTTCCTTTCTTCATTGTTTTTATGTAAATATAATTTTCTGTCTTCTTTTATCTAAAATAGGTTATAAATATCATATATTTTGTAGTAATAATAATAATAATAATATAAGTTTATTTAAGATAATATACAATACACAATATATAGAATGTACAATATACAATGTATAGATATAAAATACACAATATAATGATATATAAAAAGTAATATATGAATGGCGTATAAAATGTATAAACACCTAAATAAACTAGGGTAATCACAGAAGCAGCAGCAGATTGCTGCTGCTTGTGCGTGATTTTACATATACATAGCAAGTAATTTAAATAGACAATAAACAGAAGCTGACGTGTAATTTTATAATGTTTTCAGTTATTTAATTAGGTATATAGAATTTTTTATTTTTTTACGATTAATATATTATATCAAATGGCATATTTTGGATAATTATTATTTTTTGCTGGGATTATTTCTCTGGTTAACTATATTTTGAAACCTAGTTCGATCAGTATTTAGAAGCCATATTTTTACATTTTTTTTGAATTTTTTGAATTTGTCCATACTTTTAATATTTGTTGGTAGAATTTCATATAGACGAGGTCCTAAGTAGTTACAGTTTCGTTGACCTATGGTTTTGTCACATCGGGGCATGATATGACTGTGTTGTTTTCCTCGTGTATTATAATTGTGACGAATAGGTTCTATGTTTATTTTATTTTTTCTTATATTCAGTAACATATTTAAACAAAACAGTTGTCGAATATCCAGAACGTTGTTTTCTTTATATAGCTTATCACTAGGGTAAGTTCGATTTTTACCAAAAATTGTTTTTAGTATCCATTTTTGTATGGAATTTAGTCTTTCCAGATGGTTATCGCTTACTCCTCCCCAGCCTACAATACCATATGAAAGCTGTGATTGGACCAACGAGTAATAAAGAATTTTTATCTGTGGTTCGTTTAAGTATTCTTTAAGAAGTTTAAATCTGGTAAGTAGTCCTCTGACTTTTTTAATAATATTCATTACTTGTAGATCCCACCTTAGATGTCTGTCTACAGTAATGCCTAGGTATTTTATAGACTCAGCTTCTGGTATTTGCACGTCTTCATTAATTTTTAGTGGGCCAATATCGGGTAATGTGTTAGTGTAGGAGGTGAACGGTAAATATTTGGTTTTGTCACAATTTAAGGTTAGTTTGTTGTACTGGAACCATATTTTTATTTTTTTAAAGTCGGTCTCTGCTTCTCTTTTTAGAGTTTCCCAGCTATTTCCGGTGTATAAAACAGCAGTATCATCAGCGAAACTTAATATTTTACCAGTGGAATTAATGGATAGTAAACTGTTGATATATATTGTAAATAGTAGTGGTCCCAATACCGTTCCTTGCGGGACTCCGAATGTTATTGTTCTGGCACTACTAATAGTACCGTCAATCTCCACATACTGTTCCCGATCGGATAAGTAACTTTTAATGAGGTTATACATTTTTCCCCGAAGTCCATAACATTTTATTTTTTCTAAAAGTTTTTGGTGGGACACGGTGTCAAAAGCTTTAGATAGATCAACAAAGATACATAAAGCAGGTGTTTTTGAGTCTAGAGCTCTATATATTTCAGATGTTAATTTATGAATTGCATCTTCAGTTGACTTTCCCTCTCTGAAGCCATATTGGTGATCCGAGATTATATTGTGGCGATTTAAAAATTTCAGAATTCTGCATTTTAATATTTTTTCAATAATTTTGGCGATATTAGAGATAAGTGAGATTGGCCTGTAGTTTATTATTTCTAGTTTGTCTCCACTTTTATAAAGTGGTTTAATGAGACCAACTTTTAGCAGTTTAGGGATGCATTCAGTTTCAAAGCATCTATTTATTAGATATGTTATTGGAGTGGCAATTTCTGTTTCTACTTTTTTTAATACTTCCGTGCGAATGTTATCAAGACCAGGAGATTTTTTTAATTTTAGTTCTTTGATAACTTTCCGGACTTCTGTCTCATTTGTCGGATATAGGTACATTGTGTTTTCTATTTCGATGTTGTTTTCGGCAAAACCCTCTGGTGGATCGTTTATTTTGTTTGCATATGTTTGTCCCAAGTCGCTGTAGTGCTGATTAAATGCGTTTGCTATTTGTTGTTTATTTTCTATAATATTTTCATCTGTTAATCTAATTTTAGATATAATTGTTTTAGGTTCCAATTTGTTACAAATATTGTTTACACACTTCCAAAGAGCCTTAGTTGAGTTTTTGTTATTGTTTATCATAGAGTTAGAATAATTTTTTTCGCCTTTTGTATCAACCGGTTTAATTTGTTCTTGTATTCTTTGTATGCGTTAGATAGGTTTATATTATTTGGATCGCTTTGTAATTTTTGGTACAATTTATTTTTTTCATTTATAGATTTTACGAGACCAGAGGTTATCCATTGTTTCCGGTGTATATCTTTGTGATTTATTTTAATTTCTTTGGTGTTTTTTGTAATATGGTATTTTAATGTTTTGATAAATATATCTGTCATCAGGTCTATATTATTTTCACGGTACATGTCATTCCATTTTTCCTGTTGTAAGTCCGATTTGAGGTTAGCATAATTTATATATTTTTTATTTTTGATGTTTTCTTTTGTAGTTGTATTATTTTTTTCTTTATTTGTGTCGATTTTGAAACTTATAGCAATAGGATAATGATCTGTAATGTCATATTCAAAGATATAAGATTTTATATTATTATCATCCATATGTAGTGAGTTTTTTATGAAGAAGTGATCTAGACATGTTTCACTTTGCGGACGAGTTGGTTCATTAATATATGATATAAAACCATGGGCACTCATTGTATTTTTATATTGTTCAACATTATCATTATTTGAGAGTAAATCTAAGTTAATGTCCCCTGTTATGATGTGCATGTCATTTTTTTCTGTTTGATACAAATAACGCAGTAGCTGGGTAGTAAAGTGTTCTGGACATGTACTAGGTGAGCGGTATATTGCAGTTACCACAACTTTTTTATTGTTTTTTAGGATGTTTAGTTGTAGGGCTTTTGTTTCCCCAATGCTAATAACGTTATAATTATAGTGTATATTTGCTTTGATAAAGATAATTACACCATCGTTCCTATTTAAATAACCCTCATTATATAAAACATTATAGCCATAGAGGTTAAATACGCTTGGATCATGTATGTAATGAGTTTCTGTCAGTACAATAATTTTAAAGTCAACAGTTAATTGATTTAAGAGTATGGTTAATTCGTCGAAATTTTTAAATATGCTTCTTATATTGAGATGTAGTATTTTGAAGTTATGCTGTGCTTGTTGACAAGTACTGTTAAATATAGATAGGTTTTTAATCACTTGTGCTTTCATAGGTTCATTATTGTAATCTTTTATAAAGGGGTCCATAACCACTACTAGTTACTATAATCTGTTCTATCTCTAACATTACTTAACTGTTTTTTGAATACTGGACATTCACTATCCAGACAGGAGTGGTTTATATCGTAGTCTGTTTTGAACCTTAGGTTGGAGTTTTCGCAACTAATGCACTTTTTGACACGATTTACACAGTTTTCTGCTGAATGATTTTCTGCACAATTTGTACATACAGTCTCTTTTTTACAATCACGCATTTTGTGGTTGAAACCGTTGCACTTTAAGCATCTCAGAACACTAATGTTTTCATACACTGGGCATCTATTATATTTTATGTTTATTTTATTTGCTGTTATAAGCTTCTTAAATGTGGATCCCTTGCATTCAATTATTGCCATTTTGTAGTCTCCTTTTTTTGTGTTTTTCAAAAGTTTTAGCTCGAGCTCATCATCATTTTCTTTAAGACATTCATTTTGGTTAAGTATTGCTTCAATTATTTCTTCTTCTTTAACATCTTTATCGATGTTGGCTATTGTAACTGTAGGTTTTCTTAGTTGTGTCTCTTTTACTGTGTATTTGTTACCTAGACTTTTTTGAATTTCACTGATCATTTTATTGTTTGATGTACGAGAGTTGCATTTAATTATGATTCCACCATTTCTTCCATTTCTAATATTTTCTATTCCTACTTGAATTTTGCTAGGATTTACTGAGTTTTGTAGGTCTTGTTTTGTCTTTATGCAAGTCTGTTTTTCGTCTTTTGGACTTAGTATTAATTGCGGGATGGTCTTTTTGTGATAGTTGTATGCTTACACATTGGCATATTTAAAGTTGCGTTAAAATGATCCTCACAGCAATAAACATGGGAATCATGGGATTTGTCAGAAACAAAAACATCCCGACGCATAGCTTTCTGCCAAACTTTTCTAATTGCAGAATCCAAAGGCACGCTTATAAACAGTTTTTCTGGGGCATTTCTGGAAGTATTATGGCACTCAGGAACCACAATATTATAAGTCCATGAAAAAGTTGAAGAAACCCCAAAAGTTCTGTTACAGGGATTAAATATCTGTTCCACCCCCTCGTTTTAGATTGCGCTGAACACAATGGTGATATTTTTAAGGTTCCCACCCCCCAGCAACTACCCCGAAACTCGAAAGGCCGCCCCTATTTCGCGTTTTTTTTCCATCGTAGGCATGCGTATCGGTTTTTTGGGCAGGATTCGGGTAGGCCGTAGAAATTTAACCATACATCTCATTCACCCCCGGGGTTGAAACTACTCCCTCCCCTAATACTAAAATATATCTAAAAAAAGCAAAATGCATGAAAATTTGTTTATCCTCAACACGATTGTAATATTCATTTCTCCCCACCCTCCACTAACCACCGCTAAAACCTCTCCCTTTTCATATTTCTTGATACTGGGCATGTGGCGACTAGAAATATGCCCAGTTCCATAATAAAACCTTATCCAACAAGTGCTCGCATGCCCAGTACCACTAAACGTGAAGGGGGGGTGGTTTTGGGGATTTGGAGGTGGTTAACTGGGAGTGGGGATTGAGATAGTATAGACATCGTGTTTAGCAGCCTCGAAAACGGAAAATAAACATTTTCCACTATTTTGTATTTTTCGGTGGATTTCAATGTTAGGGGTGGTGGTAGGTTCAACCTTGGGGTTGACGGCATGTCTCGTCACTCAACTCCCGTTACAATGTGCCCATTAAGTATCCCGATCCAAAGAGTCCCCACATGCCCAGGGTCAATAAATATGAAAATGGGGTGGTTTTAGGGGTGACTGGCGTAGGGTAGGAGAGAAGTGAATATTACCATCGTCTTTAGTGCCCTCGAAAACGGGGAGAAAACATTTTCCACTATTTTATATTTTTCGTTGGATTTCAATGCTAGGGGTGGTAGTAGTTTCACCTCCGGGGGTGGATAATATGTTGAATGATTAAATTTTATACAGCCTACCCGAATCCTGCACAAAAAACTGATACGCATGCCTACCATGGAAATAAACGCGAAATAGGGGTGGTTTTTCGAGTTTAAGGGTAGTTGCTGAGAGGTTGGAACCTTAAAAATATCACCGTCGTGTTCAGTGCCTCGAAAACGTGGGAGTACCCTTGTCTCATCCCTGTACCACAACTTTTGTGTTTTAAGCCTTTTTTGGAACTTTTTCATGGAGTAATATTTATTAGAAGCTTTGTTTTCACTCATTTTAAACAAGCAAGAAGATAGAAAAGATGTAATTTAACAAACTCCGTTTGCATACAGAAATACAATAACACGCTTATTAAATCTCGACTGTCGCCTGACATCACGCGGGTCTCCGCCCAGTTTTCGCGCGGTCCAACTTCGGTAATTTATTTAAGGGCTTAAGCGGCGGGATAAAAACCTAAGAATTTGGAAATTGCCATAAAAAGTGTTCTACTTTCGATTTCTAAAATTTTAGAAAATGCTGAACGGGCCTACTTTTCTTACATTATCCGCAACATGCTCTCTAGTTCTATTTGGCTGCGGAGCATCTGGAAAATCTATCTCCGTAAACCGTGACTGCCGTCTCAGCACCAAAATTGCACCGACAATAAAAGCTAATCATATCGAACTTGTTATTATTGGTGTACACCATAATTACTGATATAAAACTTGTCTTAGAACTCGACAACGCAACAACGCAATATACAACAATGACAATCTGTCAAATTTGTACTTTGTTTTTCACTAATCATGGCATAGCTGATTTTATCATGAGCTATTGAACAGGAAATTTATTTCACTATTCCACCGGCAAGATGTCAATAATAATCCTCAACACAGTTTTTCAAAATTTTTCATGAAGGTTTTCATATAAATTGAAGAAAAGCACAGGATGGGAACAGAGACTTCGATACTATTATGCTAGAATTTGTAGCAGATAAAGCGGCCGAACGAAATATTCTCTACAGGATAGGTACCTACATGTTTACTTATGCAAATAAAATGGTGCAGGTTTGTGTTAGTATATTACGCATGGTCGATATAGTAGGAACCGCGCTATTCCAAATTTCGAAAGAAATCAGGAATCATTCGTTTTTTTTATTTTTAGTAAAATACATTTTCAAGGCAATTTGATGGGCTGCCCCAAGGCAATGCCTCGTTGCTTTAGGGTTAATCTGACACTGATATAAATAACTGATATACCTCAAGCCTTAATCATATACGTCATACGTATACTATAAGCAGGATCGCCACTCCAGGCGGGAAGGTGATATATGTGTTTAATTGGTCGTATCGGGCATCATTTTGCTTCTCCCGTCTATTTTATATAAAAGTCGATCATAAAAATTTCTTGTTCTTTCATTGTTTTCGAATAAAACAGGAATTTTGATATATTTTCTATAGTTACCAAAGTATATTTAAGTATCCTCGTGCAGACCGCGTCTATGGATTAATTAATTTCGTTATATATTAATAATCTTTTAGTTGTCTTCCTTATTAAGAGTTCGTTAAAATACAATTTGGCATATGCATGACTCTGTCCCACCGAGATTTATTGTCGTGAATTTTCTCACTTGTCAGATGTCAACCTGAGAATTTTTCAGTTAGAGCTATTTCTTAAATAATTTTTTAGATTAAATTTCTCAGTCACAAAATTGTTACAGACCTTGTAGCTGTCTGTTATGGGAAAACAACAGCCAACATTTCAGCTGTTGAAAAGTTACCGTCTTCACTGTAGCTACTCTGAGCCCATGTCACACTGTTGACAGGGAAATGTAATGGACGTAGCAGCATTCGAACCCTACGGTCTCGTAAAACTATATTCGTCATGAAAATGTACAACTTGCACTGAACTCCATCGCCCTAGTCAAAATAGCTCCTGAAATAATAAACAAAGCTAGATTGGTTTGTCATTTTGAAACTGTCGCATTATAACTTTCTCAGGAAGCATTTTCAGACATCTGTTGACTTGACTTAATTAATTTTTTCTTTATCCATAAACGCGTTAATCTACACAATTAATTATAAATTAAATACGAATTATAATTTGTAAAAATTAAGCATAACTGCAATGGCTACTACTTGCCACTACTACTACTTGCTCAACACTTGAATTAACAACTCACACATGTCCCGAGTTGGATTTTATCACACTCTGGTGTCTACTCTGTTCTTATAAGTTGACGTTTGGTCTCTTACCTCAATCATTGCAAAGAGAAAAAACAGTTTACAAGAAAATGCACCATACTTTTTAGCTGCGTAGTTTGTCGATACTTAACATTTATCCGCTCGACTATAAAGAGGATTGTTCGTGGTAGCAAAAAAGGTAAAGAATTTCGATTGGCCGATAGTCACTTATAAGGATCGCCTTTACGTGCTTCCTTCTTTTTGTACCTACATTGTTTCAGATAAAATTATGGTACGTAGATAAAAGCTACAACTTCTGCTTCCACTTTTATTCCTCCTTTATTAAACGTGCCAATAAATTATGAATATATGGATTTGGTAAAGCACTCCTTTTGTTTCGTCTGCAATTGATATTTTTCTTCGAGATAAAATCGCTTAATACATAACAGTATTTTAGACTACTATAAATTTTCTCGTAACATTCCTGTTCATTTTACGTTCATCCGATAAGTATTTAAAACAACGACTGTCTAGAGAAAATGAATTGGATGCATGCAGTTCTGTAGATGTAGATGTTTATTGCACTGGAACTGACTAATTTTAATTGAATAATGTGTCACGTATTTTTACAGCAGATTTATGTTTTGGCAACTGATGAATTGACGTTTATACATAAAATTATTTGTATACGTATTTATTCATATCGTTCAACAGTTCGAACAACAAATAAACAAACAAAGTCTATAAACATAACCATTAACCTATAAACATAATTCTCATTGTGTGCAGCTAAAACGTACGGAAAATTATGACTAAATGGTAAAATGGTACAGTTTTCTGTTTAATATGGCCATAAAGCAACAAGAAATGACACACGATGAGAACCGTAAGCATAACAATAAAAGAAATAAATCGCTTTCTGTATTAAACCACTGTTTTTTGCACGATACGTTGAGATCTCTAGTTTGAATTGGAAAACTTCCTTTTCCAAACATGGTATTAGGAGCAATTATTATACTATGGAATCTAAACTAAGTTGACATTGGTATAAGTTGACTTCATGGGGTGCCGATGTATTTATGTATCTATTAACTTGTAAGGTATAAACAGGAAACTGGTACATACACGTGTATACATTTTTCACATCAGTATAGGGCTACAAGTTGTATATTTTAATATTGATAGCTAATAATCACAATCGGTAATAATCCTAACAGATGGCAGATCGAATGCAGGAAGTAGTCATCGTGAGTATCTTTGTCTACTTAGCGAACAAGACGTTGGTGCTTAGCCGTGCGTCATTTTTCAAAATATCTCTAGCGGACGTGCATGCACACATACAGTGTGGAAGAAACAGACAAATGGAATAAATTGAGTATTTCAATTATTGTACACATTTATAAAAAATCCCGAGGCACGTCGATTTTGGATTATGAAATGACATCCTGTAACGTACAAATTTCATCCCTAAATTCAACCCCCTTCGAGTGGCAGTTCTAACCCCTAAATTTTTAAATGGGTAGTAGGGGATTGTAATACCTCATTTGAAAGGTATTTTCATTATCTATTCAAATAACCTGTAGTTTCAATATTACTTCCACTTACACAGTACATAGAACTGATGATATTTTCTTTTAGATAACGTTGAGTTTGTTAAGTTCTTCTTTTAACGTCGGTAGCCAGGTTGTACAAATATCTACAGAACAATTCGATACGCACTTGTCTTCATTTAATAAAATTATTGCTGATTCTTTAATTTTTCTTTTTTTGGTGTCTGCTTCTTTTATTAAAATTTTTGCCGAGTTCCAATTTATTCTATGTCCGTTTTCCTTATGTATACGGATTATCGGAAAACCTACGCCGTATAGGTGACAAATTTGATGTTAAAACGATATTTCAAACGGGGAACACTTTAAGATCTATTTTAACAAAAACAAAACCGATAAACAGGAGGCAGAATTAAAAAAACTGCATTTATAATATGCCGTGCGAATGTGATAAATGTTATGTGGGTGAGTCATCCAGACCTTTCAGTGTGAGGTTGAATGAGCACAAGAATTACATTAGAAAGAATGAAATTCAGAAATCAAAGATTTGTGAACATGCTTGGGAAAACGGACATAGAATAAACTGGGACTCGGCAAAAATTTTAACAAAAGCAGCAGATACCAAAAAAAGAAAAATTAAAGAATCAGCAATAATCTTATTAAATTAAGACAAATGCGTATCGAATTGTTCTGTAGATATTTGTACAACCTGGCTTCCGATGTTAAAAGAAGAACTTAACAAACTCAACATTGTCTAAAAGAAAATATCATCAGTTCTATGTTCTGTATAAGTAGTAAGTATCTATGGAAATAACATAAACAGAATCTTAAAGCTGTATATTTGACATACACAGCAAAATAAGAGTTCTTCCAAAAAAGCTTTGAAAACGGAAAGAGATTACTTTCCGAAACGTCAGCAAAATACATTATTTCTGTGTTTATTCCGATTTATATTATTTGCAAAATTTAACCTCTGACTATTCCTTTGGCGTAAACGTCATGGGCGCAGAGGCTTTTTTCCAATAATTCTATTATTTTGAAGATTCGGTGATTTGTTTTTTGAAGAGAATAATAGGAAAGAAGACTTAAAATGTCATGAAACGTCAAGATTTTAAATTTGAACAAAAAAAAAATTCATATCTGTCGGTATGTCTGTCTGTCTGCCTGTAACTTTTTTTTTTTTTTTGCGCACGTTTACTCTGGAACCGTTTATGATATTAACTTGAAATTTGGTACACTTATGTACTATAACGAGATCTGGAGCTAGATTATATTTTGGTCTAATCTCGTTGAAGGGTTCGGGGGTAAAAAGGGGTAAATAAGAGTAAATAGGCAAAGCAAGCAGGTAAGAGTCCATAAAATTCTATTATCTATCCCTCTACCACCCCCGTTGCCACCCCACCCCATTAATAAAGGGAGTAAAAAATTAAATTGAGATTTAGGGTACGTACGAGACCAAGGGCCTTTAAAATTTATTTTGGCATTAGTTACCCCTTCTACCACCCCCAGCCTATTGTTTAAGGGAATAAAAAATTAAATTAGGATTTAGTGGGTATACGAGAACCAAGGGCTTCTAATTTTTTGTACATTTGCCACCCTCTCTATCGCCCCCACCTCTATTATTTGCATTTGACCCTGTAACCAACGCATATTGTTTGTCACGTTGGTGGTAACAGGGTCCAGCGGAGCAGTGCTGATTCAATTTATAATCTTGTTGATTGTATCTTGAATGCATTTAGAGAAAGCATTCAAGACATAATCAACACACTCATTCTCCTATTTACAAATAAAATTTAAAATGAGTAATAGAATAATTGTACACTACTAAGTAGCTGAAAACAGTTAACAATAAAATTTGATGGTATATCACTTATTTAATTTTGTGCTACTGGTGCGGGTACCCAAGTCTATAATGATGGATCCCGTTGCAAGATTTCCAATGGCCAACAGACTTTGTTACTGCTGAATCTTTTGTACTCTATAATTTCTGGTCTAAATATAATTTTGATTTTACGATGTACTACTAGAGATAAATTTATATAACAAACAAAACAAATAAAACAAAAATGTACAAACATAAACCAAGAGTAATAGGAAAGATTTAACAGTTATGAAATATCAGTACAGATAGATAGGGGAAGAAGAAGTTATACTTGGTGAAGGTTTGGCTATAGAGGTTGCCGGAAGATGGACAGCGTCTGGTAAGGTAAGGTCTGTTTTTCTATGTCTTCTTTTTATTTGATAATGTTGAAAAGGAACACTGAAGTTGTTTTTGCTAGCCTGCAGGAACAACACGCTGTAAGTTTTTGTTTTTCATTTGTTGTAGCGAATTTCTTCAAGCAGACCGTTAATTTTTGAAATAAATATCAAAACCATAGCATTTTTGAATAGAGAATAAATAATACCACACCACAGAAATTAGACAACCTCCAATTCCAGAAGCCAGAGGCTTGTGCGGAAGGGGGTTACACATTGAAAAAACGCGGACATACAACCATTTCCTCCGACAGTGCTGATTAATCGCGATTTCCACCTCGCGCCTTAACCCACTCGGCTATCGACCAGAATGAAAAAATTCTTCAAATGAGATATCACAAGCTCCTACTTCTCATTAAAAAATTTAGGGGTTGCAACTGACACTCGAAGGGGGCTGAATTTGGAAGTGAAATTTGTATGTTGCAGGATGTCATTTCAGAATCCAAAGTCGACGTATCTCGGGATATTTTATAAATATGCACAATAATTGAGATTCTGAATTGTATTTATCTCATTCAAACTCAGATGTAGACTATGAAATTAAGGTCATCCGATTCGGTCTGTCTGTCTATAAAAACAACAAAATGATGAAATATATTACCGAATATTCAGATACTTGTAAACCAAATATTTTGTTCGTACACCCTCTCTCCTATTAAGTTAAAATTAAATACAGTGAGAGTAATTTTAATCTGACTTAATCTGAATTTTGTTTTGTCATTTGACATAAGCATTTAATTACGCCGGATTAATTTGGATTAATAAAATACGTCTGCGGCAACAACTGTCAGTTTACCCTCAAATGAGCTTCCCCGGCTGTAATTTGTGGCCAGGGGTTCTGAAACGATTATATTGTATTAATTATTTAATTAAAATACATTACCAGCATAACATGTTATTTGTATTTTCTAGTTTGACATGATATACTAACATTAAAAACGTTTTCAATTAAAAAAATAGTTTGATAAGTTATATTTAAATCGAAAACAAGTTTTAATCGCATTTCTATTTATTTTTGTGTATGGTACTTGATTGAAATGTGTTTATGTGTGAACTCTTTTTGAAAATAACTTTAATGGAATTTACATCAATAGAAGAGTTCTAGTATTTCTCATGATTCTGTGAATTTTTGCACGTCAACAAACGAAGCTACTTAGCTTTCTATTTTATCAATTTAAAATTAAATCGCCTAAGATAACATACTGTTTGAGCATATGATTTGATGAGCTTTTCAATAATAAGTTACCCATATTTTTAAAAAATTGTATTATCGTTCTGATGAGGATACATAACATCGAAATAATCTATACAACTTTATGTGCTAAAAATGAATAATTTTACCTCATATAGCTATGCTGGTTTATATTTCCATAAATAACCTTATTCGAAAATTCATCCATTATCTTCTGAACTCTAAAATAGCGATGAACATAAAAAAGTGTAATAATATGATAAATATTTACAGTTTGCGGCATTATTTATGACGCTTTTAAGCGGGGGAGTGAAATCATTACATTTACTATACATTATTGTAATTTATTCACCCATTTTAGATTAGATAGAAACTGGGAGGCTCCATTTGTGACGACATTGGTGAATACGATAACAAAGATTAATGAATACTCCTTATTTTCGCAGATATAAATGTTAAAAATTTAAAACAAAATATGAGCTTTTTACCATTCGAAATAAATTCGAATAAATGTGTCAGCTAATTGAGATTATCTTGGGGATTTATTCGAATTAAACAAGTTTTGTCAAGAAATAGTTAAAGAATACATTGATCTTGAATGAAGCAAAATTCCTTTCAATAAAATTTTCCTCGAGTAGCAAGAAGGAACTGCAGTGGAAAACTCTCCATCACCTTTTATTTCCACTCTATCAATGAATAGGTTTGAAACGGAGATCAAGCAGAATTCGAGTATTCCCTTAGGATATGATTGAGAGATGTGGATGATATAATCACGATGTGTGATACTAAAGTTACAGATCCCAGAAACATCTGGGATTTACAAAATCAGTTGTAAGTGTTGTAATTTGCAGTATGTTGGACAAGCGAAACGAACAATAATAACTAGATTCAAGGAGCATATAATCCATCTCAAAGAATCGAAAAATCTAGTATTGCCCAACATGCCTTCGACAACAATTAGCTTAGAGACTGCAAAATGTAAAAATAGTATGAACAATGACACAGAGTCTATCCCAAATAGTTCGTTTTATTATTTAGTAAGTCACGGACCGCCAAACACATCTTAGTGGTTTAGTGGTTACCATAGTCGCCTAAAATCAGCATTGTAATGAAGCAATTGAGTCGATATGTCAAAAAAAGCCGAATCACCTGTAAAAATGTTATATTTGACATCAAATTATTTTGACGATCTCATACATTTCAATTTTATTTTCAAAAGATTTTGTTTCAATTGATAAGTATTCAATACGCTTTTGTAATGTTAAAAATCTTTATAGAGTTACATTACGAAACATTTCTAGATATCGTTTAATTCCATCAAGTCGCGCCGTATATACTTAGGTATAACATTATAGTACCGTTGATAATGCAATCCTACACGTGTCATACACGTACATAATCGTAAGGTCGTTTCCTGTGTAATGTATACCAGATTATTCCCCAACTTAATTTGTATGCAGAAGACATAAGCTACGTTGGAATTCCTAATCAGATGCGCCTAAACAATGAAGTGTTGGTCGTTTGGTGGAAAAGATTTGTTATCCCCAAATAGAAAAAAACACAATATTCTAGAAAACGAAACCATATACAATATCATTTTAATTGTTGAATGAAAGAATTTCTCATAGTATTTTAAAAAATAGAAATTTTACTGATGTTAGAAACCAACAACTACTGCACCGTAGTCATGTTACAATTAAAAAAATATAAGTAACACACCATCATCAAAAGCAAATAAAAGTCATTCTATTACACTCCCAATAGTCAAAATGATAAGTGCTTCGTAATTTCTAAACAACCCCTATATATGTTAAACCCCAATTGTAATTTAAATGAAAGTAGAAATGAATTGCTTCAATTAACAAATGCAGCAAGGTAAAAGCCCTTGTGACTACTGTTTTGTTAATTAAAGTGCTATTTTTACGTTTATACCTACATTCTTATTAACGTTAAATATATGTAGACAAAAATAAACACCAGTAACACTGACGTAGTTGTTTTTGATAGTAACTATACTATTACTATCTAGAACAATTGGAAAAAGTATTCACAACATTCCTTGCCATGGATTGTCTATTAAAAAATACTTTAAGTAAACCAAAATAGTTATTTAATAGAGTAGACTAGAATAGAATAAAAATTTATTCATGCTATACATACATTAACATTGTTTACATACGTCAAAGATAATAATAGTAGGATAAAATGTAAAGTGTAAATACAAAAACATTAAAAAAATTAAAACTATATAAAAGGCACACTAAAATACAATATGTGCAAGTTAATAAATTAATAAATACACAATCATAAAAAACTACCTCAGGTATAGAGAATTAATACATATACACAATATACAAATATATATACAGAGACGAATATTACACGACTGTCTAAGTTAAAAACAAAAAAAATTAAATTCCACCAGGGATACAGTAACCGGGTTCAAAAAGATAACTCTTTTTTAAATTCAAGCTTTCGAAACTTTATTGTTTCTTCCTCAGGAATTCTACAAAATTTTTTGAACTTATTATAATAAAACGGTATTTAATAAAAGTGAAAAGTACTTACTAAATTGAGGTTAAAAATTGAAATTGACAAATCATCAAGACAGTAAAACACACCTATTGCAAAATAAATCACCCTTGTGAACTACATTTTTATTGAATTTAAGTTAAAAACAAAATCTTTAATCAAAAATAGTTGCAGCCACATCGAAAACTGAACAAATAACAGGCAGCTACGTTATTTCTTATTACTCCGAAAAAACATCGTAATGTGAACTTAAAAAACTATCAAAACAAGTCTGAAGCAGAGAGAGAGAGAGAGAGGAGTAATGTTAACCCCCCCCCCCCTCTCTGCCTCAGGTCCGTTTCCAACATAATGCCCAACCCAACCCAACAGATCAAAACCACTTATTCTCAAAAGTATTGTATAGGGTGTTATTTCTGTACCTGCCATTGGCATGGGAAGGCAACAAATATGTGTATAATATACTGAGGCCTTCAATTGTTATTTCTGGCATTCATAGCTTCCGGTTCATTAAAAATGTGACACATTTCTAAAAAAGTTCTTTTTTGCACGTTCTTTTCAAAATCTAAAATCTTAACCTCGTTATAATTGAGGTTATGGTTAAGTGATAGAGCGTCGCTTCTGTGCCATGTGATCCTATCGTTTAGCAAAAAAATTGTTGCGTTACCATTTTTTTTTTGCATCAGCCCCCCCCCCCACTGTCACCCCCAATACCACCCCCACACTATTATCAAAGGGAGTGAAAAAATTAAATTGGGATTTGAACCAAGAGCCTTTAAATTTATTTTGGCATTAGTTACCCCCTCTACCACCCCCATTTCCACCCTCACCCTATTGTTTAAGGGAATAAAAAGTTAAATTGGGATTTAGTGTGTATACGAGAACCAAGGACTTCTAATTTTTTTTTTACAAGCCACCCTCTCTATCACCCCCACTCTATTATTAAAGGGAATAAAATATTACATTGGCATTTAGTGTGCATAAGACTTGGATACAAAATCTGGATGTGGAAGTAGTAATTCCTTGGGCAGCGGTTTTATTAGACTATCAGATTCTTTACTACTAACACACAAATTGGAAAAAAGGTTATCTCTTAGCGAAAATATGGCATTGCCAGCATATATTATTGGGAGTACCTC
Organism: Leptura quadrifasciata; assembly: GCA_963675555.1. NCBI lineage: Eukaryota > Metazoa > Arthropoda > Insecta > Coleoptera > Cerambycidae > Leptura > Leptura quadrifasciata. The sequence goes on along the minus strand of OY776677.1, from coordinate 151,266,559 downwards.
AGGAGTCAAATTGAATGACAGATCATTAATATAGATGATAAACATCACAGGACCTAGTATGGAGCCCTGCGGTACTTCAAAATTAACATTGGAAAATTTGGACAGTTTACTATTAAATTTAATACACTGTTGACAGCCTGCTAGATAGGACGTAAATAGTATATTTACGTCCTATCTTGCATTTCTTCTGATTCCATAATAATCTAATTTTTGTATTAGAACACTATAGTTAACAGGATCAAACGCCTTGAATATGTCTTAAAATTTAGCAGAACATAGTTTTCGTTTCTCAAAAGCTTCTATATTATAAATAAATAAATAACACTACAGGTAATTAAGACCCCCTTTATCCCGGAAGGCTCTAGAAGAGCCTTGTGTGGGAGGGGGCTACACATTTAGAGACAAGGGACACACACCCAATATCCGTGTATAGTGGAAAAATCCCTCTCAAAGTATTTTCCACTGCAACGACCGGAGATCGAACCCGGAACTTTTGGGTGAGAGGAAAGTGCGCTCACCTCTCGACCACCAGTCATACAAAACATACATAACATATTCTTTGCATACATTTCATAGATTGCGTTAACAGTAGGTTTCCCTTGTTTATTTCCAAATGTTAGTAGGTTATTTATTTCAAAATATTCTAGCAATCTATTTTTTAGGACTACTTCAAATATTTTGGAGATTACAGATATAATGGAAATAAACCTATTACTGCCTCTATTATTAAACTCGCCTTTCTTGTGTATAGGAGTAACTTGCGATTTTTGAAAATTTTTGGATAAATTCCATATGCAATACAACTGTTTATTAAATGTGCAAAGATTGTAAATATCTTTAGATTTACTATTTTAGAAGTGTGATATAACAGTTTTAATTTCCAGATCACAAACTGGAAATAGAAAAAAAGATTTATTTGCCTTATATGAATTCTTTACAAAATCTGAAAATTTTGCGTCATCAACATTATCAAAATTAATCATTAAATTGTTGATAACATCGAAGAAATAGTCAGAGAAATCATTAGCCGTTAAGTCAGAAGTATTTTTATTTTTTCTATTTTTATTGATAACGTCCCATGCTGCTTTTTGTTTGTTATTAGAAGTAGAAATCGTTTACTGTTTGGTTTTAATTTAGCTTATATTATTTTTATAATCTTTTTTTAGAGTATTATACACCTGCAGATCATTTTTATTTTTTCTTGAACAAGCAATTATATGTACACCGTCCAAAGTACCTTTTAATTGTTGCATATCATTATCAAAAACAAAGTCGTTATTATCTAACTTGAATTTTTTTATTAGTTTCTCCCGAAAACATTGATTATAAAATTTTGACAAAATAACAACTAACAAGTTTGCAAATTCATCAGGACTTTTTATTTCGTAAAAAGCATGCCGATTTACATTATTTACAAATGCAATAAACTGTTTTTACTCTTTTCAACCGTAGGTCTACATAAAATAAAATCTACTTTTATTTTAGAGACTATACCTATACCTTTGTGGTCAGACATATGAGGTTTAACTACTTTCACGATCATATTATTGCTGTTTATATTGGTAGAGAGATTATCTATTTTTGTTGAACTGGTATTAGTTACTCGTGTGTTTTCGTGAATTTTTTCTTCTAAATTATATGACACCAAAATATTTGCACATTCATTTACATCTATATTGTCATAAATTATTGAAATTGATGTCGAATTTGTTTATTTAAAGGTATCGTTTCAATTACGTTATTAAGCGCATAAAAGAAAACTCAGCTCGATTATGGTAAATTCAGCATGGGTATCTACACAAAATTCATTAATTTCCTTACTTTTAATTTTTAACAGTTCCCTATCAAAAACACATACACCATCAGGAGCTGACGTTTTTCTACAATAATACGACACAACGACAAAAGTTTAAAATTAGGAACAACAATATTTTGAATTTCTGATTCAGATACCCAGTTTTCAATAAGAAACAAAATATCTATCTTGTTTATATGCAAAAAATATTCTATATTTAAGTAAAAAGCATTAATTTTATAAATAACTTTTTTTTACTGTTTTCCAACTATTATGAATGACTTATGAACTATTTGAGTAGTTCAAAATAATAAATCATTGATTGTTAACTTGTTTTGTTTATTTATTTATTTATTTATTGCAATACTCCATCCAACAGTATTTACATACCAATTAAAGGATGGGAAAACTACACATTTACAAAAAAAATAAATAGTAGATAAATTTACAGAAAAATACAAAAGAAAAAATAAAAACAATAATACAAAACAACAAAAACACTACTGAGCATTTAAAAACAGCTTTTTGATAGAGTTAATGGTACAATAAAATATATTCCAATTGTACTGTACATGATGATAAATATTGCACAAACAGAAGAGAGGTGAAAATATGAGAAAGTTGGTCCTCGGGGTTAACAAATAAAATGTATTGGTATGTCTAGTAGCGACTACCGGAACATTGAAATTTAATTGACCTAAAATCGATGGGCAGTTTAATTTATTATGGATAATTTTAAATAAAAAAATAAGAGAATGCATATCCCTTCTATCAGATAAACTTACATCATACCTGGCCAATAATTGATAATGATCAGCACCGACAGCGGGGTAAACACCATCAGCCCTGAAGGATACATATTTAAAAAATTTACGTTGGATATTTTCCAAACTGTGTCTGTAAGTTTGATACCCTGGATTCCATATTATGCTTGAGTATTCAAGTTTAGACAAAACGAATGTGTTAAATAATAGGAACATTAGACTAATATCGTTAAATCCGTGAGAGTTTCTTATGACAAAACCAAGACTTTTGTAACTAGCAAGTACAACCGAAAGGATGTGCTGATTAAAACTAAGTTTAGATTCAAAATAACTCCTAGGACCTTAAATTCAGTTACTCTATTCTGGGACGTATTATTGAGTGTATAATCATAATGTAACTGCTCATTTCTTCCGGTAAAAGAAAGTACATGGCACTTTTGCACATTTAATGGCAAGTTATTTGCAATACACCAATTATTGATACGATCAAGATTCATTTGCAATTTAAGACAATCCGCAAAAGAGTTAATATCACAATACAACTTTATATCATCCGCATAAAGAAGACAGCCAACGTCAATCATACTGACAAGATCATTAATGAAAATAACGAAAAGAAGGGGGCCAAGAATTGAGCCCTGGGGCAACCCAGAAGAGGCTATAAATTCATCAGATCTAAAACCACGATACTCTACGTATTGTCGTCTGCATTGTAGGTACGATGCAAACAAATTTGACAGTTTATCTGATAATCCAAATTGACGAAGTTTACACAGTAGAATACCATGATCTAGTATGTCAAATGCCTTACTAAAATTAGTATAGATGACGTCAACTTGACCTCCAGAATCCAGAGATTCTGAGATATATTGAGTCATACAAAACAGATTGGTAGTAGTTGATCGTCCTTGCATAAAACCATGTTGAGAGTCACTAAGTAGCCCGCAAGTGTTACCATAAATTATTTTGTATAATACTATTTCGAAAGTCTTGGAACAATTGCAAATAATTGTTATTGGCCTATAATTAATCACATAATTTTTATCGCCCTTCTTGAAAACTGGGCATATTCGAGATATTTTCCGCATATCCGGAAATGAACTAAAATTTAAACAGATGTTAAATATTTTCATGAGCGCGTGGGCAGAGACGCAACCAGAAAACTCCAGGAAGCGGCCACACTTCTGGAAGAATGGTGCACGAAGTGGAAAGTCGCAGTCAACGCCGACAAGAACCAAGCCATCCTCTTCAGACGAGTGCGGAAAGAAATTCCCACAGGACACGTCTCCATGAACGGCGAGGACATCCAATGGCACGACACCGTCAAATACCTTGGCGTGGTCATGGACAGAAGCCTAACATGGAGACAAAACACGGACGCCATCACAGCTAAGGCACGAGAGCCCTCATCTACCCAATGACGGGAAATGGGAGCCGACTTAACTTGAGGAACAAGCTCACTCTTATCAAGACCCTCATCAGGCCGCAGCTCACGTACGCCTCGGTAGCGTGGGGCTACCAGGCGAAGTCCTACATGAAGAGAATCCAGGCAGTGGAGAACATCGCCCTCAGGACGGTAGTTGACGCCCCATGGTACGTGAGAACCGCAGACATCGTCAGAGACCTGGAGTACACCACGGTCACTGAAGTCATCCGGGAACGAGCGAAGAAGCTGTACGCCCAAGCCGAGGTGCATGGGAACCCGCTGATCAGACAGGCCACTGATTACAACCCCGCCGACGCCCCGAGGCACAAGCGACCGAGGGTTCAGCTACTGGACAACGGGTAAGTATAACCTTTATTTCCCGCTAACAGATCTGTTTCAGATACGCCAGGACGGACCACCACTACCAGAGACATGACGTTTTCAACCCTAACCCAACCTCCTTGCGGGCGTCGGACAACATACCGTCCGACGCCCGTTGTCCTACCTGCTCCGTGGAGACCGAAAGTGCTAAAAGAAGCACTTAGGTCTCCACACTCCCGAGCTACACAGCTCATCCTTACCTTTCCGACGATCCGGGGTAGGATATCAATTGATGTCCTACGTACCGGCAGTCAGTCCCAGCCAAAACTTCCTAAACCCAACTCGACCGATGACTACCCCCGGGGGTGACAAGCTGGCGAAGAAAGAAAACATCAAGACAAGAAGAGCGCCAGAAGAGACCTCAGCCAGCGAGGTTCAACAGCCAGGACCAGGGGAGGTCCGCAGAAAATACCACGACACATCTCACATTTGTGAGCTGGGTCTGGTAGAAGTACGCGGGCCCACCTATCACGAAGGCCGGTCCAGGTCTACAGAGATAATCTAGGTGCAATGAGTAATAGTCCTACTCGGCCCTAGTTATCGAGACCGACATCCAGCCAATGGATATTGGCGCGCGCGTGTGGGCAAATACTACACCACAGTCACGTAGCAGAAACGCAGGTATACCATCGGGGCCAGCAGTAAATTTAGGTTTCATTTTTCTCAAAGCCTCGTAAACATCGTGTTCAGAAATATACCTAATAGAAAAAGTATTTATTGTACTGCTATTATCTGACAAGCCGTTTACGGAACTAATAGAAAAGCCTGACTTAAAAAACAAAGCAAAAGCATTTGCAATATCAGCTGGCTGGTGAAACTCCGAATTTTCAAATGTCAGTGAGTCAGGTAAGGAATTCACACCTTTCTTCCCTTTAACATATGACCAAAACTTTTTAGGATCAGAACCAATATTATTTTGGACTTTGCTTAGGAAAAGTTTATATGCGATAGAAATATCTTTTTTAATTTTAGCCCGTAATATTTTAAAATCATTGTGCAAATTCATATCCATGCTATGTTTGTATGCTCTCCATAGCTTTTCCTTAATTTTTATATCGTGAATAATGTTTTTAGAAAACCAAGGTGGATCTAAAAATGACCAATCAATTAAACTTAACTGTTCGTATAGAAGAAAGAAAGAAATTAGCTTTACGAAAATTATAAGTATTTTCAATGTTAACCGCTAAACTTTGTTATAGGGTATATCAAATAATCAAAAATACAGAAGATTTAAATATATCAATTTGTTAATGATATAATGAAGGTTGTTAAGAAGTATATTTGTCGTATTTTTTAACCCACTTAAGCTTATCTAGCGGGCCGTAGGTAATACCAAAATTCTTTCAAACGGGAGTTTCCACTATTTAATGTCCATATTGTGCTGTAAACCTATTTGAAGCAATTCTGATGATGCAAATGTCATTTCTGCTTGAACGTCACGTTATTTATAACTAATTTCGGTCCCCTAAAAAATACGATTTTTGACACAAATAATGAAGCCAATTGCTAATGCGTGATTCTGTTTAGTTATCAGCTATTAAGATCTAAGGTTTACCGTTGTTAATATAATGTTTTTGAAAAGTTAAAATTAGATACGGAAATTCGAAGTTACTCTCTAGGTAGTATTTTATTTTAAATATTAATAGTGCACCAGCAGACTTACAGATGTGGGCTATCAGACTCTCATGATTGTTTTGGGCACATGCCAGTTCGCGGAATTGTAATAGCCCAGCTACGGTAAGACGTGTTGATTGAACAAATCTGGACATCTGTCGTAAATTAAATTGCCGTGCGATTTTAATTGCGAATAGTTCGATTTTACTGCATATTTTATGACTTGTAAATACGAAGAGGATGTTATAACTTTTATTTTATCATTCACATTCGTTTATGTAATTCTTTGAGGCTGTTTGCTCGTTCAAATATGTACTATTTGTCGAACCGCGTCGAACCATAAACAAATCACTGATTTTATAGGATGGCCTGATTTAAATATTACAGTGGCAATTAATGAACTGAATTTTCATGCATTATATGTATAAACTTTGATACTTTACAACTTTCGATTTAACCAAATATCTATATTATTTTCCGAAATGTATTTAATTGTTTAAAGTATGCGCATTATATTTCGTATACACCCATTAGTAGGTATACTAGGCCGGTTCTGTGCCACTTTCAAGGTCAATCGCTCCGGTTACAATGACGTCATGAACTGCATGGCATGTGTCCATCAGGATATAAAACGAATTTTAAACAGGTCTGTACAGGTTTTAAACAGCTCTAAACAGGTTTTAAACAGGTCTCGAACTACTACAAACAGTTCTGTACAAAAAATAAACAGGTCTCAAACAGGTCTTAAACAGGTCTGAACAGTAGTGGTGAGAGGTAAGTGAAACCTCTCAAATGGTCAATTGCTACTATACACCATAGATGTCTCTATGGGCGTATAGCGACTTGCGATTCTGCAAGTACCTGAGAGCGGCGACCTTTCAGTCCTAGGTGGACTTAACCTACTGTTATAATATATGATTTGCAGGAAACAACTACTCAGCGGGTAAATACTCCGACCAGGTTGGCCACTATCATTTGTCTGCTCCATGACCTATGGCATACTGATGAGAACTAATAAGTTCGAAACCGGTCTATGTCTGGTCAGGGAGTTGACAAATGATATTGGTTACCATTCTTTAATGATTTGTAAGGTGTAATTCAATGCAGGTCGGGGTATTTGCCCGCTGAGAAGTTGTTTCCTGCAAATCATATATTATAACAGTAGGTTAAGTCCACCTAGGACTGAAAGGTCGCCGCTCTCAGGTACTTGCAGAATCGCAAGTCGCTATACGCCCATAGAGACATCTATGGTGTATAGTAGCAATTGACCATTTGAGAGGTTTCACTTACCTCTCACCACTACTCAATTTACTATAGTGTGTATAAAACTAGCAGGTTGGCCACTATCATTTGTCTGCTCCATGACCTATGGCATACTGATGAGAACTAATAAGTTCGAAACCGGTCTATGTCTGGTCAGGGAGTTGACAAATGATATTGGTTACCATTCTTTAATGATTTGTAAGGTGTAATTCAATGCAGGTCGGGGTATTTGCCCGCTGAGTAGTTGTTTCCTGCAAATCATATCTTATAACAGTAGGTTAAGTCCACCTAGGACTGAAAGGTCGCCGCTCTCAGGTACTTGCAGAATCGCAAGTCGCTATACGCCCATAGAGACATCTATGGTGTATAGTAGCAATTGACCATTTGAGAGGTTTCACTTACCTCTCACCACTACTCAATTTACTATAGTGTGTATAAAACTAGCAGGTTGGCCACTATCATTTGTCTGCTCCATGACCTATGGCATACTGATGAGAACTAATAAGTTCGAAACCGGTCTATGTCTGGTCAGGGAGTTGACAAATGATATTGGTTACCATTCTTTAATGATTTGTAAGGTGTAATTCAATGCAGGTCGGGGTATTTGCCCGCTGAGTAGTTGTTTCCTGCAAATCATATATTATAGGTCTGAACAGGTTTTAAACAGATAAAAACAGGTCTTAACTCACAATGACTCCTGATGGACACATGCCATGCAGTTCATGACGTCATTGTAACCGGAGCGATTGACCTTGAAAGTGGCGCAGAACCGGCCTAGTATACCTACTCCCATTGAAAGAAATCGGCAACTACATTTCTACGAAGTGCTATTTGTGATTCATTTCTTGATTTAAGAAACGAAAATTTAAAAAATTCTCTCCGAATTTTATCTATAGCTTTTACATAATTATTATAAATAACATGTATTCCTGATTATGGAATAATATTCACGCTTTAACTAAACCAGATTATAATGACACAATATTAAAAAACGACGAATTTGATAAATTAACAACAACCCTACTAACTTCAGTTAGAAATTGTTCCTAATTTAAAGAGCTACCCTATAATTATTCAAAACTAGGTGTTGCATAAATTGAAAATTATGAATCCTCAACTCCTGTACCGACTCGTACTGTCTTAGACTAATACTCTTTCTTATCAGTTGTCCAAGGAACTAAATACACTTTGCCAAAGTTAACCAATTTTAAAACTAAATATTCCATGAAAAGCTTTTTTGAATTTATTAAAAATACAAAAAATTTGATAGTACTCAATAACACGAAATTAGTCTTCTTTGATATTAAATGTTTGTTCACCCCAGTCCCGCTCACAACACTAAGATTAATTTTAAATAATTTGACTTTCTCAGAGAAAATGAACGCTTAAAGGGTATTTTATTTTCTGTAGGTTTACTCCGAAAAGTCTATGTTACAACTTTTAAAGTGGAAGGTTTCCATGATGTAGAGCTTTAATAAACACTAATGAAGGTACAAGCACACATAACAGAGAACGTTGTGATATTACTCTAAAGAGGTTCGCAGCCCAGGGCTTAAATAAGTTCCGTAGTAGAATATAAAACAGAAAACGTGTAATAGCAATTTTTATATATTTGAAATAACCCATTATTTGTTAATGGTTCTATATGTATATTACATAATTTTCCACATAATTGTGGTGGGACATTTCTAAATGATTTCTGTATGTATGGTAAGGTCTTTAAACTAAACTGCTGGCCACTCGAACTTACACATAGAGAATTTTAGGCAAAATTTAAAGTTCAATATTTTCAACAGGAATGCAAATTTTTGAACGTGGCTTGCAAATTTTAAGAGCTAGTTTTTTTCGGATTAAGCTGCATGACGTATATTTATCGTAGGACCATAAGTTTATTATATACGGGGTGATCAATGAAGTCATGCAAAAAATCAAAAAGTTTGTATGAGTGAAATTTCCGCAAAAAATTTTTTTGGTCGTTGCAATATGGTTCGTTACTAAGGTAACATCAATATCTCTAGACGGTTCTGTCAGTTTTTGGATTAAGGCCCTTAGGCCTTGTACACACTACTCAACATAAAATTTGGATACCGAAATTTTTAAAATGCTATAACTTGACATTGGATTGACGGTTCTTGATGATTTTTGCGGATTTGGAATCCTTATTTCACGTAGATTTTCTATGATCTAAGCATTTTATTTGAGGGTTGAAATTTACACATTATGCCGGGTCGATAATAAACAAAAACGTAGCGACAAGAACAAGTTTATTACATTATATTCTACAATGTACAAGATTGCTTAACAACGGCCAAAAGTCAATTCTTAAAAAAATTATAATTCTAATTCTGGTAATTTTTAATAATTAAAAAAAAATTTAACTAAAAAACTAAAAATGAATTTAATTTAAACTTAAATTAAAATTACCTAATTAAAATTAGGTACATTAATTTAAAAAAAGAGAAGCTAATATTTTGTTGGTCCTCCTGCTCGTAATATTATTTCCCGACATCGATTTGGTAGAGTATCCACAAGATTATTTATAAAATCTTGTGGAATATTCTCCCATTCTTCACGAATGGCCTCACTGAGCGTTTCTAAGGTTTCAGGGGGTACATCAAGAGATCTTACTTTAAGTTTTAAATAAGACCAAACGTGTTCGATGACATTAACATCCGGAGACTTTGCAGGCCAGTCCATTCTATTGATGTTTTGTGCCTGCAAAAACTCTGTGATCCTTCGCGCTCTGTGAGGTCGAGCGTTGTCATCCACCAATAGAAGTTCTGGGCCGTAATGTCGAGCAAAAGGAACAACAATAGGTTCCAAAATTTCCTCCTGATAAACAGTAGCATTAATGGTTTGGTTGGTAATGAATAGCTCGGTTTTACCATTTTTTATGATACCTCCCCACACTGTAACACCTCCGCCACCAAATGCTTCTTGAGGGTCCATATTTTTCTCCAAATATCGCTGATTTAGCCTTCTCCAAACTAAAATTCGGCCATCGGAGTGAAACAAATTAAATCTTGTTTCGTCAGTAAATAAACAATGGCTCCACTCTGCATTACCCCAATTCGCATGCCGATTTGCCCATGCTCGCCTATTCGCTCTATGGTGTCGTAATAACCGCACACATTTTGCTCTGCGACGGACTCTATAATTTAAAATGTTTGGCATTATGTTATGTTTTTTAAAAAAAAAATCTCACCTCAAGTTGTTTTTATTTAATGTTCTTCTCACTGTTCTGTCCGAAACTCTCACCCCAGTTTGTTGTCTTAAAGAGTCATTTAGTTTTCTAGAGTTCTTTGTTCTATTCCGCATAGTTTCTCTCATTAAAATTCTTTCGGTTCTTTCGTTTATTTTTTTTGTATGTCCACCCCCATGCCCATAAATATGATCACCAGTAGTTTCGACGCGGCGGATCAAATTATAAATTGTCTTTCGGCTGACATTGTAAATGTGCGCAATTTGCTGTTTTGACATTCCTTCGTTGAGAGGTCGAATGCAATTTTCCCTTTCTGCCGTGGTTAAACGCCTCATATTAATTAAACTTTACAAAATTATAACATTGAAATGTGTCAGATTATTTCTAAAATAATGTAAACAGTTTTTAATTGCATAGCAACAAATTTGTTTTTCCAATGCCTACTTTGAAATTGACGCGTCGCGTAGAAATTACACCCGATCATAATTATGGGCTTGCGGGTGGACAAAGAACTCTGTAAAACTGAATGACTCTTTAAGACAACAAACTGGGGTGTGAGTTTCGGACAGAACAGTGAGAGGAACATTAAATAAAAACAACTTGAGGTGAGAATTTATTTTTACAAAAACTTAAATAATGCCAAACCTTAGAGCGCGTCGTACCCTACGTTTTTGTTTATTATCGACCCGGCATAATGTGTAAATTTCAACCCTCAAATAAAATGCTTAGACCATAGAAAATCTACGTGAAATAAGGATTCCAAATCCGCAAAAATCATCAAGAACCGTCAATCCAATGTCAAGTTATAGCATTTTAAAAATTTCGGTATCCAAATTTTATGTTGAGTAGTGTGTACAAGGCCTAAGGGCCTTAATCCAAAAACTGACAAAACCGTCTAGAGATATTGATGTTACCTTAGTAACGAACCATATTGCAACGACCAAAAAAATTTTTTGCGGAAATTTCACTCATACAAACTTTTTGATTTTTTGCATGACTTCATTGATCACCCCGTATATAATAAACTTATGGTCCTACGATAAATATACGTCATGCAGCTTAATCCGAAAAAAACTAGCTCTTAAAATTTGCAAGCCGCGTTCAAAAATTTGCATTCCTGTTGAAAATATTGAACTTTAAATTTTGCCTAAAATTCTCTATGTGTAAGTTCGAGTGGCCAGCAGTTTATTTCGGTCCAATTTAATATTTTTGTATTTCAACAAACCGTATAAGTAACAAAACGGAACAAAATGTATTTTTTACTTGCTTGAGAATGTCAATCGTCATGTTTTTTAAGTGTTAGAAAATCAGTTCCAGAGTTAGCTAGTAGGGTTGCAGAACTAATGTCCTCTGTGTGTATTAGGTTCAGGCAGATTTAAAAAAGTGGCTATTTGGCTTGCAATTTTACTAAATACATTTTTTCCAATTGGTTGCACTATGCATTTATTATTCTTGTAATAAATGAATAGGCGATTTTGAGGAGTGTGCGTAGGTCTAAGAGAAACATATTTATTGTATATTGTAAGTAGGTTCAATTTATGAACTCTTTTATTTGTGACTCTAAACGATCTTGAAATATCATTTTTTGTTCCTGGAACTGTAAAAATCAATATGTCTCCTCTATTATCTATGTGGTCAAGTTTCATATTCAATAACTCATTTCGACGATAATTTTTTGACGAAATAGAAATCCAATAAAATCCATCCTTTCTAGTCACATGTCAAAATTGATCCAATTATTAAAGGATGTCCCTAGGGAGATTCTAACTTATGTTGCTATGCAACGAAAAAATATTGACAGTTCCATAATTTATCTAAAATGTCAGATTCACGATTTGACATATTATTAGAATTTCAAAAAATTATCTCATCGAATTTACCACGTGCACTGATAAATCCTTATAATTTTTTCTAATAATGACCCTCAAGCTTGTTGCTTTAGGTAATTACCCTCGGCCTACGGCCGGCGTCGGGTAATTACTAAGCAAAAAGCTTTCGGTTCACTATTAGAAAAAATTATCGCGTGATTATTAGTGCCCTTGGCAAATTATAGCTGATAAGCTCCGTATAGTCCCATAATAAGAGAAACCTACAATGCAATGCTAATAAAAAGACATAATTAATTCATCTTAATTTACTTGTTTACCTTAAAGATAAGATATTCCGAGTCATTTGCTTCCTTAAAAAATTTAGTGCATTGTTCTTGAGACAAAATTTTAAACTTTTTGGGCAGGTAATATACAGAATTTTATTTAAATTTTTTTTTATGAAAATTATCAAAATTAATACTTATTTTCCTTGACTTTAAAAGTACTTTTCAAGATTGAAAATTCAGACCATAGTGTACCTGCATTTACAAGCTTTGATCTTTCCGATAGATAACCAAGTAGTAAATTGACATTTAATGAAAAATAATGTGAAACGTCAAAGTATTCAAATGACAATCAAAGGTGTCTAGAGTGTGAAAAATTACAAAATCGTGTTGTTATGAGTATAGCGGCCCAAGGGACGATAATAGTTATTTATGTACCAAGGGTGTGACTTTCTACCCTCGGGCCAAGGCCATCTGATGGAAATCTGTCACCTACGGGCATAAACAATTTAAACATCCTATATCACCAGTGGTGCATACAATGTTTTATAATTCACTTTACTTTAGATACCTACCTAATTTAAATTTAATAAGTGAATTTAATAATTTATGAAATAGGATATGGCTTTGTGGTTGCTCGTACTTGCTTAATAGTGGCCCTGTTTATATATCTCGTATCCAAGCAATAAACAACAAATTATAAGCAAGTGAAATATAAACATTATTACTTTCGGTCATATTTCTGGGGTTAATATGATTCATTTTCACATTTGCTAGGCGAAAAAGTTACTGTTGGATGGAAATTTCTACAATCTAAGTGAATATTTAGTTTTCATTTTTATTTTATCCTATTATATTTACTTTAATTTTATCATTTTGTCTTAACATCAAGTAGGTAATTCGTTTTATACATTTTTAATTTTATTCGTTAAGTGTTACTTGGCACTGCTTCAAGTTTATTTGACACTTGGACGAGACTAATGCCATTCTGTAACTTTTGGTCATACAGTCAACAAATATATTATCATTATTTAGTTATGCTAGATATGTTTTGGTTCTGAAAGTTTCCTTTTTGAAACCATTAATCTATTTCATAAAAGTAGCACACCATTTTGTTATTCAACGTTTATTTGTACATAATCCACTGATCATTAATCCAGTTACTGCTAATTTTCTTTGTGGCTTGAAATAAAGTCTCTTAATCAATTTACGAAGAAGTACATTAAGACGCTGTAATTAAATAGGAGAGGATGAAATGGATCCGAGGAAAACAAAAGTTTTCTGCAAAGTAGGAGTTATGATACAAATCCACTTGCAGCTAATATTCCCAGAGATAGACTCAGTTGTCATTATTTTAAATCCATTGCTGACATTTCAGTTCGGGGTGGAATTTCAATCTATCTGTGAAAATATTTTGATTGTTTCTCTACTCCTACATCAAGTGAAGTGTTGGCTATGTAGCTGACTGTTAATTAGGACTCAGTAACAGCCATTTTTTTTGTTTCTATAAGCATTACTACACTTTGCGCCTTCTCTGCAGTGGCGGATTAAGATATTTGGTGGCCCTAACCTCACAACTGAGTCGCCAAATTCTAATGTTGCATTATCCCATTTCATACTTATTATATAATAAAATAAAATTAACCAAAGTAAAGGTATTGTATGACATTTTTAAAGTTTATGCACCGAAATTCAGACCTAATAAATTCAAGAGGTTTCCTCCGTAGTTTACTTTTTTATTATTAAAGATGTCAAGTTAAAAGCTGAAAAACTGAAATAGTACAAAAATAACGGTGATGTAGCTTGTTATAGTGATTTTAGTTTTCTTAGAAGAAAAATCAAGGACGATATTAACATCTCCTGTAAAAACAGGTGACTTCCAAATCTAACAATTGGCGCAGTCGGTAGGATCCGCAGCAACACTAACAGAACAAGGGCATCCTAACTGGTAGTGGTGGATTCAATCCTTTAACTGAAAACGAACAGTGATCCCTGCAACAAAATACAGGAATACAAATGGCGAAAATCCTAATGTACCAGAAAACTGTATATGATTTCAACAGGATGGCGTATGAACACGCACAAGCCTTTCTTTATTTGTTAAGTAGCCCTCAGAATAAGAGCTATGAGCTTAGTAGAGATCCATGCACTTAATTTGTAGTTGAAGGAGGCTTGGAGGGGGGGGGATTGCACTTAAAAAGGTTGGAATAAGATAAATTGCTTCACCCTGTATAAGCCCCTATCGGTTACTTCACTGTCTTCCGTTTGGAAATTCAGCTGGCACTTTAGATTTGTAGAATTTATTCTGGATAATAGGGTCAATAGCTACACCCTGTACATGAAGTGTTTAGAGCTTTGAACAGGCTTCGTTAAATTCAAGAAGTTGAATTTACTCTTAATTAAATTTGACTCTTTTGTCAGGTAACTCCTCAACACCCTATATATACCTCTCAGAGTATAACATTTTGAATGCAAGATTTATTTTGAAGCGCTTTTGTTTAAAATTAAAAAAAATATATATTAAGATGTCTGGTCGATAGCCGAGTGGGTTAAGGCGCGAGGTGGCAATCGCGATTAATCTCACACGGACATCGCACCACCGGGTTCGAATCCTGGCTCCGGTACTGGTGTGAACGATCCATGCTTTGATGGAAGTCTGAAGGACGTATTTTTTGTTCGAAAAAACTTAGAAAAATTGAAAAAAAATAGGAAAAAGAAAAAATTAATTTTCTTTTTCCTCAACCTTTTCTAAATACTAAATAAAAATATTACGTTCACAAAATTTTTAGGGTTCAAGTGACTGTTTCAGACGGAGATTAATGGATAAATCATACTTACTGTCGTTTATGCTTAACTGCGGCTCTGATGGTATCAATTGGAAGACGTCGTAACACTATAAATCTAACACTGTCTGTTTAACACTCTCTTAAAATTAAATCTGAAAGGGAAATTTTGTTAGAAAACACAAGTAAAAGACAATATAAAGTTCAAAAAATGTATATTAAATCTTTAAAAAATTTATGTTTTTACAACAACTTCTTCAGAGAAAATGTTAACAAACAATGGTCTGACCCGTGTACAACACATGGTGAGGAACGGGACGATTCATACGGTACCAACTACCATCCAATATGCAGTTTGAAAAGCTAACGATGCACAAAAAGATTCAAGGAACAGTTCATGTAACTGAAATTTTGGTGGGCTTATGCTTGCCTGTCTTATAAACGTATTTTATTAATTCACATAAATTTTGGTCGCTCCTCGGAGCTTAAAATTGCTTGAAGCGTATCTACTTCGTTTGTATTATGCAATAACAAATTTTACGTTCAGGCAAGGCAGATCCCATGCACGTGTGAGTACATGGTATAGATACTTTTTTGACTCCGAATCACTGAGGAACCGGTTTAGGGCAAACCCCGTCAAAACGCATCATTTCCCCGTCAAATCCGACTGCTAGGAAATGATGGGGGTCCCATGTCGCTAAGGGCTATTTTCGCTATAACTTCCGATATACTTTGAATAGTCGTTGGACTAACTTGTCCTCATATTCAATACCTCGTAAGAGTTGCAGTGCTTGACAACGTGGATTCGTAAAAGGGTTTTTAATCTTGGAAATTTGGAAGTTCAAGTCCAATTTTAGAATATTTTCCAAAATTGGGTGGTCGGGGCGACATTACGTCCCTGTGCAGCGACATTTACTACACTTACCAAATTAACGCTCCTCGAAGAGTTAGCGAAAATTTGGCATAAAAAACGCTCCGAAGAGCAAAAATATATTTCCAAGAATTAAAAACCTCCTCCACGGCGTTTTTACGTGAAGCACGCTTTTCTTACGAAATATTTCCTAAGTCGGATTTTGTTACAACGTCGAAAAGTATATCGGGGTTATAGCGTTCTTTAACACTCCCCTCCTTTCCGTGAATCTTTTTGTGTAACGTTTGGTAAATTGGTTTTTGAAAATAAAATGGATCATTGGATGTAGTCTCCCATGTGTTGTATTCGGTTATCGTTCAGACCGGCCTATCTGAACAAAACATAGATGCAAATCTAAAATGATGATAAATTTTTGAACATATATCGATGCATAGCATTCGATTGAATAATTGAACATTGTATATGAAAAAGGCATAAAAAAAAGAAAAAATCGAGAATCCTCGGATTCTCGATGACACAACACAAACACTTTCGACGCACTTATCTTTCTTAGTGTTCTTCCACTAATGCGGGCTTGCGTCTGCTCCTCCTCGTGTCTATGCCTCGTCGATCACCTTCGGTGTCGAACTGCCTTCTGGAACAGCTTAGGTGGTCCTCGGACTGCTTGGCTCCAGCTATACATTGGTTCTGCTCGGTTTATATGAAACAATATAAAACAAAATTTTAGTAAAATGTTTGTCTACATCCCGTCTGGGGATCTGCGACCGATAACATATCGTCGTCTTTGAGAATGGAACATTGAATTTTGTTGACTTATATTGATTGAAATGGTTTCCGTGTAGTTAAAAATTCTCTTCTTGGGAGAAATCTGCGACCGATATCACATCGTCGTCTTTGAGAATAGGAACACTGAATTTTGTTGACTTATATTGATTGAAATAGTTTTTATTAAAATCTCTTCTTGGGAGAAATCTGCGACAGAATCTGCATCCGTCGGATCGTTGCATCTGCCCCTCCAGCAGACGTGGCGGCATCTCGCCCTTGAGTTGCTAGACTCATCTGAATCGCGCCCTTGCGTCAGAGTCGTCGTCTTTCCATGCCGTGCCAATGGAACATTTGTTTGGACCCTTTGGGTCGGACTCTGCTTACAGATGAATGTTTAATAACATTTGAGGACTTTGAAAAAATCATAAAAAAAAATACCAACTCTGCCGGACACGGTCAGAGTTGCTGCAGTGAATTTGGAAGATTTGTATGTGGATACAATATCCTCAGATGAAAATAACTTGTAAAAAAAAAAAAAAATGCATAAAAAATACCAACTTTTGCCTGACACGACAAGAAGTTGGTATGGAAATTTTGATATAAAATAAACCTAGCACTAAGTTAAAACTTAGCCTAGGTTGAAAAATGTTATAAAAATATAATTGAATCTCCAGAACTCGATTCGGAATCAGAAGTGGAAGCATCTCGTGGCGGTGCATGGATTTGTACAACCGTTTGCTCCGGCGGTGGAGGTTCTGTGGAATCGTCTGAGAACGGGGAATCATTTCCATCGAGTAATGTTCCGCCTGGACTTGCATTTTCTTCATCGGAAGATTCGATTTCCAAGTTGTGCTCCTCTGGCGGGGCTGGTCTCAAATCATCGACATGTACTCTTGTCGTTACATTTCCCTTTTGCACGAGATACACTTCGTCTGAAAACTTCTTCAGAATTCTGGTTGGGCCTGACCAAGACGGCGTGAAGGTATGTACCTTCTTTTTTCTCTTACTCATGACTCTGTCTCCTACTTTGTAAACGATCGGAGTGACGGCCTCTTTCGGCGCATATTTCTGTTTATAATTTTGTTGGGCCTGACGGGCTTCCTTGATCCGCTCGTATCGTGGAAGCGTTTGTTGCTTGGCTCTTTCTTGCCTCCAGGCATACAAATCCCATTCGCCTCTTTCGGCTGGATCATATCCTAACACGACCATGCTAGGAGTTTGATTTGTAGCGGCGTTCCTACGATTTCTTAATATGTATGTCATTTGATGCACGTAGCGATCCCAAGTGTCGTTTGGCTTTTTGAATAAAAGAGTCTTTAAAATTTTCTTGCATTCCTGCACCCGTCGTTCCACGGGGTTGGACTGTTGGTGATATGCCGGAATTAAGTATCGCTCGATACCATTCCTTTCGCAAAATGTGATGTACCATTCGGAATTGAAATGACCACCGTTGTCTGATATTATGACTCGAGGGACTCCGAATCTTGCTACTATTTCTTCGTCGATATATTTGGCTATCGTTCTGCCGTCGACCTGAATGTACGCCTTTGCCTCTATCCATTTACTGAAAACGTCTTCGACGATAATCATGTATCTGTTTTCGGCGTCTTTAGTCCTCTGCAGCGGGCCAATTACGTCGACGCTCAAGGTTTCAAATGCATTTTGTGGTGCATGACTTCTAAGTGGAGCATTGGGTTGGGCTTGTCTTGTCTTTACAGACTGGCATATCAGACAGTCGTTTATGTATTTGCCTACGATCCTGGCCATATTATTGAAATAGTAGCGTTTCGCTATTTTCCTGAGAGTCTCGTCTCTTCCTGGATGACATGCTTCATCTCGGTCATGATAATGGTAAATCAATTCCTTAATTTTCCTCTTTGGAACTATTAATTTAAAATTTCTATCGCAATCTTTAAAAAGTACATCGTCTTGGACGTGAAAATTTTTCATAAAAATAAGATCCGCATCGGAACGTTGTTCCTGTTGAAATAGATCATTCCAACGGCGGATCTTGTCTTGAATATCTCTTGAACTCAATTGAGCCTGTACGATATCTTCGTATATTTCTGAATGCGTTAAAACAGAAATACGTTCTGGACACTTATAATTTGGTAGGAACATTCTTTCCTCTTCATCGTCTGTCTCGACATACTGATTTTGTGGGTTACGACTTAGAAAATCTGCTAATAAATTCTCCTTTCCTGGACAGTGTTCAATTTTGAATGCATATTCTTGCAATAGTAATGACCATCGAGTAAATTTTGTTTTGTCGTCCTTATGTTTGTTTAACCAAAGTAACGCCCTGTTGTCCGTCTTCACCAAGAACGGTTTGTCTGCTAAGTACATCTTGTACTTTTTAATATAGTTCACCACCGCCAAGCATTCTAGCTCATTTATGTGGTAACGTCTCTCCGCTGGAGATAACGTGTTGCTTGCATACGAGATTATGCATTTTTCGCCGTTGTCGCCTAATTGATATAATACGGCCGAAAGGCCTTGTAGGGATGCATCTGTTTGCAAAATGAATTGACGTGAAAAATCCGGCCGATGGAGTTCCAGCGGTCCGGATAATAATTCTTTTAATTTTCTAAACGCTTCATCGCATGTATGGTTCCAGTGAAAACGATTTTCCTTCGAAAGAAGTTTCGTTAGTGGCTTCGTGATCATCGCCACATTTGGTAGATATTCTCGTACCCAGTTGCAAAGCCCTAGGAAACTTTGTAGCTGCTTTTTCGTAGCTGGAACGGGATAATTTTGAATTTGTAAGACATGTTTTTCTAATGGTTGGGAAGTATCGGTTCTAATTGTATGGCCTAAATATTGAATTTCATTCGTCGCTATTACACACTTTTCCGGTGACACTTTCAGATTGTGTAGACGTAGTCTTTCAAAGACTAATCTCAAGTGGGACATATGCTCCTTCACGTTTACGCTGTAAACGATTATATCATCTAAATACACTTTACAGAAATGGTGCAGGTAACCCGTTAAAACGTCCTTTGCCATGAATTTCTGAAAGGTACAGGGAGCTGTCTTGAGTCCGAAAGGCATGACATTAAATCTGTAAGCTGCCCCATCAGGAGTGGTAAAAGTCGAAAAATCTTTTGATGCTTCATCTAGCGGTATTTGCCAATATCCACTTTTTAAATCCAACACAGAAAAATCTTCGAATTTCCTAAATCTTTAATACTTTCGTGTATTTTGGGTAAGACGGAAGCCTCGTCTTCAGTCATTTCATTCAAATGGCGATAGTCGATGCAAAATCGTGGTTTCTTGTCCGAGCGTTTTATTATCACTGGTGGTGAACTATATTGGGCAGTGCTAGGTTCGATGACGCCAGCTTTCAACATCTCTTCGATTTGGTCGTACATAATTTTCTTAGTACTCGGAGACATCGGATATGGTCTGATATTAAATGGTTTCGTGTCTTTTACTGTAATTTTGTGTTTCACAGTCACTGTGGTTGCTTGAGTCGGTTCCGCAGTGAACAGATCGACAAATTCTTCGAACAGCGGCCGTAGAAATTTGTCTTTAATAACAAGCTCTTCAGGAAGCTTTGCCTGCTGTCTCTCCCTCTGAGAAGCTTGATTCCAGAAGACGGTAATACGCTCTTCTGTGCCGGCATATAGGCATTTTCTGCCATAATCATATGCGACATTGTTCATATATAAGAATGGTGATCCTAATATTATCGTTTCGTTCAAATTTTCGATTACTTGAAAATCAATTTCAAAAGAGGTGCCTGAAATTATTACTTGTAATTTTGTCGTGCCAAGAGAGTCCACCATTCGATCTCCGCACGCCATAGCAAATGATCGACGTGTCGTGAGATTTTTAAAATTATCCAACATCCTCGGATGGATAACGTTTCGCGTCGAGCCTGAATCGATCAATGCGTCGACCGCATGTTCATTAATTTGAACTTTTATACGAGGCAAAGGGAACGCTTCGCTCATATAATTTATTGACTCTCTTGTCTTGTGCAGAGGAGCGTCGTAGTGGTCATGAGTATCGGAAAAAATTACTGGACATTGCTGCCGCCTTGGTTCGGCCGTTGTGCCGGGGATCTTGCAGATGGACCCTGGCCTGGGTCTCTGGCCCCTCGAAAGTTTCCCGGTCTCCTGCTGAGATGCGGGTTATTCGGGCATTGGCTATGGAAGTGCCACTGCACTGTGTCTGTACAGTATCGGCACGGGGTTGCCGGTCGGTCGGGTACTCGGAATTTCCCCGATCCGCCATTAAAATTGGTTTGCCTGCGGTCAGGATTCACTGATCCGCTTGATAAATTAGGCATAAAAAAAGGACGACCAGGCGCTCTGCCTGGACCGTCCTGTCGAGATACGTCCTCTCGGAAATGCACCCTCGGTGCTGTCGGAGTTGGGCTTCCATTGCTCCTGTTACTAGAATTTTGTTGACTGATGTGTCCTGGCTCTCGATAGTAAGACGCGCGGGACAGACGTTGATCAATAAGCTGGATTAGCGACGTCTGTTCGTCAGCTGAATCCCGCTCGACGTTAGTAGCCGCTGCTATTAACATCTCTGTGTTTGAAATTAGGTTGCTTCTCAAGCGTGACCTAATTTCTGGACGCAGTTGGTCCATGATGACCCGAGCTCTGATGGCTTCGGATTTAAAGGGATCAATACGATCGAAAAGACAGGTTTTCCTTGTGATAAACACTGCCGTGTCGTCTAAAGACGTTTGCTTGACGGCATACAGTTGAGCAATAGCTCGTGACTGTGTGTCGGGAGAATTAAATCTCGTAAGGAATCTTTCCTTGAATAAGGCATACGAAGTAGTCAACGTCCTAAATTGTTCGGACCATCGTTGAGCTTCGCCCTTGAGTTGGCCGGTTACGTTATGGAGGCGATCATAGTCGTGGCTTATGCGAGCTCTGTCGAAATATTCCTCCATAATTTTCAGAAATGCTTCTGGATCTTCATGATCAAGCCCATGGAACGTCACGTTCGGACATCTTTGTCTCTCATGGGGCGTACAGGTCGACACGTTCTGTATCGCCTGCACGAAGCCCTCTGCCATTTTCAGAAACATACTTTCCATCGAAGCAGTTTGTGGCTGTGAAGCTGATAAATTAACATTATCTCCCTCCGGAAACAGTCGCTGTGGTTCTATCCCTCTAGAACCGTCGTCGACGAGCGGTGCGGTGACTCGCTCATAAAATTCTCTTGGGGTCGACCCCTCGGAGTCTTCCGCCATGAATGAGAAAGGATTTGTTGGGTTTGGGGACGGCATGGTCCCTGTTCGGGCGCCATGTGAACGATCCATGCTTTGATGGAAGTCTGAAGGACGTATTTTTTGTTCGGAAAACCTTAGAAAAATTGAAAAAAAATAGGAAAAAGAAAAAATTAATTTTCTTTTTCCTCAACCTTTTCTAAATACTAAATAAAAATATTACGTTCACAAAATTTTTAGGGTTCAAGTGACTGTTTCAGACGGAGATTAATGGATAAATCATACTTACTGTCGTTTATGCTTAACTGCGGCTCTGATGGTATCAATTGGAAGACGTCGTAACACTATAAATCTAACACTCTCTTAAAATTAAATCTGAAAGGGAAATTTTGTTAGAAAACACAAGTAAAAGACAATATAAAGTTCAAAAAATGTATATTAAATCTTTAAAAAATTTATGTTTTTACAACAACTTCTTCAGAGAAAATGTTAACAAACAATGGTCTGACCCGTGTACAACACATGGTGAGGAACGGGACGATTCATACGGTACCAACTACCATCCAATATGCAGTTTGAAAAGCTAACGATGCACAAAAAGATTCAAGGAACAGTTCATGTAACTGAAATTTTGGTGGGCTTATGCTTGCCTGTCTTATAAACGTATTTTATTAATTCACTTAAATTTTGGTCGCTCCTCGGAGCTTAAAATTGCTTGAAGCGTATCTACTTCGTTTGTATTATGCAATAACAAATTTTACGTTCAGGCAAGGCAGATCCCATGCACGTGTGAGTACATGGTATAGATACTTTTTTGACTCCGAATCACTGAGGAACCGGTTTAGGGCAAACCCCGTCAAAACGCATCATTTCCCCGTCAAATCCGACTGCTAGGAAATGATGGGGGTCCCATGTCGCTAAGGGCTATTTTCGCTATAACTTCCGATATACTTTGAATAGTCGTTGGACTAACTTGTCCTCATATTCAATACCTCGTAAGAGTTGCAGTGCTTGACAACGTGGATTCGTAAAAGGGTTTTTAATCTTGGAAATTTGGAAGTTCAAGTCCAATTTTAGAATACTTTCCAAAATTGGGTGGTCGGGGCGACATTACGTCCCTGTGCAGCGACATTTACTACACTTACCAAATTAACGCTCCTCGAAGAGTTAGCGAAAATTTGGCATAAAAAACGCTCCGAAGAGCAAAAATATATTTCCAAGAATTAAAAACCTCCTCCACGGCGTTTTTACGTGAAGCACGCTTTTCTTACGAAATATTTCCTAAGTCGGATTTTGTTACAACGTCGAAAAGTATATCGGGGTTATAGCGTTCTTTAACACTGGCACTGTCGGAGGAAATGGTTGTATGTCCGCGTTTTTTCAATGTGTAACCCCCTTCCGCACAAGCCCTGGCTTCTGGAATTGGGGGTTGTCTAATTTCTGTGGTGTTATTTTATTTTATTTTATGTCCAGATATTTTGGAACACCATGTATGCAGTTGTTGCACATTAAAATACTTTGTTTTAAACAGTGTTATAATATTTATTATTATAACGAACACAAGTTTAAATAAAATGAAATTATTATTCTTTTGCTGGTGGTAACTTTTCGATAACGAACAAATTCCGGGTTGGGAGATTTAATTCGAATTGAGATTTATTTTAAAATGTCAAAAATTCACTTAGAATTAGGTGCGCGGTGGCAGATTAAATTATTTAGAAATGTCTGAAAAAATTTACTTAAAAATTAAAATTCTTTTTTACTTAGTTGGGCCAAGGAAGCGCAGCACGGGCCCTGGCTTTAGATTATTAGTGTTACACCGACGAAACTGACTTGCCTAAAACGTGTTGGGTTCGGCCTTTTATACGTTTCGTGATCATTCCGTTTGTCGTGCCCCATGAGTCTCGCACGATCGTTTTTACACCCATGTTAGTCTAGAAAGTCGGCCCCAGACATTCCGTGCGGGCGAGGGTTGCATCATCTTTACAAAAAATTAAAATTTAAAAATGAAACTTATATGATTGTTTAGACAATAGAAAAAGAAATCGTTTAGTAATAGAATGAAACTCGAATCTGTTTTGGTTATGTTTTGCATGAAAAGAAGTTGAATATATTGATTCTTCCTTGTAGAATCATGATTTACGCACGCACGTAGATATGGACTTTACTTAACTCGCGCATCGATGCTTGGACGGGAGTAAATATGGAGTTGAAATGAAATGAAAGTGTGCTGATGCGTTGGAACGAGAATAAGTGGTGACATTAATTTAGAAATGTGAACTGATATGAAATAGATAAAATAGTTAGGGCGCAATTCGAGTGAAGGTTAAAATTGAATGGAAAATAATTCATAGAAAGTTTATGAATGCGAATTTGAACTTTATACCGGAGGTACAAAAATTGAGTTGGGTGTCGAATGTTATTATACGGGGGCTGTATTTTTTAGGTGAGTAATTTGGAAAATTTATTTCGTAAAATTGGCAAATGGAATATTGTAACGTGTTCTTTGATTGTTTTAGGATATCTTGGAATTATCGGAGTTTTGCGAATTTTTTCAGATTTTTTGTGACGTAATTGAAGTTTTTGCTTGAAATGAAAATGAAAGATACTTTTGCCCTTTTGGAGCGAAAGATTGAATTTTTTAAACTAATTTTGACATTTTTTGTTTGGCACTTACTTATAGGGAATAGACTGTACTATAACACGCACCGTCCCATTATTCGGTATAGTGTGTAATTATTTCAGCAAAATTTTCTCACACGGATTGGTAAATACGGATCAGCAGAATGGCCAGCTAGATTTCCAAACCTAACCCTACTGGCTTATTTTTATGAAATTACCTTAAAACCAAAGTTTATTTTAATAGACCGCACAATGTACTTATTAATTTGGATTAACTTGAATTTGTTGATTTTTGTATTTTTTTTCATTATATTGTTATAAGTAGTTAAGATTTATTTCTCGACAATTTCGGTATTTAATATACCATGGAATTTATCATACTGTATGCAGGAAATGTGCTGTTTCAAATGACATTTTTAAAATGGGGGTCACCATTTGAAAAATTTGCCGATGGCGTCATAACTTTTTTTTAAAGAAGTGCCTAGTATGCCATATGGTTAATCCGCCACTGCTTCTCAATATAAGTTGTGGGTTGGCTCTTATAGTACCCTTGTCATCTATGTGGGCACTGTTTATAAATTGCTTACAAATTTTTCATACCTTAATGTGTTGTAAACCTAGTTATTGGTTTCATTTCACCTTAAGAAATAATACATCTGGTTCAATTTGATAAATTGCTTTCTGCGAAAACGTGACTAATTAGTGATGAAAGAGGTTTCTTTTCTATTAAAATAAATCATTCCATGTATATTTATACCAACTTCCTATTAAAAATAGTTACAATCCTCGTATACATGATCGCTGTTTAAGGATAAATCTCGTTACGATTATTCCAGCGAAATGTTGCTAAAATTTCACTCAGCATACCTGAAATTCTCTCATTATCTCTGGAATTCTATAACATTGCACCCAGTAAGTTTCGGGCATCCTTCATTTCAATGAAATTTATGCTTTTGGTTAATTAAATTGCTTAACAGATCTGCACATGTTTATGATTAAATATAGATTGTAAAGCAAGATTGTCCCTAAAATAATTACGCATCCAGATAATATCTTAACTGTTTTCAGTCTAATTTCTGATGTGAAACGTTGACTGTCCGCTAGATTAGGTCTACTTATGACCTACTATTTATATTTTAGTTAATTATAATTGTCAAATAAAATCATAATTTCAGCGATTCAATGTCGTATTGACCCACAGAGTTGTAAATAAAGTACAAGTTATACTTGATATTTTATTATACCTAGCATTGCTTAGTAAACAAATAAATACAAATATTTTTTGTACTCCAATGACCAAAACCTCGTTCTAAACAGAGAAATTACGATTGTTTTTTATTTATTCGAAGACTACAACGGTTTAGGTAGAGCACTGATGTGGAAACAAATGTTTTTGTTTTCTGTTCCTTTTAGTTTCATACTTTCTTGCCTTTATTGCCTAAGCGGACGTGACTATATCTGTAGCGAGAAAAATACACAAAGTGGGTGCAAATAAAAAATGTAAGCAATAAATATTTTTGTTACAAATACACCCAGCAAATATTTGCGGTAAAGTTTATAATTAAGAATTGAATCAAAGTACGTAGCAGTTTCTTAGTATACAGGGTGTCCCACCACTAACTGTAGACAGAATAGTAGTTTGATGGTTGAGATACGGTAGAAGGTAGGTTTAAAGCCTCATCGTCTTTACTATTTATTTGAATAACGTCTCTTTGCGTATATTGAATGGCTGATATTGAACTGGTCACTATAGTAGGTTGAGTTGTAGCTTCTTGAGGTGTAACTAACTGATTTTCATTTGTATTTAGGGAAATGAAGGCTAAATTCTTAACAGCGTTTCTTTCTAATATTGTGCTAACAATTGCACTTCCTAGCTCAGCTTTACTTAGTTTCTTATTTAATGTTTGAAGAATTGATAATTCTTTTAGGACCCGCAAACGTCATTTTTGACATGAAAATTGAAATATGTAAAAACGGAGAGACTTAGGTATAAGACATGATACACAAAATCGGCCTAGAATTTTGCGTACAATCCAAAAATGTAAATGTCTACTTTTCGAGATATCGATCGCCGCAATTCATCGAGGGACACCCTGTATATACACAACTCAAAATCATGCTTTAATGACGTGGTTAAAAATATATTTGTTCACGTCATGAATTCTCATGTGCATCGTCACACAGTGAATGATAGCGTGAAAATATTTTCCGTCTTGTATAAACTTGGGCGACACAACGTCATAAAGAATTTATTTGAGGATAAAAAATAATCAACGGCCTCCCTAGGAACAACTGGGGCTCCATATGAGTTGTTCATGCATGTTAATAATTTTGTTGACTAGAAATGTGAACATGGTGTTTTATAGAAACCATTAATTAATTAGAATTTAAATCATATCTTTTATATCTTTGAGAGTGTTTGGGTAGAATTTAGTTATAAATACTAATAAATGCATCCTCAGTTCCACTTAGTGCGATCTTTACTATTTTTTTTTTTTTTTTTTTGGAAGCCGTATTTACATCCCTATAGATATGAACTTTGCAGAAAAATAAATAAATTAGACGTAAGTAATTCAATCTTGTCTCATATTTTCCATGCGTTCATTTCATAGTCATTTATCAAGAAGAAAAATATGCCCGCTAACCTCTATGAAAATAATAAATGTAACAAATTTGACTTTTTCCTTTTGTGAGTAAAATAAGAGGCTTGTATCTGATTATGTTTAGCTTTTCCACAATACATTTTTATCGTACCGCATTGGAAAAACTTTTACAACTTTATTCACTTATCTTCTATGTTCCTGGAGACCTTGACTGGAAACAGAAGCGAGATTAGTTCGGTAGTGACTTCTCGTTATATTTATTTTGTCGTTTCTGGTTTTAGCACGAGGATAAAAGCCACTTTACGCGGATAAAACTGTACAGCGAAGTTTTTTTACCTTTGGAATAATCAGGAATCGTGTGAAAAAATGTTTAATTTACTATTAAACATAAGCGAATTATACAGAATGGATCATTAATAATAGACCATAGTTCAGGGGTAAAAAGATATAGGGTGTCAAAGTTCAAATTGCAATAACTCAACAGCCTCTTGATAGATCTTGATAGTGTAATGATTGCATATTACCATCAAAATGCTATTGCTTCGATTGCAACAACAACAACAATTTTGATGGTAATATGCAATTATTACATTTAACGCGCCAGGCTTGTAACTTGTAATTCAGCGCTCGGCGGGGCACATAGCCCGGAGAGTAGCTGTTGGTTGGTTAACTGTTTGCACTAGGGTGTCATCATCCAATATATTTGTGCAAATTAAACAAATATTATTACCAATAAAGAATAGAAAAATTCAATTATAAAATACACGAGACACGAGGTATTATTAAACTGTTCAATCACATGGCTGTACGTTGGTATACGCGCTCAATTTCGGCATGTAGTTATTCACATTTTTAGGTTGCAAAACGCGGTTAAAAAAATTAAATTGTTAAAAACGATTGGAGGAAATACAATAATTTTTTGGGTACTCTGAGCACCTCTCCAACAGGATCCAACCATAAAATTGCTTATGGAAAACGTTCCTTTATATTAATTTTTTGTACTATTTTGACTGCGCTATATTACATTAGCTTGGAAGTTATTCAAGGAACCTTGAAAAATTATATACTTTTGTTTCTTAAACAGGGTAAGGAATACCTAAAAAAAAATTGTTGATTTTCTTTCAAGAAACAATTACAATTCTATAAGTATGTAATATTTTCAATGCTAATTGTATTTCTACAATGAAATCTGTATTTTACCTGGGAATCTTTGTAAATTAATGAAATAAATTACTACCCACACATTGTCAGAAATTAACTGAATCGAATATAATTAACAAGCTTCTGAATATCCTTTTAGATATAATTACAAAATATCATAAACCAACTTTTACTAAAACGACTATATTTAATCTTGGAATAAATTTCTGCCAACGCATATGCATATATTACTATAATTTAATGTGCCCGCTGTGCTGCTAACATGTAATATTGACCTATGTGGCGTTAAGTCTCGCTCTATTAATTACAAACCTCTTTATGTAGTTATCAACCGGATCTAACATTAATTTCATTAATTATTGGGACACTATCGTTCATTTAGTTTATGCTGTTTGTGTAAGTAGTTTTTAATGATTGCCGAGTGGCGGGTGGTCTCAGTTTTATGACATTTATGTTAATTTAGTTTAGTTGTTTCCAATTTCAGTCTCCTATTAATTGTAAAAAATTTGCCGTAAATCCAAAGTTTCCAAATCGATCCATACATGTTTTTTCTGTCACTGGTAATATGTGATCTTAATCAGAGTGTGAAATTGAAATTACATTTACTCTTATCATTGATAGTGCAGTCATTGAAGCGAAAAATAGTGTCTTACCTCCGAAATATTTTACTACTAACCGATTTACATGAAATTTTGGAATTAGGCTTATCTTACCCTTAACTTCAAAAGTGATATTGACCCGACCTCCGTTTTTTATTTTTAAGGGGTGAAAACGACCCCTTAATGAAAAAATTGACATTGAGCCATTTTATCGCTAGAAAACGTATTTAATAATAAGGAGTGAAATCGTAAAGTGTTCTCTAACACAATTATCTCATGTTTAACCCATTTTCAACTCCTAAAAAACTTTACAACCCCTGAAAACGACCCCTAAATTGAAGAAAATTACAAAAAATACTTTTGTATAACTTAAAAAGATTTAAATATAGAGTAAATATTGTTTTACGTTCTCTACCTTAATTATCATATTTTTAACCCCTTTTTAACCCTTAAGAAACAACCCCTCAATTAAAAATTGTAAAAAAAATTTCTTTTGATGAACTCAAAATGATTTAAATGTTGTTCCACGTTCTCGAAAATGACTATCATACGTTTAGCTTTTCAACCCTTAAAACTACCCCTAAATTAAAACATTGAAAATATATGTTTATACAATTAAAAATAATTTAATTATAAAGTAAGTAATCAGACACTTTTTATTGAATAAAATATAAACTTACAAGTTATCTGGAAATGTACTAGATTAAATTGGTAATTAATTATAAAAAATTCTGCAACAAGAGCATCACAATACATAAAAAAACTATTACACCAATCGTTCATGACTCAATATCGGAGTTGCTGTCGTAATCAAGATCTTCTTCTGGGTCAATTGGAGGGCTATTCTGGCAGTTATCTCCACTGCATGTTCCACAAGTTACATTGCAAAACAGCCCGACTCTTCGGCATCCGCAACCTTTTTTGCAGTTGCAAAAAATCATTTTAAGTAAATCTTGCGGTGCAGGTGGATCTGCAGTTTTTATTGGATTGGATTTTATTGGATATACATATATGAACGTTTGTATGTATTCGTGCGTATGTTTTCGATATATATATGCCATATATGGATATATATATATATATATATATATATATATATATATACAATAGTTTTGGGTTCATATTATTCTTTACTTTCACTCTGCTCTAAATTTTTGTGCTCCGAAATTTTCATTTTACTATATAGAAAAAAAAAACGTTTAGTTTTTGGACCATAACTCCTTCTATTTTAAAGCTATCACAACTTTAAAAGAACCATTTTAAAGGTAACTGAAAGAGCTACAACTTTTTTCATTATGACATGTAGTATAAAACCCTTCATTTTGAAATGGTGAAGGGTCAAAGGGCTCCAGAGAGACTGTGATTGCGCTACCGCGCGCTCTTTAAACAGTCATATCTCAATCAATTTTGGTCTGACAGAAAAAAAAACAACAAAATTTTTGTCAAAAAAAGACCTACATTTTTTATCATTATAGTTTTTTACGTATCTTTCATTATTTTTGAAATATTATGGAAAAATGTGTTTTTTTTTAAATGAAAAATTTTTTTTTCCCTTAAAATCGTGATTTTTTAGAAAAGTATGCATTCCAAAGCAGCCAAACGGCTGGAATCCAATAAACTCTTCATATTAAAGTTAAATCTAGACGGAATACGATTAATTTTAATTTTGGTGGAAATGGCACTTATGAAACACATCGATTTAAAAAAAAAATAATTAGATGTCCCTCTTTTTTTCATTACAACTTACTCACTTTACGTGCAAAAGACTTTTAACACTGCTCATTTTATAGATTATTTTAAGCACTATAAAAAAGTTTCTCATTGTCATATGGATAAAATGTATCCGTTGTCCGCTAGATGGCATTGAATACATCGATTAAAGTTAAGACCAAAAAAAAAAAACTGCTTTTATCTTCAATATCTCGCTTAATATTGCACTTAGAACACTCTTTAAAAAACCAATTTGTTCATTTTCGTACCTTCTATGATCGTTAAAACGCATATTTTTTTAGATATTTGCAAAAAACCGGAAAATTCCGAGTTTTCAACCGCCAATAACTTGAAAAGTATTGAGTTTTTGAAAAAACTTTATAGAACACTTTTTGCTTATAATTGGGTCTTCTATCGATCCCCGAGGTTATTTTGACCAAAAAATTTCCAGTAACGAGAAGGGGTGGCAACCACCCCCAGGGTAAGAACGGAGGTCGGGTCAATATCGCTTTTGAAGTTAAGGGTAAGATAAGCCTAATTCCAAAATTTCATGTAAATCGGTTCGTAGTAAAATATTTCTGAGGTATAAAGCTTCAATGACTGGACTATGATAGGATATGACATCATCGTGGCAAGAATCGCGAAGAAAAGTAGACCTGTTGGAACTTTTACCTTCGTATTTATACCTGCTACTGGTAATTACATAATCATATGGAAAAATTGCTATAAATCATTTGTTGTAAAACATTCATTGATAAGTGAACTAAAAACTAAAAATTGATTTTTATGTTATGTGTCTAAAACAATTTTAACACTAGTGTTAAAAATAATACGCTCTATACTATACATATAGTAATATGCATTCTTCTTAAGATAATAGAAAGCTGTATTGATAAAATTAGAAAGAGTATATTATTTAGAAACATTAATGGATATTTATTCGAACAGTTATAAATTACTTTCATTTCCCGAATTTTCTTCAAAATCAATTTTTTTAGCTACAAAATTTACAATATTTAAGAACAACTTCAATCGTAGTTACTAGTAAACATTAAACAGCTTGCAACTGTTTTACTTAGTTACCCTTTATCCAGTACCTGACCTGATATATACACTTTATTATCACATATAATTGAAGCGAGCGGGTGGCTCAGTGCCAACGCGTTTCGTCACGCGGCTTCAGGAAGGGCAGGAGTAGGGTACAGCTAGTCGTTAGGATAGTTAACGACGTCTAAGTACAACACAACTTCGTGAAGAGCACCACCATGGTGCTCCTCGATATTGAGAAGACGTTTGACACCGTCTAGATCCCGGGATTGCTATACAAAATGCATGACTACCACTTCCCGACTTATTTCATCGAACTCATTCATTTATTCTTGACGGGCAGATCCCTGCAGGTCAGAGTGAATAACAAACTACCAACACGGTGGTACATGCGCGCGGGAGTCCCCCAAGGATCGTGCCTGTCATCAAAGTCATACAACCTGTACGTCTCCGATTTCTCAGAGTTCTCGGAAATAAGAAGCTGGCCAAGTACGCCGACGACACAGCCATGTATGCGCATTCCCATAACGCTCAAGCAGCAATTAAACTGCTCAAAGCGCACATGGCACGTGCCACGACGCATTACGATCAGTGGAAGATTCGGGTAAACGCTGAGAAATCGGAGGCGATAGTCTTCACGCGCCGATTTGCTGAAAATAGTCATAACACCAACCTCGATCCGAAGAAACCAAACTCCAACCAAGAGTTGAGTGAAATACTTGGGGGGTCAGATTGGACCAGCGACTGGCGTTCAATATGCACATTACTGAGACAGTACGGACGGTCTACTCTCTGTCCAGTAGTCTGTATCCGCTCATGGACAGGAGTAGCAGACTTAAGACAAAATAAACAATTGTTGTACACGATGGTGGTCAGGCCGTTCATCACATACGCGGCCAGGGCCGGATTAACATGGACGGAGACCTATAGGCAAAATTGTGGTGGAGGCTTCTGCACTGTAAATCATGAGGACCTTTTTTTTATTACAGCAAGCATTCATTTCTTTCATTTCTAGTAAAATACATTTTCAAGACAATTCGGTGGGGGCCCTATTGGCAAATTGGTGGAGGCCCCAAGGCAATGCCTCATTGCCGGTACTGTACGTGGCGACGCCGTGGTGCAGTACGTCGACCACGGCAATGAGAAAACTAAAAGTTCTCGAGTACAAATTTATAAGCCTCATTTCAAATTCTGGAAGGTATATTCCCTCAGAGACCTCTACGCAGATTTGAAGTTACGAGCAAAAAACATTCTTCAGTATGTAACCTTTAGGGGTGAATATCTTCGAAGGAGGGCGCGGAAAAAAATATAGGTGTTAGTAATATATTTTTTGACCTAAACTATATGCTCCCGAAGTATAGCCCTTGATTTAAATAATAATAATGTTATTTTATTTATTCCGTCTGCATCTTGCAGGAAACAATAATCATATTTTCGTTCTTTGTTATTAAGTAAAAGTCATGTGCCCCCCCCCCTATAAACTTAAAAGAATTTTGTGCCCTTTGGCCTGGACAGTCTGGTGCCGTCACTGGTCGCATAAGAAAAGACAGTGCAAGAAAAATATTTAAAAAACTGATTTCGTTGCTACAAAATGAGGAAAGTTCAACATTGAAATGAGGGAGATAAGCTGAGTTTTGTAGATGATTTTTAAATGAAAAAAGGAATGACCCGCTGATATATAGCAAAATTTTTTGGTCGGATGAATCAAAATTTTTTAATGGATTTTTCAACAGAAATATGCATCATAAGTGGACACGAAAAAATACACATTGGTGCAGAGAGACTACTTTCCAAGAAAGATTTTCTACGAATGTTTGGGTGGATTTTTTAGTGACTAAAGTAATTATCGGACCTTATTTTTATGATGGCAAATTAACCGCTCCTAGATATTTAAATTTCCTGCAAAAGCAATTTCAAGATTTTCTTTATGAATTAATAGTGGCAGAAATACTAAACTATTAATATTTACAACAAGATGGGGCACCACCTCACACTGCTGTAATATGTGCAAATTAGTTAAATCAAGTTATGCCAGATAGCTGGATAGGCACCTATGGACCCATTCTATGGCCAGCTCGATCACCAAATATTACTCCCTTGGATTTTTCGTCTGGGGTTACATTAAAGACAAGGTATTTCAAACTGCCCCTGAAAATATTGAGGACATCAAAACCAGAATTAGAAACGGATGTGAGGCAATTACTCCTGGAATGCTTGATATTAAACGTGATATTTGGTGCGACCCTCGTCAAATAGACGGTATATAATAATACGAAAAAGTTACCAAGTAATTACTTTTAAACAATTGTTTATGGTACATGAGTAACTTGACATTTAACATGAACTCATAATAATAATTATTATTTTCAACATTTCATTCTGCTTCACCAAACTTAGTCCATACTCTCTTGGCTACTATTTTGTGACAGCGCCAAAGTGTAGAAAATTTATTTACTTCATGCTTGGACGTGAGACCTTGTAAATAAATTCATTCTAGAAATAATAATTTATCTGCTTGTCACCCTCACTGAAGTGTTACTTACTGGTAGGGGAAGATGGAAAAGTAATCTTAACGAAGTTTTGTAATTTAATTTCGGAATGCAAATTTCAGGAGGTTCCTAATTTATGACATACTTCAGTTTCATTGCTTGAAAGTAGAAGCACGTAGTGGAAACCAATTTTAAAATCATTTAAAATGCTCACCTGCATTCTTGGCTTTCAGATGGTGCGTGGAAGAAGTGATGCTGATGATTCATTAAGTGACATCACTAGGAATTATATTATACACACACTTTACCACCAAAAATCATGAATTTTTTAAGGGACCGACTTCATTTGAAATGGGCCGATGACAAGTATCATATTTTTTTGTCTTGAAGGTTCTTTTCTCTAAAGCATATTCGAGAGCGAGATTACGTGAATATGTGAAAACACATTGAATAATAATAATAACCACTCTGTAGCTATAATGTATTTTATACATTTTGTTTGCGATATAACGATTACCGGTGAAGAAGATTATATAAATTTGTTTACATCTGATCACTTTCCGGAGATATTTAAAACTGCTTTAATTGTACCACAGCATAAAAAAAGGTGATGTTCGACATCGACAACTACATGTAAATTATATATACGTTAGAAAGAATTACTGAGACAAGTATCATATTTTTGTCTTGAAGGTTCTCTTCTCTAAAACATATTCGAGAGCGAGATTACATGAATATGTGAAAAACATTGAAAAATAAGAAAAACCACTCTGTAGCTATAATATATTTTATACATTTTGTTTGTGCTATAACGATTACCAGTGAAGAAGATGATGTACATTTGTTTACATAATTTACATTATCGGTCAACCATTCGTTTATCTTATAACTTTCCAGAGGTATTTAAAACTGCTTTAATTGTACCACAGCATAAAAAAGGTGATGTTCAACATCGACAACTACATGTAAATTTCACTACTCAACACTATCTGTTAGAAAGAATTACTGACGCTCAAGACATAAAACATGATGTTCCTCAAGGTTCTGTCCTGGGCCCTCTTTTATCTTTGGTATATATGAACGATTTACCTGACAATATTACCAATGGACTGATTATATTGTTTGCAGATGATAGTACCATTGCTGTAGCAGCCGCAAGAATTGAAATCTGACGCCACTCACATTGATGAATTTAGCATCTGGTCTCAAAGGTATAAACTCATACTTAATGAATATAAAATGTACAACTAATTATTACATAAGGAAAGGTATGCTACATGATACATGTCTAGTCACATCAAATTCAATGAGAATGTAAAATTCTTAGGTATTCACATCGACAACAGACTTACATGGGATGCCCAAATTTATATGTATACCGGGTGACAACGAAATCGGTCCCGTTCAAATTTATCGGTTGCTTTTAGGAATAGGAGTTTAGGTTTAAGGTTTAATCGTTTTTAGCCAAGCCAAACCTAATCCGTCCGACCCTGCAATCCGCCATTGTGAATCACGCGCTGGTTGCACGCTCGGTCCCAGAATGAGTTCTGGGGAGGCAATTGCTTAAATTTTAACTTAAATAAAGAATTGTTGATTGATTGCGTCCAGCACGTAAGCGACAGATCGGGAGTTCAACCCCACAGACGGCATTTTTTTTTTTTAAATAATAGTTTTACAAAAAATATTATATGATACATTTGTTAAAGTGATTTTATTTTGTTCATGGGGTGGGGGGATATTCCCCACTAACAAAATAAAATGTCACTTTTAACACGTATCATAAATAACTATTTTGTACGATCGTGCAATAAATGACACTTTGATGAATCATAGTGAATGCAAATAGCATACCTTTATTACACTATTGCGATAAAAAGTGCAATAGAAATATTATTACAATACAATGCAGTACAGTCCGGTCCTATCCCGTCCGGCCAAGCCTCTAAGATAGTTCCCACAAACACCAAAACACTACACTCGAATACACTACTACATATACATATTACGACGTGAGTTAGAGCGAGTTAAACGAAGAAATGTTTGTAATATTTTTACATTTTTGCCTAACGAACCAAAGGAGTCGTAATTTTCGATTGTATCGAAGTACAAGTCCCTCAACACTTCTGCTACCCCCGAAAACGTTTTCTCCTTTAACAAGCATCGCGTGGGGTCTCATCTTAATCGCTCTACTATATCATCCACAGAAATATCGGAATACAACGTGGGTATTTTGAATATAAAATAAACATGTTAAACTTTCGAATAAGACCTTTATTTACGAACCACATCATGAAATTTCATCTTTGATTATCATATTTATAACACTAGGGGTCACTGTCGTATAGCATTGTTCATGAGATACACCAATATCCTTAATATTAATGACTACCTTGACAAAAACAAATGCCAGAAGTTAATCAAATTAACTAGAACAGGCCTCTTTGTATAATTTTCTCATATTATTTGCTTCCTTTTACAATTCTCCTTATTTTGCTTTTTCTTATTTTACTTCTGATTAAGTTGCCAATTTGTCTTGAGTATTCTATAGTTTAGGAGTGCTATAAAAAATATCTGAGAGAAAATATGTCACAGTATCCATAGTGATGTTTGTGTCAGCCTACTTACTATACCGGAGGTATCCGGTGTACCAAAACCAAGCCAGTTCGGTCGAGTATCTCCTCATGGAAGGCGGTGGCTTTCCAACATGGATAACGAATATATTGCTTTGGTTAGCCTGTTAAATAGTGCCGTTCGGATCTGGCGAGAATGTCGATTATATAAACCATGGGTCAGAGCTGTCATCATTACACTATTTAACCTTTTATAAAAATATGTATTTAAAATTGTTGTAATTCTATAGATAGGACCAACTTTAAGCAATTTATTGTCGACAGTATGATATTTTTATTTGCCATATACTACTTCAGTAGGCCATCCAATCCAAAACAATTTTTGGCTCTAGCTAAGACATACTTCATGAGGAGATATAGTTGAAATCATTAATGTTTTCCATTACGTCATCATTCTTTAATTTCCGAAACAAATCATCTCAAGGTCACACAGAATGGCACGTCTGTTTGCAAAACACAAGTATTTTGTAATGAAAATATATGGACAATAATACCATGAGGTCAATGAATTTTAACACCCGCTATCGCATATAATTTTACAATTCACCTCATGAATTTCTTGCAATGGTAAAAGGGAACATCCGTTACATTTTCCCTGATTAAAGTACTCATTTAATTTCACCACCATGTCTCTGGCTACTGCATTCAGTCTTTTATCCACTACACGCTATTGAATTTATAGAGAACTAACAGAATGCTCAACGTTGGTTGCGGCTACGACTTACGGTTGTAATATTCATTTGTAAAACGTATCGTTACGCTCGGAAATTCTGTCGTATCTTCAGGAGACGTAACTCTCTATAATTTACATCCTATACGCTTTATATTTAGAAAGATAGAAAAATCGCATGTCGTTGATAAGTAGATAAATTGATGACGTGAACGAAAACATTAGCGATTTCAACTATAGTTACAAACTTTCAGACTTTTTAATTTTGGATAAAAAAATGTCCCAAGGAAGTCATTATTTTTCCAACTCTGTGATGATGAATAACAATAATAATAATATTTATCGACTAAAAGATTCACAAAGTACTTATGGCATGTCAATACAAAGATAAGAAATATGGTGACAAAGAGTTTAGTCCCGTTCCAAATTCTAGGTTGATTTTAGGAATACAATTATGAAATTTTGGCATATCATTTGTGACGCAAAAAGTCATATTTTGCGCTTATTAAGTGAAAAGTATCACTTTCGGTCCAACCGGAAATAGCAACAACATTTGGCTTTTAAATGGCAGCCTATAACCTATGCGTTAGGAACAATTATTTAAAACTTTCCAAAAGCTATATTACCAATAGACACCAGCGTGTAAAAGTAAATGAAATACTGAGTGATTTAATGTTAATAGATTGTGGAGTTCCACAAGGTACTGTAATACGTCCAACACTGTTTTCACTATACACAAACATTACATAGTGAGGGAAAAATCATAGGATTTGCTGACGATACTGCAATTCTTTATACAGCTAATTCGTGAAAATAACTGAAATGTCCTATCTGCGAAAAAAACTGAAAATTTGATCATGAATTACTGACGATAAAAGAGAAGATTTACCTTTTAGTTATAAAAAAATAAATCTACCACCTTTTGATAGCATAGAAATAATCGTCGAGGGACAAATAAACATCACCTCATCACAAAACGAAGTTAAATATCTGGGCGTATTTATAGATTCACATTTAAAATGGGACAAGCGTATAAATTAAATAATAAAAAAATTACAAACCATATTATATAAATTTAAATATCTAGCAAACTTCTTAAAAACCATCAATTAAAAACATTTTATCATGCCCTTGTAGAAAGCCATCTAAATTATGGTATACTCGGTTGGGGTGGGGTAAA
This sequence comes from Leptura quadrifasciata, assembly GCA_963675555.1. Lineage (NCBI taxonomy): Eukaryota > Metazoa > Arthropoda > Insecta > Coleoptera > Cerambycidae > Leptura > Leptura quadrifasciata. The sequence continues at coordinate 151,227,701 of OY776677.1, read as the reverse complement.
CAAAACTTATTTAACTCTACTGGAAATAATACAAAAAAGATTTTTAAAACTGATACTGTCTAAAGAGCCAACATACCCAACAGACTTATTATACAAAGAATCTAAGGTTCTTGATATTAGGCAACTATACAGGGTGTCTCGCCGGGAATTGAATCGATCGATATAGAGAAAACTACGCATCAGAAAATATTGAAAATTTAGATAATTACTAATGTCGGTGTGGCCAATCCAACTAAAATAATTACAAGCAACTGGCACTTCCGCTTATACTGGAAGTCGATACCAACTTGCTTATTTCAAATAGAACACCCTATATATTTTAGGGTTTTCGAAAAGAGCATAAAATTCTGAGTCGAAAATATGTAGCCTATACCTAAACCTAGCCGTTTCAGAGATATTTGACATTTTATAGAAAATTTGACAGGTGCAACGGTTTGCAAGAACCGTTATAACTTTCTTTGTGTAAAAGATCTTCATTTGCTTCTTGTCACATAAAAAGAACACAAGGAGAACTACGTTCTACAACTGAAATAAATTTAATAATATTATACCAAGTGTTCCGTTTTTCGCGTTACATTTTGTCAACTTCAAACCGCGAAAACTTGTTTAGGTCAAATAGAACACCTTGTGTTTTTTACGTCAAGTTGTGTAAAATTGAATTCTCTTTTTTCTGATATTAGCATTGTGGGGGTTAAAGTTACAACTTTTTGAAATATTTCCGATTTTATTAGAAATTCATGAATTGTTGTAATCATTTCATCAAAATAGCCATGATTAGAAACAATCAGTCAATATCTTATGTCAAAAAATGCCAGCACGTTTAAATTATACCAACGAAAACTTTTTAAACTTGTTTATTATTTATGAAGAATGTGATAAAGTAATATCAAGAACTTGCAGCACATTTGCTACTCGATATCCACAAAAACGCAAAATAATACTAACACTGTAATATGCGTATTAATCGAATTGAAGATATGGCATGAACTAAAATAGCAGATATAAGATCAATTTAAAATATGATTTCATTTTAATTTAATAATTGCTCAAAATTCCGCCCTCGAACTTCGACACATTTTTCGCACCTTCGGATTAGTTCCTCATGGGTAGCTCTTCTAGTTGAATCCTGTGATATGTTTTGAAATGCATTTCTTACTCATTGCGTACAATCTTCAATGGTTGTTAATGGGCTCTCATAAACTTTATTTTTAATAGTTCCCCAAATGAAATAATCCAGAACTGATAAATCGGGCGAGCGAGGAGGCCATAAGAAAGGTCCATTATTGGCAATCCATTGATCATAAAAAATTTCTTGTAAATAATTATTAATTAAATATGCGTTATGTGGGGGAGCACCGTCGTGCTGATAAAAAATGTTTCTATGTTCGGCGAGAAGTAAATTTTCTAAATAGTTATTATTCAAATTTTGTAAGATATTCAGATATCTTTCACCTAAAAAAAAAAAACAAAAATTTACCTATACATATTAGCAGAAGTGAAAATTTAATTTACCGTTTAAATTTTTCTGATAAAATTGTAATGCCATCACTCTATCGTTTCTTATGCCACAGTAAACATTGAACTGCCAACTTTCCTGAAAGTTTCGCTCTATGAATATATGAAGATTTGAGTCACTCCAATAATGGGAATTGTGTCTATTAAAAAGTCCATTTTTAGTAAATTTTGCTTCATCTGTCCATATAATATTTCCCAAATAAGAATCGTGACGCTCAGACCTTATTAGAATAAACTCACAAAAATTCTGTCTTCTTAGGAAATCTGTTTCTTTTAATCCTTGAACCATATAGAATGAAAACGGGTGAAACTTATGTTTTAATAAGATTATGTGAATTGAATGCATGAAAATATCACAGAATGACTATTTCAATGTTTTCATCATCAACAATAGGCTTTATTATTTGCATTTTTACCTTGACAGAGCCATAATTTTTAAAATTTTCCAGTATGCGTTTTCCAGTGTTTGGTGATGATTTCCGTTTTTCTGGATATCGAGTAGCAAATGTGCTGCAAGTTCTTGATATTACTTTATCACATTCTACATAAATAATGAACAAATTTAAAAAGTTTTCGTTGGTATAATTTAAACGTGCTGGTATTTTTTGACATAAGATCATGACTGATTGTTTCTAATCATGGCTATTTTGATGAAATAATTACAACAATTCATGAATTTCTAATAAAATCGCAAATATTTCAAAAAGTTTTAACTTTAACCCCCACAATGCTAATATCAGAAAAAAGGGAATTCAATTTTACACAACTTGACGTAAAAAAAATACAGGGTGTTCCATTTGACCTAAACAAGTTTTCGCGGTTTGAAGTTGATAAAATGTAACGCCAAAAACGGAACACTTGGTATGATATTATTGAATTTATTTCAGTTGTAGAACGTAGTTCTCCTTGTGTTCTTTTTATGTGACAAGAATCAAATGAAGATCTTTTACATAAAGAAAGTTATAACGGTTCTTGCGAACCGTTGCACCTGTAAAATTTTCTATAAAATGTCAAATATCTCTGAAACGGCTGGGTTTAGGTATAGGATATGCTACATATTTTCGACTCAGAATTTTATGCTCTTTTCGAAAACCCTAAAATTTATAGGGTGTTCCATTTGAAATAAGCAAATTGGTATCGACTTCCGGTATAATTGGAAGTGCCAGCTGCTTGTAATTATTTTAGTTGGATTGGCCACACCGACATTAGTAATTATCTAAATTTTCAAAATTTTCTGATGCGTACTTTTTTCTATATCGATCGATTCAATTCCCGGTGAGACACCCTATATTACTTTAACATAAACATAAAATATCACGCTTCTAAAAGACAAAATTCCCCACCTAGTCACACGTAACACAAGACAAAAAAATAAATATACAGTTCCACTCATGCAAAAAACCCTTGGTCAAAGATCATACACCTTCCTAGCTCCAAGAGCTTATAGAATAGAATAGAATAGAACATATATTTATTCAATAAGCATACAAAAGTATAGAATACGTCAAATCGCTAAAATATAATATGTATATGAAAAATTAAAATAGAATCATACATTAAAAACTGATGCACAATTAAATACATTAAAATAGTTTTATTAATTAAAATCAGTCCTAAAAAAGTCCTCAATTTTATAAAATTCATTATTACACAAAAAATCTTTTAAGTAGTTCTTGTACTTTTTAAGCGGCATCTGTTTTACATGATTAGGTAATGCATTATATACACGTATTAATTGTTGTAGTGCACTTTTTTGAACTTTAGTTCTGGTTGTTTGCACTGGATTTAAATATGGGTTCACTGTACCTCTCGTGTCATATGTGTGTACTAATTCTTTCTTACTAAATAGTTCGTAATTAGTCTTGACAAGACATGCACATTCATAAATGTAGATAGAGGGTAGAGTTAGTATATTTTGATCTTTGAATATGTTTTTACATGTCTCATTGTATCTTAGTTTGAACATACTTCTAATGCAGGCTTTCTGGATTTTAAATACTCGTTCGGCTTCTACTGAATTACCCCAAAAAATGATGCCATATTTTAGACGCGAGTGGACATAGGCATAGTAGGCACTTAAGCTTGCTGCTGTATTAACCGTTGCTGCTAAAATTTTTAAGGCGTGGTTGAAACCACTTAACTTAGATGAAACATAACTGACATGTGCCTTCCAATTTAATTTGGAATCAATGTTTACTCCCAAAAACATTGTGTCATGGCTTGAGTGGAGCGTTTCAGTTTTGAAGTTTATTGTTACATTTTGATTTTGATTTTTTGATAACACAGTACCAGAAGAAATAAAAACCATAACTAGTATCCACCTATTTAAAAAAAAACTAAAAATGCATATATTGAATATGCCGAGAGATATCATTCAAAGAATTATCGATTTAAAAAGAATTACTAAAAATATAATGTGCTCTAAACATCAACTATCTTACCCCAGTACTTGACTTAAGTTCAAGTACCAGTACTCACCATATGTAGAATGCAGGTTTTCACGGCCGTTGTCTAATGAAGTAGTTTCTTCCGGGTCTTGCCGTGGTCGTCGAACTTGACTTGACGTTTCGCTGATCCTCCTGTCAGCTTCTTCAGAAGGATTCTAAAGACTGAATTTGTTGTGTTACACTCCTCGTTATATACCTAGGCGCCGCTTCGCTTCGCTGGTCATTGGTCGCGCTTGGTTCGCTTCGCTGCTCATTCGTCGTGTTTGGTTGACCGTGACTTACTACGGTGCTGGTACTTGGCAATACCAGTCTTCACATGTTACTAAGTCGATACCCATTCTCTCTGTTAAAGTTGTTCACGTTTTTCATAATTTCCAGTGATTCCCTAATGATTCGCGGATAATAGCGCGTATTCCTGTCTAATATATTGACGTCCTCGTAGTAGATTTTATGGTTCTCGTTATTATGGACATGTTCTGCTATCGCCGACCTATCCGTGTATCCAAATCTGGTATTTCTTTGGCGCTTTTTGATTCTGCACTGGATACTCCGTCCTGTTTGTCCGATGTAGCTCTTACTACATGTGCACTTCAACTGGTAAACACCTTTTGATAACAGTTTGGGGACAGGGTCTTTGACTGAGGGAAGCATCTGCTGTATTTTCTTCACTGTTCGAAACCGTACACCTACTTTCTTTTTGAATAAAATTTTCTTCAGCCTATCTGTGACCCCCGCGACGTAGGGTAGGCATGCATACGTTGTTGGTTGTTGCTGTTCTTCTTCTGTAGTTCTTCTCTGGTTATTTACTACTCGTTGTATATTGCTTTGACTGTATCCGTTCTTCTCTAAAGCTTGTTGGACATTCTGTAGTTCCTCGGGTTTGTTATCGTCGTCGCATATTGTGTTGGCTCTGTGGACCAAGGTTCTAATTAACGCTCTCTTCTGTTGTGGATGGTGGTGAGATGTCGCATGTAGGTAACGATCGGTGTGCGTTTTCTTTCTGTACTGTAGACACCGTGGGCCAGCTTGCCATTGTATGACCTTTTCACTAACACATCTAAGAAAGATAAAGCTCCAGCTTGCTCGGTCTCCATTGTAAATTTGATACTTGGATGCTGTTTATTCAAACTGTCGAAGAAAACATAAAGATAATTCTCCATGTAGCCATATGATGAACGTATCGTCTACGTAGCGTAGCCAGCACTTTGGTATATTCTCACTGCAGCGTATAGCTTCCTCTTCAAAAGCTTTCGTGAATAAGTTGACTATCACAGGTGAAAGTGGTGATCCCATGGCTGCTTCTTGCTCCACTTTCACCACTTTAATATCGTTGGAAAGGGAAAAAATAAACGGAATTAATGGTGTCACGGACTACTTTGAGATTTATTCTTTTCATTTTTGCACAAGAGCGTTTGTCAAAGCCAACTGCATTTTTCGAATTTTTTTATACATATTATTGTTTTTATTGTATTTGCCGTCAACTTTCGTCTCTTTAACTTTTTTCGTATATCCTCAAATAAGGAAGCTATAACCGTTTATGGTTTTCCTATTTTTCAGATTTTTGTAATATATCTCACAAAGTACGCTATGGATTTCAAATATCTTTTTACTGAAGTATGTGTCACAAAAAATGGGATAACTATTTCTAAAACTTTATTCTTCTGCAATAGACATTAAGCGAGATATTTGATGTGGGCCTCGTAAAATAAACAGACGGTATTTGTTTTGAGTTGTCATGGTTCTTAAATGAACCATGATTTCTTATATATTTAGGAAATAAAGTTAATTTGTGCCAAAAATAAAAAGAAGGATAGGCTCTGTCTTCATAATTTACTTTTTATTTTAGCATCATTGATTTTTTTTAACCAGCATGCCTTTCATTTATATATTACTTGATTTTTTGCTATCAATACTTTATCGCATGTCGGCAGGCGATAAAGGAAGTAGAAAAACTTACAGATAATCAACAAATCAAAATAAAATATATGAAATGAAATAGACGAAGAAACATTATGTATATTATATATTGCATTGAACAATCTAACGTTGCTCATGATAGAAATATTTTTCAACTCATATCTCACTCTCTTATTAAAATTTTAAAGGTTTTGGGTTTTTTCCTTTATTTTGAAGGCATTTACGTTTCTGTTAAAATTGGTTATACCAGAAATTGTAGATTTCTTAGTCCTGAAGTTCTTCGTCGACAGTCGTATTGTTTTAATTATCTCTCGAAATTCTAACATCCTACGTCGTAGTATGTATATGTAGTAGTGTATTCGAGTGTAGTGTACAAATGTCTTGGTGTTTGTGGGAACTATCTTAGAAGCTTGGCTCTCTTAGTGATAGAAATAATTTACAACCCCTATATCTAACCCTTTTAGTTAATATTGTAATTCGCAGCAATGGTAGTTGATGTGCGTTGTTTAACCAATCTGTCGATTGTATTGTAAGAATAATCTTAAGTAATATGAGCTCATGAAAAACTGGTTCTTTAGTCTAATGTGGCTAAAGTCAGTTGATGGTAATGTACGCCTCCTCAACAAGCGAGGCTCTTTAGCACTTCGAGACCATCTGAATTCTAGAACATAAGGGATCTTTATATCGGCCAGTCATTAGGTAGAATGACATCGCTTTAAATGGGACAAAAGATTTTAATTTCACTGTTGAAACCGGCTCATTACAGGCCACTTTTAGACATACTAATTTTTCCCCGCCCTCCGGAACACCCCCGATTTTGGGGCAATAATGCTTAAAAAAGTTTTTTTTGCAAATATCTCGGTTCTGATCCTACGAAAAAAAAAGATGGTTATCAAAGTTAAAGTTAAGTAAATTCCCTATCGAAATCGTTTAGACATATTTTTACGTAGTATTAATATTCTTGAAGTTACAGGCGGGGGAAGTCACGCACCGTATCGCCTTCACTCTGTATATCGACACTTTCCTATACACTTCCACGTTTTCTACTCGCTATTACATTTAATTGTTACTTTTGAAGTTTAAGTGAATATATTTATTATCAATTTTGAAATTACAAATATTTACAACTATCGGTGGTTACTACCATTATGCGCGCGTTTCCACACCACCTTGCGGTAGAGCATTTGACGCTTTTTTTAAGTGATGTTTTTGTTTATTTGGTTAACTTATTTCTAATTCTTTTATTCTCTACAGCCAATACATTAAACTAGCTTCAATTTTTTTGAAGTTGAAAATCCAGAATGTTCCCTTGCTTCAATAGAACTGCGAGTGTCGGTTTCATTATCGTCTGCATCGTCTTTGTCAAATTCAGCCTCTTCGTGTTTATCCTGTTCCAAAAAAGCTAATACCTTATCTTCGGCTTGATCGAAGTCGTCTACATATATTTCGACATTTGTACACGTTTGTCCATAACATCTAGAACAAGTAACGGAACATCTTAGTCCAGCTCTTCTACAAATACATGCGGCTTTGCAGCCTTTTGTAGACTTGCAGCTTATTGTTTTCAAAAGTTCTTGTGGAGCAGACTTGTTTTTGGTAGTAATAGGAAGCAGACCAATTTTGTTTTCATCCAACCTCAATCTTGAAGGCTTTTGGTACCACTGCTAAATTTGACAGTGTGTTGGAGGTAACGATGTAAGGCTACATGTACTTTTTACCACTAACTTAATAAAGCATTTTTACCTGAATTCATTTAAAGAATGCTGTTTGGATCCTGCTCCGTAAAGCGCTAAGATAACTTTTTGGTCTGCTGTATCTATATAACATCAGGGTGAGAATTGGGATCTTTAAAACATTCCACGCATTTTTGTAATCCTGCTGTGTCACATAGAATAATATGTTATCCCAATTTCTTTTGGGTATTTAAAAGAGTCCGAAAAATAAATTCGTTCGTCCGTTTTCCCATTGCTTAGCTTCATAAAATACATGTTTAAATAACGTGCGGATAATGCGGCCATAAGAATTAAATGGTCAACGTCTTCACCAACTATAATTACCGAATCGTAATGAGGTTGTATATCTATCGCTGAGTTAATAATAAGAGAATCAGCATCGTCGACAGCCTGATCAACAACGGAATCTACAGTGGTAAACTTTTTACGTAACATTGAGATAAGCTTATTTTTATTTTGATCGTTTGATAGAAATTTCTTCTATTGCATTGTTGCTGTCATAGACTCGTCAAAATTGACTGTTGTTACTGTTTAGTCTATCTAAATGAGGCCTATAATGAACTGGTTGCAACAGTAAAGTCTTTTATCAGATTTAAAACGGTATTTCTCAATTCCCTGACGACTGATCTAATACCACAAAGTCACAGTTTTTTTGTAATTATAAAATGCATATTGTGCATGTTTGTATCTAAAAAATATGGCCTATTATTACTTGTTAGTTGTAATGTTAAAATATTCTACGCATATAAACATACATATGAGTTTTATTCTGGTAAAAGAACCGTCGACATTAAATTAATGGTGGATATAATCGATAAATATAAGTGTTTGTTTACCTTCGTAATTGGGAAAATTCAAGATATGCTTTGATAATTTACCCTCTACATCGTTATATGGTACGGACAAGTCATTTAGATTGTAGCTTCTGATAGGGGAGCGATAAGAATAAATAATTTATAAGCTCCGATTGGAGTTTGCCTATAATTATCGTGGTTGTTTTTGTTATTGTTGCTGAAATAACTGAAAATATCTGAGGGTTGGTAATGTTAATATTAATAGGCTCTTGCTTATGTTTGTCTAATCTACAAAGTTTGGACATATTGACATTCTGTGACATGTCATATCATATTCGAGTCTCTTAAGGGGTTTCTCATAGATAAAGAAACTTATAAGAGAAATGGGCTCCGTATATTCGTGACACTTTTAAAGTGAAAAAAGTCCTCGTGTTGGATTTTTGTAGAAACGAGTAATGAAACAAATAAGATTCATTACAGTCAAGAGAAAATCGGAATGATTTCATAACAAACATAGCTAAAACGCGAAAGGCTGCAAGGATAAGTAAAAATGCGAAGGTGCGATCTACTTCTTGAGCATTGACTTGCGAAAACCTGATGTTATAAAAATGTAATATTGAAAAATTTCCAGAAACGAAGCATCTAGACCTTTTCAAGCTGTAATTTAAATAATATCAATTGTATTTCAGAATAGTAGATTATATTTCAGAAAGTGTCAATTATAATTCAGATTCACTAATGTATTTGAGAAAACATCATATGTAATTCAGATATTGTCAAAATAAAGTAGTTATAAAATTATTTATTCTTAAATAAATACATTAACTTTTCAATAAATTATTAACAAAACAATTTTTAAATATTTTAAAATATTTAACGTCCTACTGGCATGTCATTCATGGCTAAAGCCGCAGCATGGTGTGCAGTCGTAGTTGCACGTGCACAATCGCCTCCGACAATTTTATCTTTCACCGCATCAATAAAGTACACCAAACTCCACTCAAGGAGCTTCTATATGGAGACCTTGAAGATGAGTTTTAACATAACATTTTACTTTAGACCAAGTGCATTCAATTGGATTTAGCATTGGTGGGTAAGGTGCCAATCACAAAAGACTTGCTGCCGTATCATTAACAACTGTTTCGAGGGTTGAATGGCAAGCTGCGTGGTCACAAACAATAATTAAATCTGCCAGCTGATTTTCCATATCCTTCACTGCTGCAGAAAAAGCCTCCTAACCCAAGCATTGGCTGAAACTGAAATAAAAAACTCTCTTCTACGCTCCATCGCTGCTGATATAGCTCCTATTAGATGCACATTGGGGCCGCGTGATGCTGGTAGGTGTTGAATCACTCTGACACCAGCTCGAGCTCGGCGCCTTATCCGACGGCAAAATAAACTAAAATTACTCTCGTCCAACCAAACAATCTGTTTACCTTACTGTATGAAAATGTTAAGAGATCTAACATATTCTACACGTATTACTTTCTTTTCTTCAAAGTTCAAAATAAGAGGCTCTTTGTGTACCTGCTTTACTGTAAATAGCCTAAGTAGTTATCTAAAATAGAAACAGAAACATTTTTTCAAAGTCTGCAATATTTTTTCCTTTATTTATTTCACCGTGTAGTCGCATTTCTCTTCTATCCATGAAATAATTAAGTCTATTGCCTCTTTAGTCCTAATCTTCGGTTTTTTACCACCTTTTACTAACATTACATCTGCCAGATCACACCTAATGAAATACAGTTTTATATTTCACGCCTAAACTTGCCGCCAAAGCTACCCAATCATCACCTCTATTGGCATATGTTACTATCCTCTGGCTATCCCTATCAGTATGTTTTTCATATCGTTGTCTTGTAACAGGTTCATTGTCAGTAACAACAACTCTGCACAAAGGGTAAATTGCATCTGGTATATTTATCGCAGGTTCAGCATATTTGGTGATGACCTGGTATTAATTTTGTAACGGGATATCTTGCCACTGAAACTCGACAAATTGCACAATTATCTGTTAAGTTCATAATTCTGATTTACAATGTTTAAGTCAGTTGACTTAAATAAGTTTATTTATGTTACTATGTTATGTAGGTAGTTATATTTTCATGGATAAGTTAATGTAGAAGTCGTAGTGCAATTTGTGTAGAACATGGACATCTTAACGCTATCTGAAATTCAAATCACGTTTTCTCAATTACAAATAACCCTTTCTCAAATATAATCCACTAATCCGAATTACAACTGAATATTTCTGAAATTAAATTGATTAATTTGAAATACAATTCATATTTCCTGGAATTAAATTGATTAATCTGAAATACAATTGATGATTTTCAAAATACAATTAACTAATCTGACATACAGTTGATGCTTGCTGAAATTAAATTGATATTTTTTTAAATACAGCTGGAAAAGGTGTAGAATCCTTTGAAAGCCAAGAATCCAATTACAGACTATACAGAAAATGGACAGAAAAAAGGCCTATTTCGAAAATGCTTCAACAACAAGGAAAATATGAAAAGAAACTGTTTAAATTCTAGTTTCTGGTAGAGTCTCGAAGAAAGAAAATTTCTTTGGCCCTTTAAAGTAGGTGCAGCAAATCTTTTATCTTTTGCCTTACACTAAAATATCTGGATTCGCAAGTCAAAAATTTATGAATGCGCTTCAAAAATTTTATGAAAACACAGCAAATAAGCAAACACATTATTAAATAATTAAATAAAATACAGGTCACATAAAGGACTCTCTTAGGTCTAGGAGATCTAAATTTGCCTGAGTAAAAGAGACGGATCCTTACTGTTTATAGTGGGATCCGAATCACTTCTTGAGAATAAGTTATAATTGAAAGCTCGACACGCTAACCTACTGAGCTACCGTCCCCAAATGAAGATAGGTACCTATTAACTGGATTACCAACGTTAAAAGAAGGAGTTAACAAAATTAATATAGTTTAAAGTAAGAATATGAATGGTTCAGGATATATAGTAAATATCAATGTGGATGTAACATAAACATAATCTTAAATCTGTCAAAAGTTCTCTAAGATTAATGGTTTTTATTAGGATTTACAAGGACTTCTACAGATTTCACAGGATTTATTGGATATATGTAAATATTTCGGGGTTTCAATTGATTTATGAAATGTTTACGTGGTTTACTTGTAGAACAGAACGAATAGTGTGGTGGGTTATTTACTCCTCGTAACAAATTATCATTATTTAGATATTGTGACTATTGTAAAATTAACTTAATTAATAAAATTAAGAATTGACTTTAATTAGTGGCTTTATAATGGATAAATAAATAGATCTATTACCATTAGAGAATAAGTTTGAATCGCCCTCCCTTATATACCTTTATACAGTTCATTTCAATTAAAACTAACCTTTGACCTTTGTCCTGAATCATCCAGTGACTCTGGCTCAGTTGCTTAGACTTTCGTATTCAAATACCCCACAAGAGAAGTCTAAAAGAGTCAAATCTGGTGACCCAGGTGGCCGCTCCATCCTCTGATTTCTTCTACCTATCCAAGGACCAAGGAATGTATCATTGAGAAATTGACGAACAGACACAGCAAATTGTGGGCTGCTCTACATCTACTACATCTCTTAAGTAATTCCAAAAAAGATTCACCATTTAGGTTTCCACCAATAGAAAAGGATCCAATAATATGATCTCCTAGGATCACAAACCAATCATTTAATTTTTGAGGTCTTTGAGCATGAAATCCTCGCATTACATGTGGATCACTTTCAGCACATATTTCCAATTGTGTCTTTTAATTAATCGATTGATAGTAAATGTGCATCCATCGGAGAAACAAATGATGTACCGAAGATGTGGACTGGCATTAAACTTTGACTCATTACTACACAAAACTCGAGATGACGCGATGGTCAGGATCAGCCCCATGCAATTCCTGTCCTAATTTTATTCCCTACGGATAAAACTTGTGTTTGTGTTAAATTATATAAACACTGTTGCGTGAAGCACCTGTTGCTCTAGATATTGTGATGACTGCTGACCCTCTAAAGTAACTTCTCCTGAAACTAAGAACTTTAACTTAAGATATACCTAGCTGATGTACAACAAAAGAGGCTTGTGAAAGCCCTAACCAAAATAACCCATAATAACTACCGGTTTTAAAATTTGGTACTACTTTCAAACATCACGGTACTTTATTCAAGTTGTAACGTGCAGGAGAATATCTAATTTGTATTATGCTGCAACTTAATATTTAATGGCCTTAAATTTTTTAGGTTTCTAAATACAGGTGGTGTCTAACCAAGCGTTACAGCAAAAAATATGGTTACTCCTTTTTCCTTCTGTACAAAAAATTACCATAAAAAACTTTTGTTTTCCACTTAATTCTGGAAATACCAATTACGGCATAAAGTAACTATTGAAAGTGTACTAAGTTTATAAATGCCTAACTGTTGCATTTGTAGATTAGCTCCTTTGACATTTGGAGCTTGAAACTTATTATTTGGTGAGTTCAAGTGTGCTTCTAGAGGGCAGAATGTTAAAAACAATATTTCAGCCGCAAACTCCTCTATAAAGTTCTTATTTTACTATAAGGAACGTAACCAGACTGCAGCCAACTAGCTACTCTCCGGGTTATGTGCCTCGCCGAGCGTTGAATTACGAGTTACAAGCCTGGCGCGTTAAGTAAAATAATTACATATTACCAACAGAACGCTAATGCTTCGATTGCAACAAACACCGGCCGAAAGACTAATTCCTACTTAAAGGAGGTCTCGTGCCAATCGTCCCACATCTCTTACAGACTGCAGTTTCGAGATGTTGGCTCTCATCAGTGCAAGATAGGCTGTGACGACCGACACGAGGATCTTTCAACTATTTAGTACATGGCGATATCCTTAGGATAGCGACATGCAAAACAATAAGCAGGCGCCATCTAGCGGTCCAGTGTTTGTTGCAATCGAAAAATAAATAGCCCTACTGGGCTGAGTTCAAGTGTGCTTCTAGAGAGCAGAATATTAAAAACATTATATTTCAGTCGCAAACTCCTCTATAAAGTCACTATTTTACTAGAAGGAACGTAACCAGATTGGACCAAACACCCAGATTGGGAAAAAGGTCACCACGATAATAGTCCAGTGCAGTTACGAAATCTTACATGTAAAAATGGAACAAATTGCCCTAAAGCTAAAAGTTGCGGAATTTTGCAGTAATTTGGGTACTGTTTAACATATTAAAAGTCCCCAACTTTCCAGTTGCCTGAACCCCCTTTTATAAGGGGTGCCACCCCAAAAATCGGTCATTTTTTTTATATATTCGGCATTATCTTGGAAACCAAGAAAAATTTAAGAAAAATGTAGAAACAATAATTAAAGAGAATAGAAAAAAAAATGTGGTATCAACGGTTAAAAAGTTATGAAACTATAAATATCCAGTATATAATAGAAAAAAAATTTTTTTTGACCATCAAATTTTTGCAATCAAAATACTTGACAGTTATTTATTTAAAAGCCACAAAGCAACACATTTTTGTAAAAATTGGACGTCTTAAAAAAAGTAGAAACAACGGGCCCGTCGTCGTGCATACCAGGTAGGTTCCCAATACTATGAGAATGGTGGCGTCACGCACGTCACCATCAATAAAAAGAGTATATATTATATATGGCATAACTATGGTAAAAGAAATATTGTTGTTTTTGATGGATATGACGCAATTCTTTCCACCAAAATGCAAGAGCAAATAAGAAGGTATGGAAAACAAACTTCTGGTGACAAATTATTTTCAGAAAACACTACGACCACTGTAAATAAGGATCAATTTTTTTCTAATAAAAATGATAGAAAAAAATTATATATCAACTGACTCAACATCTTAAGCCTGTATCCACGTCGTTCAAGCAGAAGGTGATGCAGATAGAACCATAGTAGATACGGTCCTTGACGTTAGGAAATCAGAAAATTCAGTCACGTTAGTAGGTCAAGACATCGATCTAAGGGTCTTATTATTGTTTAAAACAAAAACAGATAATATTTATTTGTTACGACCTGGTAGTTCCGCAAAGCCAAATAGAATAACGGATATCAATCAACGACAGGATAAGGTAAGTTTCATGAAGAACTCAATTTTATTTGCTCATGCAGTTTCTGGATGCGACACTACCTCAGCTATGTATAAAAAAGGAAAATGTCTACCTACAGAATTCTTGAAAAACATCAAGACCTACATACCAAAGTAGAAATATTTTTGGATCCCAATGTAGAAAGAGGTATCATTATTGCTACCGGGGAATATTTTTTACTAGCTCTTTACGGTGCACAAAAATCAATGAAATCATTAAATGACCTTCGATTCTCTAAATTTCATAATATTACAGTGCGGCAAACTTTGAACAAAAATTTCGAATTAGCTACTTTACCACCCACGACGGATGGTGCAGCTCAACATAGCTTACGAGTTTACCATCAAGTTCAAGAATGGCTGGGCAAGAGTTTATCACCTATGTCTTGGGGTTGGAAAAAGCAAGGAGACGTTCTTACACCTGTTACTGCTGAAAAAGCTATCGCTCCAGAATTTATTCTTAAGATGATATTTTGCAACTGCAAAACTGATTGTGTTCGTGTAGAAAATCTGGTTTAAACTGCTCAAATTTGTGTGGACAGTGCCAAGGAAATTCATGCAGCAACGTTTTTCAAGTACCTAACCGAAGATGACGAAAATCCAGTAGAAGAAATTTAGTTTATTTAATTAACTTGTACAATTTCTATGTTCAATCTAGTTTTTTCTTTGAATGTAAGTACAATAAATACATGATTTGTTTATTATTTTAGTAACTACAGTTTACGTAAATGTTGGAATTTTAAGGGTGTTTTAGTTTTCTACCATTTTTAACTCTTACTGTGCGCCATTGAATTAACCAAATTGTACTTTCTTATATATCAATTTATAGGAAACGTAATGAGCTTTCATTTTGCTTTCTTTACTTTTTTCTCTAAAATAATTGCCAATCGAGATATATCGCAAAAACTAAAAAATGTACTTTTAAGGGTGGTTTTAGGGATGTTCCGGCAACTGAAGGCGTGGGGACTTTTAGTATGTTAAAAAGGATGATATTTACTTTTAAAATCCGTAGCATTTAGCTTTAGGGCAATTTGTTCCGTTCCCGACCTTAAATGCACTGGACTATAATCGGAGATTGATTTTTTAAAGCTAGGAAAGGATTTAGGAAAGAACAATATAATACAAAGATATAGTGCTAATACTAATTTGCAGTCGTACGTCAAGAAAAACATGCAGTGCCAGAACTACTTACAAGAGAAACTGAAAATCCTGGTCCTGCTACGGCTCAACTTGGCAGATGCCATCTTTGTGACAGGAAAAAAAGATAAAAAAAGTCGAAATCTGTGCTTTAAATGCAACAATTATGTATGAAAAATACATTCGAAAGTCCAGTATATTTGTAATGAATGACACTAGTTACATTTTTAATATTAGTGCAACGTAATACTTAATTTGTATAAAAAACAGTAAGTATGTAAGTACATTAAAACCCCAGTTTTTTAATTTGCTTTTTAAACGCATTTAGTTGTTAATTTAAACAATACAGACTAAAAAAACTTTGGTGTACACGTGTACCTGTACCCCACTTAGTCTTAAACGTATAGTTTTTATAGTCAGTTCAGATATCCAAATTTATTTAGGGTGGCTAGTTTTACTGAAATGCACTGTATATCTCTAGAGTTCTTCCATGAAAGCGAAAGGATAATCCTAAAATATGTCACTTATAGTGCACAGCCAGTAAAGCGACACAGCAGTAAAGTTAATTATGTTCGAGCACGGTTACGCCTATCCTATTCAATTTAATAGCGAAATCCTTTTAGGTCTCGTCTATAATAGAAATGGTTACGTGTTGATTGCCAGTTTATTACAGAATTACGGGGGTTTTGTGCTCTTCTCGCGTTTAGGTAAATGCCAATTGCTTGCTTTTCTGTGGTTCTGCACCATTTGCGTTGGATCATCTTGATAGACAGGACATAAGATGATAATCCTGGAAGACAATAGACAATATACTGAAAAGAACAACTGTCTATCCCACACATATGCGAAAATTCACGAGGTTATAAACTTATGATTGAAAACACAAGTGTGGACTTAAAGTAATGCATAAGCATTCCGACTATTTCTAGAATTCCTTTACATTCTTCATTTCGTTGTACAATCCATCTATAACAATGCTACTTTGGCAGTTACACAGTGGTAAGTAAAATAGTATATAAATTTGGGAACAAGATTTGAACAAACATGAAACATAATTCCATACATTAGAGAGCCTTTGTGAAATCTGGAAGGAACGTGGACAAATAACCATTTACTAGGGATGTTGCTAGAGCTAGAGCCTTGAACTTAGGGCGCGCCAAGCAATGATTACTTCCCATTTGCCCAACATCTTTAATCATTTCTCTTGTCATCGTTGACGGAGCTCCAAAAAAAAGTGGTTTCAGAATTTTATTATTATTATTTTTGTTTATTGTTACTGCAACATTTTTTACAATTCTGTTTTTGCAATTATATACGATATTACTAGCTCTAACATCTGATTTTTTATCATTATTTCAAAATTTTGATGAAACGGTCATTATTTCAAAATTTAGATTTCTCAGGAAAATCTAGTGACGAAACATGTCTCTGATATTTTTCAAGAAAATGGCAATTTAATATGTTATATCGATTACAAATGATTCCATTTGACATAAAAGAAATGAATATATGAAGAAATCTATTACGATTATTTAAATCTTCTGGTGAGTAAAATTTGATAGAGGCATAACAATTTAATTTCCGGTTGAGCCGGAACTACTAAAAAAAGTGATTTTCACAAATTACTTCGGTAATGTTAACAGCCTGAATCTTAAATTTATGTTCTACTGGCACTTGAGGATGTATTTTGTTTTTTATTTATTTATTTCTTTTATGATTTCCATAGAATTCCGAAGAATATTGGATATCATAAGAAGTCTTACAAATTATTAACAATAAAATGAACAATAGAATATAAAATGAGTGAATGGCAGAAACATTACACAATAAAAAACCACTACCCAAGGAATCACTACTTCCACATCCAGATTTTGTATCTAAGTCTTATGCATACTAAATCCCAATGTAATATTTTATTCCCTTTAATAATGGAATGGGGGTGATAGAGGGGGTGGCTAATTTAAAAAAAAGTTAAAAGCCGTCGGTTCTTGTACACACGCTAAATCCTAATTTAATTTTTTACTCCCTTTAATAATAGGATAGGGGTGGTAGAGGGGGTAGCTAACGCCAAAAATTTTTTTTAGACGTTTCGTTTTTCCATACACACGAAATCACATTTTAATTTTTTTACCCCCTTTAATAATAGGGTGAGGGTGGCAATGGGGTGGTAGAGGGGGTAGCTAACGCCAAAAAAATTTTTTTAGACGTTTCGTTTTCATATACACACTAAATCACATTTTAATTTTTTTACCCCCTTCGATAATAGGATTGGGATGACAATGGGGATGGTAGAGGGGGTAGCTAACGCAAAAAAAAAATTTTGAGACGTTTCGTCCTTGTATACACTAAATCACATTTTAATTTTTTTTTACCCCCTTTAATAACAGGGTGGGGGAGGCAATGGGGTGGCAGAGGGGGTATCTAAAGCCAAAAAATTTGTTTAGACGTTTCGTTCTTATATACACGATAAGTCACATTTTAATTTTTTACCCCCTTTAATAATAGGGTGGGGGTGGCAATGGGGTGGTAGAGGGGGAGCTAACGTTAAAAAAAAAATTTTAGACGATTTGTTCTTGTGTACACACTAAATTACATTTTAATTTTTTTTTACCCCCATTAATAATGGGTTGGTAGAGGTGGTAGATAACGTTAACAAAACTTTTTTAGGCGTTTCTTTTTTTCTATATGCACTAAATCACATTTAAATTTTTTTTACTCCCTTTCATAATAACGTGAAGGTGGTATTGGGAGTGATAGTGGGGGGGGGAGGGGTGGCTGTTGCCAATAATTTTTTGAGACCTTAACTTTCCGTACATGCCCTAAATTGCAATTTTATATACTCTTACTTGCTTATTTTGCCTATTTACCCATATTTACCCCCAAACCCTTCAACGGAATTAGATCAAAATATAATCTAGTTCCAGATCTCGTTACAATACATAAGTGTACCGTATGTCATGTCAATATCACAAACGCTTCCAGAGTAAACGTGCGCACAAAAAAGTTACAGACAAACCGACAGACAATAATTTTTTTTTTCTCTCAAATTTAAAATCTCGACGTTTCATGACATTTTAAGCCTATTTCAACAAAAAAAAAATACATTTTTTTGTTTGCGTTACTATACTTCCACTGGACATGGAAGAAATTATTAAAATCATAACAACATAGAGATAAAGATACAAGATACTTTTATAGAGTTAAAAGATACTTTTTTAGTTCTCTTTTGAATATAAAAAGGCTTTGAATATTTTTTATTTCATTTGGTATGGGTTTAAATGCCATCACATCACGGTAGTAAGCAGTGTAAGCACCTTTTTCCAGTGCATTGGTGCAATGGAGAGGTATACGTACTACGTAGTACTTTACGCTATCTTGTAACAGTACTATATTGTGCCCCGTATATATCACAATTCTTCGTGAATTTATCGAGGTCCTTTTTTAACAAATGAATGTATAATGTAGTAAGAGGCATCAGTTCTAATTGTTTAAAAAGTGGCTTAATGGGTTCATATACACACTTCTTGAGCATACATGATTTTTTTTAAGCTATAAAAAATACACTTTGGGCAAATGGTGATGATCCCCAGAATATTAAACCATAACTAAGAATGGATTGAACATGGACAAAGTAATATATTTCTAATACACTAATGTCAACTATTGATCGTATCTTATGCAAGGGAAAACACATTTTTTAAGTTCACTAACAAGGCAGTTGGTGTGATTTTCATAAGTCAATCTGGAATCTAGATAAATCCCTAAATACTTTGCCGTTGGAGACTGTGGTATAGATTTACCATTAATTTTCATATAATTGCTGTTGATAATAGTATTCTTTTTGAATTGCGAATTTATTTTCGTTTAATAATAAATCATTATCTTGACAGTAATTAGACATGCTTTCTGCTACCTGACAACCTAATATGGATACATTTTTTCCTTGGCTGCGATAATTAATGATGTGTCATCTGCAAATACACATACAGATTTCACAGATAGGGATGTAGATAAATCATTAACATAAATATGGAATAAGATAGGTCTTAGTACAGAACCTTGAGGTATTCCAGTTATTGATGACCTAGGGCTAAAATAGTGGAAACTAATTCCATCATCAGTCTTCAATCATACCCTCTGTATTATACCAGAGAGGTATGATTTACATAATTCTAGCGCAACTCCTCTGATACAATATCTACTAAGCTTATTAAATAGTTTCTTATGATTAATTGTGTCGAAGGCTTTAGATAGGTACTTTCCGTTGATCTGGCTTCAACAAAACCATGCTGAAGTTTTGTCAGGATATTATGGTCCTTCAGAAATGTAAACAGGCGTTTACATACTAATCTTTCAATAATCTTTGAGAATACAGATAGCAAAGATATCGCCATATAATTCTTAATGTCTGTCTTTTCTGCTTTTTTATAAACGGGTTACAATTTGGCATGCTTCAATCCATCAGGAAACTCACCAGATAGAAAATATTCATTAATAACCAGTGATAACCGACTAGATATCTCCTTAGTACAGTATATCATCTAAACCGGCTGAATGCGTGTTTGGTTCAAAATAATTCGACTTCTTGTGGAGTTGTGGAAAATAGGAAAAAGCAGTTTAGTAGGCCTGGTAGGTTACATTCGTGCTGATTATTGTTATCTGAAGTATCATCTAAAGTAAACTGACCAACGAACAATTCAGCTACTTCAGATTGATCCTCGATTATTACACCGTCATTATTTTTTAGAAATATTTTGGAGTTTTCAAATTTATTTTTTGATTCCGTATTAATTATTTGCCACACTGCACTGGATTTATTATGAGATTCCAATATTATTTTGTTATTATAATTGATTTTAGTGTCATCGATACATTATACTGATTTTTTCGAATTTTGTAATACCGTAATATTGTTCCTAGTAGCCTGCATTTAAACCCAATAGTTTTTGAGATACCGGTAACTGAACGTTCAGTTGCACTTTGTAATATGTATAGTGCAACAGACAACTATGTTAATAATACATACGAATTTTAACCAGACGTATGCCTACACCGTTATTTTTCAAGCGCCTTACCTTGAACCTGTTGGCATCTTCGATGGACGGCGTTTCACATAAGTAATCACTTAGCCACCTTTAATTAGGTAGAACGAGATTTTTACGATTTTAATTTGAGTCCTGTAAGCAAGCACGTGAAGGAATTCCTCATTTCTTTGACCTCGCATTACTTTGTGGTTGAGCAGCAATCCTTCTGGCAATAAACCAGGAATAAATCGAGAAGACAATTATGTAGAAGCCCGAGAAAGTATGGTTACAAATAATTATGCCGTAATTATGATAAAGTGTTGCAAAAAAGTAGGTATTGTTCAATTGTTCATAAAATATGCGTTGATCTGTACCTACTTTTAAAACGAGACCATGTTTATAATGTAGACGTAACACATTTTTTTTTTTATACATTTATTTAACGTCGGCCTATTTCCGCTACTGAGGCCTAACACCGACGCCTGTAGACGAGCTACCCCCAACCAGGAATTTTGCCGAACCTCTTCCCTTAAGAAGAGTAGGGATCTTTTACTTGCCTAACATTTAATAGACAACCGACGGCTTTACATCCCCTCCGAAGGATGGTATATCTCCTATACAACCCTCGCCTAAGGTTGTATAGCTTCCGCGCATACACTGATATACAAGCCGCTGGAAGATGTGTGAGGCGAGAACGCGGTTTCCGTTGGAATGGTCACCAAAGACGTAACACATGTGCACAAATTTAACAATTTTTTGTATAAAAAATTTTTTGCCTAGTACTAATGGAAATATTACTCTATACACAATGAAAAATCATGAGTACTTGTTGAATATTGTGACTTCTTAGGTATTTATATTTTCAGAGAAAAAGTAAAATTTCTACCTAGTTTCCTGGGGGCGAGCGTAGGTCCGTCTTTACTATGTACATATGTCGATATGCGATGTAAAGCAACGTTAGGCGCGGTTAGTAGTTGGATGGGTGACCGTCCCAACGAAGACCGCGTCCTCCCCTCACACATCTTCCAGCGGCTTGTATATCAGTGTATGCACGGAAGCTATACAACTTTAGGCGAGGGTTGTATAGGGGATATATCATCTTTCGGAGGGGATGTAAAGCCGTCGGTCATTTGTCTATTAAATGTTAGGCAAGTAAAAGATCCCTACTCTTCTTAAGGGAAGAGGTTCGGCAAGATTCCTGGTTGGAGGTAACTCGTCTACAGGCGTCGGTGTTAGGCCTCAGTAGCCGAAATAGGCCGACGTTAAATAAATGTATATAAAATACCTAGTTTCCTGTTAACCAGATTTGTTAAAAAACTTTCAGAGAATGCTGAATTGCAAAATAAACGATTTTTACTTGATATGTGTAGATTTTAAATAAAAACCACTACTTAACATAATTATGATGCATTCCGCTAAATTCTTATCATTATCTTCACAATTCCCCATTAAAATGCGGTTATAATAAATGTTACGGTAAGCCTACCGGCATCAAATAGCTCTGCCCTATATAATAAGAGTTTTGCTCTTAATAACACTAATAGTAATTTATATGCTAGAAAGCATTTAAGAAAGCTTTTATAGCGAATTGTGGCCTACTTATTTTGGACCCTTTTTCTGAAAATTTCCATACTAAGCGGATGTTAAAGATCATCCACAAATGTCTAAAAAAATAATTGACACTGAAGTATATGCTTGTGATGGTTGATTAATACATATTCATAACTGTTTCAAATCCTATTTAAACAAAATGATAAATGGAAAACAATTCTTATAGGGAGTTTTCAGATAAAAATTGAAAAGATGTCTTGGAATCTTTTAGATATAGGCTGACCAATTGCGGGCTTCGAAAACCTGTCATTTGTATCATAATTAATAGTTTCCTTAAAGTATTTTCCTATTAACGTTTAACTGTGTTATTGTACTGTTCCCAACTTTTTAGATATTCTGAAAATGAAAGCAGTTAAACATAATATTTTTAGTCGCAAACTCCCCTATAAAATCCTTATTTTACTAT
This sequence comes from Leptura quadrifasciata, assembly GCA_963675555.1. Lineage (NCBI taxonomy): Eukaryota > Metazoa > Arthropoda > Insecta > Coleoptera > Cerambycidae > Leptura > Leptura quadrifasciata. Next base: position 151,205,017 of record OY776677.1, on the reverse strand, counting down.
AAGGAACGTAACCAGACTGCAACCAACAGCTACTCTCCGGGCTATGTGCCCCGCCGAGCGCTGAATTACAAGTTACAAGTCTGGCGCGTTAAGTGTAATAATTGCATATTACCATCAAAACGCTAATGCTTCGATTGTAATAAACACCAGCCGAAAGACTGATCCTACTTAATGGAGCTCTCTTGCCAGTCGTCACACACCACTTGAATTATTACACTTAACGCGCCAGGCTTGTAACTTGTAATTCAGCGCTCGGCGGGGCACATAGCCCGGAGAGTAGCTGTTGGTTGCAGTCTGGTTACGTTCCTTTTAGTAAAATAAGGATTTTATAGAGGAGTTTGCGACTAAAAATATTATGTTCTGTCATTCTGTTGTCTACGAGTTTCACAAAAAGCTCATGCTCTGCTTGTCTCCATATGTTCATGGTTCATTAGCACCCTTAACACAGAAATCCACAGTCACTGTTAAGGTGACACGCCTGTGAAACTTTAAACAAATAAATGGATTGCTAAAAACTATAATTATTATTTCCAATCTGTACGTAATTGATCTTTTAATATACCATTTAGGTACATTATCACTATCATAAAGTAATCCAAAGCGATATCCTAGGTCTAAAGTATAAACATGGAACTCTGAAAAATCATATGCAATATTATTGTAAAATAGTTTGCTGAAATCGATAACTTAGTAGTAGTGTGGAAAATATAAAAGAAAATTTTTCAAGAAAATTGCTTTCAGCTGACGTAAGTTTTCACAGCTTTCTTTGTATTTCCCACAGGAAAGCTTTACAATTTTTATTCAACCTAAGAATTTCATCGAAACTGTAATATCACCACTTCATAGACATAAATGTGGGTATACCTCCAGGCGCGTTGACCATTTACGTATACAAGGATCCTCATAACGTTACCGAAAAAATATATTGGAGATATCTGAAGCGAATAATTTAGAGCCGTATAGTAAATGAAAAACTTCTGGTCTTTAGAAAATTGAATAGACTGTATTAAGGCGCTCACTATGCTCTTACGTCGTAACTGAAAGGAAAATATATTAAATGTTTTAGGAGTTTTTGTAAGTACTGTTTGATACATAATTACATTTGACAAAATGAGGCGGGGATAGATAGAATTGTGAATATGAATGATATATGTAACTGGAGATACACTTTTTAATGTTTCAGAAAGTTTTATTAAAATTTAAACTCTACACGTGTTTGGGCTTCTTTAGTCTTTTCTTAACAGTATAACAATACTAAGTTTAAAATTGTGTCGCTTGCTAATATATAATAATCATAATCGAGCAATAAATCGATTATGACAGGATCAACCTAAACATGTTATAATTATATACAGAGTGTTTCACGAGAAAACGAACATGACTTAATGGGAAACAGACGATACCGTAGGTAATCAGAATCACCCATATAAAAAGCTGGTTGGATACCAGTTGATGAAATATAGAGTGTTTTATGTATTTTTACAGGAATTTCCACCGAGCGAAACTTTTGTATCGTAATCAGGGACGAAAAAGACCTGGTTTGAAATATATTTTGTTCCAGTAACTGATAATACAACACCCCCCCACGCAATTCGACTGGAGTATATGGAGCACATTGAGAATAGACAATTTTTACCCATACCACGTTCAATTAGTATGTCTTGAACCAGGCGACGACGTCAATCGACGGATTTTTTGTCGTTGGCTGTCTGAAAATTGACGGGTAATTTACAGAACCTTATTAACAGACGAGGCGTAATTTACAAGAGACGGAATAAATAATTCGAGAAATGCTCATATATGGTATATGGGTCCAAAAAACCTACACACAAAACGTGAATGTCGTTCACAACATAGATTTTCAGTAAATGTTTGAATAGGACTTGTAGGCGGTAACTTGTTAGGACCACATTTTTTTTTGAAGGTACACTTAATGGTAACGTCTATTTTTTGCAACATACGTTACCGATTCTTTTAGAAAATTTAAATATTCGAGGTGTGTTTTTTCAACATAATGGAGGCCCACCGCATTTCTCCAACCGAATTAGAAGTCATTTAAATGGCACATATCCAGACAGATGAATTGGTCGCGGAGGTTTTCATTTGTGGACAGCAAAGTCCCCGGATTTGAACCCCGTTGACCATTTTTTATGGGGTCACTTAAAGAGTGAGGTCTTCAATATAGATATTAACGACAATGCTCAATTAATTCAGAGAATTGTTGAATGCTGCAAGGAAATTAGAAATAACCCAATTATGATAAGAAAATCAATCGGTCATCTCGTGAATCGCACCAGAAAATGCACTGAAGCTGTGGGAGGACATTTTTCAACATAAAACTTAATTATTGAACATTCTTTATATATTATATATAAATATTTGCATTTTTGTTTTTTGTTTTTGATACAAATTGTTCCGCTTGTTTGTTATTATTCTGTTATATGCATTATTGCTGTTATTTTGTTGCTACCGTTATTGATGTTGTTGATAGACATGTTTTCTTGTTGTTTTACTAGTTTTCAATACATGAGCGTAATAAAATAGATGATTTGTTCAATGATTTGTAACGTCTGGCCGATAGTCGTGTTGGTTATGGTTAAGGTGCGAGGAGGCAATCGCGATTAATCACCACGGACATCGCACCACCGGGTTTGACTCCTGGCTCCAACACTGGCACTGTCGGAGGAAATGGTTGTATGTCCGCATTTTTTAAATGTGTATCCGCCTTCCGCACAAGCCCTGGCTTCTGGAATTGGAGGTTGTCTAATTTCTGTGGTGTTTATTATACCAATTAGTTTCATAAATTTGACAATCTTTATCTAGAATGTTAGAACCCACAAAGATTTGTTGTTCGTTACATCTTTATTATCTTTTACAGCTTTCTTTACAGCTTATTTCTAATTGCTTTAGTAAATGTAATGTCTTACCTTCTTTTCTGAATTAAGTAATTCGACATTGTTTAAGTCTATGAAGTGATTCTTTAATACAATAATTGGTGGACACTGGACATGCCTGTGCTACAAATATTGTTCAATGTGGACTTCTTATGTTCCAACAGCCGCTTTTTTAGATTTGGGTAAATTCGATCAATTATATAGCATCACATGCCTTATAATTTAACTTATACACGTCTGGTTTTTCTGATTTTTTTCATTTTACCTTTGTTGTTACTTAACATTATCCTTCAATTGTTTTTTATTAACAGACATTGTTTTATAACATACTTTATTAAGTTTATGACTAATTTTATCATTAATACTGGGCCTATAATTGATACATTTATAAATTTTGGTTACTTGTGAGGCACCAGCGTGAATATGAAGAAATTCAACAGAAGGAACAAGACGACGACATAGATTTAGTATTCGAGGATACTGAAATTACCTTCAAAATCACAGTTCTTGGTTACGCCACTGGCGTAAAATTTTATATTTTTGGTGCTCTCTCTCTCTAGAGGGAGTTTGCACGTGTCTTACAACGCGCGAGGACAGAAGTAGTAGATTTTCACCGCGACAGACCGGAATCCATGTTCCCGCTTTAATTTTATGTTTTATGTGTGTTTCATTCATCAGCAAAATTGTAATTTATGTGATTGGGATAAATAGTGTTTGTGTTTAACTTGTTAAGAGGATAACGATGTGTATTCCCTTTTTCCTATATCCTGCAACCTATCCCGGTATACACAACAATTTATCTTTATATTCTTCAACCTACGCCGATCGGAAGACGGTGAGTTTTTATCGATGTATTATAACTTTATCAAGTAAAATTACAGTCCACTGTAGATAGACAATTTGCATAGACTCTGGTGTTAAAATATTTTTGTAAATAAAATATCCCCGGCGCTTTCAGTTCTTAAACTGGAAATCGACCGCTGTACCTCTAGCCAAGAAGTAAAATATTGTTACGTCTTTACACCCAGTAGTAAACAGTTCTAAACGTAGGTTCAATAATTGCAACACGAATTTCCACTAACCACTGATTTATATATCACTTAAATAACAATAATAAGTCCTTATAAAAACACACTAGTTATAACTTTTATCTACTATAGACTTACTACTATAATTCACAACTTGTTAATGTTCTTTATCTTATCTGATCACTTGCTCATCTAATACATAACTATGCTGAACTGAACTTCGTGCTCTGGTCCCGCTTCATATATATCCGTGGCGCTTATTCTCGATTCATCCAGCCTGTCATTCGAGACGTTTCTACTCCTTCTGGTGTATTCTATGAGGCAGCGCCATCGAGGCTGACTTGTGAACTAACATCCTGTGGTAGCTAATTAGGCAGGCCTTCTTTCACTTTACTATCAGAGATTGAAACCTCTCATATTTGAATAGGTAGTAGGTTTTTGAGTTATTAAATTTTTGCTCTTCGTCTCGTCGTCGTCTCCGGAACCCAAAAATGTAAGAAGGTGTTCCGTTTAAAATTTCAAAACTGGAGAGTCATTTTCGGGAAAACCGGATGTGATGGAAACATGTTAAATAATGAAAAATCGGTAGTTTTTGGTATGTATTATCCCTAACAAGTTGAAAACTCTAGAAGCTATGGCTTTAATGCTTCCGTTGTTACTCGTTTGAAATTAATATGTATTGTTAGTACTCTATTATAGTTAACTTTTACTCCTTCTAATTCAAATTAATTTTATACGTTATCTCAAGCACTAAACATAAGCTGAGCAGTCATTTAACCCTCGTGTAACATAAAGCCATTACGAGACGTCTGGCTGGAATCGCATGAAGCATGTACCCATTGTACCCTTAACAGTGTAGCTTATACTCAAAATCCTTACTAACTACTGGAGCAAAACAAGGGTGGACTGAAATCTAAATGACAGCGGACAAAATCGCTTGTAGTCGAAGAATCAGGACTTATACCGTGAAGTTGAAGCGAGGTGTATTATATTTTTTGGTATTCTATGGGTGCCTGCGCGTTCTGATTTCCATAGGGCCTGTGATAAATACAATTATTCCTTATGGAGCAGTTATGCAGAATAAAGTAGCTGTTGAAACAATATGTTATGCTCATGGCCAAATATATGACTGGAACTCACATGGAAAACAAAAGAAATCTGAATTTTTTTTTACTCATACTTCCATGTTCTCGTTTTATATATTTTGTAATTTGTTATAAATAAAATATGTATATAAAGTATATGTCGATTATTGTCGACATTTTTGAAAATTGTGAACGCACGTTATTAATGATAATCTTATACAGGGTGCTGAAAAAATTGAAGTTATTTTGTAGCTAATAGGCCATAATTTGATTTTTACAAATGGATTGTCTTAATTTCATCTGAAGAAATATTAAATTTCTTTTCATCGATGCATTATAGTATGCTTGACAATGTACATATTTGTGTATGTCATATAAATGTACAGGGCCTTCTAAATAATTTTAATTTAATTGAAACATTTTTAGACGTTAGGAAAACTGATATCCTCTGTATATCTGAACATCGGGTAAGCAGATGTAATATTTTGAAGTTTTATTATTCCGGACAAATTAGTCTCAAATTTGTGCGTGTTATTTCACTATTTAAAAAGGGCTGCTCTGAATACATTGACAATTACCGACAGATATCTATACTCAGCATCATATCTAAAATTTAAAAAGCTTTTAAGCAAACTCGTTATGGTATAACTGCGTTAGTCTGTACAATGCAATACCTGAATCTGTGAGAGCAATAAAGTGCCCAAAGTCAAAGTTAAAACCATGCTCTTAGAGGGTGTTTTTGATAGTGAACTTAAAATAATTATTATCCCTATTAAAACTTCACGTTTGTCATTAGACATTTAAGCAACATTAAATCACTAAAGAAGATTTATCTTATACCCTGCAACTTAAACATCGGTGGTTTTGCAGAATCACTGGTGAATTATCCGAATAATCTGTGTCATAATTTCATAACACATAAAATCAAGGTATATTTCATCTATTTGTCTTATGCTCGGGTGCTTATAAGCTCGTAAAGCTGCCACATTACATTACTCGAGCTATTAATTTATCTAATTATATATTCTGTCTTTTTCCTACAAGAGAAAAACATCAGCGAACCGTTCTCAGGATTCTTTCACGTGTAATAACTGGAAAAAGTAATAACAATTTAAGTTTATGACTTTAATTATTACCTTAAAAGGTTTGTTAATAGCTATATAATATTTACATACAACTTGTTATTTCTTTTTTAGTAAACAATACAGTACACCTATAGGAAATCTATAAAAATCGATTAAGTAAAAGGAACGGCTATTAAATACCTTATGGTTACATAAATCGATAACAATATAAGAATCTATCATGGATCTATAATAACAACATTTCCTTCGTTAAAGAACTTATCGTTTACAAACTAAGTACCTCTTAATTATCTTTGCCCTCAACAACAAAATGTCTATTTTCTTAAGGAAATCAAAAATTTCGCTGGAACATAAGTAGTACAACTCTTAGATAAGAAAATGGCCTTTTTTAGTTGTCCAAATTCTTCTTTTGGCAGTACATTATTGAAATTAAATAGCCCCTTTTTTATAGGAATATATTTTAAATATAACATTTTGAATAAAAATTTAAGACACAAATTAATAATGTAATGATTAGACAACTAATGTGACGCGTTTTTCTCCACCCCACCCGATGACGAGGGTTTTCGGATGATGCTCGGGCGCCAGTCCTAGTTTAAGTGACAGGACACACCCACAAGCCGAGTACGCGAGACTGAGTAGCTCAAGTGGAGAAAGTATACTTCAGTGTGTCAGTTTGGGAAATTAGACGTTCACACACAAACAGTAAAACTCAGAATTTTCTATAATATCAGTATATTCAATTAAACCTAATATATAAAAATCTACGGGCTTACTAATTGATTATCTCGACCAAACTTCACAGGTTCTAAATACAGGAAACGAACGAAACAGGATTGTACCAAATGACTAAGACAGGAATAGCAATCTGCAAAATAGTAATACAAAATATACGCGGTAAAGCATTAGCACATAATAAGCGGTAACACATGGCAAAGTTATATGCAGTACTTGGCTAGTACATAAGTTTACTTACTCCTCCAGGGACTTATTTCCTGTAGTTACAGTTGGGCACATCTGCTGACTGGAATAACCAGATCGAACTGACTAGCTCACGGCTTCTCAGGACCTTTTCTGTAAAATGAATCAACTTACTATCCGAGTGGGAATAGACGTCAGATGGTTGTGCTGCTGGCCGATGACGTGGTATGGACTTGGCTAAAATCCTACTGCTCGAATATGATAGATGGCACCTGCGTTTGGATCTCGGAATGGACATGTCTGCTGGCGATGAGTCGCTCTGGCTGACTACCAACAAGAGACGAATTCAATTATTTTCTTCAATTACTTACAAGCGGGAATAGGCACCAAATGGATGCGCTGCTGATCGATGACGTAGACTTTGCCAAAATTCTGCTGCTCTGAAATATATGACGCTAACGATACCTGGGTTCGGTCCTCGGAGTGGACACGTCTGCTGCCGATGAGTCACTCTGACTGACTGCCAACACGGTGTGAATTTAATTATTTCCTTCGAATACTTAAAAGTGGGAGAAACGACGCTAACAGATGAGCGGTGGATCGATGTGATGTCAAACGGACTTAGGAAATATTTCGCGACTTAGTAAAATTATTCATTTACTTGAATATTTTCCTAGACCGGAGCAAGCATCAAAATATATGTTTCGCGTGTGAAGGCAGCCAGGAAATTGAACTATCGGATATTTTAATTATTCCCTTGGACCGAAAGATGCACGTCGCACGGGTGACGTCAAATCGACTTAGGAGTATTTTATTACCTTGCTTTGCCATTTGAAAATATTTCACGGCACGGTTGGTTTACACAGGATGGCGGGCACTCACGTCTAGCTCGCGGGACAGCTGACTGTACACTCCAAATATATACTGCGGGTTCGTAAGGTTGTACACGTTCCTCACGTTGTTCCCCCACTACCCGTGTGCATCTGTACTTACAACTGGTATGTTTATTCGGTGCTGCTGCAAAAACGGCACAGTAATAAATATAAAAGGAGAATTTATATAGAGGGTATAAATAAATAAATAAAGATCTTGGGAACATTTTGGGAACGAAAAAAAAACGCTTCGTTACACTAAAATGAATTCAGAAGATTAGTATTGTTTCCAAATCGGAAATGGATCATCTATAGCAATTGCTCCTGAATATAACATGCAGTGTAACGAAAGTTAACAAAAGATGGGGAAAATGAATATAAATAAACTGTCTTATTTTTAATAGAACAATATTGTAAATATAACATTTTGACGAAAAATTTAAAACACACCTAAACAAATTAGAACATAAATAATACCAATTAATATTTAGTCACACATCCATCTAAAATTGCTTGTTTCCCATTCATCTTCAATCATCGCACGAAGTCGTTGAATTTTGAGAACGATGGCTTAATTTATGTATATGCTCCACCATAATTCCTCAAGCATTTTCAATGAGATTAATGTCGGGACTTTTAGATGGACACGGCAGCTCTTCCACATCATTATCCCGAAGCCATTTCTTTGTATTACGCGCAGTATGTATGGAGCGGTTATCCTGTTGGAAGATAAAATTATCATTTGGATATAATTCCCTTACTGACTGCAACATAACATTTGCAAGTATCTCAATATATTTAGTGGAATTAAGATACGTTCCCATTTCTTTTTGACTAATCCATGTCCGGGTATTAACAGAAACATCCCAATTTTAATTGGATCGAATGTAAAATTTTCATTGTATCTTTGCCCACGAGGCCTATAAACACGAGTATGACCATCATTACATGATCGGACAACTGTTTCATCAGAAAATATGACTTTTGATCACTAGTCTTCATTATTCAACATATGGCCGAGTGCAAAAATGATCCGTCATGTTTTTTCTTCCATTAATTTGTATTTTTAAGCTGCTGAATATTAGTTAGTTGTTCTTGAGGCAGGAGAATTTGTTCCTAAAACTGCATTAATTGCTGTCTCTGATGGATTTTCCTGAAGGTAATTTATAAGGGCTTCATTTTGTTGCTCATTACATCGTTTAAGCCTACCAGATCCATGCTTGCGGGATATAGTTCTTTCATTTCATTTTAAATTTTCATTATACTGTATTTATTTATGTTATATTCAGAAGCAATTGCTCTTATAGTCTATTACGATCTACAGTCAGGTAAAGAAAACAAGCAAAAAGAAATACAAAATAAGCTTGGTACAGCACAAACAAAGAAAATTTGAAGGTAAAAATCTTACAATAATATAAATATTAACTTCTAGGGTTTTCTAAGCTAATGCTAGGGAAAGAATTAGAAATTTAAACAATTTCTCGATCGTAAAGTTTAAATCTTGGCAAATTTGAATACCAAAATCATCTACCAAAAAATAACATAATGATCCAAAAGTCCAAATCCAAAATAATAAAAAAAAAGAATAGTCGGTAAGTTCTGTACCCAAAATCTAGCTGTACCAAATCGAAATCTAGCCGTGCCAAATCGTCTATAATTAAATTTAGAAAATTAGTCTCAAAATTAACATCTAATGTCAGCACGTGTCTATAATAAATATGAGAAATTAAAACTTACCCAGAATACTTCTGGAAGATACTCGCTAATTAAATTCAAATTAATCGAAATTTCAATTAATATAATGCAATATATTGAAAATATGTGAAATCTAGTTTATGATCCGGTACCAAACCGAGTAGCAACCACGTTCCTATTAAGTAAATTTATCACTTATGACCGTATGCACCGATTTTACGTTTAAACGAGTTTAACTAATTACGATTAAGGAGTTAAGTTTCTTTGCACCGTTGATACAACCGTATGGATTACTTAATCCTGTTAGCAATGTGACAACATCGAAATATATAGGAATATTTGTAATATTTCCTCATTTCTGAGTTTAAATATATTTATTTTTACAATTTGGATGCTCTGGTTGGCTATGGAGGTAACTTTATAAAAACAAATATTTAATGGCATCATAATTAACAAGCGATAATTGGCATTGCAGGCTGAATTCTTGTTTTCGAAATACTTCTTCTTTATTAGAAGGAATTTTAAAATCAGGTTAACTGTTCAATTTTACAGCATCATTTGTTACTGCTAATATTGGTTTATGAGCATAACGCCATTTGGAAATATTCGAACGTAAATAAATTTTAATGAGACGGCATAATGGATTGCTGAAGATTTTAATGCCTATTGCTCATCCTTAACGCTTATACATTGCCAATATTCACAGCCAGTTAAAATTGATTAGCAACCTATAGACGTTACTTAACAATGCCCTCTGGAATATTTTTCTATCCTATTTTCTAGCCGAATTTTTTAGCCTTGTTGGCGGAGAAGTATTTCAAACTGAGAAGCCGAGGCTGTGCGAAAAGGGATACCAAAAGCTTCCAACATTTAAATAATTGCCATTTTAGCTTACGCCCAACATGCTTCCAAACAGATTTGTTGACTCAAATTTGTTTATTCTTTTCAAGTCTGTGGTTTATATTACAAACCAAGACACCAAGTTTAATTTCTATTTACAAAAATAGAACTACTGGTACTTGATTGACTGATTACCCGAAATAACAGCTGGGTGCATTAGCCTATCTCTGCAATTCATAATAAATTCTTAACCCGGTTTTGATAAAGCATAATAAACCAAAGTAGCAAATAACATTTTATTGGTTAATAAAACTTTGCACGTTACCAAAGGCAGAAATAACAAACTCTATTTGATTCGTTATTTGGTAGCATCGTGAACAGATTCGGAACTCAGTAAGCATGAACTTAATGCCTTTCGATATATATCACTTTGAGGAAGTAATTACAGTATTTAAATCTAAAGATATGTGAGCCATAATACCAACTTTTTTCTGTGAAATTTTATCTCAAGTTGTTTATATACGGGGTGTCCCACTTAAAAATCCCGGGGCTATTTTCTGAATGATCAAAAGAAATATTTGAATTCTGTAAAAGGTTATTACGACCTAAAGTCAGGTAGAGACAAACGAGGTCCCAGATATTATGAATCCTTATAGTGAGAGTAAAACAATAAAAAGAAGAAGTAAAAAAAATTTTACCAGAAAAATAATATACAGGAATTATTTATCTTTTACAAAATTGGAGATTTTCCAGGCGGTCCAGACGTGAAGGTTTCCTCTTGTGGAACGAGGCTTTTGCTGGTTGTAGAAATCTTCACAAGTAATTAAATAGAGTCTTTCCACAATCGTCGGTCGGTCCACAAGTATCAAAAATATAAGTTGGTAAGTTCTAGCTGTACTCAAAATTTAGCTATACCAAATCGAAATCTAGCTGTACCAAAATCGTCTATAATCAAATTTACAATTAATCTCAAAATTAATCTCTAACGTGAACACGTGTCTATAATAAATCTAAGAAATTAAAATTTACCCAGAATACTCTTCTGGACGATACTCGCTAATTAAATCTGCATTAATCGAAATTTCAATTAGAATAATCCAAAATATTAATAGAAAATATGTGAAAACTAGTTTTTGATCCGGTACCAAACCGAGTAGCAACCACATGCCTTTTAAACTAAATTAATCGCTTAGCAAAGTTTTCAGCTTAATTTTTTGATCAAAAAGGAAGTTTTAAAGCATTTCAGTGATATTTATACCAATTCTAACTCACAAAACAAGAGGAATTGACTTAAACTGACAGTTCGTCAATCGACTATCATACAGTACCAACTTGAGAAATTTTCAATACTAAATCGATTGTGAAGGCTTTTAGATTATTAGTTATCTTTATCCCATCATTTTGTGGACAATTTTTATACACAAATTATGAGAATAGTTTATAGCTTAGATTTCCTATAATATACTTATATATTTAATAAATTGGTATGTTTTCCTAGTGGAAGCCATCTGTTGGCGGAAAACTTAAATTTAAGTGGTAATTTGGATAGGAAATTGGAGCGCGGTGACATCTATCGTTGAGGGAGGTCAGTACTGACATAGATGGAATAGTAAAAACAATGAGAGATAGAGCTATTCACGAAGAAGAATGAAGAAATAGAGAAAAATGGCCATCGAAATGAGGGATGCGGCAGAGGTTGTGGGATCCCCGCTAATATATATATATATATATATATATATATATATATAATAATTTACAAGTGACAAATTTACAACCATCACCCTGTATATTCAATATCTAAGCACAATTAATAACATATCTCTTGTTAATACCGTTCTTAATTGATTTTGTATAAAAGCATTTGTAATTTTATTTTATTTAGTAGGTCACAATCTATATTAATAATAGATTTTATTAAAATAAACATTTTCTCTAAATTAGTCGCATTTATCTAATGGAAGACGATTGAACCAAATTATATTTTAGATCGAGTTTTTCTCTTCATCGTAAATTGCTATTTAAAAAAGTAGGCGTAGGAGGATCGATAAAAACCTAAAAATGACATTATTTATCATCTTGATTGTGGTGCTTGAAGGAGTATGAGATCTATAATAAAAACCTTTTACACGACGAAGAATCATTTCTTTCCCTGTGGTCGTTAAAACATGTCATGGTATTATTTTTATTAAATTTTTAAGTAATAATAAAAAAGTAATTTGATGGTGGTATTAAAACTAGTGTATGCTAATATATTTTTTAAATTATTTGAATATTTCTCAGCGCCCTTAGTGACAATGTGCAAAGTTTGTATAAAGTTATAATTTGTATCAGAGACTGTGTAAAGTACATTACTGAAATTAGAAATAAGACTACAATTTATCTGAAAGCAAAAAGACGTTTTAATATAGATGTCATTTTATCAAGCGTAAAAATATCTTTTTAAATGACACTATATTCGTGCGTTTTGGGAGATTTCGTCACTCTAAAGTTTATTTAAAGAATTGAATAAAATCTGGTTGATTATAAAAGTTCTTGGAGTTTAAGCATTGTCTTATTTAGATTACCTCAGGGACGGACTAATGCTATACAATCAGCTGAAATTTTAAAATGTTTTAAATGTTAAAATATTGGTTTGGAGCTTTTATGCAGCGAAATCATCATCAATTAATTATCGTTGATAGAATATTCTTGTATACAGTAGCAAAAAAATAATGAAAAAAATTGATGAGAGATATAAAACATAGACTGTACTTAGAACGTCAATTAAATGTCACAGTTAATAGTCTTCTGTAAAGAGAATTTTCCTTGGGTGGTATAGATTTTAAACGATTTAAGGCGCTTCAGAGAACAGAAAAAATAATTAATGGCATGTCAAATCAGAGAAACTCAAAATAAAATTATATTGCAATAATCAGGCTACTGATCCAGTTTGTTCTAAAAAATTTGTAGAAATAAAAAAAATTTATAGCAACCACCAGTAATTCTTAATCACAACATATGCCACAATTTTTTTAAATTCTAACACAAGATGCTCTGAAAATAGCACACGTAAACATTAGATCTCTTATTTCCCATTTTAACAAGTTCGCCGATCAAATTGATGAGTTTGATTTAGTTGCTTGCAACGAAACTTGGCTCGAACCAACACATTTATCACAATATTTCAATTTGTCTGGCTACCAATAACTTAGATGCTATAGATCCAAGAATTGCGGACTTATGCTGGTTAATCGAATAGTCGCTTAAGTATTCCGAAATTGATATAAACTTTCTTAGCTGAGAAAACCTCCAACGATTATGGATATACCTATAAATCAACAATTGTAAAATGGCTCATATATAAAGACCATCGAATGCAAATATCAGCAGTCTAAATGAACAGTGGAAGAAGTACTGAGTAACATTGCCCTTCAAACGGATAATATAATATTAACAGATTTTCTAAAAGATGATTCTCCAACTTATCGCAACCATGCCAACAGTGACTGTTTTCATCTAAATCAAATTATATCTGAACCAACACAAATTGGCTCCATATTAGTTAATATCATTTGTACAAACAAGAAATACAAAATTAGAATCTGGAATTACAGATGTCCCGGATATAACGGATCATTTATTAATCTACTGTTATCTGAATCACCAAACCACTAAATAACCACAGCAAAAAGTTACATTAAGTGACTAGATTTTTCCACCTCAACGAATTTTCGAAAGATATGCTCTCTTTATTGTTTGAAATTTTATTGACATCCTTGGCGATGTAAACTTGTTTAATGACTCTCTTAGATCGAAGAGAGATAATCTCTTTAAATTTAAATTAATTTGCGATATTAATAAACTCGGCTAAAATATTTTCAGGATGGTGGCACTTCCGGTTATACCGGAAGTCGATACCAACTTGCTTATTTTAAATGGGACACCCTATATATTATTACATTTTTGGATTGTACGAAAAATTCTAGGCCAATTTTGTGTATCGTGCCCTATACCTAGGTCTCTCCGATTTTTTTTTCAATTTTTATGTCAAAAATGACGTTTGCGGGCCCTAAAAGAATTACCAATTTTTCCTATAAGGAAGCCTTTATTATCTAATTTGGGTTCGATTCTTTGTTGAAAAAGACCTACTTTAACAGAGTTTTTATAATATTTTGATAAGTATTAATACAGAGTGTTCAAAAAATAAGAATAAAGATGAAATTGAGAAAACTGTCAGAAATCAATTTTTTCAAATGTAAATCCCCAATTTTTATAATCTTATCCGCCATTAAAAATAAGGGTAAGTTTGTATATGGATGTGTATTCCGAAAATTTTGTTATGGATATTAAGTTAAATTACTCTTAGTTGGCTATGATGGCGTTGAGTGCTAGACAAATGTATGTAGCTGTCACTTACCATTTGACAAATATCAATTATCATGCCGGGGCGCTTAAATTATACGCACGAGGATTACTTAAATTTGTTTATAATCTATGGAGAATGTAACAAAGTTTTATCAAGAACGTGTGAAATATTTGCTAATAGATATCCAGATAAACAAAAACCGTCTCCGAACAGTATTAAACGAATAATGGAGAATTTCAAAAATTTTGGCACCGTTAGGGCAACAGTTCATAAAATAAAACTAATTGTCGATGATGAAAATATCGAAATTGCTATTTTGGGATATTTTGCGGCATATCCTATGACGTGGCCTTACAAACAGGAATCTCCAAGAACTCTATTCATAGAATTCTTTTGCAACACAAATTCCATCCCTATTCCATTTCTATGGTTCAACACCTAAAGGACACCGATTTGACCAGAAGAGTTCACTTTTGCGAATTTATTTTAACAATATTATAAGGCGACTTTCGATTTTTGGACAACATAATTTGGACTGACGAGGCAACAGACATAATTCCGACTTTTGGTGTGATTCAAATCCCCATGCCGTGAGATTGCCAAATTATCAAGAAACCTGGCAATTTAATGTGTACTGTGCTGTGAGAAATGATGGAGTCGTAAAACTTAATTTTTATGAAGAAAACTTAAATGGTAATGAATTAATACTTAAATAGTTTCTGTTTTTCAAATTACGTATCAACTTTTTTTTAGGTGAAAGATATTTAAATATATTACAAGATTTAGATAATGAATATTTGAACAATTTACCTCTAGCTGAACATAGGCAAATATTTTACCAACACGATGGCGCGCCACCACACAGCAACTTCATAGTTAACAACTTCTTGGAAGAAACTTTTTACGATAAGTGGATTGCTAACAATGGACCTTTTCTGTGGCCTCCCCGTTCTCCTGATCTGTCTGTCTTAGACTATTTTATATGGGGAACAATAAAAGATATGGTTTATTTTAATCCAGTCACAACAATGGAAGATTGTCGGGTAAGAGTAAGGAATGCTTTTGAAAGATTATCTTCAGGTTCTATTAGAGCGGCCACCCATGACGAACTAATCAAGAGGTGCGAAAAATGTTTGGAAGTTCAGGGTGGACACTTTGAACACTTATTAAAATAAAATATTTTCCTGAGTATAAGTAGTTATACTGTTAGTATTTTATGTAAGATCCTTTTGTATCTAAGTTACATTTGTTTAATTATTTTATGAACTGTTGCAGTGCCAAATTTTTTGAAATTCTCCATTATTCAATAAATACTGTCCGGAGACGGTTTTTGTTTCTCTGGATATCTATTAGCAAATATTTCACATGTTTTTGATAAAACTTTGTAACATTCTCCATAGATTATAAACAAATTTAAGTAATCCTTGTGTGCATAATTTAAGCGCCCCAGCATGATAATTAATACTTGTCAATTGGTAAGTGACAGCTACATACATTTGTTTAGCACTCAACGCCGTCATAGCCAACTAACAGTAATTGAACTTAAAATCCATAGCAAAACCCCCATATAGAAATATTGAATTGGGAATATCTCGAAAACTAAAAATTTTCGGAATAGACATCCATATACAAAATTACCCTTATTTTTAATGGCGAATAAGATAAGATTATAAAAATTGGGGATTTCCATTTGAAAAAATTGATTTCTGACAGTTTTCTCAATTTCATCTTTATTCTTATTTATTGAACACTCTGTATTAATACTTATCAAAATATTATAAAAACTCTATTAAAGTAAGTCTTTTTCAACAACGAATCGAACCCAAATTAGATAATAAAGGCTTTATAGGAAAAATTGATAATTCTTTTAGGGCCCGCACACGTCATTTTTGACATAAAAATTGAAATATCTCAAAAACGGAGAGACCTAGGTATAGGACATGATACGCAAAATCGGCCTAGAATTTTGCGTACAATCCAAAAATGTAATAATATATAGGGTGTCCCATTCAAAATAAGCAAGTTGGTATCGACTTCCGGTATAACCGGAAGTGCCACCATCTTGAAAATAGTTTAGCCGAGTTGCCCCATCGACATTAGTTTACTACCAAATTTTCAAAATTTTCCGATGTCTACTTTTCGAGATATCGATCGCCGCAATTCGTCGTGGGACACCCTGTATATGTATAACTGTCATAATAGATACTGCAGGGGATTAATAAAACTGATAATGTAATGGTAAAAGAAATCATTATTATATAGAGAACGACATATTCGGAAGACACTTAGAAAATATCTGAAAATGATGGTGATCATCATTGATTGGATTGCAAAGTATAGATCGATACAATTCTAAAAGGAATGTGAGCTATCATAAAACCTCTACATATCCTGATTTGAGCAACATTGACATTTGTTCATCATTATCCATTATCCAAATATATAAACAAATCTGTAAAGTTAAATATTTTTGTTAATTTTCTTCTCAGAATGTTCGATATTTTCGGATTTATGCCAAATAGTAGGGGAGACAGTGGGACAATCGCGAAAGCGTACAGCCGCAGGCAATAAAAAAACGTTGTAGGTCACAATTAATTAATGCAAAGAAAATAGCGTATTATTATAATAATCGTATTAGTACTTCATCAAATAAATCAAAATCTCGTTGGCGGATCATAAACTATGAGAGAAATGAAAACTCAAAAAGCATTATAGCTGCAGATAATGACTTCAGAATTCTGAAGTCCTTTGCTGCGTTTATGACCCGTGATGAAGTTTTAATTCAGTACCGACCAATCTGAACTAGGCTCCGAACGCCAAAATGCTTTGACGCCACCTACAATTATATAACTAATTCTTGTAAATCTAAGCAGGAACATACAATTCTTCTCAATTTAAACGCGCAATTACTCTTCTAAGCTGGATATAAATACCATTTAAACGAATGTCAGCCATAAACCAGAAGCTGTCTCACCGGTAGTCCGTTCTTACATAAACTAGCACAAGCAGGATCGCTTGAGATAACCATTTACAACTAAAATATGCGCCAGCCGAGGTTTATGTACAACGTACATATCTAGCCATTATCAGTGTGTGAGAATGTATAGACACGTATCAGTTGTCCCATTTTAAAATGTATGATACTCTTGCGGGCCGTTTGCTCTGCGGGAATACTCGATGCTTCCATATATGTCACTATCTTGATGGTTTCAGCCGGCAGCCTTCAATTAGTATTCCTGCGTGTACTACAAGACGTAGCATACGTCTATTGAAACATACTGGATTATTTTCTAGTCTGTTTAAATGGATACGGCTCCCTTGATGGTTTAAATGCATACAACAGGTACTTAACCTGTGGCTTGCTTAGTTAGTTGGGGGAGATTGAGTGAATATTAGTGAAAAATAATAACGGTAGAATGTAGTAATATTGTGAGAGAAATATATAGAAAATTCTGCACGTAGTATTAGTCATTCAGCAGTTTGTCCACTTCTCGGTTTTTGAGGATTTTATGTGAATACGTTTGTGACTAATGAAACGTTGCTCAAACGTATAATAATCGAAGAAATTAATGAGACAGTGGAGCGAATAGGGGTGCTGGGTGACCTGGGTGTGTAAAAACGAGAAAATATTATGATTTTAGGTCACTTTGAAACCATTAGTATTGAAACAGTCATTTTAGAGCAAGGGTACATAAGATAAGAGTTATAATGTCTGGAAGTTATTTGTGGCATTCTACGAATATTCCTATTATTTCCTATGTATTATTGTCCTCTTCAAAAATAAATCACCGAATCTACAAAATAATAGAATTATTGGAAAAAAGCCTCTGCACCCGTGACGTTTACGCCAAAGGAACATAATCTTAAAGCTGTGTATTTGACATACACAGCAAAATAAGAGTTCTTCCAAATAAAGCTTTGAAAACGGAAAGAGATTACTTTCCGAAGCGTCAGCAAAATACATTATTTCTGTGCTTATTCCGATTTATATTATTTGCAAAACATAACTCCTGACTGTTCCTTTGGCGTAAACGTCACGGGCGCAGAGGCCTTTTTCCAATAATTCTATTATTTTGTAGATTCGGTGATTTATTTTTGAAGAGGACAATAATACATGTGGTAGAAAACCCAAATAATAGGAAAGAATATAAGAGTTATAACATAGCATCATATCTACTATTATATCTATTATAACCCTATTTGGTTTGCAATGACCAATACGTAAAGGACTCAAATAGGAGTAAAAATACGACAATTTCAGATCATTTTCACATGAAAAGCATTTAAACAGTCGTTTCAGGGCAACGGACAATAAGCGTCATGACAAACTTGTCCCGTACGACGGGACTCAATGAAATCAATGAATTGCAGTAATAAACAGTGAAATGCCATGACTTTTATTTGCCGTTGCCCTAAAATGACTTTTTCAATACTAATCGTTTCAAAGTGACCTATAAACGTCGTATTTTCACTCATTTTTGCACACCCAGCACTCCTATTCGCTCCACCTTCTTCAATATCTTCGATAATTAAACATTTGCGCAACGTTTCATCATCCACAAAAAAACTCAAAAATCGAGAATTGGACAAACTGCAGAATTACCAAATATTTAGCTGCTGAATATCTAAAAAATATTGCCCTTTGAAGAAGTTGACATAATTAGAAATTATTTCGGAAACTTTGGTTGGTTGTAGCTACTAAACCAATTCTAAAAATATCACGTTTGCACTTTTCTCTTACCGCTTTGATTCATGTCATTGATTTGAGTGCATTCTCACAGTAGTCTAGATGCACAAATAAAAAAAGTTCTAAAAATCAAGTAGTCTCAATTTTTTATAAACTATGCAATCGTGTTTAAAATGGTCTCCTGAAATCAAAAATGTAAGAACATGTTCCATTTAAGCTTTCCGTAGTCATTTCCGGGGAAATCTGAAATGATGGAAGAGTATCAAATAATGAAAAATTGGCGGCTTTTGGTATATGTTACTCCTGCCAAAGGGTCTCACCGGGTTTCCATATGAAATCTGTATTAGCGTCTTTGTTGACATTGGGGCCTTTATTATGTTGCTAGTTGTTGGAAATAATTTTGGGCCAATTATCAAACCCCTAACTTTATTCGTTTTTGGAAAATGGAGCTGCAACCTCTAATTTCAAAATCGTTTTTTGCAAAACTATGATAGATTTTTGAATGAAACCAAAGCAACAGGGAAGCTACTAATTAGAATTACATATTTTTCTCATAATTTTCCAACCAACAATGAGGCAGCAAACAAAAATTGAAAAAAGTAGGGGTGGTTTTTCGTGACTATTTACTACTATACTACTACTAAGAACGTGAAACAGAACAAAATACATTATAAAATCTAATTGAAGGAAAAAATGTAATCGCCGCAAAAAATCTTTTACAGCATTGTCTTCCACTTCCCTCATAAATTTTCCAGAATTAACTGAAAAGATCTTAAAATTAAAACTTCTTGGTGAATTTTCAAGGCCTACCATGATTCGATATGTAATACCAAAAGTGAAGAAGTCATAGGCATTTTTATCGAAAAATTTTATAAGAAAAAGCTATTCAGAATCGCTTAAAACCCTCAAATCCCAAGTTTCATCAAAATTTGAGAAAATTGAAATTTTCGTGCAAATAAAAATAATAAAAAATTGAAAATAGAAAAATCAATTTATTACTACAACATTCAACTTAAATTACATTTTTTTTGACCAAATCACGCTCATAGGCCAATCGTCATAGGATCAAATCTGTGGATACCTTAGAAAAATTCCGAACTTAATAAAACTTTGGGATGTTGTTTATGACTGTCCAGTAGTGCCACAACCAATTTATCCAACAAAAAAACCCTGTAGAATTTTGGGGAGGGACGAAAAATCCCCAAAATTTTTGCACTTCTTCCCTTTTTTTCGAAATATTTCGAAAACGGTTGATTTTAGCGGAAAACTTCAAATTAGTTAATTCTACTGGTATCTACTTCCATTTGCATAGGTTCAACTGATCCCCCTCCCCCACAACCACCACGACCTCCTCCTCCTTTGAGATGTTCATACTATACAGTATATACTATACAGTGTATACTATACAGTGTACATGTAAGGTTTAATAGAGCATAAAATAACCCAGCTCGTCTTTCCACTAGTAAATATTAATTAGGTTGAAAAAAAGAACATTAAAACACAGTATTTTTATATGTAGTGTATTACAGTGCTTCTTACTCTCTAATAAAGTAAATTTGTTAAGGAAAATTTTAAAGTAGGGAAATGTAAAGTAAATGTTAAAGAAGTAAAGTTAATATTTTAGGCGTTTGGCATGGTACGGAGTTTCATCTTCTTCACGCTCTCCTTCATCGTCTAGCAGTGGACCCATAATCATTTCTTCTTCGTACTCTCCTTCAGCTTCTTCGACCTAGGGATCAGGACTAGCGAATTTTCACGAGCATGCCCCGAGCAGTTCTTGCAAAGGGTGGAGCACGGCAGTCCTGCTTTCTTGCAGCTGCAGGCTGCATTGCTATACCCTTTCTTACATTTACAAAAGACGATGTTCAATATGTTGTCTGGGGCTGCATTATGTGTGGTCCTGATGGAGACGACCCCTCGTCTCGTCAGCGACCACTCCCCCAAACTGATGGCACAATGTCGTTACTCAGCCATGTTTGGACCTGGAGATATGTTCGGAAAACATGGTGGGTGGCCACGTCTTTGGTAGGTGACAGTCTGGCCAATTGGAATTTAGGTTTGGCCACCAACTTAGTAAAACATTGGTATCGTAGGTTGTCGAGGGAATCTGTTTCCATTTGCCTCCATAAAAACTTCTCGCTCGCCTCGGAAATCTGGTAGGGGGTGGCTTCCGGGTCTTTGAACACAGCTACTAGGATATGTAGGGAAGTGTTCTTCTCGTAAGTTCTGCAAAACTTCTTCTTCCCTTGTTCGAAGGGGATTTTCGTCCCTCCCCAAAATTCCACGGGGTCTTTTTGTTGGATAAATTGGGTTTAGCACTACGGAACACCCACAAACAACATCCTAAAGTTTCATTAAGTTATCAGACAAACTAGATTTTTCAATCCGTCTCCTTAAATTCGTTCTTACGTTTCTCAGTTGTTGTGGAGTCACCTCTTCAAAGGCGCCTCTCTTATTCTCTCGCACAACTCTTCCTTGATTGCTGACCTAATCTTGTAAACTTTTTCTTTAAGTGTTCTCCACAAAAAGAAATCTAAGGGTGTGATGTCCGGAGACCTGGAAGCCCACTCAGTGAGGGGATTATTGCGACCTATCCTATGATTTTTATTTATTGGCAAATAAACAAGAATCCATAGGCGATTTGGCAGAATCAATTTTTGGTCATTTGTGTCATATTTGCGAATAAAGAAAACTCACAGGTGACATTTTCCACATTTTTAACTGTAGTATTAAGAAAATATCGTCAAGCGTTATTTATTATTAGATGGAGCTTCAATTCATAAAGCTATTATTGTACGGGAGTGGATTAACGATCATTTTTACAAAATATGCCTAGGTCACAATCATTGAGTGGGCTCCCAGGTCTCCGATATCACATCCTTAGATTTCTTTTTATGGAGAACACTTAAATAAAAAGTTTAAAAGACAAGACCAACAAACGGGGAAGAGTTGTGCGAGAGCATAAGAGAGGCGCCTGAGAAACGTAAGACTGAATTTATGGAGAAATTTAAGGAGGATTGAAAAAAATATTTTGTCTGAGGGTGATTTGGTCGAAAAAGATGTAATTTAAGTTGCATGTTATTAGTAATAAACTTTATTTGCATGAAAATTTAAATTTTCTCAATATTTGATGACACTTGGGGTTAGGGGGTTTTAAGCGATTCTGAATAACTTTTCCTTATAAAATGTTTCGATACAAAATGCCTGTTATGACTTCTTCACTTTTGGTATTACATACCGAGTCATGGTAAGCCTTGGAAATTCACCAGGAAGTTGTTAATGCCCAAAATAAGTGACACCAGCCAACCTACCACTTGCCAAAAAATCGTTTATATTTTCTTCAAAGTGGCCAAATTAGTAATGTATATGATTTAGTATTTAGGCCAGAAAAATAACACCGAATTTAAATACGTCCTCTTAGAGAAACATAAAATGCATTATTGATGGTTAAATGCATTAACCTTCAATTATGCTTCAAGCAGGTACTATTAAAAGTAATACATCGTCTCTTCTATATCAAGAATCAGTTTATAAAGTGTACTAATTATGCACAAACTTATGTTAACTGCTATTTTTATATTCTTATACAATCCGAAGAAATACAAAAAATGCTAATTTTGCATAATAAAATTTGCATTCGAGGCGTATTACTATCAGCAAACAAGAGTTTTAGATATTTAATTAGCACTCATAAAATAATGTATAGCCTGTCTAGTGTGTCTACAATAAATTTTCGTGATCATTAAAGTTTTCCAAATTACTAACTATGAGACAAAACTGCCGCGTCTCCGAGTATTATATGTGAAATTCCACGCGAGCTTAATTAACAATATGCTTTGCAAGAGGCCAAGATAGTGGATAATCTCGCTACTTGAGTATTATAATCATAAATATAACATAGTACCTTTTCTCTTGTCTCGCTAAAACATATACAGAGTCTTCAATAAACTTGTTTAATTCTCTTATTTCTTTGAAACTTAAAATTAAAAATCAAAATATTACTATTTAAACTGCGAAGGCGTAGACAGGACATAGTTAAAAGAGTTTTATTATTGCAAGTTTAAAGTTGCAATTATGTGACCCAATTAAAATCGGGGCAAGTCTCTAAAATTTTTATTTGTTTGCCGATTTTGTGAACGATCCATCTTGGTATCCGAAGGACTTTTACTACCCTTCCTAAACTGGATAGTATATTGCTCACTTAAAGGGCTCCAAACGACTGATTCAGACGAAAAATACAAAAATCTATACTTACTGTTCCTTTTGCTAAACTGCTATCACTGATGGTATCAACTGAACGTCGGCGTCGTGGCACTGTCTTAAGTCTAACACTGTAAATACTAACACTCTTAATTAACCTGAAAGAGAATTTTGAAACACAAGAAATAGACGATATTTAAAGATCAAAAAATACATATTGTTCTTTTAAAAAATATTTTTACAAAATCTCAACAAATGTGTATATGATAACAATAGTCTGACCCGTGTACCACACATGGTGAGGAACGAAACGACAAAGTCAATGTCTCCAACTACCATCCAATGCTTAGTTTATAGCAAACGATTACACGAGAAGATTCAATATAAAAAAATTCAATGTTTATGATTGCCTGTCTATTTACGTGTTTTTAAATTGCACAGTAAAAATTTTGGGCGCTCGTTCTAGTGCTTAGAAATGCTTGAATCGCAATAATTCAGAATAATATTTTCACTTATATGTATTCTTACGTTCAGGCAAGGCGGTCCCATGTACATGTGAGTACATGGTAATAAAACTTTTTTGCTACCGAATCACTAGGAAACCGGTTTAGGGCAAATACGCGGAAAACACATTGTTTTTCCGCCAAAATTGTTGAAATGTACCCTCAAAAAAATTTTGTCTCACGCCAAATTTCCAGTAAAATTTTGAATAGAAACTTCTTAACCTCTCCTCATATTTAATAAAATGTATGAATTGTAGTGCAGCACAACATCGGTTGATAAAAATACGGTTAATTTGGAAATAAAAGTGGGATTTCATAATAGTTTCTAAAATGTTGATGGCCGGCGCGACGTTACGTCCCACATTTATGGTATTTCCTAAAATTTGATCGCCAACGCGACGTTACATCCCGTGAAGCGACATTTATGGTACTTCCTAAAATTTGATCGAAACTTAACAAAAAAAATATTGGTTTCAAACAGAAATATAGCATAATTAAAATTTATATTATATTACCGAAATAATAAGGATATTCATCATGTAATTCACAATTGTTTAAAAATATTGTTTACAATGCTCAGTTTTTCAATAATAGCAATATTTCTTTTCTTTAAACATGCTCCATATTAAGGATAATTATTTCTATTAAACAATCCAGCAGATATTTTTATTATCAAAGCTGGCGTTGGAGGATTATGTAAATAATAATAAAGCCCATAAACCAAAAATTGCCAGACCTTATAAAGAGGCGATATTGAGAAGACAACTGTACATGTTTTATTAAGATAAGTTAACATGTACATAACAATTAAAAATTTACCAAACAAAGAAATTGGGGTCATTTTTGGTTAAACTGGGGGTTGTAAAAAATGTCTGTTATTTTACATATAATTATGAATATTATGATCATTCAGTTCTATCAATCTGTTCATCTGTCCGTGTGTTCTCTTGTCACTATATCTGAAAAACGATTCTATCTGTATAGAAATGTCATTTTAGAACAATATGTAACTATAATAATAACTTTATTTTAACCAAATTTTACAATATCATTGTTACAGTAGTTATTTTTGATAGTATAAATGCACCTGCTTTCACAAGGATATCGTTTTGTGTCTTAATATTATTTTATGTATGATTTTATTTCAGTGTTACTAGCAAGTAAATTAACAAATAAAAGACTAATAATAATTATTCTAAAATTATGGAAATTAAATGCAATAACTGAAATAAAAGTATATGTATATATGTAAATTATGCATGATAACTATTGACAACTTTTTACAAAATGATTTACAATTGTTTATTGCTTGTATGTATTCAGGAATAATATTATATATCTTTGGGTCCGTTTTGTATAAATTAGAATTAGGTCTAGGAGTAAAAAGACCACGGCGTTCATTTTGCCTTGTATTGTGTATGTGGTTTGTTGGTACCTTTAGTTCCCTATTTCTGTAGATAACGAACCTCGCACATTTCTTATGCGAAATGGCCCCGGTGAAACTCGATATATGGAATCGATATATGTCCTCAATGCCACAAAGTCGGAAAATGTATAGTTTTCCAGATATGGGGGGAAAAGTCGATTTTTCGGAATATTTTCACTAATAATATGGAGTCATGGTTATTTGAATGCGGCATCGCTAGTGTTCTACAGTGGTTTTTCGGGTTGCTAATTTCAAATCTGATGTCAAAAGTAGCATTTGACAGTTGACAGCTGTCAGTGGCACTGTCAACTCGCCTTATTTTCCGGAAAAGATTTATCAGAATATAATAATATACAAATGGTTTTTTGAGTCGCTGATTTCAAATTCGATGTCGAAGGCGGCATTTGACAGTTGACAACTGTCAGTAGCAGTGTTATCTGTATTATTGGGAAAAGATTTATTTATTTATATACTGACTAGCATTGGTGAATGCGTCAAATGTAAAATCACGTTATAATTCTATCAGTAATCAACAAGAAGAATTTCGCCTCGTACTGGTAACATATTAATTGGATTGCTTTCATCTATTTTCAGCGTGATCCGAGAACACTGTGAAGATCTTTTCTGGATAGCTAACAGTGCTACTGAAAGCTATCAACTGTCAAATGCCATCTTCGACATCAGATTTGAAATCAGTGACCCAAGAAACCCCTTGTAATATATTCTGATAAATCTTTTCCGGAAAATAAGGCGAATTGACAATGTCACTGACAGCTGTCAACTGTCAAATACTACTTTTGACATCGGATTTGAAATCAGCGACCCGAGAAACCTTCGTAGAACCCTAGAGAAACTGCATTGAAAGGACCATGACTCCATACTGTTAGTGAAAAAAACCGAAAAATCAACTTCCCCGCCCCCCAATATCTGGAAAACTGCATTTTCCGACCTTGTGACCATGAGGACTTTTGATCAGGAGCTCAAAAGGAATAACATATATCGATCCAGCGAGTCTCACCTTGAACATTTCCTGTAAGAAATGTGCGCCTTTGGCTACATTAAGGATATATAATCCATTTAAATTGAAAACTTTACCATCCAGAAAAAGTTCTGTAGAATATCTTCTATTTTTCCATTCCACATCATTACTTTAAGTATCCATTTTTGAGTTATTTTTATACTTCAATTGGCTGTTACATGTTCCACCCCATATTATAATGCCGTAGGTAAGTATGGATTCTAGCAACGATTTATATGTCATTTTTAAGATATTAATTGGAAGAATGTTGCGAAGTTTATAGAATACATGGATAAGTTTTCTTAGTCTTGTATTAAAATATTTGGTATGGTCATTCTATTGTCTCATTTATTATGAGACCCAGATATTTAATGTTTGTAGTGTTCTCAATTACATTTTCGCAATGATTGAGACTTAACAGATTATTATCCATCCAGTATTTAATTTTACATAGTCCCTTTTCGCTTTTTTTGGTGACCTCAGGCGAATCAGTGGCGCGAAATTTTAGAGCAGTATCATCAGAATATGCGATGATATCCCCACTTATAACTAGTTCCAGCATGTCATTTATGTAGATAAAGAATAATTACGGACTTGAAACTGTTCCTTGTGGAACACCATATCTCACATTTTTGGACTACTTAATATTTCATAAATTTTTACGAAGGCTTTTCTATTTGATAAATGGCAATTTAATGCTACTCCCCTAATTCCGTATTTTTCCATTTTTTCCATCAATAGTTCGTGTGATATACTATGAAAAACTTTAGCCAGATCTAAAATTATGGCAATGGTTTTTTCATTAGGGAGCTTGAATGTCGCCCCACGTTTCGAAAATACTGTTGCACCATCTTCAGAGAA
This sequence comes from Leptura quadrifasciata, assembly GCA_963675555.1. Lineage (NCBI taxonomy): Eukaryota > Metazoa > Arthropoda > Insecta > Coleoptera > Cerambycidae > Leptura > Leptura quadrifasciata. The sequence goes on along the minus strand of OY776677.1, from coordinate 151,177,557 downwards.
CTTCCTCAATTGCATGAAACGCCGATTAATTCAGTTTTAATATGATCCGGTACTAAATATATGTTAAACTTTAGAATTTCTAGTCACCTTTATTTAGAATTATTTGAGTTTAAATTTCGATATATTTACGTCGTTTTGTTAAAGAAAATAACAAGACAGAATTGTTATTATCTGCATGATGTAAAAAGTGAATTATTTTGGAATATTTCGTAAATTAATTTTTATAATCACAAGTATAGCATGTTCGGAAATTGGACCGTATTATCGGCCTGTGCTTTGGGTAATTTCATGAAACGAATTAAAACCATTTGGCAGTCATTTGAATTATGAAATATTAAAACATATGCTCTCGCCGAAGCATAAAAAATAATAACTGTAACGTGCATCTTATGAATGGATTAAAACGATGACACAAAACTGTTTCATATGTAAAACATTGTCACATTAAAATTTCGTCCTGCATGAAACGGTGGTATAAGTTTGTAAGTTTATGGAACTTTATGCTGAAATATATGTGATGGGTTTTTTATCCTGAGAAATTCCTCGTATAAATATAATTGAAGTCAGCAAATTAAAAACTAGCCGAGAGGAACGGTACATATATGAATCCATTTCTTGTATTTTGCGGTATTTTGAACAAAATTAACAAGAATTTTAAACAATTTTTAAAGATACGATAAAAACACCGGTAAACCAACAAATGTTTGACAGGATAAATATTTATTAAATTATACTGAACTAAATTTGTGGTTGTGAAACATCTTGACAATAATTGTCTTTAAGTAAACACTGTTTTTAGATGTGTGTATCAAATTACTATGTTTAAAATTCTCTACAAATGTTCGGCTTTTTAGGCCTTTATCAAGAGTACAAAATGTGTACTGAAGTAACAGAAGTGGTTGTTCTAAATGTATACCTAAGAACATTTATGATAATATCTTTATGACTTAAACTTTTAGTTCATTTAAAGAGTCGGGATTCATGATGAAATTACTTAATGGTTGCGCCTTGGACTAGACAATGTCTCCTCCCTTTTTCGAAGATGCTGACTCGATTCCCAGGGTCAAACTAATTTTTCCACTTCGACAACCCCCTCAGATTGGCCAAAAACCACCCCAAAATCTCTTTTTTCGTGAACCCGTTTATTTTTCCCCATTTTTCCACTAATTTTTGTTCCCTTGAGTGGAACGGACAGGATTTGGTCTCAGCCACCCCTACCCCAGGCCTCCAACCCTTGTAGGCGATGGAAAATTGATGTTTGTTTTTGTGAGAAAAAAATTAATATTTTATAGGAGGCGTGCTTTGAGGAAGGTGGTAGGTGACCAGGGTTGTGTAACCGGCCCCGGCGGTTTTCACTCTTCAAAGGGATGGAAAATCAATTTTTGAAAACACATTAATAAACATATTTTTTTATACCATTTTTCAATTATAGACGAAAAAAATTCCGCCTCATTGAATGGTGAAAACAACCCCGGGGATGGTTACACAATTCTGGTCACCTACAAAATATTAATCTCTTTCTCACAAAAACAAATATCGATTTTTCAAGAAGATTTACACGTTATAAAGCAAATTTATGTTAACTGTGTCTATGAAATGGTTATCTTTAGCGCAGTGTGTTGACATTCCTGTATTTTTATTGTTATTTAAAACTGATTGTTTATGTTCTTTTATCCTGTTCTCAATGCTTCTACCACTCTGACCTATATAGACGGCATTACAATTACATTTGATTTCATATACACTTGATCATATAAAATTATATATATGCTACACATGGTCCACCTAAACTTCTATAAACTTTGTTTGTATGTCGCGGATGTTCTTTATAGTATTAACTTAGATATTCTCTTAATTTCAAATATTTAATACAATTCAGGTACTTACTTCTCTAGATACTAAAGAGTAATTGACCACAGAAAAGGAAGAGAGTAAACAACACTCTACACATAAATAAATAACCCTGTCTTTCCCCATTGTGTTGGTCATCTATTAATTTTCCGGTAAAATCGTGTTAGGTTAGCTTCGTATTGGTATTTTTGCGTCCTTTTTTTTAAATTTTTGTTATTTTTATTTTATTTGCAGAATTAAGTGACTGGCTAATGGATTTCACGTCCAATGCCAAAAAAAAAAAAAAAAAAAAAAATAAATAAATAAATAAATAAATAAAATGCTTACAACTTTTAAAGCAACCAGTGAGAGAACAAGCATTTAAATCAATCTATACTAAGGTCAAATATATTGCGATTTTTAATTATAAATTTTTAACTTCAGTCTTATATTTTTTGAAATATGTTTTTTTATATATATATTTAAAGGAAGGCTGTTAAACAATTTATAGTCATGGAAGAATACAAATCTTTGTGCATGGACTTTATTAAATTTAGGAAAAATAATGTATTTTATTTTCTTTAAACCTCGTTAAATAATTAAGGGACTGTTTGAATTTCTCCTCGGCCTTAAAAGCCCACAATAAACAGTGGTATGAATAATGATGTTTTACTGTAAATAGGCCTGCTTCTTTATAAAGTTGTTCAGAAGAGAATTGAATTTTTTTTAACAGTATTTTAATTAAAACATATTTTTAGTCGCAGACTCCTCTATAAAATCCTTATTTTTACTATAAGGAATGTAACCAGGCTGCAACCAACAGCTACTCTCCGGGTTATGTGCCTCGCCGAGCGCTGAATTACAAGTTACAAGCCTGGCGCGTTAAGTGTAATAATTGCATATTACCATCAAAACGCTAATGCTTCGATTGCAACAAACACCGGCCGAAAGACTGATCTTACTTAAAGGAGCTCTCGTGCCAGTCGTCACACACCACTCATAGACTGCAGTTTCGAGCTGTTGGCCCTCCTCAGCGCAAGGTAGGCATATGACCACTAAGTAGTATCAGTCTTTCGGCTTCAGGCTTGTAACTTGTAATTCGGCGCTCGGCGGGGCATATAGCCCGGAGAGTAGCTGTTTGTTGCAGTCTGGTTACGTTCCTTATAATAAAATAAGGATTTTATAGAGGAGTTTGCGACTAAAAATATTATGTTTAATATTCCGCCCTCTAAAAGCACATTTGAACTAAAATATGTCTTAGTTGATAGAATTTACGCATTATTTGTTTAATCCTCTTTGCTACATAGCAAGCATCGTCCCTCCATGTTATATGTTAATCCTTAATGATATCCAGATATTTGATACTTTTAGCTATTTTAATAATAAATCAATCAAGTTTTTTAAAAATTAAAATTTACATCCGCCTCCCCAGAACCCACCCTGGGACCGACCGTGCAACCAACACGTTGTTCGTGATTGCGGATTCAGTGTCGGACGGAATGGGACTGGTTCAGCTAAAAGATAATTAAAAACAGCTTAACCTAAACACCTTCCATCGCAGATGCATAAAATTAGGTCATAAAATAGAACATATCTAAAAACAGACAACTAAACTTACAAACTACACATTTTTAAGAAACTTTTGCACTAAATACTTTTTTAAATTTTGACACAGACGCAGATACCTCAATATTAACGAGGAGCTTTCCGCGAGATGTGAAAACGCTGGGTTGGGCGTAGGCTAGCCTAAACTGCGGTTTTAAAAAAAAATATTTTGAAAAATTTAGATTTTTGAAGAATTTGAATGAATATGAATTTAGAGAAAAAATGTACGAAAAGGAAACAACATACGCGACAAGAAGATTACAAACAGAAAGGAAGAGACAGGAGAGATTTAAAGATACAACTGGTATGAAATATCAGCAAAGGTGGATAGGGTAAGCGGAAGTTATAGTTGGTTAAGTTTGACTACAGACGTTGCTGGAAAATAGGTAACGTCTGGTATGCTAGGGTGTGTTTTATCCGATATGAGGCATTGTGCTGTCTAATTATATCTGGCTGATAATCGCGTTAGTTAAGGCGCGAGGTGGCAATCGCGATTAATCACACGGGTATCGCGCCACCGGGTTCGAATCCCGGCTCCGGCACTGTCGGATGAAATGTCCACGTTTTTTCAATGTGTAACACCCTTCTGCACAAGCCTGGGGTTGTCTAATTTCTGAGGTGTTTATTATTATTATTATAATTTGTGTTTCCTGTTAGCGGGCTACCATCCAGCTTGAAAGAATAGAAGTTTTGAGAGATGTCCTGGACTTAGAGTCTGCTATTGGGGTTATGTCGTGGTAAAGTCGGTATAGGTCAGGTGTATCCTTCAGAATTAGAGATGAGGCGCATACATTTGTGTTCGATTTTTAATAATGGGGCATTGACAGTGTTGTGTTTTTGAGAAAATTTCACTGTGCAACGTTATATTTTGTTTCAGAGGTTGATCATCATTTTTGTCTTGATTTAAAGTTACTAAATTTGGATTTAACTAATCACTAATCAATTTTAGGTTATTTTCAGCTTGTTCGTATAAGCTGTTCCATGACTCAGCGGTAAATACAATCTCCGTGTCATCCGCATATGAGATTATATTTGTTTTCAATTTGGCATAGAAGCTATATCATTTATATAAACCAAGAACAAGATTGGCCCAAGTATGGTACGTTGGGGTACACCCATGTTAATTGTTAAATAATTACTAAAGGTATTACTACTTTTGTTCTTTGTTTTCTGTCTGAAAGATAGTTTATAAATAAATTTAGAACCGGGCTGCGTACACCTACATGATCTAATTTCTTTTATAACAGTAAGTTATTGACCAGATTTTTTAGATGTAGAATAGCGTATTTTGTACCAATATCAGTTTGAAAACCGTGTATTTTATATCACCCCATATTTTGTTAAGTAATATACCAATCTATTCTTTAAACATAATTCAAAAATTTTTGAAAAGTTGTTAATTAAAGAAATTATATTAGATAATTATAGATCCTTTCCATTCTTTGGGAATAGCTTCAGTTTGAAAAATGAAATTTATTTGATATGATAGTGGAGTTAGTAATTCTTCATGTAGAATTTTTATTAAACTGCTTGGTTTCATCGGGGCCTGTGTGTGTTTATTTTTTAGTTTCGATATTACTAGAATAATTTCATTTCTATTTATTGGTTGTAGGAACATGGACTGAGCTTGCGTATTATTTAGTTGGGTATTGTTATTATTTACTCTATTTAAATTTCTTAACGTTTTCGAACCTATGTTTATGAAAAAATTATTAAACGCATCTGCTATTAAGTTATTCTTAACAGAATCTATAATATTTAGGAATTGCTTATTGCTTTGTCTGTTTCCAGACTTTGTTGTATCATTTATTAGTTTCCAAAATTGTTTATAATTATTATTTGCCCCCATCGATTTATCAGTATATAAACCATTTTTTGTTTTTTTTTTAACTAATTTATTTATATATTTGTGGTATCATCATTACATAAAAACAAGCAGGCAGTTACACTTTTCGAGTAGCCATCTTAGTTTTGACTGAAGTGGAAACTATCATTTTAATATTTTCGAAACATTCTTCTCTCGCAGAGTTAGGAGTTTTATAAAGAAAATCGTGATCTACCGATGTGACAAACAGCTTTTACTTTCATTACATTTCCTTTTCATAAGCACAATGAGTAATTTGCCAAATTTGCATATCTCAATCTTGGCGACTTAATTAACAATTATCAAACAATGTGCTTAATTATTGGTTGTTTCTGAAAAATAACCAGTCATTTTGTCTGACAAGATATTATATTGGCCTCACGCTTAATTGAGATTTATCGTAGCAGCTCTTTAATTGAGGAGAAATTTATGAATTTAAATTGGGGAATAAATTATCGTCTCACCAACGAAATTTATCATTAACGTTGCAGCCTTTTTATTATAGACCTATTACTTATTCTTCGTCGCCCAAAGGACAATGAATGAGTATTATTTTTAGGCCGTTAATATTGCAGACAATTTATTTACCTCTTTGTTATATCACGCACAAAACATTATTTTTCATAAAAAAACCTAATGTTAAATTGCTATGGACGTAATACAAAAATAATAATAAACAGCAAATATACAGGAACTGGTTGCATCTCTTAGTGCAGTTTTTTTTTTATTTATATCGATATTCTTTCATCTGGGCATGCCATAAAAAAAGTAGTGAGTTTAAGTAATTGCAAAACTTTCACGCTCAAGTTAAAAATTAAACAATCCACAACGAAATTAATTAACTCCGAGATCCCAGCTTGAAACTGAAGGAACTAAGGGCCTCAGACCCTCGATATCTCTAATTATTGTCGAGTTTTAAGAGAATATAAAATATGTTATCTACAAAGTGAAAGACCCTGTATTGGGGCGCCTTCTATTTGAAAATAATTCCTATTTTTGTTTTAAATTTATATAAACATTAATTTTATAACAACGATTAAATGATCATTATTGCATCTTAAAAGGAATTAAATTCAATACTACAGCAGCTTTTCGAATGTTTTAAAATATCCAGACAGAATTTTAGATAAATATTAAGTTTAAGTAACGTTTAAAAACCAACAAGACCAACCTACTATATACAAAATAGGGTTGATCCTTACGTTGTGTCTGTCAGCGTGGTATAGTACCGTGCGCAAAAGAAATTCTGATTTGCGGAAATGTACATATAACGAGCCTGTTAAAAGAGGTAAAATGTTTCATTCCCTCCCTGCCGCTATCTGACGCTAATCATATAAAAGAACGGGCTAGATGCATTACGAACTCGCCCTCCGAAATCAGGAGGGCTTAAAATTCTATGGATAGTAAAAAAGCACCTGGACCCGATGATATCCCTACCTTCGCCCTCAAACACATCCTCATCCCGGTTTACCTGTACTTAGCCAGACTCTACAACTCGTGCATGCGCTGCTTGCACTACCCTGGCGCATGGCGAGAGGTAAGAGTGGTTAATATACTAAAACCGAACAAACCACCTACTTCCTTCTTCCTATAGACCCATCAGTCTTATTTCATCCCTTGCCAAAATTCTCGACATCCTGCTCCTTAGTCGGGTCCAGCAGAGCCTGGATGCCACTGGAGTTTTAAATAATTACCAGTTTGGTTTCAGAACCAGTCACTCCACCACCCAGCAGCTTTACCGAGTTGGCAAAATAGTTACAACCAACTTCAATCGAGGTCATTACACAGGGTTTGTCGCCCTCGATCTCGAAAAAGCCTTCGACAAAGTCTGGCATCCTGGACTTTTATATCAACTCCATGTCGCGAAAATCCCGATTCGCATCATTAAGATGATGCAATCATATACTTCTAACCGCACTTTCCGAGTAAAAGTTAACAAGAATTGCTCTCCGCTCACCCCCATATTATCTGGCATCCCTTGGTCCCGTCCTTTTTAACCTTTATATAAACAATTTACGCCGCCCCCTTGATCATCGAACTACCTTCTGCCTCTATGCAGATGACACCGCCATCCTTACCATCTCCGTAAGCCCTGCCATTATGACTGACCTACTACAAAAACAAACCGACATTACTATACAATACTTTAACGACTTTGGACTCCACAATAACTTTACTAAAACTCAGGCCATTTATTTTTCTAAAAAGAAATCCACCGCCACTACTTCTTTAACCATACACGGTCATGTCCTCCCATGGCTCGAACACATAACATACTTGGGCGTAGTCCTTGATCGGACATTGTACCTTGAAAAACATATATCAAATGTCACAGGCAAATGCTGGCGGCGCACCTCCTCCTTATTTCCTATCCTCAGAAACTCTCCTCCTCACATAGTATCCTTTTTATACAAATCCTACCTACGTCCTATCCTTACCTATGCATTCCCGATTTGGTTCCCCCTCACTGCTCCTTACTTACAAAATAAACTCCAAACCGTACAAAGTAAAATTCTGAAAGTTTCTCTGCATCTTCCATTATCCACTCGTAATTCTGACCTGCATCAACTTACCGGCACCCCTCTTCTGTCGGAATTTATTCTTAAAAAATTACTGCCTGGCTTCGCTGAAACCCTTGTCTCATCCCTCAATCCCACCCTCCTAAATCCCCTCACTCCTAAATTTTATAATGCCCCAAAATATCCTTCCCTCAACTACATCTACACCCCTTGAATATGTACAATGTTGTTTGAAAAAATAAAAAAACCAAAGAAATATAAAAATATTAAAAAATAAAAAATAACCTATAATTATACTTGTATAATTATAACAAAAAAGGCATAGCCATAAAACAAAAAAAAAATATATACAAAACAATAGAAATACAAAAAAAATAATAATCATATAATACTATCACACTATACGCCCTTCAATCCTGAATCTGAAAAGAGCCATTTTTTTAATTATATTTCGTAGATTCATTTGGCCAAAAGATGCCACAAACCATGATCAGCCACTAATACAACCTAACTTAAATAAAACATACTAACATAAAATAGCCAATTATACACATGCCAACACAATTCTTACACCATAGCATGCTACACCAGCTTAGCTTCGAGCACGTCATTAATAACAAGACTAACACAACTTGTGGCAAGCACCCCTGGTGGAAAGCCACGAGTATCCCCCTCGGGGGAACGCACACTTCAATGATTACGAGGGAGAAGCTAGATGTCCGTTGGACGAGCCGTTCTCTCCGGATACATTACCAAAGTACTCGCTGTACAAGTTGCTACCACAGAACTAATCTTGGTTGACAATCATAAGCAACCTTCTGGTTGCTCTTCTATTCAATTACTATATAGGGAGATTTCCGCGGCATTCTAAAAGATTTTACCTGATTGTAAACTTTCATCTACAGCACAATTAATATGATTATCTGAGCGATTGCTCCTACTCTAATCTGAAGCAATAACAATCGTTTTTACCGGCATTTTGCCCAACTCTAATTTCAATCAACGTTATTCTATTGAATAACACGGTTCTTGTTATTTGCATAGCCAACTCTGTAACATATTATAGCAGCGTAAACTCTCCTATGTAATATTTAGACAATTGTCTTAAATATTTGGATTGTTAGCTTCATGTTTGTCTATTTGCTACAAATTGTTTTAAAATAAAATGAATTTTTTTGACTATCGTCCCAATGATAATATATGTGTTAAAACAATTTATGCTTTTTCTTTCTCTTTAATTTTATGAAAATAAACCATAATGATTTAATTTTAATCAAAATAAAATCTGACAACAAACTTTAACTATACATTCACAGTGCAAGTCTTGAGTAATAGAAAATAAACGATTAACTAAGTTTCTCAATTAATAAACAATGTATGCAAACTTACAAGGTATTTAAATCAAAAGAGTGATTAATTTTCTCAGGGTAAATAAAACAGATAGGAAACCGTAATATCAAATTTTGCAAAAATAAAAGGTTACTGCAAACAACGTAATTTGTTTCCTAAATTTGCGAAACTAGATGATCACATAATTGGCCAATTTGTTTATTTATCTTTATACAAAATTGATATAAATAATTACTGGGTGGGACTATATATGTCCTTGATAGCTTCACGATCAGGACTTTTGTTATTAATTAACAGGGGGGATGAGAACCTCCTCAAGATCAAAGTGATTTCTCATCTTTTCTCTAAATCTTTTCAAGTAAGAATAACCTAAAAACATACTTATCTATTTCCTCAAATAATAATGTTACATGTGCTTGCTACAATAACAAATCGGCAACTTCTTAAGAATAAATTGACCACATACCTATGCATATTACTGGGCAGATCAATTAAGTTAAATCTCGTATACATGACCATATACCACGAGGAATGTGGCAGCAACATAAATATTAATCATGCCCAAAATAAAGATAAATACATTACAATTCTGACAACTGCAACAGCGAACCGGGTATTTAAATGCTCGTATTTTGTACATACAGATAGGAATCTTCTGTTACATTGTTGGATATACGTTTAAGGGGAAGGAGGCGTCAAGTTTAATTTGAAAGTACCTAATTAAAATGAAGGAGATTTATTTATTCCCAACGGTGCAATAAATTCATCACTAGAGCAAGAATAATTTGATAAGGTCAAAGACTCAACCATTTCCTAATTTGGCGTTTTTTTTCTGTTCTACTTTTAGGAGACAGATTCTATTTTATTGCAGAGGAGGATCGAACATATACAGGGTTGGGCAAATGTGTGGAAACACCTGATTTTTCGCTAACTATTTCGAATAAAAAATACTCTTAACAAAAGTTTTTGTAATATTTTTATTCTATTTAGTGACGCACTTGATTTCCAACACCTACCCTATTTTTCGAAATATGACGTCACCGGTAGTTTTTAAATGGATTACCCTGTATATTTTTACGTTTTCAGCTAGACACTTTTTCGTCAATTATAATGATATAAGGTTTGGTGGGTTTGCGACTTGTGGTTTTCTAAATATTAAATAAAATAATACAAAGAGTAATAATATCTATTACTTAATAAAAATTTAATTTATTATTACCAAATTTTGAGCACTGTAATATTGAGAAAAAAGAAAATATTCATAATACATGTTCAAACTGGAGACCTTCAGCAGCCTGACAATATCCTAATCGATCAATGAAGATTCTTAAGGAGTTTTGAATAGCATGCTGTGATATTTCTTGAACAGCCTTCCTAATTTGATCTTCCAACTTTTCTAACGACTGAGGTTTGGTCTTATAGACAACAGATTTGAAATGACCCCAAAGAAAATAGTCTAAAGGACTTAAATCTGGCGATCGCGCTGGCCGTTCAATATGTCCTCTTCGACCTACCCATCTCTGTGGAAATATTTCATTTAGGTATTGACGCACACCAACCATTTAATACTGGAACAATTTGCTCACGGAAAAGTTTTAAAAAAAAGAATATTTTTTATCAGATAGCCTTGACAATTATGATGTAAACAGCCATTCTTGAATTTGATAAAAAGACTCGCAAGCAGTCACCACTCATTTCGGTAGTGAAAAGTTAGACAAAAATTGGGAAAGATTTAAAATCAGGTTGCGAATGTTTGTGACATTTTTAACTCACATAATCTGAATTTGCAATGTCGTAAATGTCCCAGAACTTAATGAAATTAGCTATTATTTATAAAATAAAGTTATGCTTGACTAAAAAAAAATGGAAAAATTTCATACAACATTCAAATAATGTATTGAAATACTCATGTGTTTTCGCTATTCTTCCGAAACATTTTGCAGTTTATTTAATATTTCATTCGTATAAAAAGAATCCGGTAAAAGTTACAAATTTATTACTGTTTTAGTTAGTCGTTATATAGCTTCAGACCAATTTTCAACCTATTTATTAATACGGAACATGATTTAAATAAATAAAATCTCCCTCAATGACAACCCTAGCCTGGCTATTTTTCTTTTGCTTACCAGCTATTAAGATTTCATTAGCTGGTTGTTACGGTTCTACAGCGAACTGGTCACGTTAATACCACTCAACCATAGGCGACCCACTGTACCTAAATACTAAATCGTTGAACGTAGAGGGCTTTGAAATAACTCCCGTCTTGGCCATTATCCATTCGACATTCGTCTTGAAAAGCACGCGGCCGATTTGTCGGGATTGCCATATTCATCTGTAGCCATCGTCCTGGGATTTGCGAATTTAGGCGATCATCAGAAGTTTCCCTTATTTTGGATATTGAGTTATTTTGTGGAACTAGCCTTGAGGGAAAATTGTCACTACTTAGTAGGATTTTAGGCCGATAGCCGCGTTGGTTAAGGCGCGAGGTGGCAATCGAGATTAATCACACGGGTATCGCACCACCGGGTTCGAATCCTGGCTCCGGCATTGGCACCGTCGGAGGAAATGGTTCTATGTCCGCGTTTTTTCAGTGTGTAACCCCCTTCCGCACAAAGCCCTGATTTCTGGAATTGGGGGTGTCAAATTTCTGTGGTGTTTATTATTATTTATGTAATTTTCTTCTATCTACACCATATACAAATCCGTAACTGCACTGGTCTACGTTCTTGAAAATGTATATATATGAAATTATATTTATTACTAACTGATTGATTAATATGAGCATTATTATTTATTAAAAAAGCGGCAATTCTTAGTAAACAGGAAATTCATCTGCATCTCACTGTACATATTAAAATATTTCTAGTGACTCTCATAAAAAACGAAGAAGTTATAAATTCATATATTCCGTTGTGGCGTTGTATTGTACCGGCAAACCAAAATGTTTATTTCATAAATAATCCCAACAATGAATAATTCCCAATTGTCAGAAGCTATAAACACAAAGCAATTATTATGTTCCTTATTATGGCCCGACACGAGAAAGTATGAACAAATTATCGTCGAAAAATAAGTGATATACTTTACTTGTTCAGTTTTTGTACAATCAGTTACTACTGTTCCTTCAAACTGTTATTTACTGGGTGTGAACAAAATAACGGTCATCTGTCTAATTTTTTAATTTTTTAAGTGGTAAATGTGAAGCTTTCGATATTTTGTAAAGAGTATATTTTAATTAATATAATAGAATAGTTATTTACCAAAAATGTGTTTACAATAAGGATAAATAAATACATACATATCTAGATGTAAATGGTAGTTAAGCAATTTTTACAAATTGCTAGATAGTAAGTAAACAAACAAAATATTAAATAAACATTAGAATGTCTATGATTGGAATAACCCACAGAAGGCGAACCTTTTTCGTGGGATTAACTAATCCTTTTTAACAAGCAGCAACAAAAAAGTGTATATAAACATTTCATAATAATGATACAGACTATACAATTCTGCAGGTAAATAATAGTAAAGAGAAAGGACAAATGTTTTTAGAACAATTAGATACAAATTTTATAGATTTTAGTAATTAGCAAATGCATAATTTAAATTGAATTGAATCATAATTCAATTCAATCAAATAAATATCCTCTAGTTTAATTAGTGCGTAGAGTATTATAACAAGAATATAGATGAAATCTAATACTATTAATAGGCATTCAAAGGTTAAGTACAGCTTTAACAAGTGTTAATTGTTTTTTATATCAATTAACTGGTGGATTTTATGTCGCATTTGGAGGTTTATCCAACTTTTGATTTTTTTTTTAATAATGTATTTGAGGTTAGATTTGTTACATATTTAGGTAGCGAATTATATACTTTTGGTCCAATACCGGGTGTCAACGGATCATGGTAGACCATAGAAACTGGAAACATTTACTAGCCTACTCATGGTTTTTATATTTAAATATTTTTTCATGAAAGGTCGAGATTTTAAATTTGACCGCACGTTTAGTGCGCACGTGCGAGTAAACTCTGGAACTGCTTATAAATTAACTTGAAATTTGGTACACTTATGTATTGTAACGAGATCTGAAACTAGATTATATTTTGATCTAATTCCGTTGAAGGGTTCGGCAGTAAATGGGGTAAATAGGCAAAGCAAGCAAGTAAGAGTCCATAAAATTGCAATTTAAGGCATGTACGAAAAGTTAAGGTCTCAAAATTTTTTTTGGCATCGCCCCCCCCCCCACCTCACTATCACCCCCAATACCATCCCCACACTATTATGAAAGGGAGTAAAAAAAAATTAAATGTGATTCAGTGTGTATACAAGAACGAAACGTCTCAATAATTTTTTTTTGCGTTAGCTACCCCCTCTACCACCCCATTGCCACCCCCACCCTATTATTAAAGGGAGTCAAAAATTAAATTGGGCTTTAGTGCGTATACGAGAACCAAGAGACTCTAAAATTTTTTTGGTATTAGCCATCTCCTCTACCCCCCCTCTACCCCCCTCTACCCCCCCTATTATTAAAGGTAGTAAAAATTAAATTGGGATTTCGTGTGTGTACGAGAACCAAGGGCCTCTTAAATTTATTTGGGCATTAGTTACCCCCTATACCACCACTATTGTCGCTCCCACCCTATTTTTTAAAGGAATAAAAAATTAAATTCGGATTTAGTGTGTATACGAGAACCAAGGGCTTCTAATTTTTTTACATTATCCACTCCATCTACCACCACCACTCTATTATTAAAGGGAATAAAATATTACATTGGGATTTAAAGAACATGTAAATTTAATAGTCAAAAAGGCTTATGTAGCATTAAGACTGCTGTATAATAATGTAAATATAATTAACTTCAAATTACGAAAAAAGCTGTGTGAATCACTTGTGCTACCCATATTACATTATTGCAATATCGTATATTATAGTTGCTTGGACAAACTAACACAAAACCGTTTGCAAAAAATACAAAACAGCTGTTGCCGATTTGTCTACCGTATTCGTAAATACGATCGTACTTCCTCAAAAATAAATGAACTTGGCTGGTTACGAATTGAAAATATCTATAAACATAATATGTCAGTATTTACTCACCGCATTTTACGAACCTCCTCACCATCATATCTTCGCAGTAAATTAATATTTAGGAATAACATTCACGATCTAAATTTGAGATACACAACGAAATTGTCATTACCACCTTACCGACTGACCATGTTTCGCAGATCCTTCTCTATAACTCTGTCACAATTTACAATGAGATAAATGATGCTCTAAAAAGACTCTCAGTAGACAATTTTCGCAAAAAAGTAAAAATAAACTTATTCTCACTGCAGCAAACTTAGCTGGTCCTTCACCGCTTGTTACCTTTTACTGATATTTTATTGTTATGTATATTTCTCTCCCTCTATATTATTTTTATTATATTACTCAATATTCTTCTCTTTTCACTCATTTTACCACATGATTTACAGCTCAATTTTTTAATTATTGTATACTATTCTTTATGCAGTTAAGTTAAGGTTAAGTAGAATAGCTGTAGCTAGACCTCGCCTTGCGAATGTATGTATGTATTGTATGTACATCTTTAGCAATAAAGACTTTATTATTATTATTATTATTATTATTATTATTATTTAGTGTGCATAAGACTTGGATACAAAATCTGGATGTGGAAGTAGTGATTCCTTGGGCAGCGGCTTTTTTATTTAGTATTGCCTTAACTTAAGTTCACCTCGGGAACTGCTTTTCTGGTTTTACTATAGACAGATTCTTTTTACACACAATTTAATAATTAAGTAGTCCACAACAAGATATACATTCGTCTTTCTTGTTTGTTAGTTTTAGTAAACAAGCCGAGCATTTAAAAAATAACAGCAGTAGAACGTACTAGTAAAAAAAAATCAATTGAACCCTATCACATTATAATGAATGCTTAAGTGTCCGCCTTGTGCTATTTGAACCTGATTTATGGTACAACTTTGTACAGTTTCGTAGATATATCCTGGCAGAGTCGCGGATTAAATTATCGTATATGTGAGTGTATTCTTTAGGTTATTTTTACCTTCAGATCCAAGCATTTTAATCTTGATAAAAAGTCTTACCACATTCGAATATTAAAGAAGTGCTTAAATATGAATCACTCTTTAAAAAATTTGAATCACAAAGGGATCATTCTTCTTCCATATTTACATATTAATACTATTATTTATTTTTCATAATGGTAGCAATATTTACGACTGATTTTTCGCTGTGGATAAGTGATGATGAAGTTGACTCCAGCGGTGTACATAGTGGGGCGGGGTACTGGAATCCTCCGAAATTATTCTGTCGAATATCATTAAGAGTGAGGGACTATTAAGTTTAATATGGACTTTCTTAACAAACCTATTTCAGTAAATTGGGGCGCACTGAAGTGAACTACCCTGCGCCACCCAATTATTGATATTGACAAAAAATTGTAGACTTGCATACATATAACAACTTAGTACAGGAATTGCATAAGGTTAAATAAATAATAATCTTTATCCCTCCATTGAAAAAGACATATGTACATAAAAAAAGTATACATACAACAAGGTTGATGAAGAAAACGTCATATAAATACTTAAAAAACAGTACCAAAAATAGAAAACGATATATATTATATTGTTTATATTTACGTCCTGGTGGAGTTTAGGTACAGCTACTCTTCCGGTCAACCAGGACGGCGAAATGAGATACCGTTTACTGAACACGAATTAACTCCTCGTGATTGTAAAATTAAAATAATTTGAGTCGGAGAGCTTTGGTAGAGACTCTTGAGAAGCTTCGTGCATTTAATTTCGATTGGAGAGAGTTGGTTTAATTTTGGAAATTTTTTTGACTTTTTGCACAAAGGTCAGAGGCTTCACCCTGTATATGCAGATGGAGCACTTATATTTAGCTATGAGTTCGAAAAAAAAATACTTTTTGTTATTTGTGGCAGGGTATTTTGCACCACCCTGTATATTACTTCTTGAAATAACACACTACGAAATTAGAACATTTATTTTTATTTTTTATAACACTGCACAGAGTTTAATACACTTAAAATTAACTTAAAATAGTTTGCAAAAATGTTAACTTTTCAACAGCGAAAGTTTTGTCTTGGAAAAATAAAAAATTAACTCGATTTTAGATTTGATTTGAAGATTTGAAAAATTCACTTTTTTGGCGAAGGTGCCGATTATAATAGATTTATAAGTCCACTGAAAATTAGAGCGCGAGGGCTGAGAGATTTGTTGTTTTTTACTTGGAGCTACCAAGGAAGAACTCGAGATCGGTTGTAGAACGCGGATCGGAATTAGTTTTCCGAGATTCGCCGCGCGCGGTCTTTTATACTATCGCTACTGTTGCGTTTGTCGTGCACCGCGAGTCTCGCACAATCGTTTTTTTGTACGCTGGTTACGCCCCCGCTCAGTCAATGCGAGCGCGATCTAAAGCTGGATAGGTCCCCGGCCAGTCAGTGCGGGCTAGGATTGCGCAATATTGCATCATAAAGGAGAAATTGATTGAATTTCGAATTGGAAATTATATTATCGTGTAGGACTTAAAATTAGAAATCTTTCGGTTTTTAAATGAAATCTGAGTCGGCTTTACTTTGGAAGATATCTGATAAATTCTCCGAATTTATTGCACTAATTTTCGACTCACCCTCGTAATACTATTCCGCAGGTGACCGCGTATTCTAAGTGCTGCGGTTGGCGCGATCTGAACGACGGAAATAAATTTTGATAACATAAAGTATTTGTGCTGCGGGCGGTAGATATGATATAAAATATTTGTGCAGATACATCAATGTTGAAAGAGCGAAAGTAAATATTGATGAAAGAGGCGAGCGGAGGTGCGTCTTTACTATGTGCATACTTCGATATGCGATGTAAAGCAACGTCAGACGCGGTTAGTAGTTGGATGGGTGACCGTTTCAATGAAGACCGCGTCCTCGCCTCACACATCTTTCAGCGGTTTGTATATCAATGTATGCGCGGAAGCTATACAACCTTAGGCGAGGGTTGTATAGGGGATATACCATCCTTCGAAGGGGAAGTAAGGCCGTCGGTCCCTTGTCTATTAAATGTTAGTCAAGTAAAAGATCCCTACTCTTCTTAAAAGAAGAGGTTCGGCAAAATTCCTGGCTGGGAGTAGCTCAGTAGTCTACAGATGTCGGTATTAGGCCTCAGTAGCGGAAATAGGCCGACGCTAAATAGATGTATAAAAAAAATATAGATGAAGAGCTGTAGAATGTCGTGTAGAAAAATGAATGATAATTTATTATTTAAGACGCAGTATCGAATAGATATTTATATTGAATGAAGAATGGCTTGCAAAAAATCTATTTAAATGAATTAAACTTTTATACCGGAGGTATGCAAAGAGTCTTATGAGTGGTTTGATAATGTATGGGAGCAATAATTTTAAAGTTATTATTTTAGGAAGTTTGAGCTGTAAAATGGGTAAATTTAATGTTTTGAATGTTTCGACATTATCTTAGGCATCTTTAGGAATTATCGGATTATTTTTTCGAAAAATATTTTGAAAAATTGTGGTTTTTTGATAATTTAAGATATACGGATACTTTTTTTTCTAGTTTGACAAGGCGAGGTGAAAGACTGATTTATTTGGCAAATTTTGATCTTTCTTCGAGTTAATTTTTTAATGATACGAGGTATATACTATAACATCACCCATCCAGTGGCGGACTCGACCAACGCCGCTTAATTGTAATGGAAGTCTCAGCGCTTAAGCCGATGACGGTACCTGACTTCACAATACACTATAATATAATGTGGCTAAAATACACAAGACATTTTTGGACTTAGTCACACCCTAAAATAATTAAATAAACAGATTAAAATTATGTCATATAAATTTAAAAAGAGAAAAAAAAACAATAATATGGAAAAAGAAATTATTAAAATATAATTAATTAAAGAATTCATTGATTGTGTAACATTTCTTGTTTAGAAATAATTTTTTAAGTTTCCCTTTAAAAACATGTATACTACCAGATGATTTAATATCTTTGTCTAATCAATTATAGAATTTACACCATCAATAAAGAAAACTTATCTGTTACATAGTAGTTCTATAAGAGTCAGGCAGTAGAAGATGTTTAGATCGAGTATCATGTTTTTCGGACATTTAGTGTAAATTGTATGGAAATAGTGTTAGTTTTATTTAAATTTAGATTATTCTCATGAAACCAGCTTATATTTTCCTGATAAATTATTTCAATGGCTGTTTTTACTTCCGTTGAGTTATTTTCTATAATTACAACACTTGACGTTCTTTGTAAGTAATTGATAATGTCGAATGTAGGATGGAAATATTTGCAAAGCTTTTCCTTGAACACCATATTGTGCGAGCTTAGCTTTGAGCAAGTGGTGTTTAACCATATCAAAAGCTCGCGAGAAATCTACAAAAAAGACCTAGAGCAAAATTTTTATTGTCCAGCGCCTTAATAATTTGGTAATGGAAATTACATAATGCCGACTTGGTGCTTTTATTAGTAGTGAAACCATGTTGAGCAGGAAAAAGCAGATTATTTTTTGCAGAAAGTTGGATAATTGCTCTTTGAGATAGAGTTCGCAAAGTTTTGAAAAACTACATAATAACTACATAGTAGTTGTTATACTCATTTAGATCTTCTTTCTTATAAAGGGGATAGACGATATCCCTTTAAATTTGATCCTGACCATTATCTCGAGTTTTGTGAAGAATGAAAATCTTTTCTACTGTATTTGTTTCTCCGATGAATCTACATTTAATCTCAATGGATTAGTCAATAGACACAATTGTAGACATGGGACTGATAGGGATCCACATGTAAAGCAATAATTTCATACTCAAAGACCAAAAATTGAATGTATCGTGTGGTATATTAGATCATACTGTTGAACCTATTTTTATTGGCGAAAACCTAAATGGTGAATTTTATTTGGAATTACTTAAAGATGCCGTTGATCCCCAAATTAATTAAATATTCTGAAAATCTCTTTGCATTTAAACAAGACGGAACAACCCCACATTTTGCTGTGACTGCCCGTCAATTTCTAGATAATACATTTTCTAGTCTTTGGATAGGGGCTCGATGTTGGGGTGGCCACCTCTGTAACCAGATTTGACTCCTTCGGACTTTTTGTGGAGTATTTGAAGACGAAAGTCTATGCAACTCAATTAGAGTCGCTCGATGATTTACGACAAAAGATTATTCAAGAATGTCAAATTTTATCGCTACTAGTTTTTGGTAATGTTACATAGGCGTTTGAAACGTGACTGTGTCATTGACTGGAGGTTAATGGAAATCAGTTTAAACACCTACTAAAGTAAATTATTAATATATAATACACATTATTTTAAATCAAAGGTGATGAAACTAATGACCTAAAAAAATATAGGATATTCCATTTTAAAAAATCGTGGGGGCGGCTCTGGGGGTAAGGGGTGGAGCTAATCTTAGCTGTTTCGGAAATACAGATGGTTTAAAATTTCGTGGTGATGCACCCTGTATGTTGCATTTAACTTATCTTCCTTTTGCGGTTGATTTTTCCCACGTCAACCTTGTCTAGCGTCAGACATCCGCTAGTAAATTACGGAATCAACAACCGGTTTAGAAATATATCTTAAATCTTGCTGTTTGGCAAATCCTGTTAAGTGACATCCACATAATCGATAAGAGATGTTATCATATCCTTTCTCTGGAATGTTCTGTAATAGATGTCTCAAGTTTAGAATGAATATAGTTTCAAACAAACTATTTATACTAAAGAAGTTTTTTTAATGGTAGTAGGATAACAATAAATTAATAAAACTTTTTTACAGCGTGGGAGACTAGAGACTAGATAATAACTAGCTAAATTACCCAGTGTGGCTCGTGTAAGAAATAATTTTCAACTCATATATCTTACACTAGTGTTAAGATTTAAAGGATTTTGGATTTTATATTTTGTTTTGAAAACATTACTTATGTACATGTTGTTAATTTTGCCCATGAAGAAATAATTAACTCCTTTATTTACAAAGCTATCAGTTTATTAAAAGCAGTACAGCTGCAAACTTTTTCAAGAGAATTTGTATGTTTTTTTTCAACGCTTGCTGAGTATAGAAGTATAAAATGATTTAATTATTTCCCGATGAACAAAGTGGTGTATTCAAGTGTGTTGGTGTTTATAAAAACTGCGTCAGTGATAGTGTCATTCCAAAAATTCCAGCTCTCTCCAGGACACCAGGACTAATTAATTCGGGACCACAGACTAACCACTTTGACATTTATGAGATTTACGTTTGCTGAATAACAAGTTTATATTCTTGACCGGTATATTTTCAGAGTTTATGCAATGACAAGAGACTTCAAATTCAATTATACATCAGTTGATGTACTACCAGGGGCTTACCGTGTGCCCGCATTGACACGTAAGATTTCACAAGAATGTTTTGCAGTTAGAATTATTGTGTGAGGTTTCTCACGGCGATTATCTACTTTTCTATGATTGTTTAATAACCATCCGTCACTATAATTATTGTACGAACTATAAACTGTTAACGGTCAGTGCCTGAAGCCATTGGTCCGGTACCTTGCTTATAATTTAGGGGGTTACCTTTTCGACGAAGCTCTGAACCGGGTCGTCTGTCTATTTAAATTACATCGACTAATAGCGTTTATGTTGTTAAACAGTCGTACACAATTTGGTAGTTACCGTTTGTGTAATCAATTGAAGGATATTTCCTTAACATTCTGTGATATTTTACATGAGTATTTAATTCTCATTTACCACGCAAATTCTATAATGCACGAATATGACATGATTACTGTCCTTTGTTTTGCATTCAGTTTTACTTTCATCATAGCGATTGCTATCACAGTATTTGCCAATCAGCATTTAACCGACTTTTTGCCGCATCTCTAAGTACAACAAAAATAAAACGGAAATTCTATTGCATAACATGGTTCTTATTATTTACGTAACCAACTCTGAAACATGTACAGTATGTCATTGCTAGAGCGGCGTAAAATTGTCTATATAATATTTAGACAATCGTCTTAAATATTTGGATTGTTTTTTACTTCATGTTCGGCTACTTGCTGCATCAATTATTATAAAATAAAATGGTTTCTGTGACTATTGTCCCAGCGATTACTATATCTTCTTTCTAATTTACCATTCTAGTAGACCTTTTTGTCTGGTCGAGAGCCTAGTGGGTTAAGACGCGAGGTGGCAATCGCGATTAATCAAATCCTGACTCCGGCACTGGCACTGTCGGAGGAAATGGTTGTATGTCCGCGTTTTTTCAATGTGGAACCCCCTTCCGCACAAGCCCCGGCTTCTGGAATTGGGAGTTGTCTAATTTCTGTGGTGTTTATTTATTATTTATTATTTAGTAATACAAGTAATAAACTAAATAAATGATATCTTTACAATCAGATAAGATAGAAAACAACTTCAACCATAAATTCAGAGTGCAATCTTGAGTAATAAAAGAAGATAACAACATAGTGATTAATTTTCTCGGGTAAATAATATCAGATAGGAAACCGTAATTTCAAACTTTGCATAAACAACTTGGGTAAATTAGTGGATTTTGTGAGTCGGAAAAAACCCGAACCTGACGCGACCAGACCACCTCCCCCCCATTTTCGAGGATGCTGAAAACGATGGTGGTGGACAAAGTTCTTCTGAAGCATGCACAATCCCCCAAACGGTCAAAAACACCCCTAAATTGGGGTGAAACGCAAAGGAACGCGCTTCCGTCGGACAAACATCGGTTTATCCCCGTTTTTGATTACGCTGAGACCGACGCCAGCCTTGAAAATCATACCCAATGCAACCCCACCCACCAAACAGCCAAAAACACCCCGGAAAGGGGGTGAAACGCGAAAGAGCGGACTTCCGCTCGACAAACATTGGTGATTATTGATTAATTTTATTGTGTTACTGCTTTCCGAATTTCGGTTTAGGTCTGAAAAGTATCATCATCAGGTGGTTGTTTTTTCCTAATTTCATATTTTTTGTCTACCGATTGGTGATTATTGATTAATTTTATTATGTTACTTTTCTGAAATATTTCGGTTTCGGTCTGAAAAGTATCATCATCAGGTGGTTATTTTTTTGCTAATTTCATATTTTTGTCTATCGATTAGTGATTATTGATTTATTTTATTGTGTAAGTGCTTTCCGACATGTTCTGGTTTCGATCTGAAATGTATCATCATCGGGTGGTTGTTATGAAAAATCAAAATCAACAACAACAGTAGGGATCTTTTACTTGCCTAACATTTAATAGGCAAGGGACCGACGGCTTTACATCCCCTCCGAAGGATGGTATATCTCCTATACAACCCTCGCCTAAGGTTGTATAGCTTCCGCGCATACACTGATATACAAGCCGCTGGAAGATGTGTGAGGCGAGAACGCGGTTTCCGTTGGAATGGTCACCAATCCAAGTACTAACCGCGCCTGTCGTTGCTTTACATCGCATACCGAAGTATGTGCATAGTAAAGACGCACCTACGCTCGCCCCTTGAGGAGAAAATTAGAATGGCGCAAACCGCAACTCTCTAGCTTGTTCCTATTTCGAGATATCGATCTCGGATTGTCAGAAAAATCCTAACCTAACCTAACCTCTTCAATAAGTAACATAAGTTGCATACACTATTATTGTATTTTAGTTTCAGTTTTTTGTTACTATATTTTCGTTATCGAATTAAAATATAATTTTATTTCAACTAAATATAGGAGAACGAACCATCCATCAAGGACTAATAAAATATTGCCGTCAACTCTCATAAAATAAAAGAATTACACAGACATTGTATTAATATGCGTTCGTAGTATATCAATTCAAACGGCTTATTATACAGCTTTTTAACGGTGTGGTTTTATCTCATCATTATTCCATAAAGGTGAACGATAAGAAATTTTACGTGCCTCCAACAGCATCCGGCATTGATGTCTGTATATGGGCAGCTCTTCTCCGGTAACATGTTTGTTACCCATATATCATGAGTGATTGCTGCAAAGTACAGGGGTAACCCACTTCCACCATCCTTGTTTATATTTTATTAAGAATTTATATCATTCATTCGTCAAAGTGCCTTGTTTAACCGACTGTTTCTAGTTCTTACGTGGTGCTTAATTAATGTGAAATTAATTAGCGATAAGTGTAGCAACAAGAGCTCATGCTGGTTTATGGCAATTTTATATCGCGGTGATATTTCTTTATAATCTGTTTGATGTGGACGATTAAGATTTAATATCTTTTTACAGACTATTGCCTTATAATCTTGAGTCGTTAGATTAGTTATTTTGTCAATAAATTCGCGCCTCAGCACGTACAGATTCTTTATTACTCCTAGCGATGAAAGGAACAAAAGTTCTTATTCAAAACGAAAAAATAGATAATGATTTTAAGACACATATGTTAAATCTCTGGTTTCATCAATGAAATATATCAATTCATAATCTTTCAGTTTTGTGTTGTAACTGTGAATGTTTCTTCTAAATTGAATATTTTCAGAGTTGGTGGCAAATTATTTAGTGGTTTGTAAATGAATACTAGTCTTGAATTTAATAGAATATTTAACTTAAAACTAACTGAGAGTTAATATGTTTTGAAGATGTTAATGTTTGACCAATAACTAGTTCAATTATATTTCCTAGCATTCTTTATGTGTAAAAGAATTTATAATAAAAAAAATAATGATAATAAAATTTATTGAAAATTGATTGATATCATAGAGTACATACATAAGTTTTATAACATGGCACGTTTTTAGGAACTATATACGTAACACCTAGGCGCATGCTACTCCTATATGTATCTTTTTACAGCCTATTTTTAAATTTATAATATATGAAACAAAATAAATAAAGTAAATTTTTAATGTAAAATTATATACATATACAGGATGTCCCGAAAATGGTGGGCAATCCCTCTGACTTGGGTAGAACTAGTGAAAATAAGGTCACAAGTTCGTATATTTTTCTTTTGTCAAATGTTCCCAATGCTAAAATACATTAATATATTCTTATGTTAAACGGATTTTAATTTTTTAAACTTAGCGAACGAACGTGCTAGCAAGCTGGCTCGCAAAAGTAATCGTTCTGCAACCGATTAGATTTTGCGGCGCTGCGCTGAGTCAGATTATACATTGAAATGACGTAGTTAGAGGCGTGTCTTGTGTGGTAATAGTTTATATTTAGTAAAAACGCTGTCCGGATGGCCTATGACTAAGTTTGATATTTTAAGGGAGTTGGAAAATATTGCAGAAAAACTGAAATTTATTATCCCTTTTTTACATCTCCCTTACTATTCATTTTCGGAAATAAGTTTACATAAAAAACTACCATTATTTCTTGATGTACCATGAGGCGCAGAAACATCAGGAGACAATTGTGGACCACCTTGTATATTTGGTAGAAAATATCCAACATTAAATAGTTTTTAAAAGTTTAAAATTAATTTCATCTCCTGAACTTTATTGTTTAAACATTACTTCATTGTGACTATTCAATTTTTTTAAAGACTAATTAATGAATATGAATGGATTATAATGATAAGGATAGAAAAATTTACTGTCAATTATATCCTAGGCCTCTTAGTAAAATATCTCGGCAAGTACGAACTAATGCAGTTAATAAAAGACTTTTAATGGCAGTAATCTCAATCAACTTCACAGCCTATTTCTGCATTCAGCGAAACTTAATTCCGTGATTGCTTGAAGTTTAGCCATTGTTGGATTTAAAGGCATTAAATAAATACTCACAATTCTAATACGAAATAAACTGCCTTTAGCTCGTGAAACTGCTGAAACGGAACATTTTTCACAAATTTATTTCGATTGTAGCGAAAATTGTATTTGAGGGGCGGGAGATTTATTTTATTAAAGATACTCGTCAATACACAAAATAATTTATGCACAACATATAAATAAATACATTTAGAGAAACATATTTTCCGAGAGATTTTTAACATAAATGTTTTATAATCTTGGTTACCGATTTATCAACTATGCGTTATTCATTTTTTGTCTGTAATGGATCTACACGTCAATCTTAAATCTAAAATGAGAATCTTTTATTAAAATAATATAAGTTTATGATTCAGAGAAATCGAATAAGAGCGTGAAAAATGAGCATATAAAACGTTTTGCAATCAAATCCTCTCGAAGTAGTTAGATGTGCCTGAAAAGGGTCACATTTACGATTTATTATAAGAGTATTCACCCCAATTACGTGACATGATAAGGTCTTGGCAGGGTTATAGAAATAAGGAAATATATGCTAATAATTTCTTTTATTTGATTTTTATTAGATATTACTGTTTATTTTTATACTTTGTAATATTATGGAACATGATAAGCAGTGTTAGCCCACACAGGCTCAGGAAAATTAAGGTGTATGAAGTGTTTACTTCCAACAATATCAATATTTGGAAAGTTATTTCAGATCAGTGTTAAATTAACACTCGTAGAGTGAATATGATCGTTAGTAGCTACTAAAACTCCACCGCCACGGCTTAAGCTCGTTAAACTAGTGTCACGGTCACATCGGGATACATTATATGACTCGTGAACTAGCTCCGAGCTGGAGATGCTACTCGAGAGCCACGTTTCACTGAGACAGATGAATTCATATTGACATGCACTGAGAGCATTAACTTTGGTATCGAGTTCCCGAATGTTCTGGTAATAGAGGCCTAGATTAATAGTTCTGTCTAATTTAATCAGTTTTTTGAGAACTCTTATCAATATAGGAGAAATACTTGGCAGTATAATAAGAAGAAATGAAAACTATAATGAAAAAAAGTGAATTTGCATTCCATATTTCTTTATCCTTGCACCGATCCAGAAAAATAAAAGAGTATATATTGCGAAAAATAAGAAAGCTCCAGGACTTGATAAAACTAAATTCGAAACCATTAAAGAAATAGCATAATATATCATAATGCCCCTAATGTATTTGGTAAGCAAATCTCTTAATTCAGGCATTCTTCCAGAAATCTTTAAAATGTCCGTTGTAAAACCAATTTATAAAGCGGGAGATAAATTTAATTCTTTAAATTATAGGCTTATATCGCTGATAACAACTATAGCGATAATTTTCGAAATGACATTAAAAACCAAAATCGTAAAATTCCTAAATAAACGCAATATTTTGTCAGCACAACGATTTGGGTTTAGGGAGGAAAGATCGACAGAACATGCGATTACTTTACGTATTAAAAAAATTACGAAGCTGTTGATGATTCGAAACATTCGCTTTGTTTATTTTTAGACTTAGTGAAGACTTTCGATACAATAAGTCATACGTTATTACTACAAAATTTATATGATGTCGGTATTAGAGGTACAACACTGAAACTAATTCATAGTTACCTAACAAATAGAAAACAATGTGTAGAAATAAATGACCACAGAAGCAGTTTTGTAACAATTGAATATGGTGTACCGCAAGGGACCATACTAGGTCCAATTCTGTTTATTATCTAGTTAAACAAACTGTTCGAAATTAACACAGAAGGTGCCATCATTAGTTTTGCTGACGACACTGCCATTTTCTGTGAGAGTGACACATGGTACAAGGAAAAAAGTATAAAACAACTTCAAAAATATATAACGATGGTTTGATAATAAGATTCTTTCGTTTAATTTTGAAAAACCCGTATATGTACCTTTTACCTCATACAGTTCCTCTCTACCCCTCTACCAATATCAAGAAATAAAAGATAATCAGGCAAATACGTTTTCGATATCACCCAAATTACATAATAAATACCTAGGATCCAATTATCGACTATCACTTAAAGTTGGATAGACAAATAAATCACCAAACAGCTAAGAATACATATTCATCTTTTTAAATTCCTGAAGCATAATATTCATGTTTATTAAGAATTCAATAGTAAAATTACAAAACTGTATCTGTTTGAACTTTTGTGGTACTTCCTCCTGTATGTTATATTAATTAATGTTCATATCTCTGTATTGATTTGTAAATTCATCATCGATAATGCGCCATTGTGTCAAATTTCAGGGCTCTAGGTACACGGGTAGTAGGTAAAAAGTCGATTAGAAGATTTGGCTCGAAACAAAGATGATGGCTCAAAATTTACCAACAGATAGTGGTAATGAATATCGCATACGGGCAAAAATTGCTTTAGAGAAGCAATACAAAATTAAAGATAATTTAACTCCAGAAGAAAAGTTATCGATAAATTCCTTAAAACGCGATGAAAGTATAAAAATATTGCCAGCAGACAAAGGTAATGCCACAGTCATTATAGATAAAGATATATATAACACAAAAATCATGACTCTTGTAAATGAGGGACCCTACTCAAAATTAAACAAAGATCCAACAAAATCAATAGAGAGCAAAATTTACAGAACTTTGTTTAAATACAAACATGAATTTAATGATTTTGAACGAAGGAAACTTACACCACATCATAGTAAGCCCCCTCATTTTTATGGCTTACCAAAGACACATAAACAAAATATTCCTTTAAGACCAATTGTTAGTTCTATTAATTCACCATGTCATAATTTGGCAAAATTTTTACTTAAAATTATTGATCCATTATCTGGAAATACCGATTCATATATTAAAAATAGTAAACATTTCATAGAAAAAATTTATGAAACCGATATTCATGAATCACACCTGATGGTTAGTTTTGATGTAGTTAGCCTCTTTACCAATGTTCCGGTAGATGAAACATTAAAAATAGTTAAAGACAGGTTGCTAAATGATAATAATTTGGAAACTAGAACTAAATTAAGTGTAAATAGCATAATGGAACTCTTAACACTGTGTATAAAAACAACCTATTTTCAATTGGACAATGAGTTCTATCAGCAGGATTTTGGTATGGCTATGGGGTCTGCATTATCACCAATTTTAAGCAACATATTTATGGAGAACTTTGAGAACACATATGTTCAAAATTGTATAAACAAACCGGTTGTCTGGTGGAGATATGTTGACGACATCTTTGCAATTTGGCCTCATGGTGTTGATTTACTAGATAGTTTTTTAGAAAATATAAATAGTAAGGAACCGTCTATTAAATTCACATTAGAAGTAGAAAGTAGGAATGAACTACCGTTTTTAGATGTTTTAATTAGAAGGATAAATAATACAATTGAAACAAACGTTTATAGAAAACCAACACATACTAATAGATATCTAAATTTTAACTCAAATCAGTCAATAAATGTTAAAAGGGGTGTTGTAAAATGTTTATACGATAGGGCCAAAATAATTTCATCTAATAATGAAATATTAAATAACGAGAAAAAATTTATCAAAGAGGTTCTAGTACAAAATCAATATCCTGAAGCCTTTGTTGATAGAATTTTCATAAATGTTGAAAATAGGGACAATCAGGTACGACAAAAACCTGAACGTCATTATACAGCAATAATTCCTTATGTATACGGACTATCGGAAAAGCTACGCCGTATAGGTGACAAATTTGATGTTAGGACGATATTTCAAACGGGGAACACTTTAAGATCTATTTTAACAAAAACAAAACCGATAAACAGGGAGCAGAATTCAAAAAACTGTATTTACAATATCCCGTGCGAATGTGATAAATGTTATGTGGGTGAGTCATCCAGACCTTTCAGTGTGAGGTTGGATGAGCACAAGAACTACATTAGAAAGAATGAAATTCAGAAATCAAAGATTTGTGAACATGCTTGGGAAAACGGACATAGAATAAACTGGGACTCGGCAAAAATTTTAACAAAAGAAACAGATACCAAAAAAAGAAAAATTAAAGAATCAGCAATAATCTTATTAAATGAAGATAAGTGCGTATCGAATTGTTCTGTAGATATTTGTACAACCTGGCTACCAATGTTAAAAGAAGAACTTAACAAACTCAACATTATCTAAAAAATATCATCAGTTCTATGTTCTGTGTAAGTAGTAAGTATCTATGGAAATAACATAAACAGAATCTTAAAGCTGTGTATTTGACATACACAGCAAAATAAGAGTTCTTCAAAAAAATAGCTTTGAAAACGGAAAGAGATTACTTTCCGAAACGTCAGCAAAATACATTATTTTTGTGTTTATTCCGATTTATATTATTTGCAAAACATAACCTCTGACTTTTCCTTTGGCGTAAACGTCACGGGCGCAGAGGCTCTTTTTTCCAATAATTCTATTATTTTGTAGATTCGGTGATTTGTTTTGAAGAGGATAATAGTACATGTGGTAGAAAACCCAAATAATAGGAAAGAATAAAGATGATGAGTTAAATAAAAGCATGTAAAAATAACATATGTTCGTTGGAAACATGTAAAAATTAATCTGTTGTGCTCATTATCTGCCCTTGAAAGTATATACAAAATGTTATTGGAGATGGGAACACTCAGATCTAGTCCTGATGGTAAATAAAAGCAGGAAAAAATAAGGGGATTACTGAAGTTGTTGCCTAGGATTCGAAGCAAGACTTTTTACAAAGCTTGTGATTTTCCTAGGGGCTAATTTCCCATCTTTTCAGCTGTTAATTCCTCCTGCTGTAGGAACTTTAGCCTAGTACGGAAATACCTTGCGTTCACGAAGCAGTTTCAGTTGCGGTATCGCAATATTTGCATTTGTCATCTACTGCCTTGCGCATATTCTTGAGATGATATCTCAAGGAGCAGTGGCTAGTTAAAAGTGTTGTCAGCCTTAATTTAGACTTTTCAAGCTTGAGAAGCTTTGTGGCATTCTTTGCCGAATAAGTTATAAACTTTTTCGTTTGTCTTTAACCTAGAGCCTCCAATAGGACTTTATCTGATCTTTTTCCAATTTCTGGATCTCTTCCGTTATGTGTCTCTTGGTCAGGCAATAAAACGGTTCAGGTCCAATGAACTGTACTTCAGCTCCTCTTTTCGCAAGGTTGTCAGTAAATTCATTACCTTGTACTCCCTGATGCCCTAGCACCCACATCAAGGTAACCTTTTTGTTGGTCAGTTGCTTCAGGGATTGTCTGCATTTCCAGGCAATTTTAGACTCGAAGGTATAGGACCTTATAGCTTTTAATGCTGACTGGCTATCTGATAGTATATAGATCTTTGTCCTTCGAACGCCTTCATTTAGGCCTGGGCAAACAGATCTATTGCATGAATTTCTACCTGGAAGATGGTGGAGGTGTCATCGATGGCTTTGGATAGCCTACATTTAGGCCCTGTTAAACCCACTCCTACCCCTTCAGCCATCTTAGATCCATCTGTATACTAGATACCCTTATTCCAATCGCAGTGCCTCCATTTTGCTCGTCTGAGAGCTTTTGATCGGCACGTTAAAAGGACAGTCAAAGTCATGCTTGATTGGCATAGAGTCAGTGGATTTGGTCATGGACTCCAAACTGAGCTAACTCCAGAATCCTTAAGTGACCAACCAGATTGCCTGGTTTAAATTTATGTGCCTGATGCAGTCGTAGGGCACTAAGTGCTGCCTCTTTCCTCACATTCATGTGCAAGGGAAGTAGGTCAAGTGTTGCCTCCATAGCTGTTGTGGGACATGAGTACATTGCTCCTGTAGACCTTAAACAGGCAAGGCGTTGGAGTTTCTGCAACTTTCCTTGTACTGTTTTTTCCTCTGTCTTTGACCACTATAGGTCTGATAACCGAAAGGTTATACCAATGTGTCATTTTCAGCCTCAGACCCCAAGTCTTACCAAACAGTCTACGGCACGTCCATATACCACTGTTGCTTTAGTCACAATCCTTTCCAGGTGTGAGTTCCAGGTAAATTTTTGATCCGGATTACTGCTAAATACTTGACTTCATTGGAAAAGTTTAGCATCGTTCCATTCAGCATAGGAGTTCTAAGATTAAGTTGTCTCCTTTTGGTGAACGAAACAATGACTCGGATTAACATTAAGTCCCTCTGACGAGCACCATTTGGATATTATGTTTAAGTCAATTTGCATGATGTTTGAGATCATAACCTCATTTCTGCCTCTCGCAGTCACTACCAAGTCATCTGCATAACCCTGGACGTTGAAGCCCGAATTACTCATTTTATGGAGGAGATCATCGACCACCATTGACCACAGCAAGGCTGATAGGATTCTACCTTGTGGACAACCCCTGACTGCAGTCACCGTAGCCAACTCATCTCCCACACTTGTAGTAATTATTCTGCTTCTGAGCAGGATTGTACCCATTTAATTGTAGGTGACTGTATTCTCCTTTTTTCGGCGGCTTTTTGTATGGATTCATAGGCGTTGTGATTTTTATAAATGATCTGCAATATCCTGAATAGGTTAGAGAAATATTATATTTGAAGAGAAAGGAAATGCGACCGTATAGTAAAGAAGACCATTAAAAATTAAAATAATTCCGGGGATAGTAGCTCAGTGTGCTAAAGCATCTGGCTAGCAAACTGAGTTGCCTAATGAAGTGAGTTCGATACCCGCAAGGCGAAACAGTTTTTCATTAAAAAAATTGCCAGAAAAATGGTTCGGAGTCCACAATAAAGTGTAGCGCCTCGTCTCTCTTTACTTAACACAAAACCCTTGAAATTTTCAGGGGGTTACCTCGGTAACTTGAGAGGCAGTTAAGAAAACATTTCAAGAAACGTTTTTTTTATTTGTCGCGTGGACAGTAGTTAGTATAAAAGAACACGAGTCGTTAATTAAAAATAAAACGCCAATAAATGAAAGACTACACCACTCTTTGACAATAAAATGCCATTGGAGTAGTTTTGGCAAACTACGCTACTGACTATATATAGAACTCGGTACGAAAATGGAAGTGATAAAAAATTTAATAATCTCATTTATTTGACATTTGATATGAATCCCTCAAGATTGTGAAGATAAAACTTCGTACCAGTTCCAGTCTCCTCAGTTCATTTCCTTAATATTTTTATTTAATAGGCAGTAAGTTTTGTTGACTTCATAAAATATTCAAATATCAATGATATTTAAAAAAAATAATCCGGTGAAAAACGACGTCACTTTTTTAACTATTCAGCCCATTTTCTGTATCAAAGCTAATTATTGATACCATGTGCCATATTTATTGAAGTTTGGCATCTCAAACTTGAAAGTTGAAATCTGAACTAAATTCTTATGAGGATTACTTTAAATAAAAATTCATCATGAACCTTTTTAAACAAGCTCAAATCACGTAAATTTACAATCACCAAAATGACTTTATATAATTTAAATTTCATCAATTCTTGCTCACTGATTATTATTATTTGCCATAATAAAGAAGTAAAACAAATATGATAGGAAATAAATTATATTGAACTCTGTCATGATTGTTGATACTTTTCTTCCTAGATATGTAAAAAATAGAGCTTAAATATGAATCCCAAATATGTATCATGTGATTATCTTGTCATCTTAACTACTACTCTAATATTGTGCTGTATTTTAGTCAATGAAGATCTAAAAATAGAATATGCACTTTATAAATTATTCATAAGCCCATGTTTTCATCACGT
The DNA here is from genome assembly GCA_963675555.1 of Leptura quadrifasciata. Classification (NCBI taxonomy): domain Eukaryota; kingdom Metazoa; phylum Arthropoda; class Insecta; order Coleoptera; family Cerambycidae; genus Leptura; species Leptura quadrifasciata. The sequence continues at coordinate 151,144,901 of OY776677.1, read as the reverse complement.
CGGATCAAATCACGCGGTGTAAATTTAAAACAGAAGTGTTGAACACGCTTCATAAATTCTTACAGGTTTCTTGCGGCGCTGCATTAATTTTTTATTAACGTAAATTAGCAGCCGTCGTACATATATTATATAGTTTCGATAAAGTTATCTTTCACAACTGCTTTGAATACGTTATTTGCTCATAAGTTTCAAGCTGCAACATTCATTTTCCAATTACAATAATATTATACAAGTCATAGGTTACGATTATTTGTTTTCCTTAGGCTTCTTTTGGGAACACTCAAGTGTTATCTCACGCTCACTGTATCATGACTATGGTGGTTAAACCTCATAAGAAACGTGCATCAGTATGTTAGTGATCTGTATAAATTTAAAATTATAGATATTCCGCCCGCTAGCTGCGCCTTAGAGCAATTGTGGATTAGTTTAAAAATTCAAGGTAAGAAGATGTGCCTGGAATCTTTGTATAGACCACCAAATGAAAATTTAAACCATTGTATAGATGATCTTGAGAACGTTTTAGTTACTGTCATATCCAGTTATGATTATGTGTTGTTTAGAAATGACTTTAATGTAAATTTTCTTTGTAAAAATAATGGTCTAATACTTTTACAAAACTTTTTAAATAAATATAGTCTTCATCAAATCGTTAAGAGCCTTCACGTATTACAGATAATAGTCAAACCCTTACTGATATTTTGGTTACTTAATCTGCAGATCTTATTCGGGAACATGAAGTTATTAGAATGGACGATTTGTCCGATCATGCATTGTCTTGTGAAATGTACTATAAAACTTGAAAAACTTGCTACAACAATAAAATATAGAACATATCGTGATTATAGGAATTTTAACTATGATAACTTCCTAACTGATCTTTGTAATTTTGATTGGAATATCTTATATACATTAAATAATGTGGACGATATGGTATATTATTTTAATAACACGGTAAGTAGCCTTTTTGATAAGCATGCGCCTTATAGAACAGCCCGATTTTAGAAGCCCCCTGCTCCTTGGATTACTGATAATATCAAGTTTATGATGCGCCTTAGAGACAAAGCACTATCTAAATATAAAAAAGTTAAAACTGTGGCTGCTTGGGAGGAGTATAAGCAGCTTAGAAATCTTGTAACAATGTCAGTCAGAAATGAAAAAAAAGCTTATTTGAATCATCAATTTAAAATCGATCCTAAAGGATTCTGGCGTACATTGAAATGGCTAAACATTAATTCTGCTCCTGTCAGCCATCCTGAAAATGTTGGCAATCTGAATGACTTTAATAGTTATTTCTTGAACAGTATTCTATCTATTAACATTGCTGACAACAATAATGAATTTTTTAATTATTATAACAATAACTTACTTCCTAACATTACTAGTCAGTTTAACTTTTCTGCAGTTAATGAAGAGAAAGTTGAAAAAAATATCTCACAGATCAGATCAAATGCTAAAGGGATTGATGGTATAGATATGAAAATGATATCTCTTCTCATTCCTTTTCTTACGGCTCATATTACTTTTATAATAAATACATGTATATTGACTAGAACTTTCCCATCAAACTGGAAACAAGCTAATGTTATTCCTATTGCCAAAATCAAGAATTCAAATGAATTTTCCCACTTCAGTCCAATAAGCATATTACCAGTTTTGTCCAAAGTTTTAGAAAAAATCATGTATGAACAGTTAATCTCACACTTCACCATTAATAATGTTATACCAAGTACACAGTCAGGGTTCCGAACTCAACATAGCACCACCACAGCATTACTGCAGGTTAGCGATGATACAATGAAGGCTTGTGATGAGGGAAAAAATACTTGCCTTATTTTGCTTGATTATAGTACGGCATTTGATACCCTTGATCATAGAATTCTATGTGCTAAACTTAAATATTTCGGACTGAGCCCCCTTTCATTAGATTTTATCAGCAATTACTTAGCTAATCGGCTACAAAGAGTTATAATGCAATTAAACCTCGGATTTTGAAATTTTGAGTAAAGGTGCACTGCAAGGAAGTGTATTGGGTCCCTTGTTGTTTACTGTGTACACTGCAGACTTTAGTAATCATTTAAAATATTCTTCTAGTCATCAGTATGCAGATGATATGCAGATTTACCATTCATTTAAGTTCGATAATATTGACCTGAGTAAAAAATTTATTAACGAAGATTTGGATCAAATTTTCAAAATTTCATGGACTCAAATTAAATGAGGGTAAAACCCAAATGCTTATTTTTGGTAAAAATAGATATGAAATTATGAATAGTGACAGTTTTATTGTACACATTAATAATGTCAACTTAAATTTTTCTGAATCTTGTAAAAACTTAGGAGCATTTTTTGATAATAACCTGCGCTTTAAATGTCACTTATCTAAGATTTTACAGAAAAGTTTTGCGAAACTGCGTACCCACTCATTTAAGGATTTTCTCTCTGTGCATATAAAGCTAAAACTCTGTGACACACTCATCTTGTCTGTGCTTGCATACTGTGATATTGTTTACTGGCCTGCTTTGCTATATAAGGATAAACAGAGTCTTCGGAAACTGCAGAATAGTTGTATTAGATATTGCTATGGACTAAAAAAATTTGATCATGTTTCTGCGTATTATCAGAAAGCTGAATGGTTTGAACTGGAGCAGAGGTTCTTTGGGCATTTATGTATGTTAATATATAAAATTGATAAGTTTCAGCAACCGGTATATCTTTACAACAAACTTGTTAAAGGATCTGACATACATCTAAGAGGTACTCGTCATAGCAATTTAAACAATGTTCCCAGGCACAGCACTGCCCTATTTCTCCGTACTTTTAGTTATAATGCAATAAAAGCTTTTAATTCTTTACCACTTATTATAAAAACAAGCTCGACTGTTATGTTGTTTAAAAAACGTTTAAAAGAATTTTGTAAGTAATTATAATGTATCGTAATTTTATTTGTTTAATAGCTGTATATTATTTGCATTATATCCTTACTTCATATTGCTTCTATAGATTGTGTTTCTATATTTAATTTCTATACTTAATTCAATGTGTTTCTTTTTTGCGTTTTTCCCATTTAAAATAACACATGTGCACAATGTCTGCTATTATACAATTTTCTTTGGAAATGGTCTTAATTCTTATTTTCTTGCCGGGTGGTTAGGTGAGTAGCTATACTAGATCTCGCCACCTTCTGAATAATTCTGTATTATGTTGTATTTTTAATTAATTAAAATAAAGTCATATTATTATTATTATTAATACGGAAATTTTTTTAATTGTTTTACAGTTATTGCTATATGTATAGATTTAAGATAAACTAGTGAATAGTTAATGGATATCTGTTCTATATATTGTCAAGATTCAATTGCAGCATTTTTTAGCCAATAAAGATGCATTATTATTATTATTATGGCCCTCGACTAATCGAATGAATTTTGTTAAAACATTGTTTCTCATTCCTGCAAGAAATTTGCTAAATAAATACCTACAATGTATTACAGAAACCGCGTAAACTACATCCAATAAATAAGGACGACATTCCTGAGGTTCCGCGTTCAACACGAAATTGCGGCTGAAAGTGTTAAAGGCTGCTTCCAAACGAAATTTCGTTTTATTCGAAGTCGACTTAAATACGTCGTATAAGCTCTTGAAAATATTTAAGTAAATGTAACTCTGACACTGATTTATAAAAAACCTTCGGTTTATATAAAAGCCGGAGGAATGTTTGCTAGATGCAAGTGGAAATATTCATATTTAACGGTTAAGTATATGTATATCATGAAACATTGCAATAATTTGTATAAATAGCATTTGCAATATGAAATTTATTAAATTGATAATGTTATAAATTTCAATATCAGCCCTAAATATCGACGAACATTAAAAAATATACTATTTTTTTTAATATCAGGTATTTTTAGTTAGGACCAAATAATTGAAAATCGTAACAAAATGAATAAGTTTTTACACAATAAATTTGACAAGTTTTTTTTGTTAATATTAATCCACTACAAACAATGAATTATTATGGTCCCCTATTGTTACAATTGTAATAAAAAAAATTCACTTGACTTTTAGAAGATAAAAATGTAATCGCATTTAAAAAATTTAATACCAATAGCAATATGTAGGCCTCTGCTATTCCGTGATAAAGCAAAATTCTAATAATGCACTTTTACTTCCACGTCCAGTGGAAGTGTAGTAACGCAAAAAAAATAATTTTGAAATTGACTTAAAATGTCATGGAACGTCGAGATTTTAAATTTGAGCGAAAAACATTTCCTCAAAATTTTACACTATTATGAAAAGGAGCAAAAACAATTAAAATGTGATTTAGTGTATATACAAAAACGAAACATCTAAAAAAATTTGTTAGCGTTAGCTACCCCCTTTACCACCCCCATTGCCACCCCCACCCTATTATTAAAGGGAGTAAAAAAAATTAAAATGTGATTTAGTGTGTATACAAGAACGAAACCTTTAAAAAAATTTTTTTGGCGTTAGCTACTTCCTCTACCACCCCCATTGTCACCCCCACCCTATTATTAAAGGGAGCAAAAAATTAAATTGCAATTTTGCAGACTGTTACCTGCTTGCTTTGCCCATTTATCCTTATTTACCCCATTTACCCCCGAACCCTTCAACGAAATTAGATCAAAATGTAATCTAGTTCCAGATCTTGTTACAATACATAAGTGTACCAAATTTCAAGTCAATATCATAAACGGTTCCAGAATAAACGTGCGCACAAAAAAATTACAGACAGATAGACAGACCGACCGACAGACAAGAAAAACAATTATTTTTTTTTGCGTTACTGTACTTAAAAGTACGAGCATTCTGCAAGTATGAACATTAGACACTCGAAAGTGGAATGGCCTAATATCGCATTCTTAGAAATTCGTCAACTGGATAAAAACAGAACTTAAGAATGAAACGTTTTACATTATTTTTGAAGGACCTAAAGTTTCGCTGCTTAATATGAGGTGGTAAACGGTTTTACAGATTTAAGTTGGGAGATTTTTTTTGTGCTTAGAGTTAACCTGTAGCATGGTACTGTAAAAAGTCCAGCAGCACGTGTGTTGTGCTGATGATAATCCGATTGAATAGAGAGGCTGGATGCGCTTCTGTGAATTTCGAGGAGTGTAGTAGATAAAAAGTAAAAGTAAGAGTATAATTCCTAGTTTAATGAAAATGGATTGACAATATTCCGTAAACTTAGCGTTGTCAAGAACTCGTATAATTTTCTTTTGTCGTCGAAAGGCTTTAGATCGTGGTGGGAGTTACCCCTATAATCAACTGCGTAGGAATGTCTAGAATGGAAAAGAGAAGTATTGTTTAATACGTCGAATTCAAGAACGCTCTATAGTTTTCTAAAAAGAAAATTATGCTGGAAAGTCCTTTATTCAGATGATAAGTATGGTTTACCCAACTAAGTTTATGATCTAGATAAATATCTAGAAGTTTAACGTACTCCCATTTGGATACATTTTTGTTTGATAATATCAATCTCTGAGTTTTCTCTTGATTAAGTGTTAGCTAGTTGGAGGGGAAACAATTTTTTGTCTGTAGTTCATTGTCAATGTTATGGTCGGGGCACAGTGGTGTCATCGGCGAACAGACTGGATTTGGTGGGCAATATAAATTGAGGAAAGTCATTCATATAAACTGAAAATAACAGTGATCCCATGACAGTACCTTGGGGTACACCATAATTATTGTTCATACGTTTCATTGGCTATGGCAACACACTGCTGACGATTAAGCAGGTATGATTTGAAGAGCGAAAGGGGTAACCCTCTAATTCCGTGCCATTGGGTTTTGTCTACTAATTTATTGTAGGAGACATAGTCGAAGGCCTTGGAGAGATCATACAGAGTAATCGCAGTGTGTTGGCCCCCCTGAAGACTATATCTCTTACAATCTTTGCAACCGCATGCGTTGTCGAGGGTCCAGAACGAAAACCATATTGGTGAGGACTAAAGAGCAATTTGTGTTCCAGATAACTTGTCAGAATAATATCAAATATCCTCCCAAAAATGGGGAGGATAGATATGGGGCGGTAGTTATCTAACAATGAGTCATCTCCCTTTTTTAAAGACTGGTATAATACGAGCAATTTTAAATATATCTGGGTAGGCACCAGCAACGATACGTCTATTATATAAAGCAGCTAGTGGAAAGGTGACAATATCTTCCGTAGATTTAATTATTTTGGTCATATATGTCGCGCGAGTTTGAGTTCTTTAGAAACTTAATAGCCATTTTATTTCTTGTACAGTTATTGGATGTAATGAAAAAGATGAGTTAGATGGTTGGTTAGGAGTGAAGTTGGCTCGAAAGTTGTGGTTAATGTTAGGTAGTGAATTTATTACGTTTCCTGCAACAGATGTAAAATGGCTATTAAATGTATCTGGTGAAATACTGGGATTGACGACATTGTCCCGACAGTTGTTTATTTCAAAGCTAATAATTCTCCAACAGTTTCTACTTTATTGGAGGAGTTTTTGATTATTTTATTGCAAGCCATTTTCTTTGCAATTCGTAGTTGTAGTCCTTACGCAAAGCGCTGTAAATAAAATAATCAGCAGGATTTCTTGTCACGTTGCAAATTAGTTTAACAGAGGATAGGGTATCCTTTTATTACGTAATGAATCGGAAAATCAATTGATTGGCATCTTTTTATTTAAACATTTTTTTAAACGGAAATAAATTTATTTACCAGAACATTAAATCTGCTTACCAGAAGTTTGTACAAGTGTATCATAGTATCAGTATCATAGTTAGTATTGTGAAATGCATTTAAGTCAGTGTCAAGCAAATCGTTTCTAAGCTTTTTCAAACCATTCTTTACAATATTTGTATATTATGATGTACTTATGTAAAAAGCAAGCTTTTAAGTAATTCCTCAGATAATTTTAGCTGAAAAACTAATTTAACTAATCACCGTATCCATCTATATTTATTTCTTCTTTTGCAGGTAAAGCCGTACCCTTCGTAGAATTAACCGTCGCTCATGCGTCCGTATTAACCATCCTTGCCATCAGCTTTGAACGTTACTATGCGATCTGCAAACCCTTAAAAGCCGGATATATATGTACGAAGGCTAGGGCGTCCCTTATCTGCCTTTTGGCTTGGTTTATAGCAGCCGTATTTACGAGGTAAGTCCAATTAGGATGTCGTTAGAGCTTTTTGAAAATGCGCAACGCATGGCATGGCACGAGCATATACATTGTTAGCACGGTAGTTTAACCATCCAGGGATTTTTTAAATCTTTATTTACTTATAAAATCATGAATCAATTTCCGTTGTTTTATAATTTTTTGAGCATGTAGTCCTACTAGTCCTTGCTACTGTAATATCTCGCACTTGCTCACAGAGTAGATGTCGGTGCATATATCAGTGCACGTGAAACAGTACGGGCGGATTCAAAATTTTGATAAGAGTCGTCACATAGTACCGACATGAACTAACTCCAATGTCAAATGACAGCATTACTGTGACTGTACATCGCGTAGTTTTATTACATCAAAGGCAAGTCACTCCAAAGGTTTGAGCTCCCCCCAGGAGTCTAGTAGAATCTAGATCCTAAATCGTCCAATCAGCGAAGTGGGGGATTGGAGCTGGAAGTCATGAGCCTGTGCAATGATCTTAGATCTGAGATAATAGTTAAGAGAGATTCCCATTATCCGCATTACGTAACATCAATGTGTTCGGTTGTAAATGAAACGTAACCTAACTCCTAACGCAATTCTAAGCAGAATGCACAAACATATTGTATTTGGTTTTAAATAACAATATTATACCACTAATATAATCTAAACTATCCAAGAGCAGACTACTCGGAACTCTTCGAATCTGGGAAACTCGTATCTCTCTGGGGGCACCGCGACCACCAGCCAATACAGCTCCCAAAGTGCTGGCTATCTTTTGTTTTCCTGCGGATCTTCAGTTAATGCGGCAACCTCTCAGGGCCTCCGCTGTCGACAGTTTCGTTTAATATGCATTGGTTTGCCGCACTTATAACATCAAATTACCCTGGCACGAGAGCTCCTTTAAGTAGGATCAGTCTTTCGGCTGGTGTTTGTTGCAATTGAAGCATTAGCGTTTTGATGGTAATATGCAATTATTACACTTAACGCGCCAGGCTTGTAACTCAGCGCTCGGCGTGACACATAGCCCGGATAGTAGTTGTTGGTTGCAGTCTGGTTACGTTCTTTATAGTAAAATAAGGATTTTATAGAGGAGTTTGCGACTAAAAATATTACGTTTTAATATTCTGCCCTCTAAAAGCACATTTGAACTACTATCGGCTGTCGCTGTTGTGCATCGCCAGCCGCAGACTAGTTTCGAGTTTGTTAACTCTCATCAGTGCATCAATTGATGTCGCCAACTTGCTTGCAATAAGTCGTCACCAGATGGACCTATTCGCAAGTTGCGGACGCCTCGTGTCTGTAATTTGATGACTATAGAAGGCCAGTGAAGTGATGTTGTGCATTTGCCTATGTCGCATGTTTTGGAATGTAAACGGAAAGAAATTTGCTGGTCTTTCCGTTGCCGTATTTGTTGGTAGTTGCAGTCCAGAACTTGAAACTAAAATGTGAGAATGTTATGAATCGTCAACTATACTTTGGCGTGCAGGATGTAAACCTTGCTGTACTTTTACTTTCGCGGCTGGTGGAAGTATAGTAACGCACAAAAAATATTTTCTTTGTTGAAATAGACTTAAAATGTCATGATTTTAAAGAGCGAAAAAAATTCCTGTCTGTCTATCCGTCTGTACCTTTTTTGTGCGCACGTTTACTCTGGAACCGTTTATGATATTGACTTGAAATCTGGTACATTTATGTATTGTAACGAGATTTGGAACTAGATTATATTTTGACCTAATTCAGTTGAAGGGTTCGGGGGTAAATGGGGCAAATAAGCGTAAACAGGCAAAGCAAGCAGGTAAGAGTCCATAAAATTGCAATTTAGGGCATGTACGAAAAGTCAAGGTCTTGAGAAAATTTTTGGCATCAGCTACCCCCTCTACCATCCTCATTGTCACCCCCCCCCCCTCTCGACCCTCAGATCTGTGGAACGTAAGTGGGGAAACAATGCCGAGACCCGACTTAGTCGATTGGGAAAAAATTCTTCAATTTGAGGACTACGAATTGAGGATCTTTTTTCTGCCTCATCCACTCCACTACACTGCAAGTTGAAAAACTTCTAACGAACGGTCTATGTGAATCACCCTGTATACTAAGGAACGATAAAAGGCCGCTGTTGAACTATATCGAGTTGGCAAGACATTATGACGCGTAGATATAAATTCATCGTACCAAACAAAAAAGTTGGAAGTAAACGATTTACATATACTTTTCAGTAATCTTTTTTTTTTACTTAAAGTAAATACCAACCCACTTTTATATAGATATGTTAGGCAAAGATATGTTTAATAAAGAGTCCCCGTTTGCACAATTCGTATATTCTCTTTTCAAAGAAAATTCATAAATCCATTCGCGTAGGTTACAGAAAAATATAAAGGAAAGATTTATATCCGCCTTTGTTTTCGGTTAAAAAAAGAGACCCCAACTTATAATATCATAATCTTATATTATATGAAAAGTTGATGCGGATGATGATATAATACGGAAAAAGTCGTTTCCAACAGGATATTTGAAAATGTGTCTTGCCAACTTTTTAAGACAGTGAGAGGAAGTCGTGTGATAAATTTTAAGAGTTATAGCAACTATAATTGTTCAAGGATGAAAAAGTTGCAAGTAGCAGAAATAATTTATTAAATAACTGGCTGGCGTGATATTCCACAGGAACAATATACACTCAGGGTAGAATTAAATTAGTATTTTTTCAAATCAGATACGGACAATAATTATGTGATGTATGATGTGAAAGTGAAGCCCCATTGAACTCAAGTGGGATGCTTCGGGAACACGCGTTAGTAATCGTGGTAAGTCTGTTCATAGTAGTATTCTAGAAGTCCGTAGTACTGCTTAAGGACATAACTTTACGCTGGGGAAGTTTTCGTATGAAAATTATTTTACTCAAATCAATGTGTTTAGTTTATGAGAACCACTTTCACGACCTTGCAATTTTAGTATTTAAGTAAAAATGTATAAAAAAGTGAAAAGAGTCGAAGGAGCTACAATTTTGCATATCCTTGTATCTATGCCCCTGCGTCCAAATACGTGCCATGTTAGTTTTAAACGCACTAAATACACTTTGTATAACAACTTTAACATCACTTGAACGACTAAGAAAGTCTAGTTATCCTAAATACTACAGATTTGTAAAGCAACAAACTGTATTATTTATCACTATTTATTACTCGGGAACTGTTCATTAATTGGCAACAGATTTGTGCATTGCTTATATTTATAATATAAATAAAAAATGGAATGTTAAACTACCGAGCTATGCCCACCTAAGACAGTTAACTCTATGCATGCCTGTTTTATTTTATTGTTAATAAAGCTTTATAGGTCTTTTACGCTAACTAAATACTACACAGTTATAAATGTGCTACAAGTACTTGGATCAATCTGTTAATAAAACCTTTAATTAGCAAACGACTGCCATTTTAATTAATTCTGTTGCATTTAAGGTTGTACTATTCTCGAATTATATCTGTGAGATTTCTTAAATAGCTGTTTAGTTTAATGGACCTCTTCATAGAAATTTAATTGTAGATGCTAAATTTAGCATTTATAGCAACTGAAAGTACATATAAAATTTATTTTTAAGCAAAATCTAGCAAATGGTTGGAGTTTCTTGTTGATTTTAAATAATCATCTGGAAGTTTATGAATTTTGGAAGAAGTCCTTTTATAGAAAAATTTCATAAGAAAACGTTATTCAGAATCGCTTAAAACCCCCCAAATATCAAGTTTAATCAAAATCTGAAAAAAATTAAATTTCTATGCGAATGAAAATAATAAATTGGAAAATTAGTTTATTACTATAACATTCAACTTAAATTACATCTTCTTTGATCAATTCACCCTCAGATAAAATACATTTTTCAATCCGCCTCCTAAAATTCACTCTTAGGTTTCTCAGTTGTTGTGGGGTCACCTCTTCACATGCCTCTCTTATTCTCTCACATAACTCTTCCCTGTCTCTTGGTCTTATCTTGTAAAGTTTAAGTATCCCCACAAAAAGAAATCTAAGAGTGTGATGTACGGAGACCTGGTAGCTCACTCAATGAGGGGACTATTGCGACCTATCCATCTTTTGTAAAAATGATCATTTATCCACTCCCGTACAATTAGAGCATTATGAATTGAAGATCCATCTAATAATAAATAACATCTGACGATATTTTCAAAATGCCACAGTTAAAAATGTGGAAAATGCCACCTGTGACTTTTTTTTATGGCAAATATGATTTGGTTTTATAAGTTCTGTCAAGTCGCCTATGGATACTTATATATTTACCAATAAAGAAAAGTCACAGGTGACATTTTCCACATTTTTAACTGTGGTATTTTGAAAATATCATCAAGTTATTAGTAGTTATTCATTATTAGTGGCAATGGATGAAAGTCGCCTTACGATCACAGAGAAAGTAGAAGTAGTGAGATTGCTAGGTGACAGTGTGCGCTCTTTTTGTGAAGCAGCCGAAGAATTTAATAGAAGGCATCGAGATCGTCTCTCAGTATCTAATACGACAATTTAATTCTACAGGAGGAGTGATTAAGTAACGAACCGAAACCGATATCATGTATATGATGAAAATATCTTAAATTTTTTGAGAAATAATCAAAATAATGCATGGTTATCTTAGGAGAATGTCTCAAATTTTAGATAATATAGAAATTTAAATCAAAGTTTCTCCATTACCTTGTAGGAGCGAGATCTGGTGAGGTTGTAATTTTGTTTATGGCTTCAAGGAGAAATTTGAAATGATCGTAGATTTTTGAAAAAAATTATATGAATTGATGTAGGAAGCGACTTTCATTACTAATGGCACCGTGTCTGCTCAAAATAGTAGATACCTAATACGGGAGTGGATTAGTGATAATTTTTAGAATCGATGGATAGGTCGCAATAGCCCCCTCATTGAGTGGGCTCCCAGGTCTCCGTACATCACACTCTTAGATTTCTTTTTGTGGGAGGCATTTAAAGAAAAAGTTGACAAGACCAACAAATAGGGAAGAGTTGTGCTAGAGAATAAGAGAGGCCTGTGAGTGTTACAGTATGTTCCCCATATTAACGATATAGTCAAGGTCAAAATTACTAAATATTTTAAAATAAATCAATCTTCAAGATCACCAGATCAAAACATGAAAAAGTCATTAAATCACTCACAATAGTCAAAAACCACGATTTTCAAAAAAAATTCATGGAATCTCGATAATTCACAAACAATCTAAATTTATCAGCAGTCATACAAACATCAAAATTCACCAAATTACAGCCAAAACCTTATAAACGACTGCCCTAAAAAATACAGCCCCCACTGTAACTCAATTCACTTCTAACCCACTCTCCAAATCCCAAGTGGAAATATCTTTGTTCACTTGTGAAAACTTTCTACAAACAATTTCTCTTCAAATTAACTTCTAAACCGACCTTCTATTCGTGGCTCAAAACATCCTTCATTCACCTTTCCAACCAGCCCACACAACATTCGTCCAATCATAAGTCCAATTTAGATGTTCCCTACGAGTTGCTAGCAACTCGCAGCTATCTTCACTTCAATACCCCCAAAACTTAGTTCAACTCCTTTCAACGCTGGCGATAGAACACCCTCAATATGACATTAATATGGCATCAATATGGATTAAATTACGACTTCCAACATTACTTTACGGGACAAGCTCAATTTTAACACTTTATTCAAACAGTTATCGCTTGTATTTCTAAAACTAAATTAGATTCAACTTTTATTCATATATCAAAAAATCCTATTTTTCATCGCCGTTTTATTGATATATTTTTCAGTCCCAAATTTTAATTTTTCAACAAGATTGCCCAATACTTCACCACTTTCAGCCCCATAGACTGGCTGGGGAAATATCCAGCTCTTTTCCAGACTTCTGCGAGCCAAGTCCCATCATCCGTATAAATAAGGAAGCACGCCTAGCCCCAAGCAAGTGAGTTTCGGTGTACCTCAAGTTAGTTTCTGCCTTCCGGGAGAAAAGTCTTTACAACCCACAATGTTTAATTCATTCTCGGTTCCTTAAATTCAACAAACCGAGTGACCATTCTGCTTCCTTGTGTAAATCAAGTAAAAATATTAAAATAATCAACCCGCCGTCGCGCATCAAAATAAAAGTGAATTTTCTCAGACTTCAAATCCGTCTTTAAGGCAAAATTTTAAGTGTCGATAAGTTAACCAATTTACCTCGTATAAACAATTTTAATATTAAGTGAAATACATAATATTCAACTATGTTCTTTACGCTTAATAAATATTTTTTTAATTTTTCTCGAGATTTTCGTTTAAAAGAAAGTGTTTAATTTCAAGAAAATAATATGCGGGGTGTAGCCATTGACCCTGCCAATAAAAATAAAATGCATAAAAGTGTTATTTAGACTCAAATAAATAATTACAAGTGAAAATTAGCTCTGAACCATATACAGGGCGAATCATTTGGCTCCAACCGTTTAAGAACTAACCACCCCAACTTCTAATCAAACAAAATTAAGTGCAGAGAAAGCCTCCTGACTCTCATCTTAAACTCTCCAGCCCAAACTTTTTATTTTTATAAACCCTGGAGGCACATTCGTGTTCATGAGGAGGTGACTCCACAACAACCGAGAAACGTAAGAATGAATTTAAGAAGACGGATTGAAAAATGTATTTTGTCCGAGGGTGACTTGATCGAAAAAGATGTATTTTAAATTGAATGTTATAGTAGTAAACTGGTTTTCAATTTTTTATTATTTTTATTTGCATGTAAATTTAAATTTTCTCAGATTTTGATGGAACTTGGGATGTGGGTGTTTTAAGCGATTTTGAATAACTTGTTCTTATAAAATTTTTCGATAAAAAATGTCTAATACGACTCTTAACTTTTGGTATTACATATCAAATCATGGTGTAGGCCTTGGAAATACACCAGGAAGCTGTTAAAGCTCAAAATAAGTGACACCCAGTCAACCTACCATTTGCCAAAAAATCGTCTATATTTTCTGCAACGTAGCAAAATTAGTGGGGCGTTGCGATCTTATTGGGCTCACTCTGTATATACCGGGTGACCCAGAATGTACCTACCCGCCACTTTTTTCTACAGTTTTAAAAATAAAATTCTGAAATTTGGGAAATCAAATATAGATATCAATGACCACATTTTGACTATTAGGTTGTAAAAGAATCACTTCCGATATGGCCGAAAATTGCCACAACTTTCTTATTTTAAATAGCACCCTGTATATTTAAGTTACTTTTCTTATAAAGCTGAAATTTCTCTTTCCAACGCTTCTTTCAGATTTAAAATCGGATGAAAAATAACCTTGGAAATGGCATTTATTTTCTATTTCTAGTTGGCTTTGGAATTCAGGAACAAATTTTAAAAAATTCGAAGTAGACTTTGAATTTGAATAAAAGGGTATTTCTCAACAAATTAAATGTAAAATTGGCCTATTTTGTTCATTTGATTGGACTTTACCCATTTTTTCCATTTTATGGAAATTCAATTAGTCATAATTCCAATTTTTTAAATGGTACCCTGCATGTTTTATTTTTTTATCAGATAGAGTGGTAAACTTGCTTTAGACTGGTTTTTCCCAATTAAAAATTGAATATAAATTTAAATAAATATTAAGCTTTTTGTAGAAGCGTTCCGAATTATGTCCATATCTTGCAGTAAGCCATGAAAAATACCACCAACTGGCGCACGTTACATAATCTTTCTGCAAAATGAAATAGAAAACGAACTGAATGAACTTTTCTTCTAAGATTTCAGAAATATGTACCTCCAACAAGAACACCGCTGCATAATGCTAGTTTTGTGAGAAATTACCTTAGTGCAAAGTTTGACAACCGGGTAATATCTACTAATGGAACTATTAGATGGCCTGCTAGGTCACCAGAGCTAACACCACTTGATTTTTTTTTTGGAGTTATCTAAAGGACAAAGTATACTCAACGTCGTCTGCAACATTAGAGGAATTCTAAAATAAAATTATAAATTCCTTTGAATCCATAACTCCAGTCATATTGCAAACTGTTGTGAGAGAAACTATTCAAAAAGTGAATAAGTGTTCTGAAATGGGTGGGAGAAATTTAGTAAGTTGCTGTCCAGAGAGTTACCATAACTTATAAATTGGTTTTAATTGTGTGAATTTTTGTTTTTTTGTTAATGATTCATCAATTTTTTTGTTATATTAATCAAAATATATTTTCTCTAATTACAAATAACTCATCTGTTTTGCATAGCTTACTGCAATATATGGACACATAATTTGAAACGCTTCTACAAAAAGCTGAATATTTATTTTAATTTATATTCAATTTTTAATCAAGAAAACTAGTCTAAAACAAATTTACCACTCTACCTAATAAAAAAATAAAACATACAGGGTACTAATTGGAAAATTTGAGTTATGACAAATTGAATTTTTATGAAATGGAAAAATGGAAAAAACAATTCTAAATCCAAGCATATGAACAAAATAGGCCAATTTTAGATTTAATTTGTTGAGTCTACTTCGAAATTTTTTTAATTTATTCCTGAATTCCATAGCCAATTAGAAATAACAAATAAATGCCATTTATATGGTTATTTTTCATCCGATTTTAAATATGAAATAACATTGGAAAGAGAAATTACAGCTTTATGAGAAAAGTGACTTAAATATACAGGGTGCCGTTTAAAATAAGAAAGTTGTGGCAATCTTCGGCCATACCGGATGTGACTCTTTTACCACCACAAATGATCATAATTTCAGAATTTAATTTTTTTAATTATAGAAAAAAGTGAGGGTGTAGGTACTTTCTGAGTCACCCGGTATATGTAATTAGGAAATTTGCATTCTATCTGATTTCGTAAGTTGTTAACTGAAAAAATCTTTGATATACAAAATGTATAAAATCCGTAAACTTCCAAGAAACTAACCGCACCTATCGTTTGTATTATCCAAACAGTAAAATCTGTGGTTATTTTAAAAGTTCCACAGTAGACTCTCTTCCAAAGCTAAGCTGATATTTTATAGTTAGAGTAGAAGACATGCATGCATCTAGGCGTCATGAGTTTATCAGCTGTATTGTACATAAATGCTTTGAACTGCTGTATGTAATTTACTTGCATCACTGGGAAGCTTGATCCGTATTCTTTCTTTAAGAATCCTTCATTACTATTCCAAAGCCGTCTAAATGATTTATATCCATATTTTATGTAAACTTCAATAATATCATCCCGTAGCAGAAACATCCACTTCGTAGAATATCGGACTCGGTCAACGTTCCCAGGATGTTTTCCAGAGAAATTCAAATGTCTGTATAATGAAATCAGAGTGCGTTGACAAATTTTTGCTGGAAAAAAATATAATCTGTTTTATTGGCATGCGGAAGATTAATGGTACTTTTTAGGTATTGTAATAAGTAGGCGTCAATATATCAATCCTGGAAGAGCTTTGTAGGAAGATCTACGTACAATTATATTGATGTGCTGGTCTCAAATATATTAGGGAGATATATTTTTTCACATATTTGTGTTATATGACCTGTTATACTCTTTTCGTGTTATTAAAAACTAGTTGTTCGTAATATGGAGGTTATTAATTTTCCAGTAACATTTTACTCTTACAAAATGACAGCTAATCCGAAAAATATTCACATTAAATCTCTTATTGATCAATAATGTTAGTGATTTTTCTTCAATAAAAGATTTGATGCGTAGCAAAAACGGTTGTGAACTATTATATTTAACACAAAAATATATTACACCTCTTCAATAGAAATATTTTATATGTCACAGTACAAAAGTCAAAGAAGCTGTATATCAACCAAAGAAACAAAACTTTGACATTTTTATCTAAAAGTATATACTAGAAATAAAAACAGTACAACAAGCTTACTAATCAAATCTACTTTTTCTAACACTCCCACTCTTATAATATATGATTTGCAGGAAACAACTTCTCAGCGGGCAAATACCCCGACCTGCATTGAATTACACCTTACAAATCATGAAAGAATGGTAGCCAATATCATTTGTCAATTCCCCGACCGGACTTAGACCGGTTTCGAACTTATTAGTTCTCATCAGTATGTCATAGGTCATGGAACAGACAAATGATAGTGGCCAACCTGCTAGTTTTATACAAACTATAGTAAATTGAGTAGTGGTGAGAGGTAAGTGAATTCCTCTCTACTATACACCATAGATGTCTCCATGGGCGTATAGCGACTTGCGACAGTTATTTTGAATCATGTAAAGTCGAGCTCAAATTTAGTGTGTACTCAAAAAAGGCAATAAAAACTTTACGACCTCATTAAAATACCGTTAAACTAGTCCCAAAAGTAATTGCGCACAGGTACGCACTTGAAATATTTAGATCAGCAACTCAGTCGTTTAATTTTAACAGCGCGTTACGATCTAGTATTATTAGTATGTATATTCCAATACATACAAATTTTAAGTTCGGCTCTGAACTATTTCGTTCGCAAGTTGACTCGCTTACCTTTATAGGTTATTAATATGCGTTGGCTTATTTGATGACACCATGCCGCGTTCTCCAACGGCGGTAATAATGAGGTCGTATAGTTTTTGTTGCCTTTTTTGAGTGCACCGTAAATCTGAGTTCGACTATAACTCATCTAATAAATAGATTGTTACGTGTTTACAATCTCCTGTAAACACCCTGTACGTTGGTTCAATAAATTGCGACAAGTATCTTCACAAACCACTGATTTATTAATCACTTAATTACAATAACTACTCCTTATTCACATTAGTACACACCAATTGCAAGTTTATTTTACTATAGTCTCTCTACTGTAATTCACAATTTGTTACTGTTCTTTATCTCATCTCATACATAACTGTTCTCTGTGCGCTTGGATCCACTCTATATATGTACGCGTCGAATGTACTGGATTATTCTAGAATGTTTCAGTCTACCATTCAAGATTTTTCCAGTCCTTCTAGTATTTTCTATGAGGCAGTGGCGTGGACCTGCACATAACAATATATATAGAAAAAAATAACTTTTTCATTAAATGAAGAGGTTCCTTAGTCAGTTTAATCCCAAAAGTAAAAAATCCTACCACTGTGTGTATCAAGCATGTACGCAAATATTCGGTTTCTGATTTTTTCCTTTCAAATGTAACTTTTGTGGTAATCTAGTCCGATTAGCGTAATGTCCCTCAATAATAATCCCGTTGTGACATTAGACGAACCTATATTGTTTTCTACAGATAATGGCGAAAACAAATACAAATTGGCCACCTAATTCCTTTACAACTAATTTTCTATCTTAGCTTTAACCATAGAAACTCAGAATTTGGGGTATTTATGCGAAAGATGCCACTATTCGTTCTCTGAAGCTTCTGTGTGTGTCCAACTTTGTTTGCGAGTCTCCATTTCAATATTAGTTCCCGCAAACAAACAAACTTTGTATATTACGTCATGTAATTATACTGTGTGGGTAGTAATATTGTCACGTAATATCCTTGACATTTATAACAAAACAAAAAGAAGAGCTTTTTGACCCTAATAAAAAACACAACATGATTTGTTATCAAAGTTTACTGCGGTAGGGAAATTGAATCTGGAATAGAGTACTAGATTTTTTATACCCAATGTTAGTGTAGGAGTTGTTATCTTTTAATTTCTATAAGAGATGTAAATTATGATGGAAATCTAGACCAATATGTAATGTAAAACGCAAGCTTGTATGTAGGAGGTAATCTGCAATATTACTGAACTTATTTTAATAAAACTTTCACTGTTCAGTAATTTGGGGTTTCGAAAGAGCAATAAGCATGTATTATCATTTATTTATTTATTTATTTATTTAACTTACATCATTCAACAGTATAACACCAATTACTGAATGGGTATAATACAGAGTTGTGATATTTATAAGAATACTAACAACACTCCATAATCAGTAACAAAAGAAATACTAAAAAAGAGAATACTAAAAGTGCTAAGAACTAAAAACTAAGTGCCGCTAAATTATTAAAAGTTTAGACATAATGAACGTCGGTACACGCTATAGCAGTTGAACAGATCAAACTTGGTGTGGGCAGAGTTATAATTGTTACAAATTTGATGAAGCGGTGAGAATGTCCATTACATTAATATGATGTTTGGAGATTGAAAGTAGGAGATTGCCGTAAGAATACATGAGGAATTAAGAAATTCAACTGGCTGAGAATCTCCTCACTGTCTATGTCATTCGCTATTAGATTGCGTAAGAAAACTAGTTGGGCAATAATACGACGATTTTCAAGTAGTGGGGTTTATCGGAATTTTCAATTCGTAGTCCTCAAATTGAAGAATTTTTTTTCCCAATCGACTCAGTCGGGTCCCGGCATTGTTTTCCCACTTACGTTCCACAGATCTGAGGGTCGAGAGGGGGGGGGGAGAGGACCATTTAAAAATACGGGAAACCGGTTTTTCGTTAATAAGTCGGCGGGTGTTGATTCCACAAACAAATATATACCTCCCAAAAATGACGAACTTGACAAAACACGTAATTTTGGTTCTCGGTCTCATCGACGTCGGACCGTTATTTAGCGAGATATCGCGAATTAACGTTACAGGAAAGAGAATTCTTCAATTAACTTTTGCTCGGTTCGACATGCACGTAGGACTTTTATTATATTTTTCATAGAAGACCAATGTCATCCATTTTAAGAGGCCTGGGGTGATGGGACAATTAGGAGGGGAGGGAGGGAGGTGGGGCAAATTTCTTTTAAACCCCGATAACTCGTGACTGTGCAACTACCAACAAACACGGGAATGGAAAGACCAGTACTTTTTTTAAATTTGTTTCCGTTTACATTCCAAAACTGTAAATGGATGCTTAACCATATACCAGTAATTCTGCAAAAAGAGCGTGCCAGATTGCTATTTGATAGAATATTAAGAAAAAGCGATTCTATCTGGTCCTCAAATGACTCTTAATTAATGACAGGAGAATTATGACAATCGGAGTAAGAGACAGACAGACAGATCGCCCATTTCTATTCGTTTTTTTAATTGTAACTCGCGCGGGCGGGCAAGATACGGACAGGGCAAAATTAAAAAGTGGATAAATAAAAAGAATACTCTTTGCCCTCTGTTTTGAGCCCTCCTATAACCCCCCACTCCTCTCTGTTCTCCCGCTATACAGCAAAAACTTTGCAATCTCCTCTCTCGCTTCCTAACTATCGAATTGCGGTCTAGTTTGGCGGAAATTGAAGATAATATATAAAGCCATCGACTGACATAAAAATTATTCCCTCCACCCCTTCCCTTTATGACACGCGCCAGTCGCGTGTTTTTCGCAAAAGTCGATTTATACCAATTTTATTGAGTTCTACGTGAAAAACTGAAGAAATATCACTTTGACTTTTTGCGATCCACCATTTCGGTCACGAGTTATCGGGGTTTAAATATAATAAAAGTCCTACGTGCATGTCGAGCCGAGAAAAAATTAATTGAAAAATGTTCTTTCCCGTAATGTTAATTCGCGATATCTCGCTAAATAACGGTCCGACGTCGATGTGGCCGAGAACCAAAATTACATGTTTTGTCAAGTTCTTCGTTTTTGGGAAGCCGCCGACTTATTGACGAAAAAACGGTTTCCCGTATTTTTAATTGTTCCCCTCCCCCCCCTCTCGACCCTCAGATCTGTGGAACGTAAGTGGGGAAACAATGCCGAGACCCGACTTAGTCGATTGGGAAAAAAAATCTTCACTTTAAAGACTACGAATTGAGGGACTTTTTCTGCCCGATCCACTCCATTAAAGAGCTATTGGTGGATATGAATTATCAGTCTATCAAGAAACTATGACGACCTTAAAATATTCTTAAAACAATTGCGCTGTAGTTTTGACTGCACAGTGCTTACTAAAATTTTTAATATTCAGCTAAAACAACATTTTTCGATATCTAGGTATATACGGCTATTTACGATGGGGTAGTAATCTATATTAAAGAAAATATCGATTTCAATTGGGAGAAGTATTATTTAGGCAATAACTGTGTAGTAAAGGTCAAAACATAAATATTTTGGAAAAAACGACCCTGTAACAGAGGAGTATCTTAATACTATGGCAGAACATGGCTTTATATCAACAATAAATGTATGTACCCGAAGACAGGGAACCTCAAAAAGTTGAATAGACCATTTGTTTGTTGATCAAATAAGTGAGAACTATGAAAAAATTTCCCCTGTGCTTTATAAATCCTCAGTCATGGATAATTTCTCAACACTATTGGCACTCGAATTACATAGTGAAATAGAAAACAATAACCAACTTATAGAAAGATGGTCTGTAAAATATAGGGATTATGAAAAACTGAAATACAAGTTAAGCGAATATCATTGAGATGATTTATACAATAAACCAAATGCGAATAAGCAACAGAAATTAACATAAATAGTATAAAATAGACCAATGCAATGCAACTATTTTGAAAAGAAAGAGAAGGGAAATTAAGAGGAAATGTTGGATAACTGAAGGATTGGTAAAATCAATATGCAAGAAAGATAAACTATTTAAAACACTACAAAGAGACCCAGAAAACACCGAGTTAGCAACAGAATATTGAATGTATCGAAACAAACTACACGATCTAATCTGAATAACTAAAGCCAGTTACTATAAGAAGAAAATAGAAGGAAGCAAAGTACTATGGAAATCAATTAAGGAAATTGAAGGCAGCAAATCAAGAAACAAAATTCAAAAAATTATAGATACAGAATGAACACAAGTAACATAAGGGGAAATATGCGAAGTCTTTAACAAATTCTTTATAAATATCAGTGAAGACTTAGCTAGCAAGATCAAGCTGGTAAAAGGAAATAAAAGGAACACTGTAAACATCAGTCCGTATTCAATTTTTTTAGCACATACTAATGAAGAAGAGTTCAGAAAAACCATTCTAAATGTCATAAAGCCCCTGGCGTCGACCAAATCAAATCTGAGACTTTCAATAGAATATTTTTAGCGGAGAAAAGAGCGACGTATCTAACTATAGAACAGTATCTATCTCTTGTGAGTAACATCTGTAAAATTTTTAAAAAGATTCTGAAGGAACGAATTAACAACTTTTTCACAAAACACAATATATTATTAGACAAACAGTTTGGTTTTAAAGAGGGCAGGTCAACGCAGGATGCGATTGCATGCTTAATAAAGGAAATTTATCGGTAAGTCGGAGCAAGCAAGCCTGCACTGGCTATTTTCTTAGATCTCTCTAAAGCCTTTGACACTGTTTTCATTCTCAACTCATAGAGTGCGAAGAAACTGTAGGATGTATGGGTATCTCATTAACATTAATAAAGAGCTACATAAGTGATAGGAAACAGCTCGCCCAAATATATACAGTTCAAAAGAAAGAAACATTTATTCAATATGGCGTTCCACAAGGGACCGTGTTGGGGCCAATCCTATTCACCATGTATGTAAATGAGTTACTCTGTCTAAATTCCAGTGGAAAAGTCATTAATTTTGCAGATGATACGGCTTTATTTTACACAGCTAATTCTTGGACAGAGTTAAAAACTAAAGCAGAAATAGATTTACGAAACAAAAAAAGACTTAACTTTTAACGATAAATTTTGTAAAAAAAAGTAGTAGTAGTAAAATAATGTATCAGTGGCAAATAAACATTTATTTATTTATTTATCCTTGAAGTTGAGATATTTTGCTACATACGGTCTAATGATTCCGTTGACATCCGGTATACAGGCCCAGGAATAGATAAAATAGACATATGAAGCACTTAAGTGTATACATTAAAAAATATTAATAAAATCATAAATGAAAAAACTTTCTAAATCAGACAAACGGCGCTTTAATAGAAAGAACATAACAAGTAAATATATCAAGTCTTTCTTCATACTCTTCATTAATGGACTACTTTTTAAAGATTCCCCTACTGACGTTAAAAACGTATGACCTTGCCACCAGATCTTTTGAAATAATAGTAATAAATATTTTGGAATAATCTATGAATATTCACATCCAGAATAGTTAAACGCTGTGTAATTTGTTTTTCGTAAAGACCGAAAGGTACATACACACAATCTATTGCATGTCTACTCAATTACGTCTCTATTGGTTAAACATTTTTATAATTTAATTTACTAACCAAAATTTACATAATCCTTCAATATAGTAGCATCCGCTACATGTCGCGTCGTTTAAAGCTAATTTGTTATCAAATAACAGCTTGAATGACAGGGATATATTAATCGTGAATTCAAATCAACAAATCGAGTTCCGTATTTTAGAACTAGTTTCCTTTTATAGAACTCTTTGATGTTGCTCGCTTAGAGGAAATACCGCGAATCACAGTTTCATATCTATCATCTAGCTATTGATGAATTATTTTTTGTTGCGTGCTTATCTGCTAATTTGCTGTGGAGTTAATTTAATAATTATTGTATGCAGCAGCGAGGCATTTTTTCGTTATGATTTCTTTCATGTCGAATAAATACAGAAGCGTTTCTCACAACAAACTAGGTAACTGAACCGGTACTAAACTTTATGTCTTAGATCCAAAAAGAAACTCTCTGTGTCCACTCTTGATAGACAAAGATCAATTGTTGTTCATAAACAATGCTTCACATAGAGAATCTGAATCTGTACCGTCCCAAACCGAAGCTGGTCTCTAGTAAAAATGTTACCTGTTTATTCCCCTTATTGTTATTACGGCGGTTTATTTGGGAAAAAGAGACAATGAACATTGATGTATTTGGGCACCATATATAGTGAATAATGAGTTGACTCTTTTTTCTTTAAAACTAGTCTCCTATAGACGAGACTGAAATTTATGGTAAGGAAAAGAAATAATTATTAAAATGAATAATAAAATATAATACATAAATAATTAAATTTTACAACATATAACGACTCAGAGTTCGCTATAAGGAGTAGGCAGATTGAGACTCCGGAATCGAACCAGTTCTACGAACTCCTAGCATTATTTTCTTTAACAATTTTTTCTTGACTCCCTTTTTTCGCTTGAAAATGGCTCCAAAACGGGAGCCGAAAGGTCAAGACATTAATGATCTCAGACGCGGTTCAACCCAAGAACCTATTATTTTTCATACCAACGACCACGGAAACTTCTCGGATTCATGTTTATTTAAATACAATTTTGAGAGAAATTTTATTTCAAAAAATTGCATAAATAAAAGGAATTTAATACAAAAAAAGAACCGAGGATATAATACCAATTTCCTATGACTCCAAATTGAGTGCAATTGAAGCTAGGACGTCCTGATACTGCACTACAGATTCCAACTATTCTTTCCTATTATTTGGGTTTTCTACCACATGTATTATTATCCTCTTCAAAAACAAATCACCGAATCCACAAAATAATAGAATTATTGGAAAAAAAGTCTTTGCGCCCGTGATGTTTACGTCTTATTAAGTTTCTAGAAACTTAATAAGTTTAATAAGCCTTAGAAATATAGCTCGTGACCTGAATTTGTCGGTGTCAAAAATTTGGAGATGTTTAAAACGCCATAAACTACAACCGTATAAACCAAAATTTTTACACACTTTGGAGGAAGATGATGAAAGGAGAAGACTGGAATATTGTTTATGGATCCAAGGTAATTACTTAAACAATCGAGACCTTGAAGAAAATAATTTTCACGGATGAAGCAACTTTCTCCACCAACGGGGTGGTATCATCACAAAACTCTAGGTATTGGGCAGTAGAAAATCTTGATTGGGTAATAAATTGTAAAGGCAATATTCCCAGAAGGTAAATGTGTGATGCGGAATTTTAAACGAAACAATAATAGGGCCGTTCTTCTTTTTTCCAAATATAAATGCGTTACATTTGCGACAATTTTTAAATAATGATCTGTGGAATGCAATAGTCGATTTTCCTTTGGAACAATTGTATTTCCAACTCGATGGAGCATCTATCCATAATTCCGTAGTAGTAAGAGCATGGATGAATGAACATTTTCCCCAAAGATGGATAGGACGAAATAGCCCTCTAATACATTGGCCACCCAGATCTCCTGATTTCACTCCCATGGATTTTTATTTTTGGGGTCATATTAAAAACAACCAGACCTCAAAATGTGGAGCAGCTTTGTGAGAGGATAAGGCAAGCGTGTTTAGAAGTTACAGCTCAAGAATTGCGAAGAGTTGTAGTAAATAACAGAAAGCGGATTGAGAAGTGTATTACACTTGATGGTGGGTTAGTAGAAAGGGGCCAATTATAATAATATAGTCATTCATTGTAAACACTTACTTCATCTTTCATTTAATAAATAATTTTAATAATAATTGAGCACGACTTTCATTTGTTGGAAAAAGTTATCTCTATGTGTTGGACAAAGTCGATTTATGGAGCTGTATAACTCCATGAATTAGTCTTGAAAGTCGGCCACAAATAAAGGAGATACAGGGGTGTCTTCACGAGAAGTGAAACAAACATTTTTTTTTAAAAGTTTTTCGATTTTCACCAAATTTTATAGGGGGGCATGTCTCGTGATTCTGAACAACTTTTATTAACAAAATTTTTGTCTATTTCTAAGCCTACTATGATTTCTCGAAAATTGAGATTTTCTTTTTATCGCAGTAGGCCGGCGTTTTAGATCTAGACGACATTTATGTGTCATGTAAAGTCGCCTTATAGAGTTGTATATCTGATAAAAATTAGAAATGAATTCGGCCACAAATAAAGGAGATACAGGGGTGTCTTCACGAGAAGTGAAACACACTGTATATAAAATTGAAAGTATTTTTTAGCAATGATACAAAGATAATTCTGCTAGTTTGAAGTAGTCCCACTTACAAAAACTAAATCAAAATGCTAGCACATCAACAAATATCAATTATTTTAACAAAGTAGGCCATGTAACAAAAATAAATTAATTTTTGTTTTTTCCCAAAAATCAATACGTTGACTAATTATATATTTAAGACTGAATACTAAAACATATTTTTTTGGAAAACATCTCAGCCATTAAGTAAATCTTCTTTCAATGAACCTTCGAACGATAAGAGACGCGACAGCTAGACTACATAAAAATAATAAAAGATATTTAAAATACAAAGACAACCTTTAATATTCTCCTATGAGGGTTTACCAACTTGAAAAACAATTCCTTCCACTCCCTTGTTTTTAGTTAAGGATAAAAATTCCTCTGCGCCAAAGAAAGACCGTCCTGTAAAAATGATGTGACGACAGGCATTCTAACAATGGAAAAACTAATTGGCCCGAATTCTTGGATTACGAATCTTTTCTATAAAAGACCTAATGGACATAGCGACACCCCGGGGATTTTCCTCTTTCAAGAAGGGTTAATATTTCCATACAGCATTATCGGACGTCTCTTTTCTCGTTAGTTGTAGGACATTTTTACGTAATCCCTTGACGTGCAGAAAAATTGTACACTCTAACTAGATTTGTCGTCTAATTCCCTGTTCAGTTTCGTGTCATAACCGCAGATGAGATACGATGGCCAATTCTACACTCGCACTTCAGTCGCCATCTGTACATTAGCTCTAAAGATGCCAGGAATATAATACGATTGTTCTAAGCGAGCTGTCTATTGTCTGTCAGTAAAGGCGTCTAAATTAGTATTTGAGTATTTAGGTTCAAATGTTTTGGATGATGAAAAATTCAATAAATGGTGACTTGGCAGTTAGATACAATATGAAAAATCAACATAAAAAATATAAGTAGGGCCAAATTTAATTATTATCAAAATACGTTAAATAGTAAAAATAGCATTCAAGCTGGACAAAAACTAGTCTGAAATTAATTAAAGAGAACTGGCAAAATTAAGACCACACATCCAATAAAAATTCAAACAACGAAATTGTAAATAATATTAATAAAATCGTCAACTTTTTGCTAAGAACTATTCTACTGAGGTCCCAAATAAGATAAAATATTATTTTAGTGACCAAATGTCAAATAAACGTACCACAATGCCTAATAATAATAACACCTTATTTTTCACACCAATTACTAGTGAATATACAGGGTGTCTCACCGGGAACTGAATTGATCGATGTAGAGAAAAATACGCATCAGAAAATTTTGAAAATTTAGATAATTACTAATGTCGGTGTGGCCAATCCAACTAAAATAATTACAATCAGCTGGCACTTCCGCTTATACCGGAAGTCGATACCAACTTGCTTATTTCAAATGGAACACCCTATATATTTTAGGGTTTAGGGGAGTCGAAAATCTATAGCATATTTGACATTTTATAGAAAATTTGACAGGTGCAACGGGTTGCAAGAACCGTTATAACTTTCTTCGTGTAAAAGATCCTCATTTGCTTCTTGTCACGTAAAAAGAACACAAGGAGAATTACGTTCTACAACTGAAATAAATTCAATAATATCATACCAAGTGTTCCGTTTTTCGCGTTACATTTTGTCAACTTCAAACCGCGAAAACTTTTTTAGGTCAAATGGAACACCTTGTATTTTTTTACGTCAAGTTATGTAAAATTGAATTCCCTTTTTTCTGATATTAGCGTTGTGGTGGTTAAAGTTACAACTTTTTGAAATATTTGCGATTTTATTAGAAATTCATGAATCATTGTAATCATTTCATTAAAATAGCCATGATTAGAAACAATCAGTGATTATCGTATGTCAAAAAATGCCAGCACGTTTAAATTATACCAACGAAAACTTTTTAAATTTGTTTATTACTTATGGAGAATGTGATAAAGTAATATTAAGAACTTGCAGCACATTTGCGACTCGATATCCACAAAAACGCAAAATAACACTAACACTGTAACATGCGTATTAATCGAATTGAAGATATGGCATGAACTAAATAACAGAGATATTATCAGTTTAAAATATGATTTCATTTTAATTTAATAATTACTCAAAATTCCGCCCTCGAACCTCGACACATTTTTCGCACCTTCGGATTACTTCCTCATGGGTAGCTCTTCTAATTGAATCTTGAGATATGTTTTGAAATGCATTCCTTACTCTTTGCATACAATCTTCAATGGTTGTTAATGGACTCTCGTAAACTTTATTTTTAATAGTTCCCCAAATGAAATAATCCAGAACTGATAAATCGGGCGAGCGAGGAGGCCATAAGAAAGGTCCATTATTGGTAATCCATTGATCATAAAAAGTTTCTTGTAAATAATTATTAATTAAATATGCGTTATGTGGGGGAACACCGTCGTGCTGATAAAAAATGTTTCTATATTCGGCGAGAGGTTAATTTTCTAAATAGTAATTATTCAAATTTTGTAAGATATTCAGATATCTTTCACCTAAAAAAAAAAAAACAAAAATTTACCTATACATATTAGCAGAAGAGAAAATTTAATTTACCGTTTAAATTTTAGTGATAAAATTGTAATACCACCACTCTATCGTTTCTTATGACACAGTAAACATTGAACTGCCAACTTTCCTGAAAGTTTCGCTCTCTGAACATATGAAGATTTGAGTCACTCCAATAATGTGAATTGTGTCTATTAAAAAGTCTATTTTTTAATAAATTTTGCTTCATCTGTCCATATAATATTTCCCAAATAAGAATCGAGGTCCTCAGACATTATTAGAATAAACTCACAAAAATTCTGTCTTCTTAGGAAATCTGTTTCTTTTAATCCTTGAACCATATGCAATGAAAACTGGTAAAACTTATGTTTTAATAAGATTCTGTGAATTGAATCTTTGCATAGTCCCGATTCCAGAGCAGCTTGCCTTAATGACATCCTTGGAAATGCATAAAAATATCCCAGAATGACTATTTCAATGTTTTCGTCATCAACAATAGGCTTTCTTATTTGCATTTTTGCCTTGACAGAGCCATAATTTTTAAAATTTTCCAGTATGCGTTTTACAGTGTTTGGTGACGGTTTCCGTTTTTCTGGATATCGAGTAGCAAATGTGCTACAAGTTCTTGATATTACTTTATTACATTCTCCATAAATAATAAACAAATTTAAAAAGTTTTCATTGGTATAATTTAAACGTGCTGGCATAAGATAATGACTGATTGTTTCTAATCATGGCTATTTTGATGAAATGATTACAACAATTCATGAATTTCTAATAAAATCGCAAATATTTCAAAAAGTTGTAACTTTAACCCCCACAATGCTAATATCAGAAAAAAGGGAATTCAATTTTACACAACTTGACGTAAAAAAATACAGGGTATTCCATTTGACCTAAACAAGTTTTCGCGGTTTGAAGTTGATAAAATGTAACGCGAAAAACGGAACACTTGGTATGATATTATTGAATTTATTTCAGTTGTAGAACGTAGTTCTCTTTGTGTTCTTTTTATGTGACAAGAAGAAAATGGGGATCCTTCACACGAAGAAAGTTATAACGGTTCTTGCAAACCGTTGCACCTGTCAAATTTTCTATAAAATGTCACATATCTCTGAAACGGCTAGGTTTAGGTATAGAATATGCTACATATTTTCGACTCAGAATTTTCTGCTCTTTTCGAAAACCCTAAAAAATATAGGATATTCCATTTGAAATAAGCAAGTTGGTATCGACTTCCGGTATAAGCGGAAGTGCCAGCTGCTTGTAATTATTTTAGTTAGATTGGTTATACCGACATTGGTAATTATCTAAATTTTAAAAAATTTCTGATGCGTACTTTTCTCTGTATCGATCGATTCCGTTCCCGGTGAGACACCCTGTATAACAAACATAATAAGTGAATTAAAAAATACTGTAGGAGTAGATTGTGCGTTAACAAAAATTACTAAATCGATTGCTCAATTTATCGTTGAGCCACTTGCCCATATAGTGAACTTATCTGTAGGATTGAGGAAATTGAGAGTTGAAACTAGGAAAAGTAATTTCGATCTACAAAAGCAATGACCCACAGGTAATACATAATTACAGACCCATAACTATACTCAATATAATATGCAAAATAATTGAACGAGCTATATACAACAAAATATTCTCCTATCTAACAAAATATCAAATAATTTTCAGATCTCAAAATGGATTTTGCCCTGGTGGGTCAACCGAAAGTGCAGCAACGGACTTTTTGGAGTTCGTGTATAATCGCTTAGATAACAAAAAATATGTTGCTGTGCTTTTCTTTGACTTGTCCAAGGCATTTCACACTATAGACCACACATTCGTTGCTGACAAACTTGCTGCAATAGGAATAAGGAGTACTTTCTCTCGTGGATAATATCTTTAGAAACATTTTTGTAAAATTAAAAGTAACTGGTTCAGAGACGTATGACGTTAATCTAGGAGTTCCCCGGGGCTCTGTATTGGGACCACTTATTTTTCTTCTGTTTATAAATATTTTACCACTCCATATTTGTACAAAGTCCGTTGTGCTGTTCGCGGATGACGTTTCCATAGCTGAAGAAGTAGACGTTCCAAATTCCCATAAATATTATATTGAATATGACTGATGGTCGAGAGATCAGCGCACTTACCTCTCACCCAAGACTTTCGGGTTCGATCCCCGGTCGTGGCAGTGGAAAATACTGTGTGAGGGATTTTTCCACTATACACGGATATTGGGTGTGTGTCCCTTGTCTCTAAATGTGTAGCCCCCTCCCACACAAGGCTTTTCCAGAGCCTCCCGGAATAAAGGGGGTTGGTGTATTTATATTTAATCAATTAACTATTACTCCAAGTGAAACAACAAAATTTATTGGCATATATATTGACTCTGGCATGGTAATTTGTTAAAAATACAAAAACCCAGAACTGCCATATATGAAAAGTCTCCACTACTAGCAGGAGTAAAATTCTTCAATTCTCTACCTTTTAGCATGAAAGAAAAAGCTTCATTATATTCTTTTAAGAAAGTATTACGAAAATATTTAGTAGAAGGATGTTACTATTCAGTCGATGAATTTTTGAACGATAGACGTTCATTTATAACTACTTAAAAAATATACCGGATACCAACGGATCATGGTAGACCCCCTTTTATTTTTAAGAATATCGGAATGAAACTTGGTAGATATATTATATGACCAAGAAGATACTTTGTAGCATACTGTCATTTTTTTCCCACTTCCGGTTTCACCTGAAATTACTCCAACTTTGGAACACCCTCTCTATTATTATATTTTTGGAATCTTTGAAAAATTCTGAGTACGGTGATGCCTCATAAGTGACATTTGGTCTCCATGAAAAACAATTGACTTAAAATTTAAAAAAAAAAAACAAAAAAAATTGAAATAAGAAAACATTGCTTTTGGGCATATTCATCGATTCCTTAGAACATCCGCTATTTTATGATAGTACTCTACCATTATGGTTCCATTTGAAAAAATTAAGTTTTGGTAAAAAAACTGTTCAGGGCAAATTTGATGGACCACAAAATACACATTCTCAAATTTTTATGCTCGATTTGATTTTTCTGACATCACACCGGTCCATTACAAGCATTTTTTTCGTGGAGTCGAAATGTCACTTATGGGGGGCATCACCGTACTCAGAATTTTTCAAGGATTCCAAAAATATAATAATATACAGGGTGTTCCATTTAAAGATCAAAACTTGGGGTCATTTCCGGTGAAAACGGAAGTGTAAAAGAAATACAGTTATGCCACAAAGTGCCTTTATTGGTCATTTAGTACATCTACCAAGTTTCATGTTACAGACCTCTAGCGTATGCGACCCACCATACGCTTTAGCGTTTTGTGGGCCGCATTATAACAACTGCTACACGTCCGAAACACATTTCGCTATTCTCCACGGGAGGGCGACACGTGAACAGCAAAGAGAAACGGAAACCGGGTAGGCAACCATTTGTGCCGGCGTGTTAATTAGTTGGTAATTCTTCCAACCTCGGTTTTATCCAAGGCATCCTCGTGGATTTTAGAATAATCAACTCAAGAAAATTTCCTCAATCTGTTGTTGTTCCGTTTAGCGGAATATTTTGTGTTTGTGAGTAAATTTTATCTGCGGAAGCAGGATATTAAATTACACAAGGTAAGCTAACCTCTTCACGCCATCTTGCCCGTTCTCTACCCACGTGTTTCGCAAATTTGCAGGTTTTCCTTTGGAAATACCGTGTCAACCTGAAAGGCGGACTCGACCCCATTTATCCAACTGTGGCTTCCAGGAGTTTTGGTGGATTGTTCCCTCATCAGTGAGATAAATTATGTTTCATTTGTAGGTTATGTCAGAATTTCTCACATTAAGCACGCTTCACGTGCATTTCTGACTGTGAATTAAATCGTGATATCTTTAGGGTTCCACGGACGGGGCTTCTACACACGTCAGTGAGAGTTCCACGGACGGGGCATCCACACACAGTGGAAGGTTCCAGGGCTGGTGAGGCTACGATCAACCCCATTCTTGAGTCCATTTCTTGTGTCCCGAAGGCATCTCTGTAGGGCTTCAGTTCTTCCACGTCCGGACTCGGTATCGTACCACCCTAAATAAGTGTTGTGTTATTTGTTTTACTTACCGGAGACCACCTTCAGTGGTTCGGCTGGATGTCAATTCATAATTTGCATTTTTAACTTGTACATATTTACAGATTTTATACATTTACATATATTTAAGGACGTTCTTTAAATGAGACCTTTGGGGCAGTATTTATCAGCAATTCATGATCATATTGTAAACCGATGTGTAGCTACACGAGGCATTTTATGAATGTTGTAACTGATTAATCGTGAAATTGGCCACAACTTTGAACATCGCCAGGTTACATGCTAGAGAACCAATATCTGTAAATTGAATAAAATAGTGCATTTCATTTTTTTAAGAAAGTGTCATTATTTCGTCTGCGACCACTACATATGGAAAACCTCAGCGAATTGTTAAGTAAGTAAACTAATAATTTTTCATAGTTTATGTAAGCTTGGGCTTAATGCCCTGAGATAATCTGAGCTAGAGAAATTTTATCGTAGGCACGTACATCACTTTCCGGGTCAAGTTTGCCTACGATATCTGCTACGCTACAGTAGCCCAAGTGATTTCGTTACGTAGTATCTGATAATCATTGATATCCAACGTATCTATTTGTTCATGTACGTGAAACTCGTAGCATTCATTCTGATATTCTTAAAAGTAAGGAAAAAAGAGGGTCTACCATGATCTGTTGACACCCGGTGTATATATATATATGTATATATATATATATATATATTACAATAATATGTATTACTTTTATCAATGTGTATCTATGTGCTTATAATGTATTTATTTTATGTTTTATATTTTACATAATTTGTTGACATGTCCTATTTCACCATATTGTGATCGAAAGGATGAATAAGTTATTATTATTATTAATGCGCCTCTAATTTTGGTCATTAATTAGTATTTTTCCTTCTTAAGCAAATATCGAAAGTAAACATTGCATTTGTTTTTGATATGACATGCGGGAATTAATCTGGGCGTCTCCGTTTGTTCAACTATAAATTTATGACTAAAGGTTTGACGTGTTCGTACAGAATGGTTCCGAACTGGCGAATTTCCAAATTGTAAATTTCGTGAGAGCAATCACTTACTGGTGGACTATTAACAAGATTTTATATTTATTGGACCACTCAAAGTTCAGTCCGTATGATTTATTTTGTATATAAATTTGTAGAGGGCAAGGTAAGCAAAATAAATTTTAAGTTTAAGACATTTGTATATTGCAGCGGGAACAGTGAACATTATAATTCACAAATGTAACAGGGTAATCTATATGTGGACCGCAGAGTACAAACAGTGGATAACGTCAACATATTGTTACGTATTGTCGCGTTGGTGACTGATTTACCTCCAATATATGTCACATTAGGGGCTAAGTGAATACTTGGTAAATAAAACAAATGGTGTACTTACAATATACAGGGTGTTGCATCATGAGAGGGACATAGCTTAATAGGAGGCAGAGAACGTCAGTGGTAACCGGAACCTCCCATAGAAATGTCTCATTGGGCCTTCATTACGAAGTTACAGGGTGTTAAATAATTTTTGGCCAAACCTGTTTTTTGTCATAACTTTGACAGCGAATGAAACAACGGATTCATATTTGGTACGGCTAATGTACTAACGAGTCCCAAGAGGTACATGTATAAAAAAAATATATATCCAGGTCCGGACTCACTATAATTTATGTTTCTTCTTTGCATCAATAAGACATCACCCTGTATATATTTTTTTGAAATTTCGATACGATATTCGAAAAGAGCAAGAAAAAACAAACAAAATGGCCTATTTCATTTTTTTGTTACACCTTCGTGGTTATTTAAATACGTTGTTAAATGTACAAGAAAATGGATTACAGAACCCTATTAAATGAGAGGCACGTGAAATAAATAGTTTTATAACTAAAATTTGCAAAAATTCTATTGAGCCTAGGTGGTCTGGGTGAATCCTAATTCCGGCACGATTTAAAGGTCCATTTTGGTAAAAAACTGTGGTCCTAATAAGTAATCAGGTATGAAATAACAAAATTTTTAATCAATCACAGTAGGCTTGTTCAAAGAATAAAAGTGACAGATAATTTAAACCATTTAGGCCTAAGCAACCAGTTACTTTGATCAAGAAAATCATCAACATTTTATACTTAATAAAAATTGGAAAAGAGAACAAACTAAAATCTAAATAAATAAAATATTTTCCATTCAATTAACAATAAATAACAAAACAATAACTAAATGTGTTTAAAAATAAAACGTAATTGACACTAAAGTAAATTTTCAAAATGTCCTCCCCCACATTCTGTGCATTTTCTTGCGCGTTTAGGAAGGTCACCAATTGCTCGACGTATCATTTCTGGATTATTCCGTATTTCGTCGCAGGTTGTAACGATGCGCTGGATTAAATGTTGTCTACTTTCAATTTCAATGCTATAAACCTCGTTTTTTAAGTGGCCCCATAAAAAGTAATCACAAGGGTTACAATCAGGAGATCTTGGTGGCCATTCATGTGGACCCCCGCGTCCAATCCATCTATAGGATGGATGGGATACACATTGTTTAAGTGTTCTCTTACTTGAAGGTTAAAATTTGGTGGGGCCCCATCATGCTGAAACAACATGCCTCTTATACCGATATTTTCTAACATATTCGGTAAAATGTTTTGAAGAAAATCAAAGTAAATTTCACCATTCAATCTTTCTTCAAAAAAATGTGGCCCTATCAAATGTCTATTCACAAGTCCGACCCAAACATTTACAGAAAATCTGTGTTGCGAACGGCGTTGGCGTACCGCATGTGAGTTTTCCTGTGCCCATTTATGATTATTTCGTGAATTGTTTACTCCATCCCTTGTAAATTGTGCCTCATCCGTAAATAAGGTTCTGTAAATGACTGGGCGATGGTTAGATAACCAATGACAAAATGCCAGGCGGGGGATATCGTCGCCTTGTTGAAGACGCTGTACCTGCTGGATATGATATGGATGGTAACGTTCTCTTTTTAGGGTTCTCCATACTCGCCAATGAGGAATACCAGTTGCCAAACTGATTCGTCTAGTGCTCATATTTGGGTTTTCTTGAACTACGTTTATAATATTGTTTTGTTCCTGCACACCTTGTTGTAAAACACGCTCCACAACTGCAGAAGTAGGAAACTTTCCGTGTTGTCTTGCATACTGGAACACCGTACTAAAGGTTTTATGATTAGGGCATCGACGACCAGGAAAACGCAGCCGATATTCTCTTTCCGCCGACCTACCATTTCCATTACAGAAACCATAGATGAATATTATGTCAGCATATTCCACGTTTGTAAATTTTACTGGCATAGTTAAAATATTTTCACAAGTTTTCACTAACTAAATGCGGATTATTGACACATTAAATTACTAACAAACAATTATTCAACTGTTTAGGAGATTTCTTTTTATTATCTGTCACTTTGAACAAGCCTACTGTGATTGATTAAAAATTTTGTTATTTCATACCCGATTACTTATTAGGACCACAGTTTTTTACCAAAATGGACCTTTAAAACGTGCCGGAATTAGGATTCACCCAGACCACCTAGGCTCAATAGAATTTTTGCAAATTTTAGTTATAAAACTATTTATTTCACGTGCCTCTCATTTAATAGGGTTCTGTAATCCATTTTCTTGCACATTTAACAACGTATTTAAATAACCACGAAGGTGTAACAAAAAAATGAAATAGGCCATTTTGTTTGTTTTTTCTTGCTCTTTTCGAATATCGTATCGAAATTTCAAAAAAATATATACAGGGTGATGTTTTATTGATGCAAAGAAGAAACATAAATTATAGTGAGTCCGGACCTGGATATATTTTTTTTTATACATGTACCTCTTGGGGCTCGTTAGTACATTAGCCGTACCAAATATGAATCCGTTATTTCATTCCCTGTCAAAGTTATGACAAAAAACAGGTTTGGCCAAAAATTATTTAACACCCTGTAACTTCGTAATGAAGGCCCAATGAGACATTTCTATGGGAGGTTCCGGTTACCACTGATGTTCTCTACCTCCTATTAAGCTATGTCCCTCTCATGATGCAACACCCTGTATATAACCCTTTAGGAGCCACCCGTAGCAGAGGGGAGTTGGATCACGCACCATACACCAAAAAGATGATCTTCTTTTATATTTCAAAACCCAACTTCTCTATTACATTTCGAGGACTCAGCTAAACTATTTTTTCAAAGTTCTCCCAGCTGTTACTTTAGTCTTGCTAGCCGAAGTTCGCGAGTCAGCAATTCCATCCAGTGGCCTAGTTACTGGATGGCATAATTAAACGCACCAGAGCTGACTCGTCATTCTACTTGAATATTTTGAAATATTATATTATGATTTATAGATATTAATTTCTACGTAAGAATAAAGTAACATACTGGGTGTTTCAAATGAATAATGAAATAAATAACAATTACTGCGTGACAGTATTTACACCCGTTAGTAAAACCCCAAGCATGGATTCAATAATTGCAACACGAATAACACCAACCACTGTTTTAACAGTTAATAAACTTTCAATAATTATTCCTTTTAATTATTACAACATTAATTACTATTTCTAATCAATATAATTCACTAGTTGTCACTGTACTTTTTACTAGCCTGATCACTTTGTTCTTTCTCTTGATCTGATCACTTTACTCTTCAAGACTAATACTACTCCATACCGTTGGTTCTACTTCCTTTACACTCTCTGTGGCTCTTGTCCCAGATCCTTCCCTATTATTCTTGACCCATCCAAATCTACTACTACCATTATATTGTTAGCTTTTTCTCTCTAAGAGGGACTAACTTACGAAAACCTCTGCCTGTAAGGGAGTATACACATAATACTCCCTCTTCGTAAGCCTGAACATCCAGATCAGGTAATTTAGCATGTCAACATACTTCACAAGTATATCTAATTGCACAATTTTCATCTTTGACTTTCTGTCGACTAAACAAATAAGTCTTATCTACCTTTCCTTACCTACCTACCTTATTTACCTTTCAGTTCAAAGATCTACACTAAATCCAATCTAATAGAGATTTATTAATATTAAAAGTATACAAAACAGTTGCCTATCAGAGCCTGCTCTGGGACAGACCATGCAACCGAACCACCGCGAGTTGTAGGATCGGGCGGAACAAGTGTGGGTTGGCGAAAACGAACAATTGATAAAAAATAACCTAAACTCCTTTCGAACAAAAACAAATAAAAATAGGTATTAACATTAAAAATATTTCAAAAAAACAGAATCAACAAAACTTAAAATTACACAACATTTAAAATACTTATGGGCAAAATTCATTTGAACGAGGTGCCTTCCGCGAAATACGCCAATGCAGGCCTGTGCAGGGCTGGCCTAAACTTGAATTTTAAAAATTTTCATTTAGCAAAGATTATGATTTAAAAGATTTTAATGATGAAATGAATTTAGAAACAGAAATGTACAAAAAGAAACGAAGAAAAACAAACGCAACAAAAAGTGACAAATAGATAGGAAGAGAGGGACAGGAAAGATTTAAAGGTAATCAAAAACTTTCAGACAATAACCATATGTACTTACATAGTAAACAAAAATATAAAAATTGAAATATATTTATCTGAAGTAAATAAATGTTTTTAGACAATTGTTTCCTTAGATGCTGTAATAGAACTAGAACAGAGATACATAATAGTGTAAAAAAACATGACTGAGTTCCTAAGATATAAAAATATGTACATAAAACAGTGTGAAATGATTTAGCAGTTATACAAGTAAAATTCTGCTAGTTGAAAACAGTTTCACTTACAAAAACTGAATCAAAATGTGACACAGATCGTGCTAAATATAAACAAAATACTAGTTTTTATATAAAACTGTGAAATGGACATAGGCCATGTAAAAGTTTATAAGATTGCGGAACCCATATACGATCTACGCCCTCTATATTTTGTTTTTTACTTCACATATTTTAATTTTTGCTGTTCTTAAACTAACAGTAGGTCGAAGTGTAAACTGTATAAAATGCGTCTTTAGACATGTAAAATTTACGTATTAATGAGCAAGCCAATTTAATTTTGTGGTAATAACACTCTCCCCAGCACATCTCATTTCTTACGTCAGACAGTCTTACATTCAATCCAAATGCAAATTATTCCTCGTTTTACGACCTCCTGTAATTAGTTTAGAGTTTAAACTTATTTAGAGTACTTTTATGCTTCCGCCGCGCCGAAGTGCCCCTGTGAAACTTAAGATCGTCCTACATTGTGGCATTGTTCAAATTTGAATGTGTTCGCATAATTCAATAGAGATATGCCTCGCCAAATACACTTTGTCTAGACATTGATTTAGATCGTACGCCGTCGAACAAGTGCGAGATACGATAATCCAGACCATAGAAAAGAAAGCATCGTAAACATTTCCTTGGGAAGTAACTTGTGTTTGAAAGCTGTCTGCTTAAAAGTTTACTTACGTTTTAACTGCCAAAGTATTTGTTTGCAGCCGGTGTGGATCACTTCCTACGTATTATTTTGCCTGTAAGCCAACCGAGTGTTAAGTTTTCGATTTTCTGCTGTAAAGACGATAAGTATTTGTTGGGCTTTTCAGTGGCGTAGACCGGTGTTATATGTGGCAATTCTATTTCGTGTATGTAACGGGTTATCAAGCAAACGGTTCCATCTTCAGTATTGGGGATATATTTTTTAGTTACAAGAAATATTTATGTAGATTTTTACGGGCATTATAAATATGAAGAAGCAATTGAAGGCTACTCTGAAAATATATGAACCGGTCCCACAAACATTAAAACAACTCTACGGCAGTATATTTTTATACAAATATCTCACCTATTTTCTGTCTACAAACTCTTTATATTTACGTGTGTCTTTGGAGCATATATTTACAAGATACCAGGCGTTGAAAAAATATAATCATTTCAGTAGATGGACAAAGCCGCTTCTGGCACACCCAGTAGAGGAACACTAGGTCTGGTGCATATGACCACGATAGGCTAGGTTGGCTAGGTGCGCCCACCTATCCAAACTAACCTATCGTAGTCGTATATTATAATGCAAAAGAGTTAAACGGGATAAGATAATCTACCCTTAACGTAGAGAAGCCACAGTAAGTTACAAAAGAAAATATCACCCTGAGACAGTTTAACATAGATACAGTTATCTTTATATGGATGTGCTTATAGCATCTCGCTGTTTCTGAGGCAGTTGTAGTTTATCTACACAAATTCACTGGCCACGGCTAGTCAGCTCTTCTAGGAGGCAAGAGTCGTAGATAAGGGTTGTTGAGCCACTAATCAGAGTACCATACGATGGTGCGAGAAACTTGAGGCATGTGGACGCCATCGGCTCTAGTAGGTCAGAAAGATAATAGAAAAGAAATAAAATACGTTTACTCTCGTATATAAATAAATGTATGTATGTATATATGTACAGAAATACAGAAACGTTAAACAAAAGCTCTAAAATAGATAAGGTATATTTACACAAACAAACAATACGATACTTATATTTTCAAAATAATATGAAACATACGGCTTTACGATTAATTTAAAATTTCTAAACAAAAATCTAGTAAACATCACAATGTCTTGACACTTATTACATACAGAGACTAAAATTACTTTTGGTACTTATTAGCTTACTTCATAAGCCGACCACAGGGACGAGTGGTGTTGACACCAAATAAAAAAAATTGTGACAAATACAGAAACCAACAAAGTGGTGTCAACACAGATGCTCAATAGCACAAGATACAGTCCGTATGGACACCTATAGTTCAACTATGGTATAGCATTATACTAATACGGTTTAATCCTATATAGGCAAAGTAATTATATCGTTACAACAAACAAAATTTATGAAAAGAAATTACCGTACGAAGTTTACCCCGAAGTATCAAAATTAATTTAGTAAGCAGGCAAAAAGTACAAGACTGTGATAAAATTAGGTATCGTATTGTTAGGTCTAAAATTATGTACACACGCTTCAATCCTGCACACATAAATATATAAAATAATACACAAAACAAATATTGGAAAATGGTCGCTGAAAATTTCGTTATGGACCGGTGAATTTAGATCATTGATATTGTAATAGATACAGCAGTAAATAATCTAATAATGCAATAATAATAATAATAATTATCCCACTAATAATAATTCTCAATAATAATTCAATTAAAATGACTAAAATAGAAAAATACTACAATTAGAACAACTGCTATTATACATTAATAAATTTGTATTACCACATCTATTGAAGGAATATTAAATTATTCGGAGCTTAGGCTTAATGCAGCCGCATCGTTTGAAGGTTCGTAACGAAAAGAACGTGGCATGGGCCGTTCTAAATCAAATACCGGTAAGGCTAAGGCATAATTCAAACCATAAATTAGAAAAATTTATATGATCATGACTCAACGACCTGTTATTTCAATGTTTTCAAGATTCTAAATTTTGACTAAAAATGATTATTATAATTAGAAAATGAGAAAAGTACGGGAGCTCTCTTGACAGTATGCATACCACATACAAATGTAGCTGTGGAGAATTTGGATTGGCCGAGATGTCGATTCGCTAGAACTTCAAAATTTAAAACTTGTAACGAGAATTAACTATCTCATTTCAGTAGGCACCTAGCAAACTTAAAACTTATCGTATTAACATGTCTCAAATAGCCTTGGGTACAACTTTGCAGCTTTTTCTACAGGCACGCATCCCCCACGAACAACCCATGACACTCGCATGAACTATCCATGACACCCCATAAATACCTATAACACAGGTAATCACGAAATCAGACAAAGTGCCATCCAGTTCATGACGTCATTGAGAGTGTTCCTCTACTGAGTGTTTCTCTACTGAATGAGCCAGAAGCGGCTTTGCCTATCTACTTATTTCTTTAATTATATTTTGAAGAAATGTGGATATTAATATGAAACTTTGTGTATACATCACATGTGAGCAATTATATTTAACCGCCAGCTATATTCAGTTTCATAGATTTATGGTATGTCAATAATATTTTCGCCTGAAATTATAGTACACCACTGGATACATGTTTTTTCAAATTTATTTTTGGCTAAAATTATCTATTTTGACTTTTTACTGAACTAAGGTTATTATTAGCCTTATTATGTTTAAACTAAGAACGTGCCATATTGAAAAAACACAAACTCATCTCAAATTATAATTTTTATGATAAAATTTTCTTACATTTAGACGACGAATATCCTCCTTCACTTCCCATTATGATACACCCTGTGGATAAAAACTTAACTACGTCAATAACACCGGAATTTTGTTTGACTTTATCTAGATTATTATCCTTTTGAAAGTCCTATTTGTAAAAAAAATAACGAGTTATTTGAATAATAAAAACAACGAATTTAAGATAGAACGGATATGTATTAAAAGCAGCTGGAGATATTTCTTGTCACAGGAAATAATACTGACTATGCTGGCGCTATGAAGAGTATACATTAGAGAACTGATACAATTTTTATGAATTCCCCATTGAAGTTGTTGAGAAATTAGATAGGACGTAATGATCGAATCCGCAGTTGACATATGGCTTTAGACGACGAGGGAATGAGCCTAACATGAAAAAAGTTGTGATGGGATAAGGGGAATTTCGTAATTTCGTCTGAAGGGAAAATATTGCCTAAATGACAAAATAATCAAAATGAAATATATCGATATATACCTGGTGACAACGAGATTAGTCCCATTCCAATTTCTGAGTTGATTTTAGGAATATAATTTTGAAATTTTAGGATATCATTTGTGACACAAAGAGACACATTTTGCACCTATTAAGTGAAAAAAAATATCACTTCCGATCCAACCGGAAGTAGAAACAACTTTTGATTTTTAATTGCATTTGTGCATATTTAGATTCCACGTGAAATTCTATGTATCACAACTAGTTAATTTCTTTCCAAATAGCGTCATAAATTCGAAAAAGTGAAAAGCTAAATTAGCAACTGCAAGACTGTGTTCTCAAAAAATTTACCCAGTAGGCGTTGAATCTGATGTATCACCTTCATTTTTATTGTCGCATTTCAATAAAAGTTTATTTCCTGTCAAAATCGCTATTTAGAATTTGAAAAAAAAAATTCTAAAAAACATGAAAAGCAAATGGATTTTATTCAATTTTCTTAAATGGTAACCAATTTTTTTACTTGCATCAACAAAGCCCAAAATATTAACCTTTTATTTGATGTATAATACCTCTAATTTCGGTGCTAATTTACTTTGAAATTATTGGATTTCTGTAGATGCTACATTTACCAATTGGTATTGTTAAAAAAATACACAGACGTTAAATAAAATTTACAGAATTTATTAACAATTATTTATAAGATAGGGCAAAATAAAATTATAGCAACTGTTCAAAATACATTCCTTCAACTTCAGTACATTTTTGAGCCCTGATGGTTTTCCTTACTACCCGTTCTAACATTTGTGCAGTTATTGTTGCAACAGCTTGACGAATTTTGGTTTTCAACTCCTAGATGTTTCTCGAAGATGATAAATAAACTCCTTCTTTGACGTACCCCGACAGGAAAAATCCATAGGGATTAGGTCAGACGAACTGGCAGGCCATCATGTGCGCCTGTATGTCGAAATGACTCTATTTTGAAGTCTGTTTTCTAAATAATTAGAGACATCTCGAAGGTTATGTGGCG
This sequence comes from Leptura quadrifasciata, assembly GCA_963675555.1. NCBI lineage: Eukaryota > Metazoa > Arthropoda > Insecta > Coleoptera > Cerambycidae > Leptura > Leptura quadrifasciata. Next base: position 151,101,693 of record OY776677.1, on the reverse strand, counting down.
GGGCCCCATCTTGTTGGTAATAAATGCTTCTTCTCAAATTCATAGGTAATTCTCCTAAAAAGCCCTCAATTTCATTTTCCAAAAGTTCAGGTACCTAATTTCATTTAAAGTCCCTTGAAATAAAATAGGACCTATGATCCTATTACCAACAATTCCTGCCCATACATTTACCGTAAACACTCCTTGGTGATTTCCTTCTCTAAATGCATGTAATTAGTATTAACCAACCATTATTAACCAAGGCGTTTGACTCGGTGGACAGGGAAGTGCTCTGGAAAATCATGCTCCGCTTAGGTATCCCTAGAAAATTTGTGGAAGTATGTCGCAGTCTACATACAAACAACAACGCCCAGGTTATGTATAATAATGAGGCAACCGAACCTTTCCAAACCCTCACTGGAGTTAGGCAGGGATGTGTCCTGGCACCCCTACTTTTTAATTTGTTTACCACTGCTCTAACAATTATTGTTGACAACAAACTAACAGTCAGAGGAATAGGTCTCAGATACCGTTCTGATGGCGGTCTCTTTAACATAGGGCGCTTTAGAGCTTTCACGAAGACACGCACACGATTCATTTGTGATCTCCAGTATGCGGATGACTGTACACTTTTAGCCTCTACGCCGGAAGAGCTTCAAGAACTTTTAGATGTGTATGCCCAGAGCTATGATTCCTTGGGACTTAAAATCAACATTGGAAAGAGTAAGATTATGTCAACTCCTCATCAAGTGAACCAAATAGACATTACACTTAACGGAAATTCTCTTGAAGTGGTGAATCAGTTCAATTACTTAGGCAACGTTGTTAATGACAAAGCAAACATGGACAGCGAGATTCGCAATAGAATTAACGCTGCATCTAGAGCACTCTGGGGACTTAGAGAGAGAGTATTTGACAACCACGACCTTGCTTTGTCAACGAAAATGGCTGTCTACAGAGCAGTTGTCATTCCAACACTGCTATATGGATGTGAAAGCTGGGTCACTTACCGTCGTCATGTGAAAGAACTAGAACGTTTTCAGCAAAGACGCCTTAGAAGTATGATGAAAATCCGTTGGTTCCATCACATATCAAACGTGGAAGTACTCAGGAGAGCAAACAGCCTTCCAATTGAGGTGCTTATTTCATCGTATGCATGAAAACCGCCTTCCTAAATGTACACTTTATGGTGAATTGCTAAGCGGTACAAGAAGGCGTGGCGGTCAACGAAACAGGTTCAAAGACGCTCTCCATGAAAATCTAAAATCCTGCGGTATTCCAGACGAGCAATGGGAACAACTTGCAGCGGACAGAACCGAATGGCGAGGGGTTGTGGCCAGCTATCAAGGAAATGTTGCTGCAAGAAGGCCGAATCCAAGACCTAACCAGGTCTATGTTTGTCCTGACTGCGGTCGACATGTGCTCTCCCGAATTGGCCTCTATAGCCATAGTCGTGTGCACCGTAGATGAATGGAAATTACAATAGACTACACCTTTTACTTGTTTTTTATTACACACAATCTATCGACTGTAACATTTTTTTATACTCGGACTCGAGTAAAGGCTAATAATAATAATTAGTATTCATTAGTGCACCGACTTTCATCTGTGAATAGAATTCTGCGAACAATGTTTCTATTTTCTAGTAACCAAATGCAATATTGAACTCTCCTACCTGCATCAGCTTCATATAAATGCTGATGAAGTTGATATTTATATGATTTATATCCATGTTTTCTCAATATTCTCAATAGATCCTCGGCTAATATCAGAAGCACTTCCAATCTCACGTGTACTTGCATTTTTATTAATTTCCACGGAGGCGAAAATATTAATCTCTGTGGCCTCGTCAATAATAAACGTATTTTTATTTTAATGATTTTCATTTGGCTGAGCCCTAAATTTTTCTTCTAAAATCTTAAAATATTTTCTCCAAGTGTGATGCGTTGCAGGATACCGCTCTGCATATAACTTTCAGTCCGATATGCATTTCTTTTAGATTCCACATAAATAAGTAACATGTCCACCTTTTCATTTTGGGTAAATACCACAATTTTGTATTTTTATATTAGCAAATAAATCACGAATTAAAAAAGCACTACATAAACGTTATCAAATAATAACTTGGACAAATGTTTCAAAAGAAATGTCATTTTGTCATGGCACGCTTGTAAAATTTAATACATACATTAGTACATACGGTTTCATTAAATAACTGAAGAATAGCTTCTACAGAGATCCAATAATTTCAATGTAGATTAGTATTCAAACCAGATGTATTTATACATCAAATAAAAGGTTTAGGCTTTGTAGGTGCAAGTAAAAAATCCAAGTCTTATACACACTAAAACAGAATGTAATACTTTATTTCCTTTAATAATACCCTTAGTTCTCGTATACAGACTAAATCCTAATTTAATTTTTTATTCCCTTAAACAATAGGGTGGAGGTGGCTTTTCGATAGTAGAGGGGGTAATAAACGCCAAAATAAATTTTAGAGGCCCTTGATTTTCGGACACACACTAAATCCCAATTTAATTTTTTGCTCCCTTTAATAATAGGGTGGGGTAGTAGAGGGGTTGGCTAATGCCAAAAAAATTTTAGAGTCCCTTGGTTCTCGTATACGCAAAATCCCAATTTAATTTTTTATTCGCTTTAATAATAGGGTGGGGGTAGCAATAGGGGTGGTAGAGGGGGTTTTTAAACGTTTCATTTTTGTATACGCACTAAATTACATTTTATTTTTTACTCCCTTTCATAATAGTTTGGGGGCGGTATTGGGGGTGATAGTTGGGGGGTGGCTGAAGCCAAAAAAAAAATTAGAGTCCCTTGATTCTCGTATACACATTAAATCCCAATTTAATTTTTTATTCTCTTTAATAATACGGTGGGGATGGTAGAGGGGGTAGACTCCAAAAAAATTTTTTGAGACGTTTCGTTCTTGTATACACACTAAATCACATTTTAATTTTTTTTACTGCCTTTCGTAATAGTGTGGGGGTGGTATTGGGGTGATAGTGGGGCCGATGCAAAACAATTTTTTGAGACCTTGACTTTTCGTACAAAGTTAGTTTTCAATTCAAAATAGTGGTTTTGGGACGAAATGAACTTTTATTGAAATCCAATAACAAAATTGAAAGCGAAACATCAAATTCAATGCCTACTGGGGTGAATTTTTTGAGAACATAGTGTTACAGTTGCACTTAATAAGCGCAAAATGTGTTACAAATGATATGCAAAAATTTCAAAATATTATTCCTAAAAGTAACCGAGAAATTTGAATGGGACTAATTTCCTTGTCACTCGGTATAGTGCTATGTCTTTTATATACACACGCTAGGGTTACACTATTCTTCTAGGATTTAAGAGTATAAAAGAGTCGCACACTAAAAAGGTGTTTAAAATATTTTTGAGGAAAAGGAAATACTCAATAAAAACACATGCCCTTTACGCAAAGAAGGCATAAGGAAACCATTATAGTTCTTCAGTAAATGAGGATCCATGTGGACACACTATTTTCTGCTGTTAATAAGTGTTTCGTTTTAAATTCGCAGAAAATTAGCGGTGGATTTACTTCATAAAATTTATAAAACTTCTTGTCGAGCTTCCTAATTTGTGAAGTTGAAATATGACACAGGAGAGTGTACATAATTTCAAAGTTTGTAAACCTTTAAGGGCAAATAAATATAAATAATGTACCTAGCAAACAAGAGAGGGCATGTTAAAATTACTTTTAAATTAATGGCGGGTGCGCCGGGAGAGTGTAGTTTGTGATGCGTTGTAATAAATACGCGTAGCAAATAAGATATTGGCTGTATAACCTAGTACCAAAAGATTTTAACCTCACACTAAACTACACTACTACAAAGGGACAGTATTTTGTACGTCGAAGACTGTTAGTGACTACTATTTTTAAGGGGATAGTATGTAGTTAATCTTTTTAAGACAATGAAATAAAATATTATGTGATATTTTGAGTCTTATAAACTAGCATCCCTAGTTGAGTCACCCACTAATAGTTAGAACTGGTGACGGAATTACTATTACTTGCTCTAGCATTAATTACTTGGTGATTAATGTAATGGAGGATATAAAATCTGATAATTTTGATCCAGGAATATCAGGCCATTTTGCACAATCATGCACATGCCATATTAAAACCCAACATGTTATATATCCTCTACATAAGCAAATAACATATCATTCTTTTAATGATTGCTCCATTAGCGAATTTAAAACTCGTTTTGTAAATAGCTATGACCCTACTACAGTTACAAATAGCGGCAATATAAACTTAATCTTTGACAACTTTTTTGATACCTATTTATGGTGTTTTAATATATCGTTTCCTCTCCAAACTAAATAGTTACCAACAAATGATTGTTACAATAAGAAAATTAAATTCTCACAAGACTTGACAAAAAGATTAGGCGACTTAAAATTTTTAAATAAGATAAGGATAAATAATGCAGAACTAAATTAATTGAACAAGTGGAACTACTTTTATCCCAAGAAAATATTGATGTTCTATGTATCTCAGAAACCTGAATTAAACCCGAGGAATTTGATTACATGTTCTTTCAAGGATATAATATCTCTAGTTATTTCTCGAGAAATTCATATATACATGGAGGAACTCTAATACTGACTAGAAACTCAATAACCGCAGTTAGAAATAACTGATTTAGTTAATATAAGTGTAGAAAAAATCTTCGAATGCTCATCAGTCAAAATCACTTTTGATAAAGTTATATATTATATTATGTGTATTTATAGAGCCCCCCAATACTGATAATAAAGAATTTATGTTGATATTCGAGGAATCACTAAACATCATATTTAATAAAATTCGGCCTACTTATATCATAATTTGTGGTGATTTTAACATAAATTTTTTATGCAAAAATAATCATACTTTAGAACTTATTGATCTTATAAATTCTTATTGTTTGTACCCAGTATTTGAAGAACCCACACGTATTCAAGGTAATAATAAAACTGCAATTGATTATGTAATTACAAATTTTAACGATATTTTGTTAGAGAGAGATATTTTAGATACAGGTCTGTCAGATCATACCTGTCAAAAAATTAACTTTGAGGTGAATAACCAAAAAATAGTTGTCATACTTTAAGATCCTTTTCTAGGGCAAATATTTCAAAATTTAAAAATCTTTTAAGTTGTGGATTGAGGCACAATGTTTTAAACAGGCAGTCAGTAGAAGATAAATATATTGAATTTAATAACACTTTATATTCTTATTATAAAGTTATATATTATATTATGTGTATTTATAGAGCCCCCCAATACTGATAATAAAGAATTTATGTTGATATTCGAGGAATCACTAAACATCATATTTAATAAAATTCGGCCTACTTATATCATAATTTGTGGTGATTTTAACATAAATTTTTTATGCAAAAATAATCATACTTTAGAACTTATTGATCTTATAAATTCTTATTGTTTGTACCCAGTATTTGAAGAACCCACACGTATTCAAGGTAATAATAAAACTGCAATTGATTATGTAATTACAAATTTTAACGATATTTTGTTAGAGAGAGATATTTTAGATACAGGTCTGTCAGATCATACCTGTCAAAAAATTAACTTTGAGGTGAATAACCAAAAAATAGTTGTCATACTTTAAGATCCTTTTCTAGGGCAAATATTTCAAAATTTAAAAATCTTTTAAGTTGTGGATTGAGGCACAATGTTTTAAACAGGCAGTCAGTAGAAGATAAATATATTGAATTTAATAACACTTTATATTCTTATTATAACGCATCATTTAAATTTATTACAAGGAATCTTGATGAAAAAAATAATAAGTGGATAACTGCCGGAATTAAAGTTTCATCAGTTCGCCTTAAAGAACTTTATAAATTACTAAAAAATATCATTATCAATGTGGATTTTTATAAATCTTATAAAACTATCTACAATAGAGTTATACGTCAGGCAAAAAAATGTATTTTGATAACATTATAATAAACTCATCTAACAAGTCAAGCGCTGTTTGAAAAGTAATTAATCAATCAGTCATTGCTAATGAATTCAATAAATATTTTTTAAATATAACAAAATCCTTAAATGATGATGATGATGACCAAATGATAATTTAAATAAGATTCGACCTGCAGCACGTATGATTGAGAATTCAATCTATTTAAAGCCTATCAATGCATCCGAGGTTATTAATGTAATAAATGGTCTAAAAAACTCTAATTCAATTGGGCCAGACTTTTTTTCAGTCAAAATTATTAAAGAGTGTGCAAGTTTACTAGCGATACCTTTAACTGACATCATAAACCACTGTTTCACTGAAGCCGCTTTTCCTGATTTATTAAAATTATCTAAAGTCATCCCGCTATTTAAAAAAGGTGATCGTAAGCAACTCTGCAACTATCGCCCAATAGCAATTTTATCAGTTTTTTTTCAAAAATTATTGAAAAATTAATTGCAATAAGATTAACCGAATATTTAGAATCAAATTCAATTCTTTCTCCAAACCAACATGGTTTTAGAGAAGCCAGATCCACCATCTCGGCATTAGCTAATTTTCTTGACTTTATCTATAAAAATATTGATAGTGGTCACAAAGTTGTAGCATTATTTATTGACCTTTCTAAGGCATTTGACTGCGTAAACCATGAGACTCTCCTAGATAATATTGAGAAATATGGTATACGTGGTCAATGCAAAACACTGTTAAAATCATATTTATCTAACCGGAAACAATATGTTGATATTCTTGGTTCAAAATCCGAAACGCAAAAAATAGATATTGGTGTGCCCCAAGGCAGTGTCCTGGGACCATTACTTTTCCTCCTTTACATCAACGATTTGGATAATTCTTTAATAATTTTTTTTGTGCATTTGCTGACGATATCTCTATTGTTGTCTGTGACAAAATTCTAGATAACGTAATTGATAAGATAAATTCTGCCTTGATTAATATAAGTACCTATTTTTATGACAAAAAGTTAGTAATGAGCTCTTTACACTTCCAGTCTACTGTTAAAACTAAACAGAAAGTCATTTAAACAAGTAACTACCTTTAAGCTGTTAGATATCAACATAGATATGTCTTTAGATTGGAAATCACACGTCTCCTTTATTTGTAGCAAACGTGCTTGGAATTGTTTTGCGTTAAAAAGATTGAGCCACATAGCAAACATTAATACTGTTAGAAAATTCTATTTTTCTAGTTTGGAGTCTAGACTGCGGTATGGTATTATCTTGGGAAATCATCTTCAGCAAGTCGCATATTTGTACTGCAAAAAAGAGCTATCCGTGGTATGTTCGGTTTAAACTATAGGGAGTCGTGTAAATCGACATTTATCAATCAGAATATTTTAACATTACCGTGTCTTTATATATTCGGAATCTTAAAATTTGTTAAAAATAACTTGAACATTTAATTCTCTTAATGTAAATCATGATTACCCCACACGACATGGATATAATGTGCAGTACAATATACATAGACTTGAAATATATAGATAACCCATATTACATGGGATGTACACACTATAATAAGCTAAGTATTGATATAAAAAGTATAATTAATACCAAAAAAATTTTCTCAAAATTAAAAAAATTTCATTCCATTGAGGAATACTTAATGCATTAAATTTTTTCCTTTGTCTTCTCTCTCTTTATTTTTGTTTTTCTTTCATATTTCGTTCATAATGTATTCTTTAGTAGTGTAATTCTACATTTGTACCTTGACTTGTCCTATATCGCCTTGTGATTTATTGGATGAAAAAAAAAATTGATCAGTACAAAAACCTAAAAAAACACAACTAAATTAATAAATGAAGAAGACCAAAAGCATGTCTCTCAGATCATTAACAAATCCTCAAATAAATCAAAAACCCTTTGGAATTTTGTAAATAACACGCTTGCAAATAACAAAAGAAACTATTTATGCTCTGAATTGATCATAAATAAGTACATTGTATCTGCAACGCAGATTATTGCCGACTCGTTCGGTGAATATTTTTCTAGTGTAGTAAGAATTAAACTAAATACTAATTTTCAAAATTCATTATACACAGAATGCACAAAATCAAAATATAATAATATTTCAATGTTCATAACAGCAGTTACTGAAACTTAAGTATTGCATATATATAAATATACTCCCTGATAAAAATTCATGTGGATTTGATGAAATGCCGATTTAAAGATGCTCACGTGAGATTGTTGGTCCTTTATCTGGTATAATCAATGCTTCCTTTCCTTTGGGTGAATTTCCAGATACTTTAAAATTGGCGTCTGTTATACCTATTTTCAAAACAGGTGAAACTAGTAATATGGATAATTACCATCCCGTATCAATCTTAATCATATTTTCGAAAATAATTGAAGGGATAATTAGTGATAAACTTACGGGATTCTTAAATAGTTATAAATTATTAACAACCGAACAACTTGGTTTCAGAAACAAATTTTCGGCAGAAACGGCAATGATCGAATATATACAGTTCATTAACAACAAAATGAATAATGGCGAATGTGTAGTAACTGTATTTTTCGATTTGTCACATGCATTTGACGCGATTGACATTAGTTTTGCAGGTCAAAAATTAGGTGTACTGGGTATAAGAGGAATAACGAATGATTTAGTAGTATCATGCCTTAGTAGTAGACAACTACAAATCAAATTTCAGGGCGCGAAATCTGCAATATATGATATAGATATAGGAACTCCTCAGGGTAATACTCTAGGGCCTCTTATTTTTTTAATGTATATAAACAGTCACCCGGATCATATTTTGGATGGTAAAGTGTTTTATATGCTGATTACAGCTCCATTGTGATACAAGGGAAAGATACATAATATTAAAATAAGTAAGTAATATTAAAGGTAGATACAATTCTTCATTCGTATGATAATTGGTGTTAAAGAAATCGACTAATGATAAATTATGACAAGACTATTTATATTGAATCATATAATGTTTACCGACCAGGAACGGATTTTAATTTCTCTTTAAATGGCCATACATAGTGGCTTTTCCACCAAATTTTTAGAAGTGTTCAGAGATAAACACTTATGGTGCTCCATCTTAAGCTGTAACAGAGTGGTTTGGGATCAAGCCACGATATTTGATTTACCATACAACCACACTTGTCGGGAAACTTTCAAGAATTAAAAAATATATAATTTTTATTTCTCATGCTAAATATTACACATTGAATGCACGAAAGTTAAGCTAAATAACCAAATAACATTTTTCTAAATTTTCTTCAGTAAGTTCTCCAATTTTTTTATTTTCAATAATTTTTCAATCCCACCACGTAACTTTTAATTTTTATTCTAATTATAATTTTGTTTCTATATTCTTTTGTTTAATTTTCGTTAAAAAATACTGCGAGGTTCCCTACAAAGCGCATAGTAATAAATTCAAACATACTGATTTTGTGCCATATCGTCTGCCAAATTTAACTTTTCAAGTCCCTAAAACAAACATAATAAATATCGCGGAATCTCTGACATTAAGTTATAAGTTAAAGGTTTACGGTCACCGCACTACACGCAAGCTTGAATCGAATGTCCATATCGGATTTCAACAATTTCTGAGCTATTTTTCAGTTAACAAGTCAGACAATTCTTGGAGAGGTTTCTAAAGGCAATAAAATGAAATTAATAGGTCCTGGGAGTATTCACCCGGACGTTTTCCTTTCTTACAGACTCTCGAAATGTATTTGAAACCTACACAGGGCCCGTAGGAGTACAATTTTGTCTTAAATGGGTGAATGTACCGAGTCTTCAAACAGATTTAAAAACCTCTGTTACACGGTATTTTTAATAACAGCTGATAAATTTATTAATAATAATAATAATAATGCATCTTTATTAGCTAAAAATATGTTTGTATTCTAACATCGTTTATCGTAAAATCACATAACACATAATTCTTTTCTAATATAAGTAACACATAACTTGATGAAAGTATTATATTTTTCACAATATTTTACTTCATTTGGTAAACTGTTGAATAACTGAATGCCCTTACAGAACAAAAATTTCGATTCCATTAAATTTTCATGCCTTTCTACCACTACATATCATTTACACTACGAGTGTTATATCCATGAGTATCTCGTCTCAATTTATCACATAAATACCTTGGAGCCATACCATGTTTTATTTTAAATATAAATTGTAGTGATTTTAAAACTATACGTTGTGTAACGTTTAACAAATTTAAAACATTTGAGATTGTATCTATAGGTGTATATTTGTTACATTTTAATATTATCCTCATAGCTTTGTTTTTCATTTTTTGAAACTTTTGTATATCATTATTGTGTATTTATATGATTTGAAATTCTACGTAAAGAATAAATCTTTTCTGCAATTTTTTTTGCAAATGCCATTTTTTAAATGGAATGCTATATATATAATAATAATAATAATAATCGTCTTTATTTAGTAAATGCATATACATACATTTAACCTATATTTAGGGCGAAGTTTAGCCTATATGGCTATTCTAACACTTAACCCTAATCCTAGTTTATGTAATATTAAACCTATATCTTATAAAAGACCAGAATAGGACAATAATACATATAAAACAAGCACAAGTATGGAAATAAATAACACTATTTGTAAATAAAGAGAAATGCACATACACAAATATGAATATATACAACATACATGTAAGAATTTGGTATTATAAAAAATAAGTACGATAATTAACAAAATATTAATAACCATAAAAAAAGTAGGCATTGATGTAATGGCAATGATCATTGGAGAATAATATAAACAGGTATGTAACAAAAACCGTAATAAAACATTTTTTATGAGTTTAGTAGGAAACATTTAAGGTGGTAACGAAAAGAATTAATTGAATAAATTTTAAACGTATTATGTAAGGAATTGTATTGCTTAACAGCATTAAATGTAAAGGATTTTTGAAATTGTATATCAGTACATTTTTTGAAGCCTCTTTCTAGGCTCTATTCATTCCTATATTAACGTTGAATAATAGGCCTATCTCGCTGCTTAGTTCGATTTCCAAAATCATTGAGAGAATTGTGTTTGACCAGATAAATAATTTTTTAACATCGTTTGCTAGTGTACGACATGGATTTAGAAAAAATAAAAGCACTGTTGTAACACAGTTTATTAGTAAATTATATGAAAACCTGGATGGTAATAAAAAAAATTTAAGTCTTTTTATGGACTTAAGCAAGGCTTTTGTCTTCGACAACTACACCTTACTTAAGGAAAAATTAAATGCCTATGGATTGCGAGGAAAGATAAATGATTGGTTGACATCCTACTTATATAATAGAAGACAAATTGTAGACATAAATGGCACCTATTCCAATGAGTCATATGTTAATGTCGGAGTCCCCCAAGGTTCTATTTTGCTAATTGCCAAATTTACTAAAATATTCCCATGATCTGATACTCTCGGAGTGTGTGAACTTGGTAAGTTATATGCTCATAGTTAGTTATAACTAAATCTATTATTGTTCAAATGTGCCCCGCCGAGCGCTGAATTACAAGTTATAAGCCTGGCGCGTTAAGTGTAATAATTGCATATTACCATCAAAACGCTAATGCTTCTATTGCAATTGCAATTTATAGAGGAGTTTGCGACTAAAAATATTATGTTTTAAATCTATTATTGTTGCCAATTTATTTATTATTCGTGTAGGTTCTTTAATCAATGACTAAAGAAAGAAAGAATAAACCTCTTTTGTGAAATCTGTTGCAATTTATTAGCGTAAAATGTATTCTGCGACATCTATATTAAAATCTCCCATTAAAAGTAACTGCTTATCGTTAAACTCATCGATGAGTTCCCCAATTACTTTTAAGAAATCTGCATGGCTCGAATTAGGTGACTGATATATACCAATCAGTGTATAATTAACAGCACTTATTTGAAATGGAATTGCAAGAACCCAAAAAATTTCTTACTGTTGTAACATTCTTTATTAGTTTAAAATATAACTCTTTGTTCAGAATAGAATGTAGAATGAAAACGGAGTTTTCATAACAATTACTTGGTAATACTTTACTGACGAAACATCATTGTAAATGTCTTTAGAGTTTGCACAATACTGATGACATTCGAGAATAAAATATCTATTTTTAATAATAATATGAAGCATGGTATATATAAACTGTTAGATTCTCTGTACTAAATTCTGTTAAATAATTTTAAAGATATTTTCATCGTTAGGCTACAGCTAGGCTTGGTAAATGGATTAACTTTTAGCTGAAAGGGATTTTTTGGAATGGAACAGTAAGCGGAAAAAATCTAACGAGTGTAAGAAAAATAAGGGGATTAAAGCGATCCCATCTAAATAGTCGTATAAATAGTCCCAAAGGTGAGTTGCTAGAAAGTTAAGGACATAATTCAGTAACACTCGCCTTGAATTTTCCCACAGAGGTTACGCTATTGACTTACGATTACTGTCTTCTGAGGGTGAAGGCTGCGGAGTTGGAATATTTTATAGGGAAGTTTTATCTAGAATTGAAATGAAATCGTTCGCTATATAAAAGGAATCTCTTGCTACACTTGTTTTATGATATCAAACAAATATTTTATAAATAGGCGAATGAAATAAAGTAAATGTTTCTGATAACTAAAACCACTGTTAATTATTTTCTCGTAGAGTTGTTTTTACTAAACATTTATAGTTATGTAATCTGTCATAGTAAAGGAGTGTGGTTCATAAAGAGATATCAATATTTTCTTGATTTATTAGAACAGTTGTTAATACACTGCTCAGCAAAACGCAGCAAAATCGTACTGATTGGAGATTTTAACATTAATTCCACTGGACGTGGAAGTATAGTAACGCAAAAAAAAAAAATGAAAATAGGCTTAAAATGTCATGAAACGTTGAGATTTTAAATTTGAGAGAATTTTTTTTTCTGTCTGTTGATCCGTCTGTCTGTAATTTCTTTTGTGCGCATGTTTACTCTGGAACCGTTTATGATTTTGACTTGAAATTTAATACACTTATGCATTATAACGAGATCTGGAACTAGATTATATTTTGATCTAATTTCGTTGAAGGGTTCGGGGATAAATGGGGTAAATAAGGGTAAATAGGCAAAGCGAGCAGGTAAGAGTCCATGTAATTGCAATTTAGGGCATGTACGAAAAGTCAAGGTCTCGAAAATTTTTTTGGGCATCAGACACCTTCTCATTATCACCCGCAATACCACCCCCTTGCTATTGAAAGGGAGTAAAAAAAATAAAATGTGATTTAGTGTGTATACTAGAACGAAATGTCTCAAATTTTTTTTTTTGCGTTAGCTATCCCCTCTACCACCCCCGTTGCCACCTCCACCCTATTATTAAAGGGAATGAAAAATTAAATTGCGATTTAGTTTGTATACGAGAACCAAGGCACTGTAAAAAATTTTTGGCATTAACCACCCCCCTCTATGTACAAAGACTTGCATTGATAATCTTCTTACAAACCTGGCAGAGGATAGCTATGAGACTGGGGTCAAGTAATTATTATAAAAGAATACAAAACACATAGAAGCAACTTAGTCAGAAGAAATATTAATGCCAAGGGCATTGGCAAGCTAAGATTAAATAATATTGAGGAGCTTATTTGAAAACTTTAAATATAATGCAAAATTTTTTATCAGTTTTTTTTGTTTAATACTTATTCATCCCTCATTAATAAAGCGGACAGCCCCTGGGGCCATCCTATTTTAAAAATAAGTCTTAAATTTGTTTTAAATTCAGGGAAATATCGCTTTTATAACTACAATTAACCAGAAATTATTTAAAAATTACATTCTTAATTTCATTTTCAAATTTATGCAAGTATTAATTTTACAACAGAAATTATTTTCTCAATACCAAATGACAGCTGACTTCAGGGCGCCGTTACGTTTTAACTTATTGGGGTAGTAAGTTGTACATATGCCAAGTGCCACTATAAAATGACTTGTAACATGGTTATTACTTCTTATCTAAAACTTGGTAGTTTTAAAAACAAGACTAATGCATTAGTAAAACCAGGAAAGCGTCGAGAATTGTGTATGAAGTGAATAGGGCAACTTTAAGCAAACGTATAAGACGAAGATAGGGCAGGATACCGGAGCCACGTCTCATGTGTCAAATATACAAGCCACGTTCAGGATATAGGGGAATTGGCACTGTGATTTTGGAACCGCGTTATTGGAAGAACAGAATAAAAGCCAGGCCATGCTATACCTCCAGGCAGAACTGATAGAGGATGCTTGCCGACGTTTACGAGCCCTCTCGGTTTGCCCGGAAGAATACTTATTCCAGTAAAAGCAAATTTCATCGAGGATGTTTGTCGTCGATTTTTGAACCCTCTGAATTTGCTAAGAGATACTAATTGCAGGACGATCCAATACTCGAGCCCGCTTAGTTCTCTAAAGACATCAATTAATTCTACGAATAAATCCAATCTGGCTACTAAAAGATTTGGACTGCTAGAACATAACTTGGCAATTTACACGACAACAATTTCACCAACATAACTATTTAAGTATCAAACCTATTTACTTCTCTGCGGTATTATTTAATATTGACTTTACATTCTGGTTTGGGGGGGATAGGGGAAATTGGCTTATTTGTGGTACTAAAAGAATATTAGTTTTTTTAATGAAATACTAGCTTTGATTTTTAAACTATAAAGAATATTATATTACCAGTTATTCAGTTATGATTTCATTCACGAATTTAATTCATAAAATTTCACTTTCTGAATGTTTTACTAGGGAAATTTGTGTTTGCAAAATAACAAGTTTATGTTCAAGAACTATATATTTAGAGCTATGCAATAACAAGATATTTTATCATAGACTCGTCAAACTTCATGTTAATAATTATTCTGCAGTTTTTATAAAACAAATAGTTGACTCTCATGTCCACCTCATGTAGTAGTGTAGGGATATATTATGATTGAAACACGATATTATAACAGAAACGTGTTTATTTTACTAGAGCGTACAACGTACTAACTGCCAACTGCCTTATCTATTTATTACACATAAAAACAGGTACACAACAATGATTAATAAACAACTACAGGGCGATAACGCCTGGAACTCCAGCACTCATCTCTCGTAAGATTTTTCAAGAATGCTTTATATTTAAAATACACTAGGAATGTTTTCCTACTGTAACCACAAGGTTGTCTAATTGTTTAACATCTACCGACAATGGAATATTATCTTCACATGAATTCGGTGTAGGTTTGAAACATTGGCTACGGCCAATTGGCTGGTTCTGTTCTCCTGTTGGGCTCAGTTACAACGAGGGATGTCAATATTTCAGGCAGTTGCCTGGTCACTTGTTCGATTGAAGGGTGATGCAACCGCATTTTCTTACCTTCTCAGATTCGTGGCTCCGTATGTTTGACAATCATAGGCAATCTTCTGGTTGCTTTTCTATTTAATTACTATAGGGAGATTTCCCCAGCATTCTAAAGGATTTTATGTGAGTGTAAATTCTCACCTCAGCAAGATGAATATGATTATCTGAAAGATTGTTTCTACTCTAATTTCAATCAATAAACAATGCATAATTAAAGGATATTTCCTCAACACTCTATGATATTTTACATCAGTATTTAATGCTCATTTCTCAACTTAATTTTGACATGACATGATTCTTGTCTTTGTATAAACCATTATTACCTAGCGATTGCTAACAGCTCTATTATATATTATCATTATCAGACCATTACCACAACCCTAATTAATATTAAAATAATACAGCACACTTTTGTATAAGTTCTTGTTATTGCATCAAAACACTCAGTATATCTATAGTATGGTCATTACTATAGCAGCGCAAATTTTCCTATTATAATATTTAGATAATTGTCTCAAATATTTGGATTACTTTTGATTTCATGTTCGACTATTGTTGCATCAATTTATATAAAATAAAATGGGTTTTTTTACTATTTTTTCCCATCAATTATTGTCTTATTGCTTTCACCTTTACCTTTTTCATCACACAAGTATTCAACTAAATAAATGATTTCATTCCAATCAAATAAATTAGAAAACAAACTTCAATTATAAATGTACAGTGCAATCTTGCGTAATAAAACACCACATAATTAACATAAAACATTAACTATGTTTCTCAAATAATAGACAGTGTATCCAAACTTACAGTGTATTTAAAATAACAGAGTGATTAATTTCCTCAGGTATTGCATCAGACAGAAACAAGTAATACCAAACTTTATATCAAAGAACTTGGGG
Organism: Leptura quadrifasciata; assembly: GCA_963675555.1. Lineage (NCBI taxonomy): Eukaryota > Metazoa > Arthropoda > Insecta > Coleoptera > Cerambycidae > Leptura > Leptura quadrifasciata. The sequence continues at coordinate 151,085,452 of OY776677.1, read as the reverse complement.
TAATTATAAAGGGTTACTAAACACACACAACGTAATTAAGGTCCTAACTACATAAAACTAGACGATCACGTAAATGGCCAATTTGTTTATTTATCTTGACATAAAATTGAGATAAATCACTACTGGGTAGGAATTAATAAGTTCTTGATCGCTTCACGATTAAGGATTTTGATATTAATTAACTTCCCTGGGGTTGAGATGTTTCACTGGTTCACGTGACCAGAATTTTATTTATAATTAATTGGGGTGGGCTTCAACATCTTCACTAATAAACATTTTCCATTAAAAATATGTAAAATTAATAGTAATTCACCTCTTCAGTGCTCCGATGATTCACTCAAAAAATGAGAAATAAGTTATCCTGTATAAAAACTATTTCTTAATTGGATGGAATCTGCGGTAGGTTCTTGATGAAACATATGCAATAGAATAATTATAAATATTCAAAAGAATAGTTACAATACGCACTTGGTTTATTGTTTCATTAGTTTTGTTCAGATTTCTCTGACATATGTTTCGGCCTTGCGACCATTATCAAAGAGTCTTAAGTCTTTTTAAGACTCTTTGATAATGGTCGCAAGGCCGAAACATATGTCAGATAAATCTGAACAAAACTAATGAAACAATAAACCAAGTGCGTATTGTAAATATTCTTTTGAATATTTATAATTATTATAAAATTATTTCTAACTGCACGAAGAACTTTCAGTTATATATTTTAAAGACGTACTGCAAATCTTAAATAGTCGCTCCAAAAAAGCTGATTATGATCGTTTTATTGTCATCTCTGATAATAAGGCTCGAGATAGTTGAAGGTTAATTAATTTTGAGCGCAACAAATCGACGTTGAATGCCCTTGAACATAATATCTCATCCAACAATTTTAATAATTATTTCAGCACTATAATTGATAACTTTATTAATCTGCTGCCTACAGTGAATATTACCCCAACAGATTATCTAAAAAATGGACCCTGTTTTAATTTCTTCTTTTTCCTTCAACCGGTGACTACTGACAATGTTGCTAAGGCGGTAAAAAATTTAAGTAATTCTAATTGTACAGGTATATATGGCTTAAATAGTCGGATTTTAAAAGAAATCCTTGGCATAATTTTAATCTCACTTAAACTGCTCATCAATGCATGCATTAGTGAAGATCGTTTTCCAGATGTCCTAAAAGTAGCCAAATTACTATCTATTGTAAAAAAGGAGATATCAACATTGTTAATAGCTATAGACCTATATCTAACATCCCAATTTTCCCAAACATTTTTTAAATTATCCTTATAAAAGGCTCTTAATCATGTAAATACCAATAATATATTAAACTGTTGTCAGTATGGCTACAGAAATAAATGCTCCACACTGGGCTCTCATGAAAATTGTGAGCGAGTCGAAGGCCTTGAAGTTGATAGGCGATTAGCCTATGCGATCTCTTTAAGGCCTTTGACTCTCACGAGATTTTTGTGGAGAAGTTCAACTATTATGGCATCAGGGGTTCACCACTGAATCATTTCATTTTTATCTTAACAGCATGAAATAATGTGTATCTATTGGCAATACTTTCTCTGAATTTTTTTTGAAATAAAACATGGAATGCCTCAAGGCTCTGTTCTGGGGCCCGTATTATTTATTTTATACTTGAATGTTTTTTCTGTTTCATGTCGCCTACAAAACGTATTGCCTATGCAGATGATACCTCCATACTCGATTTTAATTTTAGCTATAGTAATTTAAATTCTGGTAGCCTTATAATAATAATAATAATTTATTTCATCCATGAAGATCATCATAATAATATTGGAAAGGTCACTTTACAATATATAATATATAAAACAATAAATACAATATTATTTACCTCAGTCTCAATGTATAAATAAAACTTAATAATAGAAGTTATTTTGTTAAAATAAAAACACAAATATTTAAATAGCACAAAGTAATCAGTACAACGGGCCAGTGATTGGTTTTCGGCAAATAACTTAACCTAATACGGACAAAACTCAATAGATTATATTTTCTACAAATAATTCAATAGTAAATAATAACAGCGTAAATATTCTGGGCGTCATGTTGGATGACACTCTAAGGTGGTTCAGCCACATATAATAGAGGAATTATCCAATAAATTGTCAAGTATAATTTGTCTTTTAATTAGGCTAAAAGCGTTTCTTTGTTTTGGTGCCTTAAAAAAGTACTATTTCGCCATATTCCACTTCCATATTACTTATGCAATTCTTCTATGGGTTGGTGCATCTCAGTCTATAAGAATTTTTTGATTACAAAAAACAGCAGTCAGATTAATTATTGATAATGCTGGCTAGCGAGACCACTGTCAACCAATTTTTAGAAAATTAGGTATAATGCCGATTCCTTCTTTGTGTATGTATAGTACCTTAGTAGAAATACACAAAAATAAAAGCACATTTGCAGCTAATTCTGATTTCCACAATTATACAAGATCTGCCTCTCGATTGAGACAGCCTCGCCTCAGATTAAAAAAATCAATAAAAAGCACTTTAAATCTTCAATTATATAGTCATATTCCTGATGACATAAAATCTCTCATCTCAGTTGCTTCAAATACAAGATGAAGAGACACCTTTTAAATTATTGCTTTTATTCTGAAGAAGAATTCTATAATACTGTATTTCAAAGTGTTGTTGTCGTTTGTTGAACTCTCACTGTTCTCGTCAGTACACTCTATCCCACTTTTTGAGACACACTGTAAAGCACTCATGATATATGGCATCGTATGTTTAGTAATTTATTTACGCTGCCACGATTGTTGTAAGTGTATAATATGCTACGATTTACACGTACATAAACAAATAAATACGTTGGATATTAATGATTATAAGATATTACATAACGAAATCACTTGGGCTACTGCAGCGTAGCATATATCGTAGGACACAACCTATCCCGGATAAGTGATGTACGTGCCTACGATAAAATTTCTCTAGCTCAGACTATCTCAGGGCGTTAAGCCCAAGCTTACATAAACTATGATAAATTATTAGTTTACTTACTTAACAAATCACTGAGGCTTCCACACGTAGTGGTCGCAGACGAAATAATGACACTTTCTTTAAAAATGAAATGCACTATATTACACAATTTACAGATATTGGTTCCCTAGCATGTAACCTCGCGATGTTCAAAAGGTGTGGCAAATTTCTCGATTAATAAGTTATAACATTAATAAAATGCCTCGTGTAGCTACACATCGGTTTACAATGTCCTCATAAATGATCATAAATTCTGCCACACAGGTCTGATTTAAGGAACCTCCTTAAATAAATATAAATGCATAAATGTTTAAATATATACAAGTTAAAATACAAAAAAAATATGAATCGAATATAACCGAGTCGAACCACTGAAGGTGGTCCCCGGTAAGTAAAACAACAATACACTTATTTAGGGTGGTACGATACCGACTTCGAAGAACCTGTAGCTCTACGGAGATGTCTTCGGGACAAAAGAAATGGACCCAAGGATGGGGTTGATTGTAGCCTTTCCAGCCCTGGAACTTTCCACTGTGTGTGGATGCCCCGTCCGTGGAACCCTAAAGATATCACGATTTAACTTTCAAAGTCAGAAATGCACGTGAAGCGTGCCTAATGTGAGCAATTCTGACATAACCTACAAAAGAAGTATAATTTACCTCACTGATGAGGGAACAATCCACCAATACTCCTCGAAAGCCACGGTCGGCTGAATGGGATCGAGTCCGCCTTTCATGTTGACACGGTATTTCCAAAGGAAAGCCTGCAAATTTGCGAAACACGTGGGTAGAGAACGGGTAAGATGGCGTGAAGAGGTTAGCTTACCTTGTGTAATTAAATATCCTGCTTCCGCAGATAAAATTTACTCACAACCACAAAATATTCCGCTAAACGGAACAACAGATTGAGGAAATTTTCTTGCGTTGATAATTCCAAAATCCACCAGGATGCCTTGGATAAACCGAAGTTCACAGAATTATCAACTACCTACCACGCCAACAAAAATGGTTCCTTCCTTTTCTCTCTGCTGACCACGTGCCGCACATATATCGCCCTCCCGTGGAGAATAGCGAAATGTGTTACGGACGTAGCGGTTGTTATTATGCGGCCCACAAAACGCTAAGGCGTATGGTGGGTCGCATACGCTAGAGGTCCGCAACAAATATCTAATTATAATATATACTACTATTCATTGTTGTTGTCTATATACAACTTATTACGTTAATAATTGACAACACTATATTTCTATGTTGTGAATATTCATTTGTTCTTGTCTTTTTTGCACTTAAATTTTATTTGTATTTATATTGTCTACATTTAATGGCACACTTTTATATAAACTTGCCAAAAATTTTTTTGTGACGGCTAAATAAATATTTTTATTTCTAAAGATACAGTAACGACACTAATAATTGTTCGCACCGCTATTTAACATACAGTGTGTACATAAATCTATGTCTTCTCCGTTTCTGCGGAAGATATGAAGTGTGTAACTCAATTCTTTGAATTCTGTTATTTGATGTGAGGACCTTTCAACGTATTTTTATCTAATGTTGGTATTTCTTCTGACAAGTTGTTTATATAATTATCTATGCTTTATATTATGGAAACTTGGTTCTGGATATTATAAGAGTTAAGATCACTTAAGATCAAGTCTTTACATAAGTGCTCAGTAATATAGATGAATTTATTATCATTTTTATAATGCTCGATACGAAAAATTACACAATAAAAATAATCTTTGTTCAAATCTCCGCCTTCTAGTTTCTTAATTTGTTTTGTTATTTTCTCAAGACGTGGACTGAAACTAGCTAAACAGAAGAGTCCATAGGAATTGGCTTATTCCGCGTGGTCCGAAAAAATGGATTTTTTTTTATATTACTTAACAATTTTTAGTGTTTAAATTGAAATACGCCTAAAATATTGAGTTGTTAGAAAATACGGAAATATTTTTAAAATTTATAGAAACATTTATATGACGTAAGTAAGCAATCTGAACTAATCTATTAATTATTATTAGGTCATTTTTAATTTGTTGTATTAAATAATAAGCTCCCATAAGCATATAGTCTATAAACTCTAAATTGGTTATTGGATCTTAAAATGGGGTCAATATTAATGGTGTTTTGGACCAGGTTTTAAAGTAGGCTTAGTTTAGTTGTTAATAAACAATAGTATGACTGTATATTTTCTGTTATCTATTTTGGTTTAAGTTCAATTTTTCATTAATTGATACGGATAGAACTTAAGGATATTTTTTGGGTCATCCGATAAATTCAAATTAAAATGATAAATCGCGAAAGTTAACTGAAAGTATTGTTATGATTTTGTCTCTTTATTAATGTGTTTTATAGTTTCGCTTTTGTTATCTTTATTGAAGTGCTGTTTAGCTAGCAGTTTAATTGTATTATCAAAATGAGGCATATGTGCGATTTATATATTGGATACAACTATACAGAAAAATAACAACAAAATAAATTGGTTTATCTACTCATATTAGATTATACATTCATTAATCAACAATTTTGAACAAGTAGTAGTATCCATAAACAAATAGCGTGAGTTATATATTATATAGTATATTCTGTAATAAGTTTGGAATGAAGCAAAATATGCCATTCCAAAAGAATTACAGACTATACTTTTTCTACGCGTATAAATTAGGTTTATTTGTGTCTATATGTCTATTTGTTTTACCACCGCAACGGTGAAACGTGAAAGGTTAACTGTAAATAGAAACGTCAACTGTCAACAGAAACGCAAACAGTATTACAAATTGCACTATTACTGGATGGCGCCACCTATGCTTGTTACATTCTAGAGGCATGTAATAAATATTACATATCAGCCACCGGAATATAGGTCATTCCTTATTTACAATCGACATCATAATGCTCATATTACATAATAGGCGTAGAAAAAATTCATTACATACAGCCAATCACCTTTCCGATACGGTGAAGTGGAATGTTCCATTATTATTGTTGAGGGAAGGAAAGCCATTTGACATGTTTGATTAGTTTTGACGTTTAACTGTTGACGTTTGTAAATAACGTTTCTGTATACTTGCAATTTAATATTAATTGTAATTATAATCGTAGATGAAGTATAGTATTCAACTTGCGATAATGGTAATAACTCACTTGATGAATTTACAACACTTAGTTATTACCTACTTACCCCTCGTTGAGCAATATACTAGAATCTTTGATATACACTTTAAAAGTACCTACTCTAAATATTCTTTAAACTATTACTGAAAGTATTAATAATTATATCTCTCTAATATATTTACCAGCAACTAAATTGTAGCCTAAAGATTACGTAGCTCCATCGCAATACCCAGCAGCATGACGACAAAGAGAAAAAATTTTTCACCGTAAAAATTATTAGTAGAAATATAGGTATATATACTTATATACGTATATGTATTCTTCAATGAAATGCCGAATCTATACGGGCTCTATAAATCTTGGTTTCGGTGATAAACTGAAGATCATAATTATACAATATATCAAATTATAAAGCATTTAATCTATTATGTGCTAGTGAAAATGTGCCCTTCTTAAACCTCTGTTTGTATGTCACGTATTTGTGTATCCTTCTAACCACCTCTGTAGCTGTCTTTGTGTCTGTGTTGTATAACCTTTGTTCCATATTAACACTATTACACCTTTGTGCAATAAAACCTTGGAGTACTGGTCACAAAATCTGTATACAGGATTTAATAATAATAATAATAATAATATTGACTATTTTAATAATTAATTCCAAATTAAGCGATACTTTTATAACTGAGGTCACCATTACCGTTTTCATACCTTTGTAAAATTGCTTTATAAATAAATTAGCTAATATATACTTCGAGGATTGATTTATCTCGTCTGAATATCAAAGAAACAATAATGATTCTTTTTTCTAAAATCTTTCATAAGCGCTCTATCATGCTTATTATCTTGTCCTTTGTTTTTCCACTCATTGGCACTAATTCATATTTTTTGTAAATAATATAATTATTTATATATACAGGGTGGACCATTAATAATAGGCCATAGTTCAGGGGTAGATTCTTTGGGTCAAAATATGAGGATATAACCATATATGCTTTAGTAAAATGTTGCTGTGGAAAAAGATACAGGGTGTCAAAGTTCAAATTATGTTTTCGTTTTTTTGCAACAACTCAACAGCCTCTTGACTGATATTCGCTAAATTTGCTAGAAAAACTTTTTCTATTCTAAGAAACAATAATTTATGTATTACATCACGTTAGATCATAGAGGGCGCCGCAGGACCTGTATCTGATGATGATTTTTTTTCATTTTTTTTTTTGACGGAACGTTGTGGTACTTCTGACCAGAAAATTTGATGAGGGCGTCATTTCCACGTATAAAAGATACACTTGGTGGAACTTGATAACTCCAACCGTTTTCGAGGAAAGCGCCGTTAAACATTTCAATAATTCTTTGAAAGGCAAATTCAAATTTACCGAAACAAAGTGTATTTGTCTGAAAGTTATTTGTGGCATTCTACGAATAGTCTTTCCAATTATTTGGGCTTTCTACCACATGTATTATTGTCCACTTCAAAAATAAATCGAATCTACAAAATAATAGAATTATTGGAAAAAAGCCTCTGCCTGCGCCCGTGACGTTTACGCCAAAGGAATAGTCAGAGGTTATGTTTTGCAAATAATATAAATCGGAATAAACACAGAAATAATGTATTTTGCTGACGTTTCGGAAAGTAATCTCTTTCCGTTTTCAAAGCTTTTTTTTGGAAGAACTCTTATTTTGCTGTGTATGTCAAATACACAGCTTTAAGATTCTGTTTATGTTATTTCCATAGATACTTACTACTTACACAGAATATAGAACTGATGATATTTTCTTTTAGATAATGTTGAGTTTGTTAAGTTCTTCTTTTAACATTGGTAGCCAGATTGTACAAATATCTACAGAACAATTCGATACGCACTTGTCTTCATTTAATAAGATTATTGCTGATTCTTTAATTTTTCTTTTTTTGGTATCTGCTTCTTTTGTTAAAATTTTTGCCGAGTCCCAGTTTATTCTATGTCCGTTTTCCCAAGCATGTTCACAAATCTTTGATTTCTGAATTTCATTCTTTCTAATGTAATTCTTGTGCTCATCCAACCTCACACTGAAAGGTCTGGATGACTCACCCACATAACATTTATCACATTCGCACGAGATATTGTAAATACAGTTTTTTTAATTCTTCTCCCTGTTTATCGGTTTTATTTTTGTTAAAATAGATCTTAAAGTGTTCTCCGTTTGAAATATCGTCCTAACATCAAATTTGTCACCTATACGGCGTAGCTTTTCCGGATAATCCGTATACATAAGGAATTATTGCTGTATAATGACGTTCAAGTTTTTGTCGCACCTGATTGTCCCTATTTTCAACATTTATGAAAACTCTATCTACAAAGGCTTCAGGATATTGATTTTGTACTAGAACCTCTTTGATAAATTTTTTCTCGTAATTTAATATTTCATTATTAGATGAAATTATTTTGGCCCTATCGTATAAACATTTTACAACACCCCTTTTAACATTTATTGACTGATTTGAGTTAAAAATTTAGATACCTATTAGTATGTGTTGGGTTTCTATAAACGCTTGTTTCAATTGTATTGGGACAATCAGGTACGACAAAAACCTGAACGTCATTATACAGCAATAATTCCTTATGTATACGGATTATCGGAAAAGCTACGCCGTATAGGTGACAAATTTGATGTTAGGACGATATTTCAAACGGGGAACACTTTAAGATCTATTTTAACAAAAATAAAACCGATAAATAGGGAGCAGAATTCAAAAAACTGTATTTACAATATCCCGTGCGAATGTGATAAATGTTATGTGGGTGAGTCATCCAGACCTTTCAGTGTGAGGTTGGATGAGCACAAGAATTACATTAGAAAGAATGAAATTCAGAAATCAAAGATTTGTGAACATGCTTGGGAAAACGGACATAGAATAAACTGGGACTCGGCAAAAGTTTTAACAAAAGAAGTAGATACCAAAAAAAAAAAATTAAAGAATCAGCAATAATCTTACTAAATGAAGACAAGTGATTATCGAATTGTTCTGTAGATAGTTGTACAACCTGGCTACCAATGTTAAAAGAAGAACTTAACAAACTCAACATTATCTAAAAGAAAATATCATCAGTTCTATGTTCTGTGTAAGTAGTAAGTATCTATGAAAATAACATGAACAGAATCTTAAAGCTGTGTATTTGACATACACAGCAAAATAAGAGTTCTTCCAAAAAAAGCTTTGAAAACGGAAAGAGATTACTTTCCGAAACGTCAGCAAAATACATTATTTCTGTGTTTATTCCGATTTATATTATTTGCAAAACATAACCTCTGACTATCCCTTTGGCGTAAACGTCACGGGCGCAGAGGCTTTTTTCCAATAATTCTATTATTTTGTAGATTCGGTTATTTATTTTTGAAGAGGACAATAATACATGTGGTAGAAAACCCAAATAATAGGAAAGGAAAGTGTATTTATTGAAAAGTGTGCTTTAGCTACATTTTAGTTCTGTCATTTACGTCATTTAATCATTTTATTTTGTTCTTGTGTTCCTCGAGCTAATGTCTTTAACTTCTTTATTTACAATGCCTAGACATAATAATTTTTCAAATAAGAAAATGAGAGATATGATATGTGTTTACGCACAAAATAATTTTAGCGGACGTGCTGCAGCGAGGAGATACTCAATGCAATATCCCAATAGAATTTAGCCAGACCATAAGATTTTCAAAGATCTGTTTTATCGTTTGAGAGAAACGGGTTCATTTCGCCATAAAAACGATGTAGGACGACCGAAACAAATTACTCCAGATCAAGAACTAGAAATTTTAATTCGCACGGATGAAGATCCTCAAGTCAGCTCAAGTCGTTTAGCAGCGACAGCAGTGGTGAGTAAACAATCTGTCCTAAGAGTCTTACGTAAAGAACGCCTCTACCCATATCATCTAACTCCTGTACAAAACTTACTTCAAAGGGAACTTCCACAAAGGCTTATAATTTTGTCAAATTGTTCTAAATACAACAGGGATCGAAATTTTGTTACGACCACTTTATTTACCGACGAAGCAACTTTTACTCGCCGATGCGTTTTTAACTGGAGAAATACCTATTACTGGGAAGTAGAAAATCCTCATGTCGTTAAAGAAAGGCATTTCAGCAAGAATTTAAGATTAATGGTTGGTGTGGTATCATCGGCGATCAATTATTGGGATCATTTGTCCTTCCTCCAAATTTAAATGAACAATCTTATCTGTTTTTTCTTCAAAATACTCTTGCTGATATATTACATGCTTTCATGCTAGACATATGGAACAGAATGTGGTTCATGCAAGATGGAGCTCCCCTCATTTCTCCATTGAAGTCAGGAATTATCTTGATGAGACTTTCCCACGTAGATGGATCGGTCGAGGAAATGAGTTTGCTTGGCCACTAAGGAGTCCTGATTATAATCCTTCGGATTATTATGTGTGGGGACATATGAAGTCCTTAGTCTATGCAAATACTATCAACTCAAGAGAAGAACTGTGGGACGAAATACAAAAGTGTATTTTTCAATGTAAGAAAATCTTTTATGAATAGAATTAGAAAAAGCATAGAATAGTTGGACACCATATCGAATCTTTACTCTAAGTTGCAGCAATGGGGTTTTTGCATGGGGAGAAATTGCATTAAGTCAACTTTTACGTTATTTTTGGTCTTCTAATAAGATTAGATCCTTATCTTTTGATTTATGTATTTATCTCAATACCATGAAAATAATCCGTAGTCCATAAGAAAATGAGAAAGAGTTTACGCTGTTATTACGATTTTGTTTTCCCTTACGTTTTGTACTTTTTTCAATAAATACACTTTGTTTCATTAAATTTGAAAAATTATTGAAATGTTTAAAAGCACTTTACTCGAAAACAGTTGGAGTTATCAAGTTCTACCAAGTGTACCTTTTATACGTGAAAATAACGCCTTTATCAGATTTTTTGGTCAGAAGTACCACAACGTTTCGTAAAAAAAAAATATGAAAGAAATTCATCATCAGATACAAGTCCTGCGGCGCCCTCTATGATCTAACGTATGTAATAAATAAATTATTGTTTCTTAGAGCAAAAAAAGTTCCTCTAGCAAATTTGGCGAATATCAATCAAGAGGCTGTTGAGTTATTGCAAGAAAACGAAAAAATAATTTGAACTTTGACACCCTATATCTTTTTCCACAGCAACATTTTACTAAAGCGTATTTGGTTTTATCTTCATGTTTTGGCCCAAAGAATCTACCCCTGAAGTATGGCCTATTATTAACGGTCCACCCTGTATTTTCACCAATAAATCCCAATCGCATAGAAATACTAATGATAGTCAGAGTGGTAACAAGATTAGTCTGGTCGAAAACCTGGTGTTTACGACATAAAATATATTGACCAGGTAGTCTACCTGCACAACAAAACACCGATTTTTGTAGTGACTATAGTATATATATTTCTTGGCTGAAAATGTATACATATTGTTAGATCGTTTACAAAAATATATAAATAATAATGAAATTTTTGTTGTTTTTATAATCAAATATTTTTTATTACACTAAATCACAAAAAAATCACTTTCCATACTACTAATCCAGGAATTAGCGACCATATAGGGCCTTTACCTTAACAAATTCATGGTAGTTTTGAAAATAGACTTGCTTTACGTTTTTTGGACCACGGAATCCAAATTTTTAATTCCCCACCAAAAATTTCCCCCGCAACCTCCTCAATAATTTTAAAAATAAAACCAAAAAATCGTTTTTTTTTTTAATTTTGTCCTCGTTTTCGGGAAAAGATACCTCAAAACTTGGAAAGTAGACAAAATGTTAAACAAAAAAGTTCCTTTAACATTTTAACGTAGAACAAACGGTAAGCGCTAACACACTCCAAAATGCTTACGTGCAATAGTGTTACAAGTCTGTTCCAATATGACATAATAGTTCTGAGCCTAGTTTTTGCCCAAGTCTAACTGAAAATGAGAAAAGGGAGAACAGAGATGCATTTACTGTTTGCATTATGTATTTAATTTATAAAAAGAAAAAAAACTATTTACAAAGTTTCATAGTTTCTCCAAATTGCTCTCATCACCGTGATCCATCTTCTCGGTCAACAGTTCGAATTCCACTTCATGCGAACCATCTTCATCCAGAGATGAGAGCTTTAGACGTTTTGATGGAGCAAAAGGTTTCAAAGTAGTGACAGGAGAAAGTCTGTAGTTGATTTCTTTCCTAGTCCAATTGTTCTCGTTCTATAGCATTTCCTTGCTAAAATTGGACTTGGTGGCACATTCTGAATGAGCGTTGCGTTGCAGCAGCTTCAGAGGGGCAAAGAGGCAATGTTGTACGCGGTCTTGATGAAACACTGATGTCTAAAACAGTTCAAAGTCAAGTTTTCATCCTTGCAATCATACAAACGAAGTAAAAATTGATTTCCAGCTTTTGCGATAGCTAGGGGATGCAAGTCTAGGTTTCGGACGAGGACTTTGATCAATTTGGTTTTTCCGTGGCCGAAAATCGCAGATGTAGAGTCATTGAAAGCGTGTAAAATTATTATGTTTTCAGTTGTACAATACATAAATGTGCGCGCGGCACCGAGGCGCATGTTTCAGGATCCACTCGCTCCCTTCCCGACTATTTTTGTTGCAAATTCTGTTTGAATCTCTTGGTGTTTTTTCTCTAAAGCGAAAAAAATATTTATTTAAAAAATAAGTAGCAATTTTTGGGTATTTCCTCAAAGTTTGAGGGTATTGCAGGGGAAATTTTTGGTGGGAAGTTAAAAATTCGAATTTAACGAGCCAAAAAACAAAAAGTAAACCTATTTCTAGAACTACCTTGAGGTAAATTTCCCTAATGCCTGGGGTATATTGAAAAAAATAATAATTTTCGCTATAAATTAATTATAATTATCTAAAAAAAATAAATACTTGAGCCCGTCCCTCGTAATATTTCTGATTTTAAAGTACGTATTATAATAAAAAGTTTTAAAATCCACCCAAATTCGACCTGCTTCTGAGAATTCTGAAAACCTTCATCGATTGGGCTAATAGATGTAACTTTCTCTGAGTTGTAGAAATCCTGTATGCAGAATTTTTTTGGTGAGGTGAAAGGGTTGGTTTTGGATTTTGCACACTTTTTTGTTTGGAAACATTTTATTTTGAGCCGGTGGAAAAGCTTTGCGCTTCTTGTGGTGAACTGAAAAACTAAATTTTGCATTATTTCCAGCCCGATGCTAGGGATAGCAGAATTCAAATACGTTGAATATTTCGACGGCTCCAAGGTACCCGCCTGCCACACACTCGCCAACACGTTCTGGTCCGCCCTGTACTTCCTCAGCAGTATTTTCCTATTTTTCATAGCTCCCTTGATAATCCTCCTAGTTCTGTACTGCATTATTGCGAAAAATCTCATCTCCAACGCTGCCACGCTGGTGTTGAACAAACACATCGATAACTACTCGATAAGGGCAAGAAGACAAGTAATACTTATGCTAGGCACTGTAGTTTTAAGTTTTTTTCTGTGTTTGATACCATTCCGAGTCTTTACGTTATGGATTATTGTCGTTCCGGAAGAAAGTGTCTACCAGTTGGGCGTGGAGAGGTACTACAACATTTTGTATTTTTGTAGAATCATGGTCTATTTAAATTCCGCCATTAACCCCATCTTGTACAACCTAATGAGCTCCAAATTCCGCAGTGGCTTTATAATTTGCTCAGAAACCAAAAGGAGGCTGTACTTCAAACGCGACAGAAACGGCACGTTCAGCACTACCACCACCACCAGGAGCAGTAGCACGTGTAGGAACAGTCGTGAAAGTTACAATTACAAAGTTTGCTACAGGCCTAGAAATAATTCTATTTTAATAAAAAATTGTAGCGAGTCGCCGGACTCGAACAGAAGCGTTGATTCTCATTCTACGACCCTAAAAGATAGCCCCGCGCTTAGAAATGCGAAAACGTTAAAGAATAGTAGCGTTGACGTGGAATACGATGATTTCGACAGGAAGAACAGCCGTGAGCACGGAGAGTTTAATGTTTTTACCGAGAAGGTCGTTATTTGCCCCCCGGGGCATAAGAGTAATCTGCAGAAATTTTTTGATACCAAATGCTTCAAGGAAAACGAGGAGCATATTAGCTTGCATGAAAAGTTCTCGAAACAGAACCATAAGCACGAAGAGGAGAGTTTTGTGTAATAGTTAGCGTTTTTTATACTTGCAGTATATGTATTTGAAAAGGTGGTACAGCATGAACTATCTATTCCAAACTGGTGCACAATTATTGTATGTTGAAGCAGATACGGATCATATTGTGGGATTTTTATAGTGTTCGGGAAAGATTGGGGCAACGATAACATCATTACTTTATTTCAAAACGTACATATTTTTAAAATATATCTTTTTACAATAAAAATTACGTTGAATAAGAGTTTCTAATTTCTGAAAAATTCAGTTCAGATTTAGATTCTGACAAGAAAATATAAGACACAATTTTTCAAAATAAATTCACTATTATAGTCCAATAGGCCATAGTTTTTCTTCAAAGCAGTATATAGATCTTAGTATATAGATAATTATATAAATGGGAAAAAATCTAACGGACCCCAACAAATAACCAGAAGTGGGGGGGGGGTGGAAAAAGGGGTGTTGTTATGGGTGAAACGTGTTTTTTTACGATTTCCGGCAAAAACTGGGCCTCCTACCGAAAAACCTAAATAGAAAAGTTGTAGATAATTGAACGAACCACAACTTTTATTTCAGTCATTTTTCAAAATAACCCCAAAACTATTGAGAAAAACTCCAAAAACCAATTTTTTAATTTTTTTTCATTTCCCGCAAAAATGATCCGATTTTAATAAAATTTGGTGAAAATGTACATTTTTATGTCCCAAATAATCTGTAATGTTACATAAAAAATTGCTAAAATTGACCATTTTTGTATAAGAAAAATTTTTTTTATCCTTCATGGACAAAAAAAAATAAGTTTATTAAAACAAACATTTAAAATTATTAGTAGATAAGTAATGAGACTTCAACGCTAAAATCCCATGTTATTTCTCATGGAGGTTCATTCTGTTTTTCAAGGTCGTTCGTGTAAGGAGCCGGCTGCGCGCGCAGGTTTAACAATTCTAACAGCTAACTTCACGAGTTGGCGGGAAATTCAAACTGTCGGACGCGGGAAATTCAAATCTGCGATCAAAAATCTGTAAGTAACCTCCTTGATCGTGAAGTACGGCTTTTACTGGTCAGTACGGTACAGGTACGGATTTTCTACTGGTCTGTACGGTATAGGTACAGTTTTTACTGATTTTACCGTAATTCATCAGTGTCCAAGTTGTAGAGCAAAACTCTATAAAGCCTTGTTTTTCAGAGTATAAATAAAAAAATAAAAGAAGAATGCACCCACAACACCACGTTTCACCCCTAACAACACCCCTTTTTCCACCCCACCCTACTTCTAGTTATTTGTTGGAGTCCAATCGATTTTTCCCCATTTATATACCATTAATCCTAAATTTTCCGACCATCCATCTACTGCTAAGAATTTTGTCGATTTTTTCCTCTGAAAACAAGTTCGGCACTGGACTTTTATGTTATTGGCTCTTCAAGTATGATATATCATTTAGACAAAGAAGATTTCCAGGGGCTGCATATGATGTTTAATATAAGTACAATACAAATTCTCTTCTAAGAAGCAATTCTGCTATTTCAATTTAGAGTCTTATTTTGCAGTACAAGAAAACTTCCCGTTATTAATTAAATTCCTATAATTCTGAAGTCACTCCCACGATCAGTATTAGACAGAAATGTACTAGTCCTTTATTCAACTGGGATATTAACAACTAGAGTCAACTTGAAACTTTTTATTAGTTTATTGAGCAAAACTGACATTAATTTTGTCTGTACTCTCGGGTCTGTCCCTACAGTCCTCTAACTAATCAAGTCACAAATGCAAATTTGAGCGTCGTCAGGAAAGTTGTTCAGAAGTCTATATTGTGTTAGAAATTGGTAGTTTCTTTTAAAGTATGTAATCCTAATAGATACTTTTCTCTCATGAATTTATCCGACAAAAAAATATTGCTTTATTAATTACAGAAGAAATGTCTAAAGATTGGGCCGATTCAGATTTCAATTTTATTACTAAATCAAACACTTTTAGCATCATAGATCCTTGCTATCTGCATAAGATCATATCACAAGAGGCTAGCACTTACTTAACTGTGTGTTAATTTTGTAAAAAATTAGCGATTCTGTTGTACCACCTTGTCGACATAACGGATTCATTATTTCTGCGTGTATGTGCTGCATTCTTTATAATTGAATAGTATTTGTACTGTATATTGATGTTTACCAAAGATTTAATGTTAATTGTTAATAAAACTACTAAATGTCGTATTAGTTTTACTTATTCCAAAGCAAAAATGAAACAACAATTCATTCGTGTTGTAACTGAAGCAAATAAATACGATAAATAGTAAAGTACTGTTTTTATTTCCTCAAAAAATGATTTAAGTCCAAATTCTGGTTCATTTGATCATAGCATCGCATCTTCCACCTAAAAGTAAGTACATCTTTTGTATTCTTATTTTTTTTTCTAGCAAAATAGTCATTAGATTAGTTGGACGTGCAGTCTGTTAATTAATCTATAAGCGTTTTTGTAATAATTAAATAATTATATGTTTGTAAATTGACTTTAAAACATGTTGACTTTCCGACTGAATCATAAAGCGATATCCGCTTTCTAGAGAATTAAAATTAATCAGAATTAAAATAGAAAGGGAAAATTGGAGTTAAACCTCCGACCTACCTGAGATGCGTCACTTAGCAGTGAATTGCAAAGATTACATTTGGTACATTTTGTATGCCAACGATATAATTTCTGTCAGCATTTACTGAAAATTATTGAAATCGGCACTGCTCCAAGGATTCTCAACACGTTTCTGATTTGTCGTGAGCAAATTTGTTGCCCAGAATTTACAGTTTAAAACCTTATATACAAAACCCAACTGCGTTTAAAAAAATACATATGTTTGAAAGTCAATTTATGCATAAACTGTGTATAGTATAACCGAAGTATTTGTTTTAATTATCACCAACATTTGTATTTGTTTCGTTTATTATTTGATTCAAATTATAGAATACCTTTCATTACTAATTAGGTTTTTAAAAGCCAATAGTTGTATATATAGATGACACATTCTAAGAATATAAAATATATATTTAAATACGGTATTATTTAAGAAATATTTGTGTATGTCAAATAGCAAATTGCAAGGAGACATAATTTTAGCGTTTTATTTCAGTTACATTTTAATGCGCTCGCAAATAAACGAAAGAACATTTATTTATTTTTTGAAACATTAAACATTGAGCCAGGAAGGAAAATTAAACAAAATGAATGTTCTTAATTCATCATCGAAATTTGATCCATACTTTAATATATACCGGGTGACCCAGAAAATACCTACCCCCCCACTTTTTTTACAGTTTTAAAAATAAAATTCTGAAATTTGGGCAATCAAGCCACATTTTGGCCATTCTTATTTTAAATAGCGTCCTTTATATTTAAGCCACTTTTCCCATAAAGCTGTAATTTTTCTTTCCAACGCTTTTTCAGATTTAAAATGGGATAACCTTGGAAATGGCATTTATTTGCTATTTTTAGTTGGCTGTGGAATTGAGGAACAAATTTTAAAAAATTCGAAGTAGACTTTGAATTTGAATAAGACGGTATTTTTCAACAAATTAAATGTAAAATTGGTCTATTTTATTCATTTGCTTGAAATTAGAAATGTTTTTTCTATTTTTCCATTTCATGGAAATTCAAATTGTCATAACTCCAATTTTTCAAGTAGTACCCTGTATGTTTTATTTTTTTATCAGATAGAGTGGCAAATTTGCTTAGACTGGTATTTCTTGATTATACATTGCATATAAATTAAAATAAATATTAAGCTTTTTATATAAGCGTTTCGAATTATGTGTCTATATCTTACAGTAAGCTATGAAAAACAGATGAGTTATTTGTAACTAGAGAAAATTTATTTTGATAAATATAACAAAAATTTTGACGAATCTTTAGCAAAAAGACAAAAATTCACACAATCAAAACTAATTATAAGTTATGTTACCTATCTGGATAGCAACTTACTAAATTTATAAATATTATAATTAGAACAATACAATACAACTAGATACCAAACCTATAACAGGTGCTCAAAATGACTCCTACACATTTCAGAACACTTGTTCACTCTTATAATAGTTCCTCTCATAACACTTTATAACATGACTGGAGTTATGGATTCAAAGGCATTTAAAATTTTATTTTAGAGTTCTTCTAATGTTTCAGACGGCGTTGAGTATACTTTGTCTTTCAGATAACCCCAAAGAAAAAAATCAAGTGGAGTTAGATCTGGTGACCTAGCAGGCCACCTAATAGTTTCATTAGTAGATATTACCCGGTTGTCAAACTTTGCACTAAGGTAATTTCCCACAAAATCAGCATTATGCGGCGGTGCTCCATCTTGTTGGATTATGTCTATTGTATATGCCATTATTCGTAAAATGAGATTCATGACTAAATAAACTTCTATTGAGTATACTTGTTGAGTAAACCAATTGCAAAAGATCAATCTTCTGTTTCCGTTGTTTTCATATAATTCTTGATGCAATTGGTATTTCTGGCATTTAAAACCATGTAAATTTTTTGAATAAATACGCCTCTATTTCACTCAACAATAACGTTTTGACAGATGCTGTGTGCAATTTTTCATCTGTTTTTCATGGCTTACTGCAAGTTTTGGACACAATTCGAAACGCTTCCACAAAAAGCTTAATATTTATTTTAATTTATATACTCAAATTTACCACTCTAACTGGTAAAAAAATAAAACCTACACTTCTAAATCCAAGCAAATGAACAAAATAGGCCAATTTTACATTTAATTTGTAATACCCTTTTATTCAAATTCAAAGTCCACTTAAAAAATTTTTAAATTTGTTCCTGAATTCCAAAGCCAACTAGAAATAGCAAATAAATTCCATTTCCAAGGTTATTTTTCATCCTATTTTAAATCTGAAAAAAGCGTTGGAAAGATAAATTACAGCTTTATGAGAAAAGTGGCTTAAATAATATACAAGGTGCTATTTAAAATAAGAAAGTTGTGGCAATTTCTGGCCATACCGAAAGTGATTTTTTACCATCGAATGGTCAAAATGTGGCTATTGACCCCAATATTTGATTTCCCAAATTTCAAAATTTTGCTTTTAAAACTGTAGAAGAAAGTGGGGGAGGGGTAGACACTTTCTGGTTCACTCGGTATATGTTCTTCATCAAATGAAAACCTACCTCAATTTTATAAACACTGAATTGACTCAATACAGTTGAATAGCGTGAACGGTAAAAGTTTTCCCAGTTTTTAAAATACCGAATATATTTGAATTCATATCTGCAGATGAAGTGATGACACAATTTTTCTGTACAGATTGTTTAGAAAATATTTAATTTACTCCCTTCACTAACCTGAGAACTATTAACAAAAACTACTGGCTGTATTAATTGTCTTTAAAATAATGTTTTGCTTTTAATGCTATTAATTGCTTTTAATTAATAATTTTTTCGTTAACACTTTTTAAATGAAAGTTTTGAGTAATTCAATATTTTGGCGAAGGCGCATTAATGTAAAAATTTACTTTATGACGGAGGTATTGCTCTCGTGTCGAAAAAATAACCGATACACTATAGTTGACGTCACCAAGTACATTCTAGTTTAAATCTGATGCCAAAAATAAGTTATATCAGTGACTGAGTTATTGTTTTTTAGTTGACAATACAAATTGCATAAGAATAACGCATTATCATTCGTTTTCTGCGTCAGTTAAAGTACAAAATTATTCCAAGATTATTCATTATAAATTATCCACCCCTTATCATTGTTATTGTTGTCTATAGACAAAAAGTTTTAAATAGAATTCGTATGGTTGTAACTGAATTTTATTAAAATGCTATCAAAAGTACAATAGCGTGCAGATTTCATGTTTTTTTAATGGGCTACCCTGTAAATTATTAAATTTTTGGCATGATCCTTTTTTCCTGATTTCAAAAATATACCATCTGTTACTCCTACCATATACCGTTTTTGAGTTATTGAACGTCGAATATCTTAATTAAACTAGTTACTGTAAATATGGAAAAGTTAACATTACTAAAGTGAGTATTAAGTGACATTTCTTTAATGAAATAATCAAAATGGTTTGCAGTGAGGAAGAAAAAGTCTATATATTTACTTGTTATACGGGATGTCCCGTAATAACGTGCAAAAAACATCTGTAGATTCCTTGTCGAAAATTAAGACGGGTTCTTTGTGTACAATTTTTCGAAATAACCCGTTCCTGTTCAGCTAAACTCCCTTAAAGGGGTATGCTAAAAAACGGTTTTTAATTTATATCTCAAAATAACGTAATGGGAAAAAGACAAAATTTGGCACATCTCGGTTACTCATCAAAATGCATCTAACGAAATCATTTCATCCACCTAGAATGTACAGAAAGGGGTGAAATTAACTACCCTTCTTGAAATTTTGTAAATATCTTTCTGCCTGCTATTTTTTTTTCAATTAAAAAAAATAACTACACATTATGATTAACTTAGAAACTTTTTATCTCTTGAAAAGATTTCGTAAAATCGACCATTTGTTTAAAATGACGACCTCCAGCTTGAATACACGTTTACAAGCGTTTCCAAAAATTGCCATACAAGCTATTTAAAACATGTGGAGAGTTTCGAACTTCATTGGCACCATTAAAAATTATCTCTCTTAAAACTTCGGCGTTATGGACAGGTGTCGAGTAAACAACATGTTTCAAGTGGCCCCAAAAGTAATCCAATGGATTCATATCTGGGGACCGAGGGGGCCATTTAATTGTGGCTTCTCGCCCCTTTTTAATCCATCGATTTCTAAATGTTGAGTGTAATAATTCTCGAACCTCTAAAGAATAATGAGGTGGCGCACCATTTCTGCATAAACCATAGTGTTTGACGTAATGCAAGAGGTAAATCGTCTATGTTGATACAGGTCATTTTGTAAAAAGTTTAAACGAGCTGGACCATTTACTGTTTGGTAACTCAAAAGGCTCTATTAATTAATCTATTAAATCTAATTAAAGGCTCTATTAATATTAATCTGGCACTTGGTGTTTTTCTAGATCTCTCTAAAGACTTTGACTGTGTGAATCATGACATACTTTTAAATAAACTGGAAAAAATGGGTATAAATTGATACACGATTGGTTTGAATCATGCCTTAAAGGACGTATCTAGAAGGTCAGCATTAAGGACAACTTTGTAAATTACTACTCCGAACCAAAATTAATAACCACGGGAGTCCCACAGGGCAGCATACTTGGTCCGATCCTGTTCATTTTGTACACAAATGACCTTCTCAGAGTAATCCCAGATGAAGCTACTATGTTAACAAACTACGCAGATGATACAAACATCTTAGTCGCTGGAAATACCTTGTCTGAAATAGAAGATAAAACTCGAGTAAACATGTCACAGATCTTCTACTGGTTTCATAACAATTCTTTATTGTTAAATGTGGCTAAAACCAACTGCATTCTATTTAGACATAGTAGAAACAACAAGAGTTATCCAGCACAAATCAAAGTTAATAAGATGTAACGCTTACAAATTCAACAACTGTCGGTCACTATCGATCAGCATATGAGTTGGGCGGACCATGTACAGGTGCTTTGTGGGAAACTAAGTAAAGTTTGCTACTCCATAAAAGAATTGAAAAAGGTTGTAGATAAGAGTACTCTCTTAACGGCTTATTATGGTAATTTTTATTCATTAATGAGTTACGGGATTCTGTTTTGGTGTGGCTCACACAGTCAAGAGGTCAAAGGGTTATCAGGATAATAGCGGGGTATGGTGTACTTGAATCATGCCGACGTCTATTCAGAAGATACAAAATCTTAACTGTACCTGGAGTTTATATATATGAAAGTCTCTGCTTTGTATAGAAAAATAAAAACACATTTAGGGAAGCCATGACAAACCACCAACATAATACTAGGCATAGAAATAATTTTTGTTATCCATTACATACAAGTAACCTGCTGGAAAAAGGCTGTTATTACATGTGTTAAAAATGGTACAGCCTTTTACCTCAACATATAAAAGAAATAAACACTCCACAGCACTTTAGAAGAACAATTAAAAATATATTAATACAATTAGAACCATATACTCTGAATGAGGTAAATGAGGCATCATTTGTTTAATGTGGATTGCACCTTCTACATGTTAAATAATGTGCAATTTTTATTGTGTGATTAGTTTTAAACGGGATTTTTACAATGTATGTAATTTTTTAATTTTATATAACACGTTTGTATTTTATATTAGCTATATGTTTTTACTGGACAATATTGAGCTGCCCCATTGGATACAGAGGTGTTTGACTGATAGGTTCTCAATTACTGACATGTACAATACAACTTTATTTACATATACTGTCCCTTGTACTAAATAAATTCTATTCTAATTTATTGTCTATAATTCCGGCCCAAATATTTATTGAGAAGTTGTATTGTTATCTTCCATTTACAACAACGTGAGGATTATCGTCGCTCCATAAATGCTGGTTACAAAAATTTAAAATTCCATGTCCAGTAAAACAGCATTCATCTGTGAAAAATACTTTTCTTGTAAAATCTAACGGCTTCCTAAGTATAATTCTACAAAAATCAAGTCCTGCTGGAAAGTCATAAGGGAATAGCTCTTATATTCTCTGTAAATGATAGGGGTAAAGTCCTTGCTTTTCAAAATCCTATACTGATGTTCTTGTTATGTGGAATTGAAGAGCAGCCTGTCTAATGCTACATTCAGGATGTTCATCAAAATAATGTAATATTTGTGCCTTCATTGCATCTCATATTTGTCTCCGACTACCACAGTCATGACTTCTTTTTTTAAAACACCTCAAGAAAAGTACGAACATTTGGCACATTACGACGATATCGTTCTTTTGCGTCCTAAAAGTTAATTTTCGAAAAATCTATTTGACATTTTTAATTTTTTTTTTACTGGATTACTTGTCCAATATTATAGATATCCGTTTGGAATGAAAAATATCTGGAAATATTTCAAACTTAAAAATTTTATTTTTTAAATCAGCTATGAAATTTACCTATTAGGTTTTTTCAAAAAAATATTAACGTAGCACGCGTATAAATTATTATAAAAACTGCTTTATTTCAATAGCTATCTAACAAGGTACAAATGTTCAATGTTCCCTTAATAGTTCTAAGAAAATACTAGTAAAAATAACACAAGTAGTACGAATTTTATTTTTAGATAAACAGTAAAAAACATTTTAAAAGTAGAGTTTAATTCTTCATTAATTTCAAAGTTGTACTTTATTTTTTATATGTCTTGCTCAAAATGGGAGCCCCTATTCCGTATACAGACACGGCAGCGTCTTCTTATTTCCGTCCTTGTTACTCTGGTTGTCAGATTATGCCTTATGTGTTGGGCAGCATCGACTATCCTTTGTCTAAGGTTTTCTATAGTATTGACTGGTGTGGCATAGACCATCTCCTTCATATGACCCCTTACGTAATAATCAAGGGGTGTTAAGTCAGGGCTTCGCGCTGGCCAAGGTATTGGGCCCGCTCTTCCAATCCAACGGTTAGGGAAACGTTGATCAAGTAACTGTCGTACTGCCAGCCGATAATGTGCTGGACAACCGTCGTTCTGAAACATC
The DNA here is from genome assembly GCA_963675555.1 of Leptura quadrifasciata. NCBI lineage: Eukaryota > Metazoa > Arthropoda > Insecta > Coleoptera > Cerambycidae > Leptura > Leptura quadrifasciata. The sequence continues at coordinate 151,061,588 of OY776677.1, read as the reverse complement.
ATTCGCTGTCTGACGGCGAGAGGAACATCTTCTAAAATCATCGCCAGATCATTTCTTAAATTTTTTTTATAGATTTCCCCCTTTAAATTTTGAGGAAGAAAGTGTGGCCCTATTAAATAGTGGCCAATGACTCCCATCCACACATTAATAGAAAACTTCATTTGGAAAGTAGTTTTTGTGAAAAAAGTTGCACTTTCTGGACTTTCTGCATCTGAATTTAACATAAAGCAGCATAATTCCACTCTCCTTCTAGGATCACCTTCCTCCAAGCCTTGGACAGGGGTATAGTGGTAAGGATGACATCCAACTCTACGTATCGTAGACCAAACTTTCCATTGTGACGCTCCGGTTAGTCTTGCGACTTTATTAGTTGAAATAGTTGGGTCTTCCTCAAAATACCTTAATATTTCTTCCTCATCATCTGGTTCATAAACGGGAGGAGCATTTCACGGAGCCAGTTTCAGCGATATTTCGATATGCCGTACTGAATACACGTGCATTTGGTAAGCGGCGGTTAGGGTACCAAAGACCATATTCTCGGCGAGCTTCAGCAGCGTTGCCGCCACAGTATCCATAGACAAACAAGATACCAGCGTATTCTGCGTTGGCATACGCGGCCATGGCACAGAAAATACAATAACAACACCTACGAGCAAAATCAAAATCTTCGATAACTAATTTAACAAGACCAACAAACTTAAGGGACACGGAGATAAGAATGTCAGTTAATGACATATATGCACAAACGTCAAAGTCAAGGACTGACTGACTTAAATGAAAATGAACGATTAGTCGTTTAATAAATTCCGCCACCAGCATTATCTTTACTAATTTTTTATTAGAACTATCAAGGGTACATTAAACATTTCTACCTAGTTAGATAGCTATTGAAATAAGGAAGTTTTTATAATAATTTGTACGCGTACTACATTAATATTTTTTTGAAAAAACCTAATAGGTAAATTTCATAAGTTTTTATTTGAAATGTTCACATGATCGAAATGTTTCCGTATATTTTTCATTCCAAACGGATATCTATAATATTGGACAAGTAATCCAGTAAAAAAGAATTTTAAAATGTCAAGTAGATTTTTCGGAAATTAACTTTTAAGACATTAAGAACTACTTTTTTGAGAAAAACAAAAAAATTGAAATATCTCAAAAACTATTTAGTTTTGCATAATATATGTTAGGGCTAGATTTACTCCTTAGCTCATGCCCCATCACATCTCCAAAGGAATGTATCGAATTACCAGTAACCCTGTATAGGGTATCCCATTAAAATATATATATATAATTTTTTAAATTTGTTGCATCTCCTAAAATTTGCACGCTACTGTAGCATTTTAACAAAATTCAGCATAACCAACAACTTTTATTTAAACAAATTTTTTTTTCTATAGGCAATGATAATAAGGGGTGGGTAATTCATAATGAATATCCCTATAAAATGGAACAACTTTTGAAGGTTAGTGCATTAGGTAGTATTTACATTTTGGACAATAAATTTACTACTAAAAGAAATAGCCGAATGATATGATAGGCTAGATTTAAACTAATTTGAAGAAAAAGCTAATTTCAACAAATATTCCACATGATTTTATAATGTGCATTATAAAAAAATTTTACTGATCGCATGAATAATATATTTCCAAAAAATTCCCCATTGGACAAACCATGCTGAAGATTCGACAAAGCGGGTATGTTTATGATTTTTTTTGACGATCTATAGATCTCACAGAAAATTTATTTTTTACATAGGATCTTAGAATTTCACGATCTTTTCGATTGTCAGGCCAAAAAAGTGCCAAATGAGCCCAATCGACTTGCACCAGGTCTTTTTGACCATCAATTTTATTCAAGTGGCCAAATATCGAGTCAGTGAATCAACACGTTAAATTGGTGGAAATAAATATTAATTTTGAACGTATCGGTTATTTTAACGGAATGACTGCAATAACTCCTTGTTATTACGCTTACCGTTCATAAAACTAGAAATAATATTGTGAGATACTGACGCTTGATTCTCACTGTACGTTACGGCTGCGTTTCGTTTCTGTTGCATAATTTTCAGTCGTTATGTGTGGTACTCATCATCAGCATTAGTTGCTAGCTACCCCTAGTTTAGTTTTTTATACTCGTAAGTAAGTGCCGTTGTGACAGATAATCTGTTTCTGCTACCGACCAGTTTAATTCCTTATGTAATGCATCAGGAGTTCCTGCTAACCACTCCTTCCTATCTACAATAGTGCCAGCTTGATATTGAAACTGACAGACTCGTTTGATGTCTCATGTCTGACCTCATGGCCAGTAGAAGGTTTTCTATCGTGTTTACTATCCTCATACACACACATTTTTCTTCGTAGGGAGCTTTGAGCTTTGAATTCTGTATGCCATTCTGATCTTCTAAATCACTGCACTAAGTGGAAACTATTTAATAGGATTGCCATGTCTCCGTGTGGGTATTCTTCTTAGGAACATTATTCTCAAGCAAGCCAGTTCATGTACTGGCTCTATTGTTCTTATTGCCTTAATTTTCCAAATTAAAGACCGCGTATGCATTGGTAAGTCTTATAGTGCTGGTATGGAGTAAATTCTTATGATTTACCAAGTGATTGTTTGCATATTGCCATTATGGCTACTAATCTTTGTATTATCCTCTCTAAATGTCGGTTTCAGGTTATTAGAGTCCCCGTCAAAAACACCTTTCTCAGAATACTTAACCAAACTGAGCGGTAACTGAATTCAATGTAACCAAATGTCAACATACAGGGTGTTCGTCCAGTATCGGCCCTATTAGAAGACTTTGGAAAATTCATTCTTTATGAAAGTGGTATAGTTTCAAAAGGCGCACATTTCAAAAATATTTTGAAATATACAGGGTGACTCACTACAGCGGAGCATTTTCGAGGTCATTTTTTTTTAATGGAACACCCTATATATTTTTACATTTATGAATTCAGCGTACAATTCCTTTCCAAAAATATGAAAATTTTGGCCGGAACAAGGTTTAACAAATTAATTCGCTGTGTGTGTGTGTATTACTATTAATTAAGATTTATTTTGCAAATATGTAGACAAGGGATGTACTACAACGACAAACTACCAAATATTGATTATAATTGTACAAGGCGTATTTTATACTACCGCCAATTCAGGACATTTCAAAGTGAATTTTCTCAATATTGTTAAACGCTCTGTATGTTATTGTATTTTTTAATTAGCATGTTAATTCTCTACGATTTTTATGCATACCTAAACCTAAAATCAATATTTCCAGAGTTATTTTTATTTTTTCATTGAAAACCGTTAAAATTATAATACTTATGCGTTATATGGGGGAGCACCGTCCTGCTGATAAAAAATGTTTCTATGTTCGGCGAGAGGTAAATTTTCTAAAAGTTATTATTCAAATTTTGTAAGATATTCAGATATCTTTCACCTAAAAAAAAACAAAAATTTACCTATACATATTAGCAGAAGAGAAAATTTAATTTACCGTTTAAATTTTCCTGATAAAATTGTAATGCCACCACTCTATCCTTTCTTATGGCACAGTAAACATAGAACTGCAAACTTTCCTGAAAGTTTCGCTCTCTGAACATATGAGGATTTGAGTCACTCCAATAATGCGAATTGTGTCTATTAAAAAGTTCATTTTTAGCAAATTTTGCTTCATCTGTCCATATAATATTTCCCAAATAAGAATCGTGACCCTCAGACCTTATTAGAATAAATTCACAAAAATTCTGTCTTCTTAGGAAATCTGTTTCTTTTAATCCTTGAACCATATGGAATGAAAACGGGTGAAACTTATGTTTTAATAAGATTCTGTGAATTGAATCCTTGCATAGTCCCGATTCCAGAGCAACTTGTCTTTAATGACATCCTTGGAAATGCATGAAAATATCCCAGAACGACTATTTCAATGTTTTCGTCATCAACAATAGGCTTTCGTCTTTGCATTTTTGCCTTGACAGAGCCATAATTTTAAAATTTACCAGTATGCGTTTTGCAGTGTTTGGTGACGGTTTTCGTTTTTCTGGATATCGAGTAACAAATGTGCTGCAAGTTCTTGATATTGCTTTATCACATTCTCCATAAATAATAAACAAATTTAAAAAGTCTTCGTGGGTGTAATTTAAGCGTGCTGGCATTTTTTGACATAAGATAGTGACTGATTGTTTCTATCATGGCTATTTTAGTGAAATGATTACAACAATTCATGAATTTCTAATAAAATCGCAAATATTTCAAAAAGTTGTAACTTTAATCCCCACAATGCTAATATCAGGAAAAAGGGAATTAAATTTTACACAACTTGACGTAAAAAATTATAGGGTGTTCCATTTGACCTAAACAAGTTTTCGCGGTTTGAAGTTGACAAAATGTAACGCGAAAAACGGAACACTTGGTATGATATTATTGAATTTGTTTCAGTTGTAGAACGTAGTTCTTCTTGTGTTCTTTTTATGTGACAAGAAGCAAATGAGGATCTTTTACACGAAGAAATTTATAACGGTTCTTGCAAACCATTGCACCTGTCAAATTTTCTATAAAATGTCAAATATCTCTGAAACGGCCAGGTTTAGGTAGAGGATGTGCTACATATTTTCGACTCTTTTCGAAAACCCTAAAATATATAGGGTGTTCCATTTGAAATAAGCAAGTTGGTATCGACTTCCGGTATAAGCGGAAGTGCCAGCTGATTGTAATTATTTTATTTGGATTGACCACACCGACATTAGTAATTATCTAATGCGTAGTTCTCTCTATATCGATTGATTCAGTTCCCGGTGAGACACCCTGTATTTCAAAATATTTTTAAAATGCCTTTTGACTCTGTAAGGCTTTCATAAAAAAATAATTTTCCAAAGTCTTCTAATAAGGCAGATATTTGCCATTGAAAACAGTTCCTTGTGATGAATTTTGACGGATACGAGAACGACCAAGGACGTAACATAGTGGACGAATCGAGCTTAGTTTATTTCATTTTAATATTGTAGTAAATTTAGTAATAATTCAAGTAAATTTGATATGTAATATTTAAAAACAAGCCAAGCATTGTTTTTGTTCTCTCAATATCATGTCATTTTTCCAAATTACACTCAATTTCGATAATTGTACCCTTAATTTAATGGATTTCATGTTTTTTGCGTAATATACAGGGTGTACTATAATGAAATGTCGTAAATGAATGGAAGTATTCCTAGTCCAACGTACACAGGAAATAAACACGTTGGTGATAATTATTACAAGTAAAACTGTTCCATATATTAATATATTTTTACCATTTTCAGTCCGATTCTCGCCATCACCCAACACAGCTCCGAGGAGTACATCGACGGTTCCATAGTCTTCGTCTGCTTCACCTTAGTCGAGGACCTGCTTCCTTGTGTATTTTTCATAGGAACTATAGTAGTATTCTTTGTATTCCCTTTAGCCATTTTAATATGTATCTACGCCCTTATAGCAAAATCCTTAATGACTCATCCCACTATGGTGGTGACGACAAGGTCCAACACAATTCCTTCCCAAAGTGTTGTAAAGTATAGAAAGCAAGTTATCCTAATGCTAGGCGCTGTAGTACTGGCCTTTTTCATCTGCCTACTGCCCTTCAAGGCGCTTACGCTCTGGATAATAATAGCGCCGCCAGGTTCCAATTTCGAAATCGGCTTTGAGAATTACTATATCATTCTGTACTTCACCAGGATTATGTTCCACATAAACTCAGCAGTAAATCCTATTCTGTACAACGTTATTAGCTCCAAATTTCGAGGGGGCTTCTTCAAACTTTGCGGTGCGAAGAGTATACGAAGGAGGTACAAAAGAAGACCCGAGATTAACAGAAAAAGCACGACAAGCTCCTCTGCGCACACGTCGTCCCAGCAAACTTCCGACACTAACCTTAAAAATAGTAGGAATCATTCCAGATATTCGAGTAGCCTCAAGGAGGTGAAGGAGGTGCCTTTGGAGGGCGAATGTTCAACTGGTACCAAACACACTAATTTAGCTAGGAACGTTTATATTAGAGCGCCCCTTCACATAGTAAACGGTATTTGCGGTCAAAAACTTCCGAACGGTGAAATATTCGTTTGAAGGGCTTTATTAAAAGACTTAAACATTGTCTGTGTTAAATAGTAGTAATGGACAGATGAGGGTGTATATTCTAATTCTATAAATATTTTTAAAAATCTGCTTGTTTTAAGGATACAGAGAGGAAAGAGTTGGAAACCACTTCTTAATCGAAATATTTAATGTTTGAAAAATATTGCTTTATCTACAGTATTTTTACAAAAAACAAAATTTTAAGTATAATAATAGTCATGTCAACGAATTATTGTAAACTACTTGCAGGGCGGCAGAATTTCTTAAAACTCCCCGACCCTAGGATGTCAGCCTGCCGGGGGGGGGGGCTTGCGGAATTGGCTTTTTTTTTTGTTTTTCGCTTATAACTGCAAAATAAAATACAACAAAATCAAGTGAAGGATTAAATTGGCTTAAAAATATATATTCTACATATAGTTATTGGCCGAAATAATGAATTTAATTTTTTTTGCTGTAATGCAATAGGGTTATTGTAGATACATATTTCGCTTCTTTGACCATAACTTAGCCATCGTGTGGAAATTAAAAAAAGCAAATTGCAGGTAATAGAATATGTATCGAAAAGATAAATCAAAAATAACTTGATCAAAAAGTAAGCTCTGTATTAAACGTTGGAGGTTAACACCCTCAAGATAGTTTCACGACCTATTTTTCTGTTTATAACTAACTAGAATACTATCATTTAAAGCAAAAAATCCAAAATACCTAAGAAACTCTTTACAAATGTATTACGAATCTGAATTCAGAAACTTTAATATAGACTCGGGACCGTAGACGATGGAAAGTGGTGATATTTTTTCTAAAGCAAGTACTGATAAATTTTCTTTAAATGCCGATAAACGAAGGGTGTTCATAAGGCATTTCAACTAGCATTTCTTATTCGTTCCAATAAAATCCAATAATAATTTTGACGTTTTGTTATAATTCATGCTTCTTTTGGACGCGAAAAATTGATTATTTTTACAGCCTCGGCTAAAAATAGTTTATATTTGATGATTCCTCCTTCGTTTTAATGAGGGAAATGAATAAACATTTTCTATTTAGGTATATGATAAAATAATGTATCAGCATAAAAATAAATGACAAATGAACATAGTTCGTTTATGGGTGAATCTCCAATTTACTCAGGTAAAAGAACCATAAATTATAATAAATCGTAAAAATTACGTCTAGGTACTTCTAGAATAAATGGCCTATTTGATCGTTCGTCAATTTATTTCTAAGGCCTGTAAAGGTAACGGTCGCTCACCCTTTTGATTGGATGAATGGTCACAACAAAATAAATTTAATTTTAAATTCCAAATACACCTTTTCCGATTCGACGTAATCGGTTTTACACCGTAAAAAGTTTTAATTTAAGCTTACATCATGCTCATTATTGTCTCTTTTGAAGTGCCGAGAAATTCAGTGTAGAAGGACAGGCGGCTAGTTAGCAGCTAAATTCTCGCAAATAAATAATAGAAATCTGTCGGAACAATAGTGCAGGGAAAAGAATTCAATTATGTCACTGATATAATTTAAATTCAACAAGAAAGAAAATAATGCAAGAGACAAACATATCGCCGATCACACTGGTGGACTCAGTGGACGGTTTAGGTTTTCGAAATGAAATATATTTTTTCATATAGTAGTAGATACAATGAAAAAATATTGAGTAGATTTCCGGTTGCTTTTTTAACAAAATATATCTTGGTAATAACCAAATTTGCAGAAAGGATAGTTCTATGTAACTTAGGTTGTTGTCATCACCTTACCCACGATCCATTTTAGTTTGTTAGGCAGTGGTTAAAATTCAAAGCAATTTTTGAATAACATTGTATTATAATTGTATCAGATAATATTTTCAGTTAAGGGTTATTTAATGACATAGATTCGCCATTTTACAACAGAAGTAATTCAAAAATTTCAAATAGTCTTAAATAAATATTTTAATTTAATTATTATACAGATTCGGCAATGTAGTTTTGTTTACTCTGAAGTAAACGAGAGCTTGAAGAAAACAATAGAAATTAGGAACATAAAGTCGGATATACTGCCCCCAGCACGCTTCATACTTCGTGAAATATTATTTTTATCGCCTTGTCGAGTAACAACGCAGGGCATGGGTATTGTGCGCCAACAGTATAATGGAATGCGGTTGCGGTGAAAGGGGAAGTCGAGAAACATTCATTCGTACGCCAATAATATAGTCATCATCTGTGTGGTTTTCACGTAAGCAATTTTTGTTTTCTTTCTTGCGCTCGTTTACTTCAGGATATATGAAACTACTTTTGCCGAACCTGTATCCTAAAGTAAACAAGTGAAAGCGAGACAGATGATGGTTATACTGTTGGCGTTGAACACGAACAAACCCTCTAGGTTGGTGGGATAAAAAAATGTTTCAGCTGCGACTGGAGCTTTAGAGCTTAATATAGGCTCTTGGGGCTTTTCGCGCACTTAATTTTTTTTTAAAGAGTTTCGGGGGGTTGCTCCTAAGATGTCGAACAGGGTCACGACTGCACCCTGTATAAATCCCAGTCGTTCACTTTGTAGTTTATGTATCTTTGATTTTAAAATTTTATTGTTTAATGTCTGTGAACGGGTCTAAATCTTCACCCTGTACATCACTTTTGAAATTACACAATTTGTTTAAAACGAAATTAAAAATTTATTTGATTAGATGAACAGAGTTCGTAAAACTTTTTAAACGTAAAATTCTAATAAACAGTTATAAAAAGGTAACTCTTCAACAACGGAAATTTCGACTTGAGAAAAAATTTCTTTTAATTGTAAATGGTTTAAAATGTCTGAAAAAATTCACACTTGGTTTTATTATGCGCGAAGGCAGAAGGTTTGGTTTAACTGAGTTTTATTTTATAGGGCGCGATGGCCGAAGATTTGTTAAAATTAGATTTATTTTAAGGGGCGCAGTGACCGAAGACTTGTTTAGCTATTTTACTTGGGGTAGCCAAGGAAATAGAGCGGACACTTAACGCACTTGGGGTACACTGATTACAACAGATATACGCGCCGCACTGACTTCCTTTGGTAACAGAAACTGGCAGCCTGGGTTCGTGGCGCTCGGCCTTTTATATGGTCCGTTGGGGACGGTGCGTGCGGAGATCTGGAAATATCCCCAGCCATTCCGTGAGGGCGCGATTGTGCAATATTTCATCATCAATTGTAAAAATGGGAAATTCTGATATGAAAATTATATGATCGTCTCGGCATTTAAATAGGAAATTTTTTGATATATGAATGAAGTTTGAATCGACTTTAGTTTGGAAGTTATTAACGAAAATAAGTTGAAGAAATTGCGTAAATTTGGAATGACCCCGTAGAGTTGTCCCGAATGTCCTGTACTTAAAGTTGAATACGATATGAAATTGTTCCGATACATCTACAGTGAATGAACGGAAGTAAGTCTTGATGATGAAAAGGGACCGGTTGAAAATAAGTATTGATATTAATATGGACAATTCAAAGTATCTGTTTTATTGAATGATATGAATGAAGATTGATTGAATTTGGATATTAAAGATGCGAAATTAATTGAAAATCGAATTTGAAGGAAAGTTTCTTTAATACAAATTTAACAGGAGTGAACTGAAATGTCTCCATTGAATTGCGGAAAGTAGTTTTGATGTTGATGAAGTTCATTTGGGCCCGGTATTTTTTAGGGCGATATTTTGTAATGTTGTTTAGTAATTTGAATAATTTGTGATATTTGCTGGCGGATCGAGGTTAGTTATGAATTATCGATGAATCATGAATTTTTTCAGAATTTGTTTTTGTAAATCGTAGTTTTTTATTAAATTAGGTTTTAGATTACCTTTTTATCGTGTTTTGACAAATTGACATGAAAGATTGAATTATTTTGCAAATTTTAAAATTTTTCAAATTTTTTTCTATACGTCATATGTGAAACGTACTATAACAGCCTACGAATGCAAGTTTCTCAACCTCCCCTCTCACCACGACCGCATTCTACATTTGCCGCGCCAATACCGATGCCCTGCATTGATACACGACAAGGTTATAAAAATATTTCACGAAGTGTGAAGCGTGATGGGAGTAGTATATCCGACTTTCTGTTCCTAATTTTTGTTTTATTTCTCGCACTCGTTTTCTTCAGGATATATAAAACTACTTTTGCCGAATCTGTATATCACCTTGCACATAGAAAAGTAGAATATACACCCCCAACAGTTATTTATGCAGGTAGGTCCAAATAATCTATTTTAATACTAATATATATTTATAATATACAAATAAGTAATAATTTTATACAATACATAGCTCTTAGTTATAAGAGAATTCGTGTGGAACGTTACTTTGCCATTGAATAATAGTGTAAAATGTTTCCGCTGTATTATTTAAAGCTATTATAAATTATATATTCGTTCCATACAATTGCCTAAGAAATTATTACATCATGGAGAAATAGTAGAAATATGTTACCTCCATTTATAGCTAAATAGTTAGTGAACAAACATTGAAACAAGCGCAAATTAATTTTTTCTGTCCACGATTCAGGTATAATATTGGTACCACAGAAACAGATTATTTCACAGAATTTAAAAGTTACTTCGGGTGCTTCGGGCCTGACCTGGCTGGGTCTGTCCGCTTGCCATTGCACTGCCTATTTTAGAAAATTCGTTGCCGAGGCGACATGTTTTTTTTTCTCGATAATTTCCTCATGCAAGCAATATCCATAAAATTTTACGTATTGTATGCAGGAAAATGTGCTCATTCAAATGATTTTTCTAAAAAAGGGGGTTGCAATTTAAAACTTTGCCGATGACGTCATAAGTTTTTAAAAATGTTTATAGATTTTTTTTGTTTCATAAACAAATTGAGAAATGCATTTAAAAATCGACGTGTTTGAGCGAATTTTTGTCACTTGCACATTGGTATCGTTAATTATCTGTGATGTAAAATTATCGTGGACCGATAATAATGGACATTTTCTATATTTATATTCAAAAGAAAAAATTCCAAAAGTAAAAGGAGATAGGAACTAGTCAACAATCGAGAGGAAGAGCCTAGGCAGCATCTAAATATAGCGTAACTAAAACAATAATCTATATAACCATGGATTATTTTTCTATTTTCATTTTTTATTTATTTATTTAACTTATAGACACTGACATTCAAAAAGTAAATTGAAATCGTTCATTAACACATATTTTTGCAAAAAATTAATTCCTCAATTAATTACTTGGCTATTTATCAAAATTAAGAACAGGCTTGGTATTAAAACAATAATAAATATTTTTCTTTTTGCATTATTTATTATAAGTTATAAGCACTGAAATTCAAAAAGTAAAACAAGGTAGAGGTCTATTAATGGGTTTTATTTTTTACAAAAAAAAAATAATATAAAAAAAACCGATGGCAGGAGTCAGTCGGAAAGGTAGGTTTCGTCCTATATTGTTTTGCACTTATTTTCTCTATTATTTTCTATTATTCTATATTTTTATTAGAACTGCACAACTTCAATTTATTGTCATCGATTTATGAACTATTAGACATCCATCAAATTAGCATTACCATATGGAAATTTTGCAATGTCAATATATGGATTAATTGTCGCTTTTGTCGTAAATTTGTCGTGAAAAGAAAAAATGTGTCGCGCCTTATTTAAAAAAAAACATGGTAATGCCAACTTGATAGTCAAGTTAGCATTACCACATTCCGAAATGGGCTAAAATGGTGGAAAAAAGAGCTTTGAGTATCAAAATAATTTGTCGTGAGCAAGTAATATGCGAAAAACCACTCCTTGATGATTTACGGGGATGGTAGTGCTCAGTCAGAGAAAAATGTATTAACTCTCCTATTTCTCCGTTATGGAAACTCGCTACAAACTGTTTTCTGACACGACAAATTTGTAGGTCCCTTATGACAAATTTCTAAAACAGAATCAGTACAAAAAATCACCCCTTGCTGTTTTACGGGGGTGGTAGTGCTGAGTACCAAAAAAAAGTAATAATTATCCTATTTCTGCGTAATATAATTTTGCGACAAATTCCTGAAAAACGATCGGTCCAAGAAACTACCCCTTGATTATTTACAAGGATGGTAGGAATTTGTCGTGCCACAAAATAACTTGTCGCGAATTTCTAGTTTACAAAAATACTTAAATTAATAGATTTTTCTCCGCGCTCATCACTACTTCCCCCGTAAATCACCAAGGGATGGTTTTTGAGCTGATTCTTTTTCAGGGATTTGTCGTAAGGGACTTAGGAATTTTTTGTGCCACAAGACAATTTGTCGAGAATTTTTAGTTTCCAAAAATAGGATAATTAACACATTTTTTGTCGAACTCAGCATTACCACCCCCGTAAATCATCAAGGGATGGTTTTTTGAACTGTTTCTTTTTTAAGAATTTGTCGTAAGGGACGTAGGAATTTGTCGTACCAACGAAACAATTTGTCACGAATTTTTAGTTTCCAAAAATAGGAAAATTAATACATTTTTTGCCGAATTCAGCGTTACCATCCCCGTAAATCATCAAGGAGTGGCTTTTTTGAGCTAATTCTTTTTTAGGTATTTATCGTGCCACGAGCCAATTTGTCGCGAATTTCTAGTTCGCAAGAATAGTTAAATTAGTACATTTTCTCCGTTTCTCCGACTCATCATTACCACCCTCGTAAATCATCAAGGAATTGTTTTTTAGACTGATTCTTCTTAGAAATTTGTCGTAAGGGATGAAGGAATTTGTCGTGCCACGAAACAATTTGTCGCGAATTTCTAGTTTGCAAAAGTAGTTAAGAGCGCTCCGGATATAAGCCATCAAGACGCTTTGACATACTTTCATATAAATCATTATTTTAAAAAACGGCTTTCACTAAAAGAAATTTAAAACATGTTGCAATGTGGAATGATGAGCGAGGAAAAAGTATATATAAAAAATATTTTTTTTTCTTCTGTTTTCGATTTGCAAAAATAATTTTTATCATCACACATAGGTATTACTAAAATAAACATGTTTCCTTTTGTAGAACTAAAATAAATTTAGCCCTATATGTCCTCATGAACAAATTCTGTTGCGCAGAAATGGAGAAATTAATACGTGTTTGTCCGGACTCGGTACTACCTCCCCAGTACATCAAGGGGTGGTTTTTTGAGCTGATTCTTATTCAGGAATTTGTCGTTCCACGAAACAATTTTTCGCGAAATTGTATTACGCAGAAATAGGATAATTAATACATCTTCCTCGAAATTCAGCGCTAAAGGGTGATTTTTCGCATATTATTTGCTCACGACAAATTATTTTGATATTCAGAGCCCTCCTCTCGATCATTTTAGGCCCTCCCATGAGTCATGAGTGACCTAAGAATTTGTCGTGCCAGAAAACAGTTTGTCGCGAATTTTCGCTACTCAAAAATACGAGAATTAATACATTTTTCTCCGTACTCACTACCGCCCCTGTAAATAATCAAGGGGTAGTTTTTTGTTTCTTTTTTAGGAATTTGTCGTGAGTGGCCTACGAATTTGTCGTGCTCAAAAACAGTTTGTCACGAATTTTCATTACCCAGAAATACATTTACATTTTTCATTTACATTTCTTACATACATTTTTCTCCGTACTCACTACCACCCTTGTAAATAACAAAGGGGTAGTTTTTTGGCCCGATTGTTTTTCAGGAATTTGTTGCAAAATTATATTACGCAGAAATAGGGTAATTATTACATTTTTTTGTACTCAGCACTACCACCTCCGTAAGTCATCAAAGGGTGATTTTTTGTACTGATTCCCTTTTAGAAATTTGTCATGAGGGAGCTACAAATTTGTCGTGTCAGAAAACAGTTTGTAGCGAGTTTCCATTACGCAGAAATAGAATTAATACATTTTTCCCTGTACTGAGCACTACCACCCCCGTAAATCATCAAGGGGTGGTTTTTTGCATATTATTTGCTCACGACAAATTCACGACAAATTATTTTGATACTCAGAGATCTTTTTTCCATCATTTTAGCCTGTTTCGGAATGTGGTAATGCTAACTTGACTATCAAGTTGGCATTACCATGGGTTTTTAAATAAGGCGCGACAAGTTTTTTCTTTTCACGACAAAAGAGCGAAAATTTCGATATGGTAATGCGAACTTGATGGATGTAACTATTAGCACATAGGTAGTCTTCAAAATATAAATAAATCACGCTTTTTTTTATTTTTTTCTATGTGTTTTATTAAAAGATTGTTTTAGACAAAAGTTGTAGGGCTAGATGAGCACTATCCAGCGATGTATCGCATGTACATGTTTGATTCGAAATAAAATTTTGAGAATGTTTTTAAAACTTTGAACCGCCGCCATTTTGAAACGAAGTAGGCGATTTGGCCCACCTTCCAACTTTACCGAGATATGGGCCCAATGTATATGCCTGCCAAATTTTGTTTTGATCCGTTGAGAAATGCGCCCTCTAGGGTGTTTACAAATTTCGTTATATAGCATATATATAAACTTTTGAACGGGGGCATTTTTTGGGGTTTTGGGGCCATAATCGAAGAAACTATTGTGAAATTTTCCCGAAGTCGTGACATGCTACACAGATTGGAAATCTACCTAAAAGAAAAGATCCACTAAAATGTAGATCATTGTTTTATTTTGATATCAAATAACTTTTCTTAATTTTAATAAACGGCCAAATGAGGGCGAGTATGCTAGATTTCGACAATGTCTGAACTCAAGCTCAAAATTCTAAGTATGTGCATGATTTTCTGATGTTTGTTCCAATGTATTATTGATCTTGCCTAGTTGAAGAAGAAATAAATTAATTATACAAATAACATAGAGACAATATACAAATCTGAATATATTATATTATTATATACTTATAATTAGACTGAATAAAATATATTTCTAGATTCTTGATCAATGACATATTTTTTACCTCATAAAATTGCTCTAATATAGGTAATGCTTTCCTTTATTTATAAAACTATTTTTAAGACTTTTTATAACTTGTATAGTAAAATAAGCTCAATATGAATTATGATTTAAAATACTTGAAAAAAATAATATTTTGGTACATGTCCGGAAGAGGAAAAACAATTCAATTTAATTAGTCTGACGAAATATTTATTTTCTTTTTTGAAAAACACCGTTGTTTTGGATAATGTTTGGGGTATCATAAAATTTAACGTAAGACATAAAAGTTAATAAAATAAAGCTGTTTATGAGTTACAACATTTGTGCTTATTTTAACAGATCATTATTATGATAGCCACAAAAAATATTACCTTTTAATATGACTGGAAACAAAAATATTAAATATAAGTTTCATATTATCACTTCTATTATTATTTTACATCACTTCCCGAATGCGATTTAAATATTGATATTATAGTTATTATTTCATTCAATAATTTTAAATGTGGGTGTCCAAATTTCTTGTTTAGGTTCTTAAATTTTTTGCTTATTATATGTAGAGGGTTGCTATATGGCATATTTTGCGTCTTCCATGCCATAAAAAACTAACTCTGTAGGTAGCTACTTTAAATGTTATTTTAAAATACCAAAATATTATTATCTTATATGAAAATTTTGTCGAATTTAGATCAATCAATTGAATTTAATTTATTGAGATGTTTAAAATATTATCAAACTCTGTTATTAAGGCCCTGATAAAATAAAATGAAACAGGTGTAAAATATTTTTGGAATAGTTTTGAAATTATAATTGCTCAACACTTAATGTATATGTGTTTTGACCATATATACCTATTAAGTACAGTATACGGTTTTGAGAGATTGTTGGATCTCTTATAATTTTTATTTATAGTATATTTTACATTATTCTAAAAAAACAGAATATTCTGCATCTGATACTGATGTAGGTAGAGAAGGAAAAGTAACTATAGGTATTTTTAACATTTATTTTAACAAATATTAATTTATTTATCAACTAAAAAAGCTAAAAATTGAAGCAAAAATGCATTAAATACTCAAAACTGAAGATTAAGACCTTGTTTTATAAAAAATGCTTAATTTTAGGCAGCAATATATTTTTTATAATTAAATCACAAATACGTGGAAAGACAATATTACATTGAGTGCCATCTACTTGTTAGTAGATGCATGAAACCAAACAAACAAACTTAGATATCCCATTCAATAAAAGAAAATGAAATTTTATCAGTTTGTGCAATAGTAAACAGATGTCGCACGAATATATTTATTTACAGAATTCCTCAGACAAAAGCATGATCTCCATCGTCGGTAAATTAAAACAATGAACTTGCTCAGGTTTACATCCATGATTTATTAGACGATTAGGGGCCAGCCATAAATTACGTCACACGAACTTCATGATTTTTGGAGCCGCCCTGTCCTTGCCACAGGTGGTCATATTTATGTGACACCCCCCCCCCCCCCCTCCTCTGGTGTGACGTCACATATTTTGCAATTTTAAATTTAGAAATTATTAAATTAAAACAGCACTTCCATAATTATGTATATATTTCTATTAAAAATCTTTACGATAAAAAAATTTAATCGTCGTGTGTCCATGGATTTGAACCTATTCCTTTATATTATTAATGACTGGCATAGCAGTCACTTCGTTCTAGATTTGGATAATGTTAGGAACATTCGATGTGTAAACATCTCCTTCATCCACCTTATAGCATCGTCATCATTTAATATCAAACAAAGAACTTCCCTGGCACGTCTAGCTACAATTCTTTGATACAAATTTAAACCTTATAACAATATTGATAGGGTTGGTAATATTTTAAAGTTTTTTTTATTAGAGTTGAAGTTTAGAGTTTTAATACGTTAGATTTATACATGTGACGTCACGAGGCTTATGGCTCGCCCCCCCCCCCCAACATGTCACGCCTTTTGTTGACCCCCTCCCTCCCCCTTAACGTATGACGTAATTTTTGGATGGCCCCTTAGAGACCAGGGTTGACATGGTTCTCAGTTTTTTTGTGTAATAACAGGTATAAGCAGATCCAAAGAACATTTAAGGGGACATAGAATGAATATTTATACAATTATTTGATTTTTTTACTGGAAATCCATTTAATTTAATTAGATATCTAAAGTAGATCAAAAGATAATAACATCTTTTAAATAGTAGGTAATTCCAAATATCTATTTCTCAACTAGCATATATTTGAATATTTTGTCTATGTCACATAACTTTGTGAATATGTCATTCCAACTATTTGAGGATTTTGAGTCATAAGCGAAATTTTTGAATTTTTGATCCTGCATTTGGGAACACCAAACTGGTCTTAAGTTTATGTATATTGTGGATTTTTCTTTTCGTATACAACCTGCAGAAATACAAATGAAAAGAAAGCAATTACAAATCAAAACTGAACATTTTTCATATGGATTATGGATATAACCGTAAAAGAGAAAAATATCTGTCTGTTCCATTTTAGCGTATCCATGGCCTTAAATTATGTGTATTACAATTGTTAAGATTTTATGTATACGATTAGTTCAAAGTCAAAAGACAACATAGACAATAGAGTAATTATTTAATTGGTGCTATTTGTATGATATTTATTTAATTTTTTGTTGATATAGACATTATTATTACCTCGTTCTTTAGTATGAATAGTAGAGATATGTATATAGAGTGTAAATTTTAATATTAAACGACGAAGATGTTAATAATACGTATGCTGCCAAAATACAAATAGGTAGGCATTTTTTTACCTATAGAAAATTATAACAAAAATGATATTTATTATTGTTTTTGTTATCCTAATTATGAAAATACTCATCAAATAAAATAGATTACAAACCTGGGTAATAATACTTAACACTTATTATAATAAAATGAGGTGTATCGTTTTCTTGAATTATTTCTGTGTTTGATTCCAGTTCTTAAGTATTATTTAAAATATAGAAGTACAATAAATAATAGAATTTAAAGCATTGTTAATATCATAAAGTACACCTAAACGTTTATTCTCAAACTTTTTCTATTCGCGATTGTTGTAAACGAATTTAAACATCATAAACAAATGGTTTTATTATATTTAGTAATGTTCTATATTCATCAAACTATATTTTTAAGGATCTAGTCACCATATTTTTGTATTTAGTAAAATTTATTATTGCCAGTATATAATATATTTTGTTGTACTTACTTTGAACAATTTTATGTGATGTGTAGTTTTGTTAATGGTTTTGTTAATAAAATGTTCAAAATATTTGTTGGCATTGTTTTATTTCTCGTCTTTAAAAACCTAATTAAGTTCAACGTCATTCAGAGTTAGATTACTCATATACCACCCTGGAGCTGCCCCTGGTTCACCGACGAGAATTTTACAAAAGATCTTTTTGATACAATTTTTCATATCGAACAATTTTTAGTTGAAATACTTTGTAATATGACGAAAAATTGTTTTTGGCCTACCCTGCAGCCGTCCCTGGTGCACCGATGCTATTAATATTATTTTTGAGAAAAAAATAAAAAGTATCACCCACAAACATGCTAACAGACCGTCAAAAAAATAGGACAACTCTTTTTTTTAATGTAAATCTGTCTCTATTTGAATATGTAATGAGTAGCCGAAATAAAACAGATATCACTTTTAATTTATTTTTTATTTTAATGCCGTAGTTATTGCTATAGTAAATGGTGGATTGTTAATGAGACAAATTGCACTGCGTTATAACATTAACAAAAATTTGGTGTGTAACATTTTAAGAAACTGGAGAATAAACGGTATGATTAGTAGAAATCCTGGATCAAAGGACAAAGGATATCCTACTCAGCAAGAAACTAACTATTAATATTTCGTTGTTGCACCATTTTTATTTATAAAATCTATAAGTCTGTTTGGCATAGAATTAAATAACCTTATACAATAATCATTAGTAAAAATATTTTCCCATGCATTATTTACTATTTCCAGTAATTCTTCGGTATTCCGTGCTCACATTTCGTTTTTGGATACTTCTTACGAGTAGTCTCCATACTTCTTCCACAGGGTTAAGATCTGGACTATGACTGGGCCAGTTAAAAACATTGATGTTGTTATCTTGAAACCAGTTAGTTAGGGTATAAGCATTATGAATGGATCAACTGTCTTGTTGAAATATGAACCCATTATTAGGAAATAATTGTGATGCAGGAGGGAGCATAATATATGCCACAAAACACCAGGACCACGTGTCGATATCCAAGTCCACATATTGACGGAAAATCTACCACTTTTATTATTGTTAGATATATATTTCTCATCGAATCGAGTATTCGGAGGGCGGTAAACACGTATACGACCGCTGTGTTGACTGGAAAGTTTTTTCATCTGTTAAGATTACATTGTTCAAAAAATGTATACATGCGCTAAAAATTCAAGTGCAAATCCTACTCGAGCTTCTTTATGAACTAAGTATTTATGTGCTGCTACATGACAGCGTAGCTCCGACCAGTACTACTCGATCCAGGAAAATTCGTTTCTTCAGCAGCCTGAATAACTGAGTAAAATGGATTTTCTACTAAAGCATTCACCAATTTCAAATCTTGTTGTTGAGTTGATATCCTTATTCGTCGCCCTGATCCAGGATTTCTACTAGTCGTACCGTTTATTCTTCACTTTCGTAAAATGTTACACGCCGAATTTTTGTCAATATTATAACGCAGTGCAATTTGTCTCATTGACCATCCATCTTATGCATTAGCAATAACTCCAGATTTAACTAAATCGCTTATATGAGGCATATTAGTTATTTGCACACTTGCAATAAATTATGACAACTAACTGACAATGTTACAAAAATTAAAGTTAGATTCACACAACTAGATTTTATCAAAATACCGTTATAAGACTTCTCCTATATTTTTTTGCTCACGACCGTACATACCCATTTAGGAGGGAGCTGAATACAGGGATGTATTCAGATTTTACGTAAAAAAATCGCAAATAGGATTTCTTAAATTTTAACCCCTAGAAAAATGGCGGCAGGCCATGATTTTTAAAAATAAAATATGACTTTTTGTATCTTAAAAAGAAACGGTCAAAATCGATTAATAAATACAATTTTTATAGAAAATAATAGAACTACAAAATCAAAATAGCCCTCTGTGACTGGTTTAACATGGCATTTGCAAGAAATACAAACTGGAAAAGTATTTTTAATGCGTTTCCAGAAAAGAATATGGTAGTGTCGCCTAGGGGCACTAGGGCTCGTCCACCTCTGTAAAAACGTAACCCAATCTGGTGAAATTGATTGCGTCGTATTGGCGATGCGGTTGGTATCACTGTCTTATTTACGTCTGTCGTCTGTCAAATGCTACAAGAAACTTGAGTGGGAGGTGACAGATGTTGGCTTTATTTTTAATCCAAAGTAAATAGTTTAGGACTCTTACTACTTCAAAAATGACTGATATAAAGATTATAACATGCTTTGACAGGCTTTGTAGAACATGTTTATCTGAGAAAGATATAGGAGAATTGCGGTCGCTGTTTGAAAATTCTCTAGAAACTCAACTTACAGAAATTACATCTGTAAAGGTAAATAATTGAAAATTCAGCAACACAATAAAGCTGTAATTCTGTCGGTTTATTTTAGGTAGAACAAAATGATGGTTTACCGAGTAACATATGTAGTTCCTGTTATTATACACTGACTGTAGCCTTAAATTTCAAACTACAGTGCCAGAAGTCTGAGTCTCAGCTACGAAGTGCTTTGTGTCCCGAGCAAACAATAATATATAGGTCAATTACGATATTAGGGAATAACTCTGATGATTTACAAATACAGAATTTTGAGGAAATTGAGTCAGATTTGCCTTTATCGAATGCTGAAATTGAAATAAATAACGTAGGTACTTCTTTGGTAAGTAAATATTCCCAGATCTGCTCATGATTTTTACTTACTTTTAGTCCTTGACTGAAACCATAGAAATTAGGAACAATTTTCCAGATGGTACAATCAAATCTGAAACTATATATTTAAAAACTCAAGGTAGTCCAAACAAAATTAAATATATAGAATCAAATGTTAGCGTGGAAAATGAGAATAATCGTTCTGACAATGAACAATGTGAAAATGATGTTGATTCCACAATGCCAGATCAAAGCGAACAAGTCGCAACCATTGTGGAAGTAACTGATGTGTCAGAGATAGAAAAAATTGAAAACACTTCCCCATTTACATGTAAACAGTGCGGAAAGACATTTAGATTTGAGAGTGGTTTGAGAACTCATTTGATTAAGCATGGTAGGAAATTGCAATGTGAAATATGTGGTGAAGAATTTAATGGTAAGTGTATTTTCCTCAAAATTAACATCTATTTTGCTTCCTGGTCCTGAAGGTTTCTCAATTATTTCCTCTTTTTGACTATCTTGTTAATCTAGGTATTGATTTTATTGCTTTTTATTTATATATCTTACACTAAGTATTCCGTTGTTGTATGGAAAATTAAAAAAATCGAGGGGTCGTCTTATATGGTATGAGCCCCTAATAATTATTGACCAAAGCATTTTTTATTGAATAAGCAATTTTTATGCATATTTTTTAGCATTCAAATATTTCAACTCTCATTTGAGGACGCACCCCAACTATAGGCCATATAAGTGCAAAATATGCGGTAAGACTTTCTCTCTTTCAACTAGTCTTGGGAAGCACATGAGAACTCATGGCGGAGAAAAGAAACATCTCTGCACGATCTGTGGGAAGAGGTTCTTCGAGCAGAATCATCTCACTGTAAGTGTACATTGCATCTCATGCTATTCTTTATTTATTTATTAACGGGATAATCCCTATTAGGTATTACAAATAGATACAGAAGTAATGTATATGCATATATATATATATATATATATATATATATATATATATATATATATATATATAGGACTAATACAGAGAGATGGAAGAAAAGAAAAATAATAAAAAAACACTTTAAAGCTTAATTTCAATACAATGTAAGATGAGATTATTTCAAATATACATTAACACACTAATAAATATAAATGGAAAAACGAAACGTAAATGAAAAAAAGAATCATGTTATAAATTTTTTACCAATTTTTTAAATGTTGCACAAGATGCGCTAAACAGTCCCACTTCTGATGTGAACAATAAATAACACTCCGTTTACAAATTTACAAATTTATTAGAACAAGAACAAGAAGTTTATGGACATGAAACAAAATAGTAAGATACACTATGAAAGTTGAACCGCAAGTGTCCCCTCCTTCCTGATATACGTTATATGACATTTTACTATCTAATATTACCCCAAGGTCTCTTATCTGGTCCACTTCTTCTAGAACTACATTGTTAATTCCATACTGAAAATTGATGCAAGGGCGAGATAACTCTTGCAAATGTTATTTTACAACATTTTTCCAAATTTAAATCTAAATAATTAACAACACACCAGCTATATATATTATTGAAATCATCCTGAAGAAGTAAGGTATCACTTGGATCCATGATAGGTCTACATAATTTCAAGTCATCAGCGAACATTAAAAATGAACTATGTACGATTACTGTATTTAAGTCATTAACAAAGAGGTTGAAAAGAATTGGACCTATATGGGACCCTTGAGGGACTCCTGAAGTTATACTAATGGAAGATGAAATAGAATTACCTTGTTTAACATATTGCACTTTATCTTTCAGATAACTGTCAATCCAATTCAAGATATTTCCACTAAAACCTAACCCATTAAGCTTTTCTACAAGTATCTCATGGTTGACTCTATCAAAGGCTTTTGAAAAGTCTGTGTAGATAGAGCCAACCAGAAGTCTGCTCTCAAAAAAGTTAATAATGAATTTACTATAAATAGCATGTAGATCTATTTTGGGAAAGCCCTTGTTCATCAACATATTACATTTTTACAATCCCATGATATATCCTTTGTTACTAAACATTCAAACAGTTTGGGTATTTCGGATTGCAAATATACTGCTCTATACTTAAGTGTTCCTGAGTAATAACTCAAGAAAAAAGTGCTTAAACCAAGTTTTATTTTTATTTTTCCACCTATCATGACCGAACACTTATTTTATAGATTCATACTCGTACACATACAGGAGAGAAACCGATAGTTTGCAGTACTTGTGGAAAGAGATTTTCGGATCCTCACGGCTTAACAACGCATAACAAGACACATACGGGAGAGAGAAAACATGAATGCAATATCTGCGGTAAGTTGTGTATGAGGTTTAGAACAGCATACTCCATGCTTTGCTCATAGGGTAATGTTAGATGCCTAAAAATATTTTGATCATTATCAGAGACAAACTGTGATGTATTTTTTGTCACCGAACACTGGGCCCAAGGTGAGCAAATTCAATCAGTTAATGGCTACACACTAAAAAGTTACTACTGCAGAATACATTTAAAAATGGTGGAACATGCATTTATTTTAAGAACACAGATTATGTTCAGAACTAAGCTATGTAAAAGATCTCTCTGTTGAAAAACACTTCGAATGTGCATGGCTAAAATGATTTCTAACCGTAGATGAGTTTATTGTAAAGTTTATACAGAAGTCCTAATTGAGACATTAGAATCTTCTTAAATAAACTAAATACAATAATTATGAATATTCAAAAGAATAGTTGTTACAATACACACTTGGTTTATTGTTTCATGAGTTTTGTTCAGTTTTGTCTGACATATGTTTCGGCCTTGCAACCATTATCAAAGAGTCTTAAAAACTGACCTGAAAGTGGTGGTTCACAGAATATATCTTAGAAATATTCTACCTACTTAGAGGGGGATAATAACTTGATTTGCTATTTCTTTAAATTTAACAATACAACTCGGAACTACGAACTTAATTTTAATTTTATTATGGTGTCTAGTACAGGGTTATTCATAAATTCTGTTCCAATGCCAGTGAAGCAAAACTTGCGGTGATATATAAAAAAAATTCTCATAAAAGTGAAAAAGTGGAACAACATTTATGGTTCAACAAACAGGGTTATTAGAGAAAAATTGAAATCTAATTATAAATAGCCAAATTACATGGTGGCTTAATACGAAAGTGTGACACACTATATATTAATTTATGATTTTCCATGTTCCTTTTTTAGGTAAAAAATTCGCTCACTCATTTGTCCTCAAAGCTCATAAAAGGACGCATACTGGTGAGAAGCCCTATAGATGTAGCATGTGTGACGCTGCCTTCGCAACTTCATCTTATTTGACCATCCACACACGAACTCACACTCAAGAAAGGCCCTACAAATGTGAAACATGTCCCAAGGTAATAAAAGACTTGAAAAATTCATCATTAACAGGGGCAGAAGGGTTGGTTTCTATCTAAATAAACCCTATAAGTTCAACTAGCCTCTTAGAACATCTCTGGATTTCTCTAAAGATTTCAGGTAAAAAGGTTCTTGGGAAAATATATAGACTTCCTAATACTAACTTGGAAGCATGTCTTGAAGAGTTAGAAAGTTGTATAACGTCTTATTTAACTGAATATGATTATATAATTTTCAGAAGAGATTTTAATGTAAATATTTTGAATCCCAAGCTCGAACTCAATGTTCCAAACAAATTATCTCATTTCTAGTAAATATAATATTTATCAAATAATCTCTAGTCCTATGCACATGACCAATAATACTAGCATCCTGATTGATTATATCGTCGCATCTAATAATGACGTAATACTCGAAGTCGACGTCTCAAATATGGAAGATATCTCCGAATGCCCTTGTTAGTTGCAAATTCAATATTAAAAAAGAAGCAAGGAAAACAATAATGATTACTTATAGTGACTATAGGTCTTTTAATTATGAAAACTTCTTATGTGGGATATTTCTGGAACCACAATAAAAATGAATTCTGATCTTCATGCACCAACATGTTAGAATTACGAAACCTCCGACCGCATGGCTAACTGAAAACTTGAAATTATTGATGAGAATTATTATCAAGGCCTATCTTAAATATAAAAAATGTAAAACTAATCAACATTGAAGTGAATATAAAGATATTAGGAATTTAGTGAATCATTCTGTAAAATTTGAAAAAAAGCATATTTTAACCATACATTAAAAACTAACCCTCATATTATTTAGGGTTAAGTGGAAGAATGTCGTATAGACAAACTTCGCCCTCAAAATAAAGACGTTTATTATTATTATTATTATTATTACTTCTGGCAGTCTTTACGCCAGTATATTAGAAACTCCAAGCGTCAAGTAACCTCCGATCTGACAAATTTTGATGGGGTAAATGATTTTTTTATTAATCAAGCAACTCGAAGGCAAATCTGAACACCAATCCTCATATTCTCAAGAAATATGAAAATAGGAAAAATCCGAATATTGACATTGAGTTTGTATTCGGTGAAGTTACTGCAGTGAAAATAGATTGTATTGTCCGTCATTTGAAGTCGAATGTTACCGGTTCTGATAACATTAATTTAAAAATGCTAAACTTGGTTTTACCTCATCTAACTATATACTTTACTTACATTCTACACTCTAGTAATAAAATAAAAACTACTTGGGATATCATAGACGACCTTCAGGGAAAAAATTTTAACGGGCAAGAACATATTGTGCTGTCTGAGAATGATATAATAATAAAAGATCCATGTCAAGTAGCCACTAACTTTTTTGTGGACATTGCCGAAACACTAACATCTGATTTACAAAGCATACACTCTGCCGAATACTATATTAAAAAAATAAACAAAAATACCCTGGACTCTCTGTACTTTATGCCGGTTACGGAAAATGAGGTAATTGAAATTGTTAAGCAATTAAAACCTAAAGAATCATTTGGATGGGATGAAATTCCAATTACATTAATAAAAGAAAACATTTCAGTTTTAAAGAAACCCTTAACACATATCGTAAACTTATCACTTTCCCAGGGGATATGTCCAGATAAATTTAAAATAGCAACCATTAAGCCGCTTTTTAAAAAAGGCGACAAATATAATATTTCAAATTATAGACCTATTTCCCTTTTGCCTACAATTTCTAAAATATTAGAAGCAGTAGTAACAAAACAGCTAGTAAACTATTTAGAAAAATTTAAAATCTTAACACCATTTCAGTTTGGATTCAAAAAAGATCGTAGCACATCTGACGCTGCATTTAAACTAATAAATTTTATTAATAATATCCTAGAAAGTAAACATATTCCTATGGGTATCTTCTGCGATTTGTCTAAGGCTTTTGACTGTGTAGATCATAATATTTTACTAATGAAGTTCAATTACTACGGAATACGCGGTACACCACTTCTGTACCACCACTTCTTTACTTCATATTTAAAACATAGATCTGCATATGTCAGACTTTATGATGAATCTCAGGAAATTGGAAAAACTGTTATCACAGAAGCAAAAGATATCAAATTTGGAGTTCCACAGGGGTCCATATTAGGTCCAGTATTATTTTCAATATACATAAATGATCTTGTTGATAATTTTCCTTCGTTACAATTTTCATTGTTCGCTGATGATACCAGTATCATAGTGAATGATGATAATTTGGATTATCTTAAAGTTAAAAGTGAAGAGGCAATGAATGGCATTACAAACTGGTTTCATGCTAATAAACTGCTCTTAAATGTTGAAAAAACAATGAATATAACATTTGAAAAATCGCACACACCAACCTTAGATATAAATATTCAAACTGATCTAGGACAAATAATATCAGTAACTGATACTAAATTTTTTAGGAATATATACTGATAAATCGTTAAATTGGTCGACGCATATTTCTGATTTAAATAAAACACTTGGACGTGCAATTTATGCAATAAAGAACGTCAAAGAAAATATCAGCATTGCAGTGGCACTATCTGTGTATTTTGCATATTTGCAAAGCATACTGCAATATGGTGTAGAATTTTGGGGAAACGCAACTTGTCTTCAAAAAATTTTAGTGACACAGAAACGTGCTGTGCGAGCAATTTGTGGTATTCATCTGAGAGAATCCTGTAGAACGGCGTTTAAAAACTTACATATACCAACTATAGTTAATCTTTATATATATAAATTATCTATAATAATTTACAGAAAACGAAACACAATATCAACATCCGCTGATATCCATGATTACAATACCAGATCTAATACAAAACTAATTGCATCAAACTATAGATATGTCACAAATAGGAAAGGTCCTTTATACTCCAGAGTAAAAATTTATAATCACCTACCAAATTCTATTACTTGCATAAACAGCGAAAACTTATTCAAAATTAGGCTAAAGAAAGTTTTAAATAATTATGTGTTCTATAACTTAGAAGAATACTTCACTACAAAATTTAATTCATGAAAGGTTTTCAAAGGGTTTACTTCTAAAGCATTGTATTATTGTATATTTATAATGTCTGAATTTATTTAAGTATGTGCATTGTATTTTTATTAAAATTGAACCTATTTAAGTAAATGCTCTTTCCCTTATGTCTTGATTAAGGCGCACCATGTCATGTATGTACTTATATGAGCATATTGCATTATTATTGCTATGTAACATTAATTTTTGGGAAATAAAATCTAATCTAAAAAAAATCTAATCATTATAAATAAATGTTTAATTAATGGTATTTGTCCAGAAGTTTGGAAAAGAACCAACGTCTTGCCTATTCCTAAAAAGGATAACCCTACCTAACTTTCGCAGTTCAGATCTATTAGCATTCTACCTACTTTGTCGAAGGTGCTTGAAAGAATAGTTTCAGACCAGTTAAACAAATATTTAATAAGTAGAAGTTTACTACCATATATTAAATCAGGTTTTAGAACTAATCATAGTACAACAATTGCGTTAGCCCACATTGTGGACGACATTCTTAGAGCCAATGATAGAAAATGTAATACTTGCTTAATCTTGCTAGACTGTAGTAAAGCATCTGACACCTCGAATCATCAGATTTTATGTAAAAAACTTAAATATTTTGGCATAAGTGGCAGCGCTTTACTATTTTTCCAAACTGCTTAGGTCGTAGACACTAACGTATTGTAAACAATGGCCTATTTTCCATTTGATGCTGGTGTTCTGCTAGGCAGTATTTTGGGCCCACTTCTATTTTCTATCTATACATCTGACTTCAGTAATTTTCTCCAGACATGCAATCTCCATCAACATGCAATGTCCATCAGCATGTTACTGATGATACTCAAATTTATCTTTCATTCGATTTTATTGAAATTGGCACTGCTGTAAATAGTATTAATTTCGATCTTAATACTATTACTAATGTTTCAAGAGCTCATAGTTTGGTTCTAAACGAAAAAGAAACCGAGTTATTAGTCTTTTGGTACTCAAAATATTTTAATAGAAAATCACCCATTGTTCAATATTATCCTAAATGGGCAAAAGTTTGCTCCCAAACAAGAATGTAGAAACTTTGGTATTTATTTTGATGTGCAGCTCACAAATCATGTAAACCACTTAATTAAAAAATCCTATGGTAAACTTAAAACTTTTTACATGTATACAGATGTACTAGACCCTGAGGTAAAACTCAATCTCTGTGATTCCTTGATCTTGTCGACTCTTTCTTACTGTGATGTACTTTATTGGTTAGCACTAACTCAGAGAGATCGCTTAAGCCTACAAAAAATTCAGAATTCCTGTATTTGTTACTGTTATACTTTAGGAAGTTTGATCATAGCTCCGTGAAAATTCAGTGAGTCAGGTTGGCTCCTATTACTTCACTTATCGTGCTTAATATTCAAAATAAACTTACATCAAGAACCAACATATTGGTACAATAAGCTATTGAAAGGCTCAAACCTGCATAGTCGCAACACTAGACACCCTAATCTATACATAGTTCCTAAGCACAGAACCTCTCAATTCCAAAAATATTTCTCCTATAATGCTACGAAAGTCTATAATAAACTCCCCCCTGACATCAAAATATGCTCCAGTGTATTATGTCATTTCGAAAAAAAGTAAAAAAATATCTACTACTACAAAGGCCTTAATTCTTATTTTTTATTCTGTACCCCTATACATCTTTTGTTTGAAAACACGATATTGTGTATTTTATTTTGAAATACTGTGATGGTTGTGTGGAAGAATGAATAATCGAACGTCGCCATCACAATAAATAATAACTTATATTGTATTATAAGAAAAATAAATGAAAACATTTATTTTAGTTATTTATAACATGTGATAAACTGATCTGCTAATTTCATTTTCAGTCGTTCATCAGTAAATGTGCTTTGGCTGCCCATTATAGAATTCACACAGGAGAAAAGAAGTTCCAATGTGCGCTGTGTGGCAAAAGGACGGGACGTGCCGCAGATCTACAGATTCATATGAGATCTCATACTGGTAATTTACACTCATTGCTTCCATTAATTTTCATGCTTATCTCAGTACCATTTAGTACAAAATTATTATGCAAAATAAACCTACAGTTTTTAAAATACTATAATAATAAAAATGATAATGAGTAAAAGAACTTTTAAATGAGATAACACTTCAGAGGACAATTGATCGAGGTCCTTCAGTCCATTTATTTTTACAATAATGTGGTTTTATATAATAATGTCTTTATTAAGTAAAGTAAAGTAAATTTATTGATGCTATTAATACAAGGGTTATTACGCATGTCCAAAATATAACATTATACTCTATTAGCTCTTCATAAAGAAATTTAAAATATATATGTTAGAATAAAATACAATACAAAATACATATTAAAATAGGTAATTTCTGTTTACAAATTCTTCTACATTATAAAAAGCTTTCGCTAACAACATCTTTTTTATACTTAATTTATATTCATTTATAGGTAATAGTTTTATGTTTTATGGTACAGTACATCATAGTCAACGTCTGTGTCAGAAAATGTTGTATCATCCATGTGTAGTATTAGTTTTAGGTCATCCACCGCTGACCTTATATCATTAATATATATAAGAAAGAGGAGTGGTCCTAGTAGAGAGCCTTGCGGTACTCCGTGTCTAATATCTGCACAGTCAGAAATGTTATTTTTAAAATAAGTGACTTGTTTCCCCTCTAGCAGGTAACTTTCTAGGATGTTTAAACTATTTTTGTTTAGGCCGTAGTAAGCCAATTTGGTGATCAATATATTATGTGATACGGTATCGAAGGCCTTCGATAAATCACAGAATGTGGTTACCGCATACTGCTTCCCCTGAAGCCCTCCGATATATATTCTAAGAGATCTAGTATGGCAAGGGTGGTTGATTTTTTGGCTCTAAACCCATATTGATTGTCTATGAACAGATAATTTTTTTCAATATGGTCATATAATTGTGCTTTCAGCAGGTATTCGCAAATTTTTGACACTACAGGTATTAGTGTAATTGGACGGTAATTATCTGCATAATTTATTTCACCTTTTTTAAACACTGGAATAACTTTTGAGACTTTATAAAGGATATATTCCTTCTTTTATACTAAGGTTTATTAATTTTGTTATGGGAATAATGAGTATGTCTTTTCAATATTTTATTAACACGATGTTCATGTCATATATTTCATTTTATTTCTTAATGAACATATATTTGTGTGCAGAATACTTAATTTTTTATTGTTTACTTCAGTTTTATGTGAAAAAATTTAGTTTTACGATAGGAAACAATAGATATTTTATATTGTCACCACGTTTGTTACATCTAAGTACTCATGATCGGATATACTGGGATAGTGTAGATTTATTCAAATCATTTCTCCAGGGATGCTGGGAGGCTTCTCTGAAAATTTCTCCGGCCTTTAGGGGTGTAAGGTCTAATAATGGTTTTCTCAGGCCACATGTCTTCAGAGAACATTTTGTCTTCATCTGGTTGATTGAACTTTAAAAGCTGTGATGTTATTTGAAAATGTTTTAAGTTTAAAACATTGCATGGCCTTTATATCATAGTCATTCGGGTAGCTTTTCATGTCTTCGACGACTGTATCTGGTTCTAACTGTGATATAAATATCCAGTTTAATGGGTTTACTGCTTCTAATTTGGTGGAATTCTGTATTTGACCTATGACGGTTTTATGTTTCTTTTTCTTATTCTGGGAAATATAAATTCATTATTGTTCTCTAATACGCTTTTGTTCTCCCAGTTTTGTTTGATAACTTCTTCATCATTTTTTATTTCTTGTATCTTAATTCGGTTTCCTATTTTCACCTGGCTATTTTTTGAGTTACTTGGATTTAAATTGATTAGTTCATTCATTATTTGTCACTGCTTAGCTTCTAGATTATTTAGTATATGTCCTGCCTTTTGTTTGGGAATCACTGGTTTACTTATGTTTTGATTAATTTTTATATCTTGAAGTGTATTATCCTTTTTCGATCCCTCTTTTTGTACTACTTTTTTGTTTTGTTTAAATTTTCCAGATTATTTATTTTAAGTTTTGTCTCAGATCTTCTAGTACACTGGACAAATTCTTCTCCACTTCATCTGCTATGATTTTATTTCATTATTTTTGTCTAGAAAAGTTCCTGTATCGCTTGGTGCATGTTGCAATTTATATAGGTTTATATTATTTTCTTTAGTTACCTTTTTTATTTTCTCTTCTGGTTCAACTATTTGTTGTTTTAATTTTTTATTTTCTGTTCTTAAATCGTTATTTTCACTTATTAATTCTTTGTTTGATATTGTTATAGCCAATAACCCATCTTCGTTTACAATTTATATTTTTTTATCACATAATTTCACCTCACAGTGCAATACTCTTGAAGAGCAGCTATTGTGATATATTTTATCACACTTTGGACATTTAAGAAACCTTGACACTGGTCTTTTACAATAATTGCACAACACCTTTATTGACGCATCTTTACTTTCTGCCATCTTGGATTAGGGTGGTCCTTATAAGTATAGAGGAATTCGATAGCCAACGCTTCCCCCCAGTGTGCCGATTATAATTCAACTGGATAATGATTCCTCCTCAGAAAGTGAAGATTCGGTCAACTAACATTTAACTTTTTCTTCACTTTTTCATTCACATTTTTATAGTTACATTTCTTGGGATATATTTTATTTAGTTGACAAGAAATTTTAATTTAAGTTACTTTATTCTAGAGAAATATTTCAATTTTGTTTTTATTTATGTTTTATCTATGTTACAAATATTTAATTTTGTTTTCATATAATAATTCTTTGCTTTGTTCAAGAAACTTGCATTTTTATTTTAAAAGAAACTTAAATTTTTATTCTATTTTTGACTAAAATCGTTGCCTCTCATTAATCTAATCTGTCCCATCCCCTCCCGGCAAGATATGTTCATACCTTCTCGTTGGTCCTTGCTGAGCAATTTCATATTTCAATATAATATGGGTTAACTTTAAAACTAAAACCAATAAATTTAAATATTTAGACATCTAAAACTGATATAATACCTCAAAAATATTTTATTAGCGAAATGAACCTAATAAACAAGAAATAATAAAAATGAATACAATTTTAACATTTTATTATGACAATCATTTCTATTTACCTCTGCCCATATACAATAAAGAGATGCCGATTGTTTTTGCCGGCTTTTAATTTTTATACGGTTTCAATTCTGGTTGCATACACATAACTAGTTGACTTTATTATGCAAACTATATTCATTATTACTATTTTATAAATTGTAATAGAAAGTGTCCTCAGAAAATATTTCTTAGCGCACATTCTCTTTTTTTTAGGTGAAAGGCCCTATGGTTGTGATCAATGCCCGAAGTGCTACCATACCTCGAGCAACCTGGCTACGCACAGGAGAACACACACCGGCATAAAGGACCAGGTGTGTACGGTTTGCGGAAAGGCATTCGGAGATCCACGCACCTTAAAATGTCACTACAGGACGCACACAGGTGAGAAACCCTACGTGTGTAGGGTTTGTGGGAAAAGCTACACGCAGTCTGGACAGTTGGCAGCGCATAGGAAGACTCATGCAAATCCCGATAAGACTTGCTGATAGGAAGTGCCATAAATCTTGTTACATAATTTAATAAGCTGGGAAAGTGTAAAAATTGTTATATAAGTTTTATAATTGAGAGCAAGTAACAACACATCTGCTTAACTAATAATAAGATCTAACAAGTCTGGTAAAGTTCAAAACGTATCCAGCGTTTAGCAGGGTTTTAGAGTCCGTAAAGTGGCTTATCACAAGAAAAGAGTTGGTTGCTTTTAAAGTGATTATATTTATTTTTAAATTGGCTTAACAGCAGTGATGAGGAAATAAAGGCCAGATTGTGGAATTTGTTCTGGTTTTTTTTCAACCTGTTGTCAAATGTGATACATTCCTTGTAGATAAAACCTTATTTTCCTAAATGATCTGTTGTTTCCTGAAGGAATCGTTGAAAGTGAACTTCTTGAGAACTACTAGGATCTAGAATAATATCATCCTAAATCCTCTCGATGTGGCAGATACAATTCACAAAGGGCCGAAAAATAAAAATATAATTTTTTTCTGAAGATTTGCAGTACTTTAGATAAATAAATAGATAGACAGATAGATCTTTATTGAACCACGCTACATATTGAATACATGCATACATTTATGGCAAGTCAATAAATACACATAGGATACAAGTAATAAATCAACCTTACAAGATACTAAAGTTAATGGCAAAAACCTATCAACTATGCATATTAGGGTGTCCGTTATTTTGGCAAAGTCGGAAATTTGTTGCTCACCCCCTAAAACAACTCTTAATAAATAAAAAAAAATTGAATTGACCTACCATGCCCGTCAGATGATGTTAACCCGTGCCGCAAATGAGTTCAATATTTGCATGTAATTTAAATGGAGAAATAGCCTTTCCAAATATTTTCATTTATAACTTCTTTTGTTTTCACGCTAAAAATATTTCAAGATAACTGTCTGAAAGCTTATGAAATAAGCTTTCAGACAGACTGAAATTCAAGTCATTTGGATAAAAATCAACGATGTGGCGAAAATTTGAATATCACTATTTGTTAAAACATAATAAATGCTAACGACTTTAATATTTTATGTATAAATTAATATTTCAGCTCTGCCCCCAAAAATTGTTTCAATAGTTTCAATGGTTGCGTTCATCACGGTGAGCGATCAGGTAGTGGTCACTGATCACATGCTTAAACTACGCTTCTTGCACTGTCTTCATTGGCTTCTTATGATCAAATGACCTAATGATACGTTATCGCTTAGTTAGCGCTACTGCGTGATGAACGCAACCAATGTACAACCTACAAGAAAGTTTGGCTCCCTAAAACGCATTGAAAACGCACCTTGAAATTGTAAACCCGCCTTATTTGTCATGTTCGCACCTAGCGCTCACGGGGACATTAACCTTTCAGTAAGCAAACACCGGCAGTGCATATCATGGCTTCGAATTATTATTTGCGTGAAAATGTATTTCTTATTGGCAATATTCAAAACCAAATTGTAGGTAATAAACTGCCAAGTAAAAGGCAAGTTCTGTTTTCCATCTACGTCATTTAAAGTTTACCTTACATGAAAGTTTTTCTCTTGTGACGAAAGAAGTTATTACGTTTTGGGATAAAGCAGGCTTCCAGTTCGATCGTGTCAAAAGTGTACCGAAAAAATCCAACAATTGTACAATAATTGGCGTTTACTGCAAAAAAGTGCGAAGCGCTCTAATGCGAAAGACCAGGAAAAGCAATTAAAATATGAAACAGACATCGCTTTATTATTTGATATCGCTAGTCAAAATGAAAGTGTGATGAGTGTACTTGATGAGAAAAAGAAGACTTTTTTAGAAAATCAGAAAATGCCGGGAAGGCCAGAATTTATTTGTGATATACGGATAATACATGATTTGGACTTGACAACAGAAGAAGTTGACCTTATTCTACAGGAACGCAAGGAAAAGCTGTGTCAAGTTAGTATCTACGAGTGAAAGTAGCCAAAGTTTCAGTCAACAAAGTAACTATTCTGACGAGCTAATTAGGCCAGGACCCTCGGAACCGAAAATTCGGCGTGGTACAACCAACGTTATAAATGAAAAAGTCGTTGCAACTATCGACAAATGTTTGATATCGGATCGGAATGCTGTCAGAATTATTATTGCAGTTGCTGAGGCTTGCGGTTTAGATTCCCGAACATTTGTGGCTAATAAAAGTTCTATTAATAATTATCGGACACAAATTCGTGAACAACAGTCTGCAAGGATTAAAGAAACGTTTATGTCAACTGAGCTTAGGGCTGCTGTACTTCACTGAGACGGGAAGATTCTCAAGGATAGGGCAGTTGATAAAGAATTTGACAATCTGGCGATTATAATATCAGATGGTAAAACTGAAAAAATTCTGTCAACTCCAAAACTAGAGAGCGGAACGGGATTGATGCAGGCAACAGTAATGTCTGAGGTAAAGCTTTTCATGCCGAAAATGTTATAAGTAATTTTGTAGCGAGCCTTATTTTCGCAAGCCACTGTGTAGCCCAAGTGCTACCCTTGCTATCTGCCTAGGGGTCGACAATGAGAACTTAAAAAAATAATCAAGGCAGAAAAAATCCATGAGGGGCTGTCAGGTTTCCGCGCGTTTTTTTTGCGAGTGCTAAGACTAAAATAATTAAGTTATTCCTTAATTCTAGTGTTACATTGTTTCTTTTTCTTGTCACTTCTTTTAATAAATTTGTACTGGACGATAGTGCCTTATTTAAGTCGTCCTACATAATTTTGGCGCCCAACGTGGGGCCTTTTCAACGCAAAGGACTGTAGTTAGCTTAAAAACTGTGTTTTGGAACTATCAGAACTTTGTGCAAAGGTGACCGAAATCCACTGTGATTTGACAAAGGAAACTCAGTGTGTGTGCAAAATTCCACAACTGTAATAAGGTAATATGAAATCAAGGATCCAGCCAATCCTTCAGTACCCCTGGGTACCTACCATGTATCGGCCTTGACTAAATATGTTCAACCTGCCACCGAGACACCGACTCCGATTCCTCTTCATCCAATTCACCGTAAAGGATGCCCTCGACGTCGATTGCCTCGACCACCCTCCTCAGCGACATCTACCCCATGACCCAGGTCATCGCCTGCACCAAATCAGCGTGACAGTGATGTGCCGCGACGATCCTTGCGAGTGCGTCGCGCCAAAAGTGACTAACTTTATTTTGTATCCCACCCGAGGATGGTAGTGTGATCCAAAGGGGGAGTGTGTAGCAAGCCTTATTTTCGCAAGCCACTGTGTAGCCCAAGTGCTACCCTTGCTATCTGCCTAGGGGTCGACAATGAGAACTTAAAAAAATAATCAAGGCAGAAAAAATCCATGACGAGCTGTCAGGTTTCCGCGCGTTTTTTTTGCGACTGCTAAGACTAAAATAATTAAGTTATTCCTTAATTCTAGTGTTACATTGTTTCTTTTTCTTGTCACTTCTTTTAATAAATTTGTACTGGATGATAGTGCCTTATTTAAGTCGTCCTACAATTTTCTGATTTCTAATTACTGCATGATTCAACAATATATTTTAAAAAAATATAACAAACTTTCAAACTCAATTTTGTTATGTCAATTTTCTATATCATTATCATTTTAAACGTTATTAGGTCCTTCAAGAATGGGGGCTGGTAAACTCAGTCAAAGCTATTTGCTGTGATACAACGAATTCTAATCTTGGTTGGAAAAATGGCGCTGCACAGCGGTTGGAACGCCAACTTGGACAAGATTTTCTTTATCTACCCTGCAGACATTACATATTTGAAATTATATTAGGAAGTGTATTTGACAAATTGATGGTGCCCACAACTGGTCCAAGTACTCTTCTATTCAAGCGATTTCAAACTGCTTGGCCTAACATTGAACAGCAAAAATTTTAAACTGATATGGAAGATAAACGAATTAGGGAAGTGTTAGACACAAAAGTCAATGACACTTGTTTCTTGAATGATGTATTGAACTCTGAAAAGCAACCGCATGATTATCGCGAATTCATCTTGCTATGTTTAATTTTTATTGGCAAAGCTACGACTCAACAAGTAAAGTATTATAAACCAGGACCTCATTCTCGAGCTCACTGAATGGCTAAGGCAATATATTGTATAAATATCTTCATCTTTCGTGAACAGTTCGATTTGAAATTGTCGGAGAAAAAGTCGCTCACAGAACTCTCCCTTTTCATCATTTACGTCTATATCAAAGCGTGGTTCACGTCTTCATGTAGTTATGCTGCCGCTAGTCGTGACTTAAATTTTATCAAACAGTTGCATGAGTTCAAAGTAATAAATTCTACGGTATCTGAAGTTGCGTCGAAGAAATTTTGTAATCATCTTTGGTATTTGTGTCCTGAAACCGCTGCAATGGCCTTTTTCGACAAAAGCATTTCTGTGGAGATAAAGTTGAAAATGGTTGAGAACATCAAAGCTGCGCCCAGGATGTGGACGATGAAAATCATCTGAAACGATTTCATGTGTCTAACGGAAACTACAATTTTCTCTTAGATAAAAATGTCGATTTCTTTATCCAGATTAGACAAATTAAACCATAACATTAATTGTTTGGTTTACTTAGTTTTAACCATGTCCCGATGAAGCTAGCATGGCTAGGGAAACTAATGTATTCAAATGTTTTGGAGTTTATGGAAACTACATCAGAGTTTGTGCCACACCAAACTTTCCAACTCTTCCAGGACTAAAAGGAATTCAGGACTCCAGTACTATCTCTCCTCCACCAATCTCTATATGGTGCATCATTTATGCACATGGCATAGTTGATCTGGATTTCTTTATGTAGTATTTAAGTGCCATAGAATGATAGTGGAGAACTTGTATTGAAGGAAATATATGGTAGCAACACACGACAATGGTTGTTTTCTAGAATATGTTCCCCCATCACCAGATCTGACACCTCTTGTTTTTATTTTTTTATTGTGCTAGATTAAAGAAAAGTATACTTACATTCAATTTCCCAAATTCTGTAACAGCTGGTGTATAACATTTGCAAGTAATAGAGGACCTAAGTAACGCTAGATATCCTTAGTGTTTTTTTTTTTTATTAAATTTGAAATTGCGGCCATGTCTAAGCAGATGGTTTATTGTAGCCCTCCCCGCATTTACATATATAGTAGAACTGAAGTTTAAAATTCATATATTTGTCAATTTTCCTCCTCAGATTTAATATTTGACTGGTTAAAAGAGAAAAGAAACTACAAACTTCAATAAATAAATATTTTTATTGATTTAACAAAAATCAGACCACAAGACTCCTCGTGAGAGTAAAATGTAAAAATCCATATATACAAATATGAAAAACGTTTCTAACATGGTTGATATGATCACTAAAACTTAATAAGTTGATACAAAATAAACAATTTCTCTAACAAATACTTAAAAATTCACCTTATAATAATTATCACGTACATTTTTATTAATTTCAGAGTATTCAAACTTATCTTTAGAACCGCTTACTTATTTACAAATTAAATTAAAAACAAAAATTTAAAATACCTAAAATTACACTACACCAAATTAATTTAATATTTTTGAATTAGATTAATTTTATCACAAATTGGAAGAAACAGTTTTTGTTTATACATAATTTACAACAAATAAATGCTGCTCAGTCACATTTTAATACTAAATATACAAAGAGAGACACATATATTGCGTACCCATAAAAATGTTCATTTAAAATATATTTACAGTAAAACGCAGATCGATTATTATGGATATGTAGCCTGATTAAAAACTTGCTGATTACGATAAAACTATTTAGAATTTAGCTGTATTTTCGGGTCGAGTAGAATGCAAACCGCCACACTAGGGATTTTGGGATCTTGTTTAAAATGTCAAAATTAGCAAGACAACTCTATCATGTCGTTAAATATTTTCAGACCGTCCTCCCCTACAAATATTTAGTTAGCATGTTATATACAAGTCACCATATTCTAGTGGAGGCGTCCAGGGACATTGCTTAATGAAGTAGTTTCTACCAGGTTTTGCAGTGCTAGTCGAACTCGACTTGATGTGTTATTGATCATATTAATGAACCTACGATGATGCCCCAAAAAACCCACCCATTCCAATGCTATGAAAAATTTTCTTTAGAGAGATTTTTAGGAATGAAATCTTACAACAGATATTTTGCAACAGCAAATAAAAACATGATCGATTTCTGCAAAAACTCGATGTAAATTTTGAGAAATATGTCTTTGAGAAATCTCCCTCTAGGGACTTTCTTTAAGAACTACAAGTCTATCCTCGTAAAAGATACCTTGCGTATAGGGTCGGGCTGTGCAATTTTTTGAGGTGAAACGAGTTACAAAGGAAGGATGTCACTTTCTTAATAAAATCGGTCTAAAAAAGCATACCCACAACAAATTCTTTAAATTAAGCAAAGTTAGCAGTAGCAAACTAAAAGGCTTCAAGCCTGCACTCTATGCCGCACGCAAAAAGTAAAAATAGTAAATTTTTTGAGAAAACCGTAAAAGTACTTATATTTTCTACAAGAAACAGGTGTTCCAACCTTTTTTAAAAATCTTTTATAAAATAGGCAGTATAGTCTATTTTCAAAACACATTTTTATTTTTAAGTCTTAGAAACCTTTAAATGTATTTATTTTTTAGGCCGATTTTATTAAGAAAGTCCCCTCCTTTGCCACGTTCATTTGTTTTAATAGTATTTCTAAACATTTTATCATTCTCCTTCTTCAAAATAAAACAGGAATATTAATTTTGCTTTTTCATCTATGGATAGTAAAAGTATTTGCGTCTAGGTTATGGTGAAAAGCATTCAGATGTTTTGAGGCCAAAAAATAGCAACTTTATCCAAATTAATCTGTCTGTCTGTCTGTGGGTAATATCTTTTCTTGAATACGGTTCCACGAAGAAAGCTGAAATTTTGGGCATAACTGGAAAGTTCAAGGAAGAACCCTACTCAATATTTGTCAAATCGGTGCACCAGAGACGGCTCTAGACAGAGCCAAAAATATTATTTCATTAAATATAAAGATATTTAAAATTATAATTATTTAGGATGGAAAATTATATTGAATTTTTGAAAATTTCTCATCAGGAGGGCAGGGCTCCAGGGAGGGCCTTACAACATGTTTACTTGAATAAAAAAATTCTTCGAGAAAATTTGACTTCTTTCGTATTTCTCATTGGCGTACCAGAGATGGCTCCAGAAAAGACCCAAAAACAAATTCTCGTTTAATCAAAGGGTTATTAACATTGTTCAGAATGGAAAATTGTATCGAAAAGGCTTTTTGTATCAGGGACGGCTGCAGGGAGGGCCCAAAATAAGTTTATGTTGAATCAAAGAAATTTTCCATAAAATCATTTGGGTGGGAAATTGTAGGTACTGAAAAAGACTTTTTCAAATTTCTCATCAGAATATCAAGGGCAGTTTCAGAAAGGGTCCAAATTAATTTGCTGTTGGATCAAAAAATATTTCAAATGCCACAGACTGTTTAGGATGAAGAATTGTAAAAAGGTTTTTTTCAAATCTCCCGTCAGAGCAAGAAAAACGGCTCTAGGAAATTCCAAAAACAAATTTTAGTCGCATCAACACATTTCTAAAACAGAAATTGACTAGAGAGAAAAATTTTAACGGAAGGACTATCTGCAAATTTTCCGCCATAGGGAAGGTTTCGAAGAGGGTCTAAACAATTTTTTGTCGAAGTAAACATTGTTCATAACGAAAAAATTTCTAAGGTTTTTTTTCCAATTTTTTTTGTCAGAGCACTTGTTTTTTTGGCAAATTTCCTCGTCATTCCAAAAAACTGACAATTAAAATATTTTCAAATTTATATTTTTATAATATGAGGAATTGTATCGAAATAGCCATATGAAAATTTCTCGTCAGATTAAAAATTCCCACGAAAAATTGTGTTCAGCTTAATTTTAGATTCTATCTTTAGCTTCTCTAAGATTGTTTCAGAAATTTAAAAATATGAGAAAATTCACTAGTTTCTTCATTTCCATTTCCAACACTTGTTTCGCCACACAGTGGCTTCATCAAATGATGAGTACCAATATACATATTGGAATGAATCTGTTCTGTCATTGCCAACTTATCTATATATCCGAATCTGGTGTTTTTCTATTATTTTTTAAATTCTAAATTGAATACTTCATCTTGTTTGTCCAATGTAACTCTTACCACATTTGCACTTCGTTTGCTCATCAATAGCTTCAAGGATGGGAGAAAACTATTGACGGGAGGTATTTACCGATTGTAGTGAACAGTAGAGTTATATGTGACAACAAGGCAGAATTATAGAACACTAGAGAAACACCACACTTGATACATAGATAATTTGGTAGTGGCAGAATATGTTCATTACCGCCTCATCTGAATAACTCTCTTAAGTCTAGGCCTAGATTTGTCTGAGTAAAGAAGACGGGCCTGCAGTGTATAGTGGGATCCGAACCACTTCTTGGGAGTAATTTACAACTGAGAATTACTTCGCAGTAGGTGGAACCCCCCATTTAACTAGAGAGAGAGAGAGTGAGCTAGACGTGCTTACCTTTGAACTACCGTGTTGAATGATGATGTTAAAAGAAAGACAGAAGTGCATACTATTGTTTAAGAATTATTAGAGAATCACTAGAAATTATGAAAAATAGGAACAGTGTCAACAGGAAGGATGTGTATCGATAGAGTTAACAGATGGAGACTAGCTTTAATTGCCAATGGATTAGACAGTCGCGATCAAGGTATATAATGAGGAGTACAATACAATCCTTTTAAAGATTTCGGTGACAAGTGAAATATCAAATCAAGTCCGAAGGCCACTGCAAAATCCAGAAGAATATCAATTTATTTTCTTTTACATGACTCTTAGAAGTAGATTTATCTGTATATATCAAAGAAAACAAATAATTTCCTCTTGCATTGTGACCCTGTAGAAAGCAGAGATAAAACCACAAACATGTTTAGTCTAATTAACTAATGGGCTGAAGATAATATTTTCCAAAGTCAACCTACATGTACAGTAGGTACACACTCAGTTTATAATTTGTGATTTTTACTACCATTGACTGAAATTTAGTCCACGTGAATTTTTACACAGCTGTCACAAATTTTCACTGTATTGTGATGATCACAAGAGGACTTTACTGTTTTCCCTATATTGTGTATCTTTAGGAGCTAGTAAATGGAACTGGTGATGCTATTATTACATTAAATTTTATAATTTCTAGCAGCAGCCTGACAGCTGCCCATCTTTTTTAAAACGCAACTTTATCTATAACCATCTTAATGTATATCAAAAAGGACACAACTTGTATAACATTGCCTGTGTAAATATCAACCACCAGGGTGGTAAAAAGGAAATAGTTATTGCCCACAATATGAATATTCAAATCAGAAATAATTTTTATTCTACTTCAGATCTATAATCACAATTAGGAAATGTTTGGCAAAGTTCGGATATTATTATTATCTATCGTCTTTTACAATTACAAGATTAAATTAGGTCTTCGGCGTATGTTTTTAAAGAGCTTCACAGCTTTTTTATCATTTATCAAGACTTCTAGACTGCATTAAATTGAAATGAACTGTACATGATTAATTTGAAAATAAGTAGTAATATTTGAAACCTTTATGATTCGAAATTATTACAAGTTTACAAGTCATGTTATTTTATTACAATAAATATTGTTATCCATACTTTGTAGTTATTGGGGTGGGTCAGCCCTAAAATTTCATACAACTTTTTCATTTATCCCTTAATCTGCGAACATTATATTTTATTTGGCCTTTTATTCTTAGTATTCTTATACAAACTGTTTGATTTGTGTGAACTTAGCAGAACAACTTTGCAGAATTAAAAGAACTATAGGCCTATTATTCACTGCTCATTAATCGTGAAAGTAACAATTTTACCGTTGTTAATTT
The DNA here is from genome assembly GCA_963675555.1 of Leptura quadrifasciata. Lineage (NCBI taxonomy): Eukaryota > Metazoa > Arthropoda > Insecta > Coleoptera > Cerambycidae > Leptura > Leptura quadrifasciata. Next base: position 151,018,769 of record OY776677.1, on the reverse strand, counting down.
TGAAAACATTTTCGGGTGTTCTGCTAACTTCACATGGAACTTAGCAGAACATCTACAAAAAATTTATTTTCATTAAAAGTAAGTAGCTCAGAATTTGCCGTTTTTTAACCGTAAACGAATGGTGAAAATGAAATTTAAAAAAAAAACTAAAATTAAGGCGGTAAAACCAAAAAATTTTTTTTTTAAAATCAGCAAAAACTACAGAATTAAAAAACCCATAGGCCTATATTTGCCGTTAATTAGCCGCCAATTAATCGTGAAAGTAACAATTTTACCATTGTTAATTTTTTTATAAATTTCAAGTGTTCTGCTAACTTTCACATGGAAGTTAGCAGAACACCTACCAAAAATTTTTTTTTATTAAAAGGAGGTAGCTCAGAATTTGCCGTTTTTTAACCGTAAACGAATGGTGAAAATGAAATTTAAAAAAAATAAAAATTAAGGCGGTAAAACCAAAAAAATCAATTTTTAAAATCAGCAATAACTTTCAGAAAGAAAAATCCATAGGCTTATTATTTTCCGTTAATTTGCCGCTAATTAATCGTGAAAGTAACAATTTTACCGTTGTTAATTTTTTTAAAATTTTCAAGTGTTCTGCTAACTTCACATGAAAGTTAGCAGAACATCTACCTAAAACTTGTTTTAATTAAAAGCAGGTAGCTCAGAATTTGCCGTTTTTTAACCGTAAACCAATGGTGCAAATGACCAATAGTGTAAAATTGTTACTATTACGATTAATTAGCGGATAATTAACAGCAAATAATAAGTCTATGAGTTTTTGCCGATTCTAAAAAGTAATTTTTTTGTTTTATCGCCTTAATTTTAATTTTTTTTAAATTTCATTTGCACCATATGTTTACGGTTAAAAAACGGAAAATTTTGAGTTACTTACCTTTAATTAAAAAAAATTTTTGGTAGATATTCTGCTAATTGACATGTAAAGTTAGCAGAACATGCGAAAATTTTTAAAAAATTAACAACGGTAAAATTGTTACTTTCACGATTAATTAGCGGCAAATAATATGCCTATATATTTTTTTAATTCTGCAAAGTTTTTGCTGATTCTAAAAAATGATTTTTTTGGTTTTACCGCTTTAATTTTTATTTTTTTAAAATTTTATTTGCACCATTTATTTACGGTTAAAAAACGGCAAATTATGAGCTACCTACTTTTAATTAAAAAAAATTTTGGGTAGATGTTCTGCTAACTTAGCAGAACACGCGAAAATTTTAAAAAAAATTAGCAATGGCAAAATTGTTACTTTCACGATTAATTAGCGGCAAATAATAGGCCTATAGTTTTTTTAATTCTGCAAAGTTGTTCTGCTAAGTTCACACAAATAACTGTTTGTATTTTTAAAACACAAATGTGTGATTTAACTAGTTATTAACTATTTTATTATTTATTTTTGCAAAGGAGGAACTAAATTCTTGTTCGCAATTATTTGAATTTTAAAAAAACTATCAATTCTCATAAAGATTATAAGAATAAAGAAAGTTTCTAAATTAAATTCTCCATAGCTTGAAAAAAATTGCAAACTAATGTATAATGGATAATATTTTAAAAAATGACAGTAATACATATAAAAGTATATCATTTATATTTGTCCATATAAATCTCAACACATTTTTAAAAAACTTTTTCAGGCAACGAGAAATTTTCTTTATACATCAGACAACACTGTTGGAATTACATCATAGTAAAAGTATGGTCAAATAAATATAAATTCATACATACAGTACAGGGACCGCTACTAGGCGTATAGAAAAATCCTATACACTTATGTACATGTGCAATATGGATTAGAATTACGAGCTGAAATGAAATGGATGGTGGGGCATATGCATGACAGCCCGTCGATCCGCTGCGTGCTGCGGTTAGTAATGCAAATGCATTTGGAGCGGAAGGTGTAGGTGACCGGTCTTCAAGTAAGAAATTTACGAATTGCCATGTGTCATCCCAAAATATTAATTTGTTGAAATTAATTATGGTGGTCAACTAATAAACTAAATAAACAAAAGTATATTTCTCAAAATAAGTGGGAATGGGTCGATGTTCATACGCTATAATAAATAAATTTATTGTATCATGCAGGGAATGCCCACCATAGTAAAATTTAATTATTTGTACTTTCTGTCCTGTTAAATGAATATTTATTTTCTATTACCGTGGGTACTCACTTTACGCACGCTGTATAGTGCGTAAAGTTAAACTGTACGCACTAATGCGTAAAGTAAAAAAGTAACAAAATGCCTATCGGAGCGTCTGTAATAATAATAATTTATTTTAAAATTACAATAAATTAGCTATTTAATTTTATGTAGTCCGTTTATTTATTATCACTGGATATATTATTATAAAATATATCTATTTTCTGTGTTCTGTAACAGTCATGCTTGAGTTATTTATAATTTTGAAGTTTCATGTACATTTTTAAGAATTTCATTAATTTAAAATTAAGAGCGCTCCGGATATAAGCCGGCAAGACGCTTCGATATACTTTCATATAAATCATTATTTAAAAAAACGGCTTTCACTAAAAAAAATTAAAAACATGTTACAACGTGGGATGATGAGAGAAAAAAAGTATATATAAAAAAATATAATTTTTTTCTTCTATTTTCGATTTGCAAAAATAATTTTTATCATCCCACATAGGTATTATTAAAATAAACATTATCCCTTTTGTAGAACTAATATAAAATTAGCCCTAATGTCCTCAGGAATAAACATAGATTTAAAGATTAGGTATAATAAATTTGTACAATGTCATATTCTATTACATCTCTATCTCTCTCTCTTTCTTTCCAAGCACACCGTACATTCGGCTGCGTCATTTTATTGAAGTGAAGTCATTTACAATTAAAATTGGAAACGTAATGCCTACGTTTGAACATTTTTCAAGTTAATTTCATATTATTAAAAGATTAAGGTGAGGTAAGCTTATATTTTAATTTTTATGTAATTTTAATTTCAAATTTAATTTTAGCCTTATTAATTTTCAAATGTTGATATTGAAATTTATCAGACCCATCAGATCTTGGAAGCACTTCTCCTGATATAGCCGATTCCGCACAAAAGCATCATTTTAGAACAATATTTAATTTCGTTTTTATTGTAGGAATTGTAAAATGTATTTACATAATTTTCGTTAAAGCAATAAATTTTGTTAATTTTTTCACATAACAAGTATATCTAGAATGTAACATTATTCAACAACTTGCTATTTTATCATTTTACATTATGCACTAGTGCGTAAAGTGAAATACTTTACGCACTAGTGCGTAAAGTAGAATTTTTGTACTTCAATTTACTCATATATTTTTGGTAACCACCGCGGTATTAGAAAAAATTGTGTATGTAACTCGTCTGTAAAGTGCCTTTTTTCACTCATGGGATTGTCGCACTCGCCTACGGCGAAATAACTACTTTAACAGGTCAATATTATTTCGAGTGCAATAATACTTAAATTTCGTAAGGTTACCTATGACCCAAGTCCAATGGACTCTGGTAAATAATAAATAAATCGATAACATCGACAATCAGCAGCGCCAGCGTACAGCCCATTGGATCACCCCAATCACACTCTATTACATGACATTCTCATCCGTATTGCACATGTACATAACACACCACAGGTAATTACGACCCCCTTTATCCCGGAAGGCTATAGAAGAGCCTTGTGTCTAAGATTTCTCTATACCCTAGTAACGGTCCCCGTACTGTAATATTACCATCTAGCTTACGCGTTTTTGGTATTTCGTTCGTACCCTTAAAATGGTTTTTTGATTATATTATTCTTTATTGCATATATTTTTTCGCCAATTCCATATACATTTTTCCGCTAAAAAGGTCAAAGCTAACCAAGTATAGTCCAAGTAATGACTTCCCTACACTCAAAAAACGCAACGAAAGCTTTACGACATAATTAAGAACCTATAAAGATAAGCGAGTACCGGTATTTTAATGAGATCGTAAAATTTTTGTTGCTGTTTTTATTTGCCGGGAACTTATTACTTCAACTATACATAATTTCTTACCACCCGTGTGATAAGTAAACAGATTTATTACGTAGGTATAGTCGAGCTCAAATTTACGGTGCGCGCAAAAATGCAATAAAAACTTTACAATCTCATTAAAATACCGTTAAACTAGTCGCAAAAGTAATTGCGCCCAGGCACGCACTTGAAATATTTACATCATCAACTCTGTCGTTCAATTTTAACAGTGCGTTACGGTCTAATATTATTAATATGTACATTCTAATACATACGAATTTTAAGTTCAGCTCTGTACTATTTCGTTCGCAAATTGACTCGTTTACCTTTATAAGTTTTTAATGTGTGTCGGCTGGTTTGATGACACCATGCCGCAAGGTCCAACGACGATAATAATGAGGTCGTAAAGTTTTTGTTGCCTTTTTTGAGTAAACCTGAGCTCGACTATAATCAACATAAGCCAAGTGTTGCATGTTGATAGATCGGGTTTTAAAAATCTGCCTAATATTATTGAATATTGTGTAAATATGCATTCTTGCATTAAAAATTAATCAATAATTTTTAATATGATGCGATGTATTATACAAATCGTATATTTCCTAGAATAAAATAATAAATAAATACATGAAGGAAATGGGCCAGAACAGTGATCAATTCTAGTCGTCATTTGTCGTATTTTAATCTAGAGGAATATATTTCTAAAGTCGAGGCAAGAATTCAAGCGATGCACGTCACAGATCAATTCTATAAATAATACAATACTGCTAAGAATCATGAAGCCCCATTAAACTGTACCTATTTCTGAAAAAAGCTTAATAATTGGGTGTCAAGAAAGTAGTTATTCTATGCGGGTTCTGGCTCACTGAGTAGAGGAACACTGGGGGTTCTTAATGACATCATGAACTGGATGGCATGTGTCCATCAGGATATGAAACAGATTTTAAACAACTATAAACAGGTCTCAAACAGCTCTAAACAGGTCTCAAACAACTATAAACAGGTTTTAAACAGATATAAACAGGTCTCATACAGATATAAACAGGTTTCATACAGATATAAACAGGTCTTAAATCGCAAAGGCTCCTGATGGACACATGCCATCCAGTTCATGACGTCATTAAGAACCCCCAGTGTTCCTCTACTCAGTGAGCCAGAACCCGCATAGAGTAACTACTCAAGAATTACTCTTTTTAACGTAATTAATGATTAAAAATTAAGTTGGTATTAAAATTTCTTTAATGAGATCACTCGTGACGTGCATCGCTTGAATTCTTGCCTCGACTTTAGTTAGATGATTTTTATATTACTTCTTCCAGGCTTTTTATCTTGACACGTTCAATGCAAAAAAATGTTTAAAAGGATCACTTAATTTTAAAAGTCGGAAATTAAACGATTTACAAGCATTGCTTTGCACGTCCTATCACATTTTGACCCAAAATCCACAGATACCTACAGGTTTCGATAGAGATAAAGCCCTGAATACAAAACTATTTACAAAACATCCATCCACACAATGTCTATTCACATCATTCCCTATCAAACACAACACAATTTCTTCCAGAATTTCCTCTTCTTCCGCTGCCTTTCCAAAGCTATAACTATGGCTATGTCGAAGGCTTCCTTGAGGTGAGTACAGGCCAACGCCGACGTTTCGATATACGGAGCGTTCAGTCTTTCCGCCAATCCTTTGGCTTCGGACGACAGGACGGGCCTCTGTCCCACTTCTCTTAATTTGTTAATTACGTCTATATTAGTTTTAAGATCTGCTTGAGTTCCTACTAACACTACGGCGGCCCCCAGTCTTGTCAGTTCTTCGGCCCACCTGCTGCACGCGGAGAAAAATGAGTTGGGTTTGACGATCGAGAAGCACAGCATGAACACGTCCGTTCCGGGGTAGCAAAGGTGTCTCAGGGGATTCAGTTCATCCTGAAAAATAAAAAAAATTAATAATACGTAATTGATTATTGTCAACTTACAACACAAAATAAAAACGTAATAATGGATGAAGGTATGTAAGGAAATAGATTATTTCTCGTTCGGCAAATAAGATCTAATTAATGGTATTAAACGTTTTATATCGGTAAACAGGACATATCTCTAAACAAATACACGTTTGACGTCATTTTATTTTTATTGGAGAATTTGCAAATAGACGTTAAGTACGTATGTTTGTTTTGCATTGACACTAATAAAATAGAGTTCATTAATGCAGAATGATCTACTAGGCGCGCCTATCGCAAATCGCGTTTTTATATGAATCCCTAAAAACGAAAAAAGTGATTCTGACGATAACACGGTAGGTTGAATTGATGGTAGTTCCATAATTTGTATTCTGATACAAAATGGCGTTCTATTCATTTCTTTTCCTCTTGTGGGCAAAAATCAATACCAACGGAGGTATTCGCGTTTTGAAAATGTAATTTTTTGACTATCATGATTACCTACGAGGACAGAACGAAAATATCAAAAACTAATATTTTTTAAATCATGTATTCTTACGCAAAAACGTGTTCTAAACATTTTTTAATCATCATGCATTTTGTTACCTCCTTTCTCTTATTATTTATTTTTGAGAAAGAATTGAGGCAACATGTGCGGACGACTAGCTGGTTTAAGCCGGAGCAGAGAGCCGTGGGTCCAGAGCATTCGTAAGAGTGGAGAAACTTACCCTTTCTGACATGTACAGCATAAGCGACAGATTTCTGTTTATTTCGAGAAAAGGAGACAAAGAAAAATTGATGTTAAATTGGGCACCATCTATAGTAAAATAAGCAAAATAGTCTCTTTTTCTCGAATAACCAGTCTGCTATAGATCAGACTGAAATTGTTGGTAAGAGAAATAAAAAGATAGTTTAAAATGAATGACAAAATATATTACAAAAAAATTAGACAAATCGGTTTGAGACAAATTGAAATGTGAAAAAAATATATATATATAAAAACAAATTGATACCAGTATCCTAGGTGGTTTATGGGTCAGGTGGCTGGTTCTGGGACAGCAATCCAGGCCCACAATTGTCTCTTATTGCAAGAATTCTAAATTTTTCTTGGCAATCTACGTCTCTCAATGAATGGGGTGAAAATTGTAGGAAATTTAACCAAATATAAGCACATACAAAATGTATGCAAGTTATTTATGCAAAATTTAAGCAATGTTAGCTATGCAAATATAAGCTAGTTAGCTGTACAAAATATATTTGAATTAGCTGCACGAAACATTAAGCTAGCTATACAAAACTGCAGGAAATTTATTTAAGCTATACAAAAGTAAGCTGATTAGCAGTACAAAAGTAATTTTAGCTATGCAATAGTAATTATTAGCGATGCACGAGTTATTATTAGCTATGCACGAATTATTATTAGCTATGCACGAGTAATTATTAGCTATGCACGAGTAAGCTGATTTCTTAGACTATAAATTGCCAAAAAAATGAAAAGGAAAGAGAAAAAATATTTTTAAAACCATGTGGTACATATAGCATTTTAGCTACTTATTAAATTAAAAAGAATTGACTTTGAATTCAAAATTTATTTTAAAAATAATTGAAATTATATCAAAGGCAAAATTTGAAGATTAATTAAAATATTTTAATGAGTATAATGAAATTACCTGTATGTTAAACACTTTGTAACTGGGATATAAAAATTGTAATATAAATTACTGAAGTCCGCAGTTAAAAATTGTAATGTTTGAATCAGTACAAAGGCTGCAAGCAAATGACTTCCTGGTGAGTTTTACTGATAAGGTAAACTTTTTATCCTGTTTACTGGAAAACAACGCTACCAAAAAAATGTGAGAAATCTAATTCCCTATTGAAATTGAAAGCTATAAAATATAAAAATCGTACAAGTATGGCCATCTGTCAGTGGTTAATTTAAGCGCACCAACTTGCCTTGTAGATTCCCATACTCAACTAAAGTAGTGGCATATAATCGATAAAAGGAATCTATAATAATAGTTTATTTTCCATGCCAGCTGATTTGCCTTTGCAATTTCTATTTTATACATAACAACAAATATTAACAGATGTAAATAAGTAGTAAAACGTATTGATATTATTGATAAATCAGTAACATATTACATCTCATAGGATTTACTATATATAGAATGAGAGAAGGTAAGGAAAATAACCATATGTACTCCATAGTAAACAAAAATATAAAAATTGAAAAATAGATATCTGATGTAACTAAATTTTGTAGACAAATTGTTTCCTGGGATAATAATGCTGTATTACAACGGATATGAGATACATAATAGTGTTAATAGAAAAACAGGACTAAGTTCCTAAGATATAAAATTAAGTAAATAAAACAGTGTGACATGGTTTAGCAGTTATACATGTAAAATTCTGTTAGTTGAAAACAGTTTCACCTGCAAAAACTGAATCCAAAAAATATACAGGTCGTGCTAACTATCCACAAAACACTAGTTTTTAAATAAAACTGTTAAATGGACATAGGCCATGTAACAATTTCTAAAACGAATAAAAACAGCGTAAATATCATTTGTTCTAAAAAAACGTTTACGAAGACACATTTAATTGAACCCTTCTACAAAATTGATCGAAAATGAAATAAAATGTTGAAAATTTCCTGACATATTCAACAACAATACAGAAATTACACATAAACTCTACGGACCTAAAAGATGATTTTCACCCCTTTGGTAGCCAAAAAAACATTTTTTTCAAAGCGAAATTGTGCGCTTTTCCGCCCTATAAACACGATTTAAACTATTTTTTAAGAGTGTAGTATACTGTACATCCTTTATTACTGATAATTAGGTAAAAATAGACACTATTAGTAATATTTCCATATTTTCCCCATCAATTTGTGGTAAAAATTTAGGAAAAATCCTACTTTTTGGGAGATCACTTTATGATCACCTCCAGTAAAGGGTTCAAAACATTAGGGTTATTTTCAGTCATTTCAACTTTATTAGTCAAACTATAACAAAAAAATTTAAACAAAGTTTTTATTGCAATTTTTGTAAATGAAAGGGTCAACGTAGTAGATTTTCCACGGGGGAGAAGCGAAAGTGTTAAATAATGGTAGGAAACAGAGACATCTGAATTTCACACCTTGTATACCACTCAAGGACCTAAAAAAACTGAACATTGAAACTTATATAAAATGACTTGATACGTCCGAATTTTTTGGTAGCGAATTATTTTGGAATTGTGGAAATGTGGGTTTTTCGACTTTGAAATTTGAGATTTTTTGGGATTATTTGTTTAACTTGTCATATCTTTTTTATTAGTAAGTTTATTGATCTTAAATTTGAAACAGGTGATATTGAAATCCTTCTAATCACGTTGAAATGACCAAAGTTAAAAAATTCAAGATAGTTAATGCCCTTTTAATGGAAGAAAAAAGAAAATAACGTAGGTTTCTGTATTTGCAGTATGAAATGTAGTCGCTTGTTAACTGCATTATTATTAAAGATAACTAGGTATAGTTTAAGTAGGGCGAAACTGAGACATAAAAAAACAACAAAAACTTTACGACCTCATTAAAATACCGGTACTCTTTTTTGTGCTGTTCGCAAATTGACTCGCTTACCTTTATAGGTTTTTAATGTGCGTCGGGAATGTTTCATGTCAGGCTTGGCGCCATGGCCCGCTGCGATATAATTATGTCGTAAAGTTTTTGTTGCGTTTTTTACTTACCGAGATCTATTTATTTCAACTAGCGCCATCGCCCGCGGCGATAATAATTATGTCGTAAAGTTTTTGTTAGGTTTTTTCTGTCTCGGGAATTTATTACTTGAACTATATTATTAGCGACAAAGTTGTAGCCGATGAATCAAAGAAGTTTTTTATTAAAACATTTTTTTCAAATTTTGCTTAGTTTTCGAGAACTGAGTTGTTAAGAGACCGTGTATTTACGCACCCGCCTATCGTATTAGTTCTGTTGCTCGCGCCATCAATATCACCTAAATTACCCTTAAAAGTAGACAGATATATGCTTATTATTAAATTCAGATCAAAATAAAAATTCGGATGCAACGTTATAATTTTTAAGATCAAGGACAATATCTCTGTATCTAGTTTGATAATTTTAATGTAATATAAACAAGTAAGCTGCAACTTAAGCTTTTGTTTTCCAAGGTTTGACGCAATGTTTATATTCAAATTTTGCACAAGAATATTAATTTTGTCTAATATATGATATTATAATATACATATTACTTCTCCCATGTAATAATTACTTAACAATATCCGTAAGGTATTACCAAAATAATTTTTCTATAAATAAATCTGCAGACAGTAATAAATGTACGAGCCCAATAAAATGGGACGAAATTTGTTGATTTGGATGAAATAATTCAGAACGGGTTGAAACTTTGGGAACAGGCTTATTTTTTTTATTTAGTTTTTAACATATTAAAAGTCTCCACCCGTAGACGCCGGCGAAAGGGATGGGGGAGAAAATATGCTCCCCTTACCTTTAGCTCATTTGACAAGGCGTTGAGAATAAAGCATTTCCGGGCTCAGATCTATAAGAACGCTTTGCTAATAATGATCTTTTAACTTTTTGCCGGATTATAATAGTTTTGACTTGACAAATGAATATGTGAACTTTTATAATTAGTTCAAATTTCAAGTCGGTAGTTTGTATTGTTATGTATTTACACCCTCCAGTAAACACCCCAAACGTAGGTCCAATAATTGCAACAAGAACTTTCACTAACCACTGATTTATTAATCATTAAATTACAATATTTATTCCTTATAATAACACACTAATTATAACTTATTTGAATTACTATAGACACCACTATAATTCACAACTTGTTACTGTTCTCTATCTTATCTGGTCACTTGCTCATCTAATATATAACTGACCCCGTGCGTTGGATCCGCTTCTTATTTATGCGTGGCATTTATTCTCGATACGTCCATTTTCTTCCAGACCGTTCCGGACAAATTATCGATCCTTCTAATCTGTCATTCCAGATGTTTTCTAATCCGTGGTAATGGTAGTTCATTTGTTGGCCCAGAGATGACGCCGTTTCATTAGTAGCTAATTAGACAGGCCTCCTTTTAGTCTGCTACTAGGGATTGGACATCTCTTCGTAAGAGGGCGTGGGTGTGCATATAACAGTAACCTTAACGCAAGTAGAACAACACATGGTTTTTCGAGTATAGGGTTAGTTGCTGAGGGGTGGGAATCTTGAAAATACCACCATCGTATTCAGCGCCCTCGAAAACGGGGGTACCCATGTTTCTTCCCTGTCACAGAACTTTTGGGTTTTTTTTTCAACTATTTTATGGGCACCGAAATAATAGCTCTAGGATTGTAAAGATTCAAATAGAATGTCGCTTCAGAAAATATATTGAATTGAAAAAGTGGTAGTCAACATTTAAAACAAAATGTTACTCATCATATCTTTTGGTAGACATGCTCCGAAAAAACCGAAAGCAAGTTTCAACATTTGCCAATCCCATCATATGATTCACAATAATTGATATACACGAGTTTGGTTTGGCCACTCAGCATTTCAATTTGTGGTTACCAAATAAATGGCAAGATATAAAACAATGCCAAATACGAGGGCGTGCATGGAAAATTCAATTTCGATATTGGATAAAAAATTCAACATAATGCTACGACTCTCCCAGTAAGTGGTTGACGACCTCTCCCATTTAATGAAGTTATGAATAACCAGCCAACCAAATCTAGAAATAACAAGTAATATAACGTGTACTACGTACTTGTGACAATGAAAAAATAAAATAGTCCACTTATACAAATAAGAAGTATACTTTATACGAGGATAATTGGAACTGGTCAGTGTTAAAGCACAGGGCCGTGCGCACTGAACTTGATATTTTGTCCTATATATTTAGCAATCGTATCGAGATTCGAATGGTAGTTGAAACTGTGCAGGCGAGTCCGAGACTGGCAATGTAATCAGCCTGAATGAACCATCTACGACTGCACTGGTTTAAAGATAATAAAACGGACAGGTCTACTAGCATAAAAAAAAACTCGTAAATCGCTTCTCAATAGTCAAAGGTGGACTTCTGCTGTGCTGTTAATGTGCCAGTGCAGTGCGTATTTACGCAGGTATTTACCTGCTATAACATCAAGCGTAGGAGTTTAGTTAGTTATTGTTCATATTTATAAATATTTACTACTATATAAAAGGTAAAATATTTTAATTATTTACTAATTTACCATGGCTTTCTGGAGATCATTTGAAACAGAGGATAATATAATAATGCCCGAAAATTTTATTATTTTCTTATGACAAGCATTTCTATTTACCTCCGCCCATGTACAATAAAGAGATGTCGACTGTTTTTGCCGGCTTTTAGTTTTTATACGGTTTCAATTCCAATCGTATATACTTTACACTGCCCCACAGTAAAAACTAGTTACGGGGCAGAAAAAATATAGTTGAGAATCAAAAATATACATGCGCGAACGCATATAAACAATGACAGAAGATCAAAGGCGAGAATTTCAGCACGTTTATGCAAGGGGTAGGAAGACAAAATGTTTTATGATTACGTGTTTCAAATGCAGGGGCATGAAAGTTCAATATATACGAAATATTTGGGAATTTAACTAGATTGTGAATGACTCGGTTCTCCAGTGACCATGTGTACAAAACGAACAGACAGACGTATTGAAAATTATTTTGAATTCGATCCTTAACACAGTCATTTAAAATTGTTTATCAATGAGCGTTACAGTGAAGAGTATAAAGATGAGACAATCACTATTATAAGGGTGTTTTTATAATATACATGCCCATCCCAGTAGAAGCTAAGAAGTAAAGTTCACTACTCAGATGGTATTCTCAGAAGGCCGTACCTCTGTTAGGAATCACATCTATAGGAAACTCTTTTTACCATTTAAGCGCTCAATTCTTAAGCGGGCGGAAGAATATTTATGGACACTCTGTATACTGGACGTTACCAGTTTTCTTCGATTTCCTCAAGATGTAAACCTAAGATCATTTTAATAATAAACAGACAAGCCAGGTACAATCTATATCAAATATAAAAAATTGATTTATCCAACAGAAACTTAATAATACCAGTTCATTGCATCATACGGTGCCATTTTTTTCGGTCGGCAATATCAGATAAAAATCGAGGTGGCTAATTTCTGTCAAAATTAGTTTATTTAATGATCAAGACAGGAGTGAAACTGGTTTTTTTGCATAATATGTGGGGCATTACGCCATTTCTGTAAATAAAATTATTCACTTTTTCTGCAGTTTGCCAAATATAAATACTTACGTGGTCATTATGAATATCGGGTTTTTAACGATCAATTAATACATGTGCTAATTTATTTATATATACAACATACGGATTTACATTGTTCATTTTCATTACAATGATAAAAATCAGTATTTTCGTAATTGGGAAAATACGATGGGTAAGTTAAATTAGCAATGTTTTTGTTAATTGATGTGAAAAAATACATCTTAAGGTCGCCATATCTAAGAGAGAGATCCGATAGGAAAATATTTACTGTTTTTGACCATATTCTAAAACACATATTGCAAACAAACTATAAAACTACCTAAGTAGAACTATAACAAGAGTAGTGTTATAATTTTTCACTCAATAATTTCAAACATATAAGAAATGGTTAGATTTAAGTTTAGGAAATGCGAAGATTGACATAATTTTTAAAATTAAATCTAACTATTTTGCAAACAACTAAAATTATTGAGTGGAAATTCGTATAGCTACACCTGTCATAGTACTACTTAGGTGGTCTCACTAGGGGAACAAGTGAGAAGTGGCATGGTGACGACGGATGAAACCCTGATAAGGGTGGTCTCTAGAGCCTGCGACCAAGCAATGCCCAGAAGAAGAACGGTGAGGACTAAAGGGGGAGTATATTGGTGGACAGATGATATCAACAGTCTCAGGAAGCAATGTGTGGCAGCCAGAAGAAGGTGTGTTAGGGAAAATAGGAGGCAAGGAAGAGAGGCTGAAAACCTAGCTCTCAAAGACTACCGAGAAGCAAGGAAGAGATTCAGAGATGCGATAAAAAATTCCAAAAGGAATAAATGGAGGGAGATGTGTCAGGACATTGACAGGAACGTGTAAGGTGACGGGTATAATATGTATAATATAGCTTATATGAATCGTATTCAAAGTGTGCAAAATTCTTGCATTCGTTTTATCTACGGTATACGAAAATTTCAACACATCTCTCATAAATTCTCGGAACTTGGATGGCTAAAAATGAATGAAAGATTTAAAGTGCACACGCTTAGCTTGTATCACAAGCTATTATTATTTAAGTCGCCACCATATCTATACAATAAAATCACTTTCAGAAGCGATGTCCATAACGTCAATATTAGATTCAAAGGTTTAATTACCCCTCCTGTACACAAAACCCACCTTTATGAGCGGAGTTTTCGATACAACATTGCGTTTCTCTATAATGGCCTTCCGACTGAAATGAAATCTCTCAAGATATCCAAATTTAAAAAAGAAATTAAAAAATATATTAGTCAATAGCAGTAATTAGTGATTTCGTAATGTAATAATTGTAATTACGTATTTTAATGGGTGGTTTTAGTCCAGGAAAATTAGTTTTTTATTAGGTGTTTTTTTATGTTTTATCATTATTGTGTTATTGTTACTATTATTATTGTTTCCTTCAAGTTATCATTATACTCAATTTAAATACGATAGGTTAAGTGGTAGAGCACATTAATTGTGAACTTCGCCTTTTTTCGGTAATTTTTGTCTCAATGTGTTTATTTTGTTAATGTTTCTGTTATTGTTTTTTTACTGCTGCCGAAAATAAAGACATTTATTATTATTATTATTATTATTATTATTATAAAATTGCGACCCGAAGTATGAGAGCCACCCCTCCCGCAATCCCAGAGGAAAGAATAGAGGAAATACTTGGGCGTCTTATTTCCTGAGAGGGAAGAAGTCAGATGGGGAGTCACGGAAATGGGGAACGTGTCCCCCTTTACGGAGGAAGAGCTTAAAACTACTTGTAGCAGGCCTAAAAGTGGTAAAGCTCCGGCTCCAGATGATATCCCAGCCGAGATAGTGAAGATAGTTGCAGAGGAGTATCCCACGGTTAACCTGAGAATTATGAATCAGGCGCTGGAGAGTGGGGTTTTCCGGACAGATGGAGGAGAGCAAGGTTGGTATTGATAGCAAAAAGGAATAAACCGCCAGAGGAACCGTCCTCTTACAGGCCACTGTGTTTGTTGGATGCATGGAGCAAGTTGCTGGAATACCTTATATTGGGAAGATTAGAGACTGAAGTAGAGCAGAAAGGGGGATTGGCGGATAATCAGTACGGCTTTAGGAAAGGCAAATCGACGGTGGATGCTGTAAGGAGGATTACGGAGATTGCGAGAGAGCCATGAACTCTAAAAGGATATGTGCAGTAGTGACCCTGGATGTCAGAAATGCGTTTAAGGGGCGGGATGGGCTGAGATTGTCAGTAGTCTGAGGAGAGCGGGAGTATCTCCTTACTTGCTCATTAAGAACTATCTGGAGAACAGAAGAATTGGATGGGAGGCATAAAGGGATTCCACAGGGATCGGTCCTGGGTCCGACACTGTGGAATTTAATGTTCAATGACATTTTACAGCTGTCCCTGGCGGGCGGTGTTAAGGTGACAGGGTACGCCGATGACTTGGCCATAACAGCTACAGGAAACTGAGTGGATGTGCTAGAGGCAGGGGTAAATGAAACCATTAGGAGAATAGAGCGGTGGTTAAATGGGGTGCAATTAAGAACTAGCCCCAGAGAAAATAGAGTGCATCATCATTACCAGGAAAAGAATTCTACCACCCTTCACAGTAAGAGTAGGACAGTTGGAGATTGGACCTAGCAGGGTCTTAAAGTATCTAGGAATATGGTTATACCCGCGGCTAACACATGGGTTACATGCATCGAAGACAGCAGAAAAGGCGGGGAAAGCCGCCTCTGCCTTATGGAGGCTTATGAGTTACACGTATGAGCCCAAGGCTAGCAAAAGAAAGAACATTAACACAATTAAGAAGAATATTTTCCGCCATAACTCTTAAAGTAGGCCATGGATTTCAAATGTCTTTAAACCATTTTGTAGGTTATATAAATCGGCACAATTTTCGTAAAAGTAATTTTTTTTGTACGACCGATATTAAGTGAGATATTCTCGAGTGCCCTGATAAAATGGACAACTTAATAAAAAAGTTATGGCCAAAAATAATAAATATTTCCTTATCGGACCTCTCTCTCTCTCTCTCTTGGATATGCCCTCCTTAAAACTATTTATTAACTACACTGAGGACTAGATTTCGGTAATAATGAAAACATTATAAGCATAGGTACAGTTGTCGTTCACATACATTCGACTTCCCACCATCTCCTTTCATTAAAAATGCAATCTGAACTTCTAACAGCTGGAAATGAGCTCTATCTACAAATAAATAATTACAATAACTGTTTGGGTCATTAAATTAAGAAAATTAACATTAAAAATAAATATTACTAACTTTTCCTTACTATATGCCATTCACTTGGCTATAAAATTTCTCATGTCCAGACGCTATTAACAATTCAAAATTAGTACTCAGTCAATGTAAAAATAATGCCTCGCATGAATATTAATGAGGCCTTTAATAGTTACCGTTAAATTGACTTTAATTTATGCCTTGATGCAATTCTCTCCATAAAAATGCATATATTTAAATATTATTTTTACCGATAAACAGGCGCTCTTCCGGTGTGCCTGAAAAACAAACGGCCTTTACACATATATTAGTGACCATACGTGCAATTCGACAGGCACAGGTTCATTACTGGCAAAATAAAAAGAGTGGTCGATGATACTACAAATGAAGTGATTCTAGTAGGGAAAAAAGCTTTACTAAACCTCCTCGGATTTGGCCATTTTGAAAAGATGGCTACTAAAATTGTTTTATCGACATCTCCGATTTGTACTACCACAAATCTCAAGTTTAAGAGTTATGAAAAAATTGTAACGGAAATATTAGTTTAATTCCATAACTTCCAACTTAAGAGTGCGTTTGCATGCACCAGGAAATCGCGAGTAAATTTGTAAGTAATCGAATTACACAGTCCTGTCGATAACACAGAAGCCACACCAGTCTAGACGGCGTACAGGACCGTACGAACTGTAATCGCGACGCGATTTAATGTTTATATGTACTAGTTACAACAAATTTTTGCAAAACCTCGGTGACACACAGAACATCTTGAAGTATTGTGGGTTGCGCGTATTTAGTTGGCATAAAAGACGAGATGTTAGTAAATCACCGAATTTAGCTATCAGGAACACGTAACATATTTATTTACCTATGATATAAGTATAGTTTGAATAATAAATACGTAGGTATTTAGAACACCAGGAAATGTACTGTACTTTATTCATGTTTGTGTGTAATACTTAAATGCTTATAGTTATTTAATAAAGAGGAAATTGAGTGAGGCATGTAGAAACTTTTCTGTACACCCTTAATAAGAATCTGTACCACAATGGAAAATAAAAGAAATACCTTTGCGCATTTCCCATCTCAAAAGCAATGTTTTAATATTCTGTGATCTAAGAGTGCTATTTTAATTGTCGTTTTCGAGGACTAAAGTGTAGAAAGTGGGTTCTGTCCCTCGAAGAGTAAAAGAGATCTGTACTTTAACTCCTTGAAAATGATTATTACAATAGCAATAACGCACTGTTAGACTATGGAGTATACAAAATTAAATAGTTTGTACCAATATTCCATAAAACGAAAGTGCTTTTTAATTCCTCCTGTAATAGATTCTTCACACTCGGTGACAAAAAAATGCACTTAGTCCCTTGGTATAATTATAATACACTATACAGGCTGTCCATTTTGTCAGGGCCCTCGAGAATATCTCACTTAATATCGGTCGTACAAAAAAAATTATTTTTACGAAAATTGTGCCGATTTACATAACCTACAAAATGGTTTAAATACATTTGAAATCCATGGCCTACTTTAAGAGTTATGGCGGAAAATATCGAAAATGCGGAACACGTCTAGGCCAAATATCTCCCTTCCTTGAAGAGATACGAGAAAAATCTATTTTTCTCGTTATCTCTTCGGGCGAAAATTTTTTGCAAAACAGAGTGTTTCAACGAGGTTTTATTTAATTTTTTTCAAAACCGCTGTATTTTGAGATTTACTCTTCAGGCTGTTAAAAAAATTATTTTGAAACGGGCGGGGAATGGCGCCATTAAATAGAGTATTTTCCTCCCTTTTCAACGATATATCATATACCATATTTATTCATTGGTACTACGTTAGTAATTATAAAAACATTTTTTTTAAACCAATAATTTTTTTTTAACAAGCATTATACTTGCCGTGGAGAAGTATGATTAAATAAAACGATAAAATAATTCAATAAGTTGTTCAAATCTTTGCTATAATAAAACATTAACACAATTGAGAAGAATAAAGTAAATTCAGGTAACAAAAACAAAATAATAATCAAGAAAGCAACATGGAGCAATTATGGAAAGAGTATTCGCAATTATGCCAATGTATAGAGGTCCTCCATAAAAGCGTCACTCCTTGCTCAGAAAGTTAAATTGTCTTTACCAATGAATTTAAGTATAATATACATTTGTATGTATTTCATGATTTCACTATTAATATAATAATATAATATATAATATAATATAATTTATTTATTTACAAAGTATAAGGTAAATACATATACATATAGATATGCACATAAATATATATAAATAAATAACAGATAACGTACATAAATTGCATAATATACATATATTGCTTATACATAATATAATAAATTATAGTAAATAAATAAAGATACTCAATAAGTGTATAGAACACTTGTTTCGAGAAGAGCAAAATAAATAAATACACTCACATTTTAAATATAAGTAAACACCACAAGCATAAAATATGAGCCATAATAACCCATAAGCATAATAATATATTACATTTAAATAAATGGTGAATAAGTGGAAAATAAATAAATAAATGGAAGCAAAAACAGATTTATTGAGTACAGAGAAAAATGTTGATATTATGGTGAATACCTAGTAAGATTATCAAATTTTTTAACTTTCATCATATAATTTATATAGCCTATATTACAACACAAAGACTTCATGTAACGATAACAACATATATATACATATATATGCACACATATACACATGTATATACACACATACATACACATACACATATAATATTTTAATGGATTAGTTAATTTTCATTTCGATATAATTATGAATTATTTCTCTAGATGTGGATAGAATAAACGATTTCAATTTGGCTTTAAAAGAAGAGATGGTCCCTGCTTTATTACTTATTACTATTATTTCAATTATTTTAAAATAGTTGGCTATGAACAAATTTGACTATTAAATTTTTTGACAGATCATCTCAGTTAATACTTAAACTCTCACTCAATCACACTCGTTTAAGAATTTAGAATTTTCAAAAATGATTTTCACTCACACTGATCGTTATAATATGTTCGTTACATATTGACAATGCAATTTTAACTCTGGATTAGCTCAAATAGAATATAGAAACAGATTTCCACAAGTACTACAGCCGAATAAAACTCTGTTCAGAAAATTTGCTACGAAACTGAAAAATAATGGTTAATTTTTAAAGAAGAAGACAAGGTTGAACAGTGTTACTGATAATGTAAATAAGGCAAACCGAGTTATTAATCATGTAAGAAATAAAAATACAGAAAATTTGGAAACATCATTAAGAGAAATTCAAATTGCTTGTCATATAAATAAATCACGTGCTAGAAAAATTTTAAAGAAAAATGGTTGCCGATGTTATAAAGCCAAAAAAGTTCACAATTTACAAGCAGGGGACAAACCAAGGAGGACGACTTTTTGTAGGTGGCTGTTGGAAAAGAAGCGTGCCGATCCATTAATATGTAGTAAAATGGATTTTTTAATCGCAATATTCATTACAAATGGACTTCTGAAAATACACACTGGCTTAGACCAACTGGGTTTCAAAATCGTTTTTCAATAAATGTGTGGATAGGTATTTTAGGCACCAATTTAACAGGTCCTTATTTTTATGATGGTCACCTCAGTGGTCAAAGGTACCTAAACTTTTTAAGAAATGAATTTAATGAATTCTCAGATGACCTACCTTTAGAGAATCGACACAACTTTCAATATTTTCAACAAGATGGAGCTCCTTCCCACAATTCCCAGATTTGCCTAGATTATTTAGACGAAATTTTGCCTCAGCATTGGATAGGTACCAATGGAATCTCTGTGTATTTTTTAACAATACTAATTATTGGTAAATGTAGCATCTACAGAAATCTAATAATTTCAAAGTAAATTAGCACCGAAATTAGACGTATTATACATCAAATGAGAGATTAATGTTTTGGGCTTTGTTATTGAAATGCAACAATAAAAATGAAGGCGAAACATCAGATTCAAGGCTTACTGGGTGAATTTTTTAAAAACAGTCATGCAGTTGCCAATTCAACTATTTCACTTTTTCGAATTTATGACGTCATATGGAAAAAATCCCTAGTTGTGGTACATCGTTGTAACGAGAATTTCATGTGGAATCTAAGTATTCAAAAATATATATAGGTTGCTATTTAACAATAAAAAGTTGTTTCTACTTCCGGTTGACCGGAAGTGACATTTTCACTTAATAAGTACAAAATGTGGCTTTTGTGCCGCAAATGATATGTCAAAATTTCAAAATTATATTATTTCGTTGTCACCCGGTATATTTAAAAAAGTCCGTCATTTTTTCAAGATGGCGTCAAATCCGGGCGCGTTAACTGCACTTTTAGGAAGACAATAACTTTTGCTCTAGGTTTATTTTATTATTTTCTTAACTTGCTTAACCTAACACAGAACAAAAATGCAATGAAGGGCCGTCATAATTTCAATGAACATACTTCTCAAATCTCTTTAAGTATCCACGAATAAAACGAATTTAAATAAGACGTTCAAACGACACCGCGCATAACGGATCCTTGTAGATAACGCCAAGAGTTATTGCCTGACTTAGCACCTCTCAAAGCTCCTTCTAATTTCGTCCTTTAAGTACAAAAAGAGAAAAGTAGAACCACTGCCAGCTACCTACATGATTCACTCGAAGACTAGTATTGCTCATCCGTCTAATTGTGTCCACACAGGTACAAAAATAGATTCTTCTTTGGTTGTTGGTTATACTACTATAAAAGTTACATGGACACGCCGACTTTTAAGTAGCTATACCTTTAAATGTTATTACTTTCTTGCATGTTCATGTCTCGCAATTTATTGCTCATTTCTTAGAAAAGGATATATTACTGCTTGCTTTTGAACGCTGGCAGTATGGCGCATATTAATGTCGAGAATAAATCTCACACATCTCCTGGTGACTAGAAATCAATTCATTAGATAAGAAAATCCAATTTTACCAGGAATAATGTTCTATGTAATTAATTTCTTCGTCTGAAAAAAACCTTCAAAATTTTAAAGATCGAATCTGCGCCTTCAGGATGAGATTCAAATTTGTGTAGGTCAAAAGCAAGCAGTTATCAAAGGATAATTTTTAACCATATATTTATAAAAGCAGAATGAAAATAAAAATACGAATATGAAAAATAAAAGCAAGTTTAAAGTTTGAAAAAAACGTGCAATTTTTATTTCGCGCACCAAGCGTTTGTTTGCGACAAAATTTTATGCGAATGCTATCTTGTAACAAATAAAAAAATGTACGTCGGTCTGATCGCGATAGGTCAATTACATGGGAAGTTATCAGCATTTTCGTTTCCCCTCTCCCTCCCTTCCTAATTATCCCGGCCCCAGCCTCCGGCCCAACAAAATATCTGCCAATACCCTTCTATTAACAAGAAATTGAGTCCTTAACTTCACTTTTTCATGACTAAAAATGGATTAAATTTTTTGCACCATCTCGCGAATCCAAGATCTGACTAGTCGATGAGGTTGGAAATAAAATTTGCTTATTTTCACGAGCTCTTCATTTTTGGTCTGAAGATTTTTTTTCGTCACAAAAAAGTTATGGCCAAAAATAATAAATATTTGTTTATCGGATTTCTCTCTCTCTCTCTCTTCCACCTTATGACATTTGTATAGGTATATCAATTGGAATCTTTTTTGACACCACTTATCAATTATTGTAATTGAATATGAAAGCTGACAAAATTAAAATGTAAATCTATTGGCTTTGTGTTTTGTGAGGCCCGACAATATAGAATGAAGTACTGGATATTAAAATAGCCACTTTTTAATTGTTATCAGTAAGATAACACCTACTGAGATTTAATATAACAATTATTGCTCAGTGATAGCTAGAGAATCAAATAGTCCCCGGTAGCTTTTTTTAATTAAAAAAACTAATATTGCTTATCAACCGGCATATTTAAAACAAAGTTAATATTATCTTCTACTATTTGTATAGAATGATGTGGCCGTTCTTCAAGGAGGTACAAGATATGCTTTTTACTGAGTAAAAGGCAGATGTCGTATTAGTCATTTAAATTTGGATGTATAGAGTAAAGACTTACCATCAAATCTTGTATTAAATTCCATACTATCTTTTTCAGATTATACAGTAATCTTTTGGTGGGGCTTTATGAGATAATTATTATAATTTATTAACATAAAAAACAAGTATACACACTTTTTCAGAAAATGTTATTCTTATTTTCTTCTATAGGTTCCCTTTTCGACGTACTTATTTTAACCCGGGCCCCTACAACGGCTGGGCCCTGGTACCACGATACCCACTGACCCTTCCTTTGTAGACCAGGGCCAAACCGTTTAAAATATCGTGATAGACGATAAATTCTTAGCAGTATACGAATGGTCGTCGTAGTTAATGGTGTAAATAATTAAGGAAAAATCGTCCAGACTGAGTAAAAGTTCGCGATTTGCGGCTAAACTATGCATCCTATCGAAAAATGTTGAATGTAAAAGTTGTAGATAATGAAAAAATCTAGAACTTTCTAATTGATCATTATTGGCCATAATCTCAAAATTATCGGGAAAAATGCAAAAAACCGTTTTTTCGGTTTTTAATTTATAACTATCGCAAAAATGTTTATATTTTCATGAAAATTGGTGAAAATACTCTCTTTCGTGTTTTAAACAAGCCCAAATTTTTTCAAAGCGAAATATTCAATTTTCGATGTTTTATGAAGAAAATAAAAAAAAAAGATCTAATTTTCAATCGAAAAATTTGGTTAGCAAATTTTCAATGAATGAACTTTACTAGTGCTCATTTTTTTCGTTGAAATCTCAACTTTAATATAGAATTAAAATATAATATTGTTTATATACAAAAATATCGTTAAAAAAGCGAAAAACTGAAAAACTACTTTTTAAAAATCAAGTTTTCGGTGAAAATCATTATTGGCCGATAAACATTTACCTAATCTTGCAGAAATTGTTTACAATACAAATGTAGACAAACAAACGATTACCGAAAATGGATTAAAAATAATAGCTTCTATTTACAAAAGATTTGAACTCTGCCGAACGGCGACTGTTAAGTCCTCATTTCATTTGAAAAAATTACCTCCAACTGAAGGGGCAGCTAAGCAACATTGTTACAGGGTGTATTTTCAAATACAAAGTTGGCTTGGTAATCAATTAACAGCTACAGATTGGGGATGGAAACATCACGTTAATGGCATCGTACCTATATTTACAGAATAAGAATTAATTCCTGAAAATTTATTGAAAATTATCTGCTGCAGCTGCGAAACAGGATGCGGTAATAGCAAATGTGGGTGTCGCAAGCATGGCTTAAAGAGCACAAATTTGTGCTCAAATTGTCACGGTTCTGATAAATGTTCTAATGCCGAAAAATCGTTGTACGAATAAAATTGTAGTCTCGAGGACATCGAAGACGAAGACAGTACCCACACCCACTGTCTAATAAATAATAATAAAAATAATGATACTGAATTCTGGCGATGAAGAATTGCCCACGAAGAAAAAAAGATTTCAATAAAATTATTTTACTTTTAATTTATGTATTTTATAATCAAATATAAGACTTTGGCGTGATAATTAGTAAATACTTACGAATCACAAGAAATAATTAACAAATTTTCTCAGTTCACAGGCTTTGTGTTTTTTGAATTTTTACCTATTTAATTGCAGTTTAAATAACGTTTTGGGGACTTTGAAAGCCGAGAATAGTTAGGTACATGTACATTACTTGTATAACATAGTATTGTATGAGAATTAACGCTTTTTATGAATGTAAACGTTTATTTACAATAAAGAAAAGAAATTCATGATTTTCACCGAAAACTCGATTTTTAAAAAGTAGTTTTTCAGTTTTTCGCTTTTTTAACGATATTTTTGTATATAAACAATATTATATTTTAATTCTATATTAAAGTTGAGATTTCGGCGAAAAAAATGAGCACTAGTAAAGTTCATTAATCGAAAATTTGCTAACAAAATTTTTCGATTGAAAATTAGGTCTTTTATTTAAGAGAGTATTTTCACCAATTTTCATAAAAATATAAACATTTTTGCGATAGTTATAAATTAAAAACCGATAAAACGGTTTTTTGCATTTTTCTCGATAATTTTGAGGTTATGGTCAATAATGATCAATTAGAAAGTTTTAGATTTTTTCATTATCTACAACTTTTACATTCAACATTTTTCGATAGGATGCATAGTTTAGCCGCAAATCGCAAAAAACGAGTACTAACTCCTAAAAATGTATATATTACCACCCCAACCCCCCTTCCAGAACTTTTACTCAGTCTGGACGATTTTTCCTTAATTATTTACACCATTAACTACATTTTCCGACCATTCGTATACTGCTAAGAATTTTTATTGCCTTAAACAGGATTGGCCCTGGTCTATTGTGGGGACCCCAATTAAACGCTGGTATCCGGCTACAATATACCTATTTGTTTATAAAATGGGATAATAAATAACAGAAAACGAGGTTCACAAATTTTATGAATACCAGTATTTAATTATCCACCGCATGCATTTTCTATTGTATCCTATATTTGTATTACAGCAAGTATTAATTATAGTCAAGTTAATGTTATAATTTGTAATCCTTCACACATTCAGAACGTAATATGTTGTACACGATGTCATGGTTTGCATATTTATTCACTATTTACTACATACTAACAAATCCATGCTTTGCTTGAATACTTTGAACATGTTTAACATGGAATAAAATGAATAGTTTCACGTTAAGCCGACTAACATGCAAACAAGGTTATTAAATAATAATTATTATACATGCTTCATTCAGATGAGGTTTATAGATGTTTGTGACAAAGAAAATGTTGAAATTGATTAAAACCGCACAAATGCGGAGGTATTATAGTATTATGGCTGGTGATGACTTTGTATACACAAATTCAATTAAAGGTAATCTTATAATAGCTGTGTTTCATGAATAAAAAATTATATATATTTGCTGTAAAATTGAACGTAGAGTATGAGGGACATTTACGTAACGGGGATATTTTAATATACGGGAATATTAATTGTGATAGCTTTTTACCTCACGCTCACGTCAAACAAAACTAACAATTTTAATTTCTTCTCTAATAATCCACTGCATTTAGGATTTTTCTACACACCAATTCATACAAAAGCAAATAATGGTTTTCCAGGTAGGTTCTGATGTCCTGAATAAGGTATCAAAAGTCCCCGAAGTGGAAGTGTAAGGATAAAATTTGGCAACGCTGTAAAGGGCTAAAATCGTGCTCTGAAACGAATTTTTCGAGATATCTCGGTTTTCATTGCCTCTACAACAAAAAAATACATCAGGCAAAAAGAAAGCTATGGAAATTCTCTATAAAAAAGATAGAGGAGAGGGTCTTTTTTCGTATACGCAATACTTTTCTTGAAAAATTCGAGTAAAAGTCATGCCTAAAATTAAAAAAAAAATAACGCGTGCATCTCTGATCGTGAGCTAGAGGTGACATCTTTACAGATTCCTTTCTTTTATTTTTCACCTTCACTGATTTAGTTTGGTTCAGTTATATGGCATCAACATGAAACCTACGGTGCTATTTACCAAACATATGTTAATTATTTGCAAAATCACTGGCTCCATTATTGATTTTGATAGTTATAAAAATATTAGCAACAGTGTGAAGGGTACGGAACAGCTTTGCCGGTCCTCATTGCCATCTGCCCCAACTGAGACACTCGAACTCAAGTGTTGTGCAGCGACTAGCGGTGTTGTCTCTCACACAACCTGGTCTAGTCCACTGCTACCAACTCGGTAACACATGAAGCACGCCACTAAACATTGATTCCCTAGCCAGAATTCGAATCCGGGACTCTTTAGTTGTAAGCCTAACACGTTGAGCCACTGAGCCGATCGGTATTCCAGATCATTCCCTATTATTCCAGTCCGTGATTTTAGATAGGCCTCGAATTGTCTAGTATAAAATTACTCTATGGCAGTAGCGCCATCTTTAGGCCGACTGAAGAACTACCATTCTGTTGCTAGCTTCTTTCTACTAAGGGGGACAACCTACAGAGTAGAGACCTCTGTCCGTAAGGAAGTAAATCATAATAAATTAAATGCAGCAACTCTAATTTTTCGAAAGATGCAGCAAATGATTACGTAAAACTAAAATTTACAAACCCAAAATGGAAATAATTTTACCCCTTTTTAATTTTTTCACAAATACACATGTTACAAACGTGATATTATTAACAATTATTATAATTATTCAAGTTAGTTGTCCAGATAATTGATCTACGTATTATTTAGTACGTTGTTACATAATTTCTGATCCTCTTTACACGATAATGTTGGATGTAAGCTATTTTAAGTTATTTATTTATGTAATATCAAAGGAACATTAATTTTTTATATAAATATTAGGTAGACGTAAATTCCAGTAGAAACCACTTAATTATGTATTAATTGTTCGCTAAATTCACCTTTGTTGATAGGCACATTTTTTACTTTGCAAATCTTAGTATAATAACGTAATACACACAGCAAAATGATTTGTTTGAGCAAATCATTAGAGTGGTGTTCATAACGATTGGTTTGACAAATTATCGAATTACCTCTATAATGGTAACGTAGATTTAAAATTTTTATATGTACAATTTGTAAAAACATATTTTCTGGTATGTTCACATGTTCTTTGGATTAGAATTTAAATCAACATACTATTTTTGTAAACCCACCAAAACAACTACGATTCCCAAATTGGTTTTTCGGGGTCGCCATCACGTTCCTTCTTATCATGGCTTCATCTTGTAACTCCGTCATATAATGACGATGCGATGGTAATGATGCGAAGTTAATAAAAAGCCAGGTGTTTTATGAAAACTGGAAAATTTACATTTCTTGTTTCTGGAACCCATCGTGTGGTCTTTGGTAGATAAAATGTCAACCGACACATTCACCTATCACAGAGATTCGACGGTAAGCCGACAAATAAAACTCGGTTCAAGTAATAACATCTATTAGTCACACAGGGGCGAGTGGGGAAGCGACATATGTCTGTTTGTCAGCAGTCTGTCAAGGACAAGGATAGCAGATGACTAATAATATATAATGAAAGGAGAAAAGTAATGAGGAAGATGAATGCATTTTAAAAACGTTTAAATTAATTTTTTTCCATAATCTATACTATATAAATTGAGAATATAATAAAAGAAACTCATAACACAACTTCACTCCATAAATATTCGACCTTAAAAGTCGAATTTTAATGTAAACAAAACCACGTGACTTAAAACGGGTATATTTATTGGTGTGGCGCCGTCGGTCATAAAATACGGTCGCTGTCAATAGAGCCGGAATTATAGAAGCACAGTAAACTGTGATAAAGGTGCGTAAAAGTGTGTTTATTACTTATCCAAGAACTAATTGTAGTGTCTTGTAAAGTTCGAAGACTATTTCAATTGAGCGATAATAGGCAGGGGAGTTATGGAAGTCTAGTCGGACAATTTGCCCAGAGTATTCTGATTTTAGACATACAGAAATGAAAGAGGCAAATACTATAAAGCTGGTGTTTCATTGCGCGAAACTGACTCGAGCAACTGTTTTGTGAGAATCACTGGCGAAGCGGCTGTCTCGTGCTATCCATTTCCACGATGAGAAACCTTTTGCAAATCGCAACATAGAGGCAAAACAAGTGAGCCACCAGTTTGTGCGAGACAAGCATGCCGTTCGTGTATACAACGACTGCAGCATCACAGCGTTTGCTATCATAGCGATACTTTATGTTAAGAATAAAAAGAAAAAAACGAAGAAAACACCGGTGGTGGGCCAAAGAATTATTTCGTCGGCGATTGCAATATGGAAGCCAGCTTCTGAGAGATATAGTAGTAGAACCCATCGATGAACTATAACTTTATCCGAATGACTTCACAAGACTTTGAATATCTCTTGTCACAGGTTGATCCCATAATAAGAAGAATGTATACTAATATGAGAGAAACAGTAACAGGGATCAGGTATGCAGGTTGTTTTAACAAAATAAAACGACCTGCATACTTGATCCAGTGGCTCTGCTCTTCTTTTCCCTCGATTTTTCACTCCTGTAAGACCCCATTAGCGTTTTCATATTTGCTTTAAGAGTACCGACAGTTTGCCCCATTTTGATGCTCATTTCCTTCCACGCGGTCTTATTATGATGGCATCATCATCAATAAGGGGAATGCAGTTCTCCTGGTTCATTTTGAAGCTCGAGACAAGTATGCGAAACAAACAACGCGAAATACTTTGATGCGCTGTCAAAATCTGACTCGGTCCGCTCACCTCGAAATGTCCTCGCGGAAAAAGTTTCCGGGTGGGGACTAGGTATTGTTGTCGAAGCCAAAAAAGGCCAGCAAAAATAATTTTAAATTAATTAAAAAAGTCACAATTTAACATGTTCATACATTAACATCACAGCGCGGAATAAATACGACGCAATAAACGCTCCAAGACAATATCAACGCTTAGGATCCCGTCCGCCTCGGCATGACTGGGCGGGGACGACACGACGCAGCAGGCGGCCCCAGCCGCTCATTCGGCGCGCGACGTTCAGAACGCCAGCCAACCTAACGCTCAGAGCTCCGTCCGCCCCGATGTCTACAGGATCGCGGCGAGGTTTCAGCAGCAGTCAGTCCAGTTCCGGTACTCAACGAGTAAACATCAGTCAGTCGAGTCTACGCCTACAACGAGTAAACACCAGCAAGTAAACCTCAAGCAGTCTACCAGAACTTCAACAATTCTTCAAGAATCTCATCCGACGAACCGATACCTAGTACGGCGTCTCAGATACCAGTCCCAGCACTGTATTTGAATCCTGCTAGCGTTAGGAGAAGGACCATCTCCGTCACCGCGACGCGACTTTCAACCGTTCAACGAACTTGTTCATTTGTGTTAGCTAGTAAATGTTAGGGGTAAATTCAAAATTAAACTAAATTGTGCAACGACATCGACAGAGTTCTGCTTAACGTTACTATTAATTGGAACACAGACTTTTTATTTCTTCGCATCGTTATTTACCAGGCAAAAGCGCCTGTTCATATGCACAAAGTGGGGTACCTTGCACCAAAAGCGGTGCATGTGTATGACAGCTTACAAGTTGCAACAAGGGGGTAGTAGCAATACCCACCGACACTTCAAAAATCGTAACCAGTCCACAAAATTCCAGAAATCAGCCCTGAGAGCTCGTCCAACATCCAGATCTACGAGAACACCACTATCGAGGCTGCTGGCGCCCATTAACTTCAAAATTCGCATTCTCCGATAAAAAACATTTTTATTTTTTCACACCACTCCCCTTCATTTCGTAGACATGGCGCCCAACGTGGGGCCCACTGTTTACAACAACTCAAAATCGTAGACATCAACCTTCGTTTTCGTAGACAGTATCCACAACGCGAATCTAGTTTCGCGAAACAGTTGCGCGAGTCAGATTCGCGCAATGGAACCCCAGCTTAAGGTTTGTATGCATGTGTATTTTAAATAAATATTGTTTTATATATTATGCAATCCAAATGTTTTCAGATTAAAGTAATATACTAACCTTACAGAATTTGACTTTTGTCAACGAACTAATTTTCGAATTTGTTGAATGTAAATGATCATATTTTTAGTGAAACTCTTCCTTGTTTACATTTTTATATGCGTTATCGTTTAATCTTTACAAAATAAAATAAATTCGTAATTGAAGTTACCAGCGCACTCGAATTTTTTGATTGTTTGTTACAAACACTTGTTTGATCCAAATTCTGGTTTGGTTTTCAAGTATTGTATGGAACATGCCATATTTTACAGAAAACAATACTTTTGGTGTTAAAAATCGATGTTTTTTTAGTTTTATCTGATTTATGTCAAATAATGGCTTGGATATTAGTTATAGCATATTCTCACCTAACCTCAAAGTTGGTATTATCGACGATTTTTATGTTGCTAAGATATGAATGACAATAATATCTTACAAATCGTATTTTTAGCTTTCCAATTTAATATTATTTTATTGGTATTAACAGAGAAGTTATGCGGTGACTTATAGGTGTGTAGATAGTTGTAATAAATGACTAGGGTGTTGTTATATGTCATCGTACATTATGAATTATGTTTACAGTTATTAAAATGATCCTCACAACATCATAAAGACGTTTTCTCTGCAAATTTGGCGTGTTTCTTAGTGTCACGTTCCACAGCAGTGCACCATTTTTGTCTAACTTTGGAATATCTTGGAACATTAAAGAATACTTTATTGACCCAGGCCCTGCCTGGTTCGCTGTTATTCAGTTTTTATTGCAATGAGTTTGGTACTGTTCAATGGATTTTAATCTGTATAAGTTCTAAATCAACTCCCAACCAGCTCAAAAAATATGTTAAACGTTAGAAAATAAAAAATCTAAACGGCAGATAAAGAGAGTTTGATGAAGATGTTGCGCTTAAATGAACAACCAATAATATCAACATCTGCCGTAACTTTATTTTGCAGTGCTTTGCATAACTTACCCCACTTTCTCCCATAATTTGTACAAGTAACTAACAAGGAGAAAGTATATGAAATATAAAAAAGAAGTCGGTGGTTAAACATAGGACAGATTTCTCTCCTGCGGTAATAGTATTATGATTTATTATAACTAGCTAGTAAAAAGTATATATTAATAAATTAATCATGCCCGTACTAATTTTATTGGAGATTTTAAAATTAAATTATATTTTGTTTAACTCAAAATGTATTATTATTATGTAAATTCGCGAAAATTTTCCTGGTAATATTCGTAATATCCTGCCTTGTTGTGGGTAAAAATATAAAAAAATGTGTTCTAGAAATAAGTTTCTATACTACAACAACGCAATTTCAAAGACCTCAACTTAGAGGTTTGTTTTATTTCACTCGCAACTTAAAAGAAACTTTGTTTCTGATGAGTTTGTTTGCATAAAGAATTCTAAACCAAAATTTACTAGCCTTAAAAATGACTGTTAACATGTTAATTGTACCAGTGTAAATCATGTGTTAAAATACCTGAGTTATGACGTAGGTAAAATTAACCGGTTACTTTTAGCAAAATGCAACAAAAAGATATCGCATTTTATTTTTTTATTTAATTTTTTTAATCAAATTCGAAAAACTAAACAACAACTAAATCTAAAGTTAACAGCAAGCAGCAGTGGTGAATTTTCGATATGGCGTATCGGGAGGTCGACCACAATAATATCCACTCTGTATATTATAATTAAAAGAGATGAGTCTGATGGTCACCGAACGATACGAACTCAAAAATGGCATTCACTTAAAGTTAATATAGTCCAAGGACTACGGGCAGACGATACTGTCAGAAGATATTGGAATTTTAACAAGATCGAATTGCTTTGCTATTTCTGTTTCTCTGATTTCTTGGTGTTCCTTGGTTCCTTCAATCTCTTCAGGTTCTGCAGTTTCTTCAGCTTCTCCCGTCCCCTTATCATCTTCATTTGACATCTCAACGTTAAAAAACTCCTAGAGATCGATGTCAACATGTTCATCAATGTCTTCTTCAATGTCAATTCTGAGTGCTTCAACATTGGAGCAAGTTTGACCTTCGCAATGGGAGTAGATGATGGAACATGTTTACGGCATCCGCAGTTTCCCTTGCATCCATCTCGACAACTACAAGATATTATTTTCCGCAATGCTGGAGGTGCAGCTTCTTTTTCAGTGGTTCAGAGTCCGCTTCCACCCCCATTCGGTTGGTTCCAAATCAATGTCCTCCCATCTTTGTATTTGGTGGTACACTCTGTATGCATGCTGTCGTGCTGCTACACGACTAGGTGGTAAAGAACGAAGGTTGAATGCATTTTTAGCCACTGCTTTTTTGATACTAAGTACATATAATAGAACACTTATGTTTAGAACTCAACACCTCACAATTCATCATCCGTTGAACTTTATAAGAAACTGGAACGGGAGTCAACGCTTTGTGCAAATTAAATTCAAAACTATTACACCAATCGAAAAAAATGTAGAGACCTTTTTTATGTAGAAATTAGTGGAGAATAAATTTCTATTCTTGATTTTTTTTCCTATTATTAATATTTTCGGAGATATTTTAAAAAAACGCTAAAATTTCCCCTTTCAATTATTTAAACAATATGTTTCGTGCCGAATTGGAGGGGGCATTTTCAATAAATCCCTTTCTAAACATAAAGAGAAGCGATAGAAGAAAAATCTTCCTTAGGAATTATTACATTAATCTGGTGATATTCAACCTCTGACACCTAGACTAGACTAGACACCTGTTATGTGCGTCGGCTTGTTTCATGGGAGCAAGCCGCTTGGTCCACGGCGATAATAATTATGTCGCAGAGTTTTTGTTGCGTTTTTTGAGTGCTGATAATAAATGAACTCAACTATAACAAAAAGTTCAATATTTTTATCATTTGATTAAAAGTGGCCTGCTAACTCCATAGGCATAAGGTTAAGTTAGCTTATTTCACTAAAATCCGGTTTGTCAATACAGGTTAACTCTTAACTAGAGGATAAATCTCAAATGAAACAATAGGTAAAGTATACGAACTTAATTGAAACCGTATAAAAACTAAAAGCCGGCAAAAACAGTCGGCATCTCTTTATTGTACACGGGCGGAGGTAAATGGAAATGATTGTCATAAGAAAATGAAAATTTT
This sequence comes from Leptura quadrifasciata, assembly GCA_963675555.1. NCBI lineage: Eukaryota > Metazoa > Arthropoda > Insecta > Coleoptera > Cerambycidae > Leptura > Leptura quadrifasciata. The sequence continues at coordinate 150,985,639 of OY776677.1, read as the reverse complement.
CGGGCGTTATTATATTATCCTCTGTTTCAAATGATCTCCAGAAAGCCATGGTAAATTAGTAAATAATTAAAATATTTCACCTTTTATATAGTAGTAAATATTTATAAATATGAATAATAACTAACTAAACTCCTACGCTTGATATTATAATAGGTATTTATGCACTGCACTGGCACATTGACAGCACACCTCATCGACTTCTGAGAAACGATTTACGAGTTTTTTTATGTTAGTAGGCCTGTCCGTTTTATTATCTTTAAACCAGTGCAGTCGAAGATGGTTCATTCAGGCTGATTACATTGCCAGTCCCGGACTCGCCTGCACAGTTTCAACTACCGTTCGAATCTCGATACCATTGCTAAATATATAGGACAAAATATCAAGTTCAGTGCGCACGGTCCTGTGCTTTAACACTGACCAGTTTCAATTTTGCCCGTATAAAGTATATCCATTGTTTTGTTTGACATTTATCCTCTAGTTACGAGTTCACTCTGCATTGATAAACCGTTCCTAAAAAAACTTTTATTAAACTACATATTAAATTGACACTACTAATCTAAAAAAAATTCAAGGTAAATCTAATATAATAACAATATATAACAAGAACATTACTGCAAAAAATAATAATGCTATCAAAGGTTTATTACGGCAGTAAAAATACTCTTATTTATTAATCTAGCGAACGGTTCCTAACACATAAGCGTTTTCACAACATCAATAGTTTTTATTGAATGTACATAAAATAAAGTTATAAAAATGAAAATGACAGTATTAATCTAATATCTAATATTTTATATCTCACAACAAAAGATTTGCAGCTAGTTTTTATCTCTGCCTCATGGCGCTGACCTTGCAGTGTCGTGTAGATAAGGAATGAGAATATATATTTATTCAGTGCTACAATATTGCTGTATATACACATGAAGCAACATTAATTACAATATTATAGACATTATACAATCTCTAATCATTAACATACGGAACTTTTTTTGTTCATTAACGTCGGCTTATTGCAGCGACTAAGGCCATGGCCACTCACCGGCCCCAGGAAAGGAGCAATCCCCAAAATGGAAATTTTACACCGAAACTTCTCTATGTCAAAAAGTAGGAAGCAGTATTTTACATGCTGTTCATTTAATAGAAAAGGATCAATTATTAGTCCACTCAACGAATTTTCAATATGGGGGTGAAGATAGACAGGGTGTCTCACCGGGAACTTGATCGATCGATATAGAGAAAAGTGCGCATCAGAAAATTTTGAAAATTTAGACAATTACTAATGTCGGGGTGGCCAATCCAACTAAAATAATTACAAGCAGATGGCACTTCCGCTTATACCGGAAGTCGATACCAACTTGCTTATTTCAAATGGAACACCCTATATATTTTAGGGTTTTCGAAAAGAGCATAAAATTCTGAGTCGCAAATATGTAGCATATCCTATACCTAAACCTAGCCGTTTCAGAGATATTTGACATTTTATAGAAAATTTGACAGGTGCAACGGTTTGCAAGAACCGTTATAACTTTCTTCGTGTAAAAGATCCTCATTTGCTTCATGTCACATAAAAAGAACACAAGGAGAACTACGTTCTATAACTAAAATAAATTCAATAATATCATTCCAAGTGTTATTTTGTCAACTTCAAACCGCGAAAACTTGTTTAGGCCAAATGGAACTCCCTATATTTCTTTACGTCAAGTTGTGTAAAATTGAATTCCCTTTCTTCTAATATTAGCATTGTGGGGGTTAAAGTTTCAACTTTTTGAAATATTTGCGATTTTATTAGAAATTCATGAATTGTTGTAATCATTTCATCAAAATAGCCATGATTAGAAACAATCAGTCATTATCTTGTCAAAAAATGCCAGCACGTTTAAATTACATCCACGAAGACTTTTTAAATTTGTTTATTATTTATGGAGAATGTGATAAAGTAATATCAAGAACTTGCAGCACATTTGCTACTCGATATCCAGAAAAACGGAAACCGTCACCAAACACTGTAAAACGCATACTGGAAAATTTTAAAAATTATGGCTCTGCCAAGGCAAAAATACAAAGAAGAAAGCCTATTGTTGATGACGAAAACATTGAAATAGTCATTCTGGGATATTTTCATGCATTCCCAAGGATGTCATTAAGACAAGCTGCTCTGGAATCGGGACTATGCAAGGATTCAATTCGCAGAATCTTATTAAAACATAAGTTTCACCCGTTGTCATTCCATATGGTTCAACGATTAAAAGAAACAGATTTCCTAAGAAGACAGAATTTTTGTGAGTTCATTCTAATAAGGTCTGAGAGTCACGATTGTTATTTGGGAAATATTATATGGACAGATGAAGCAAAATTACTAAAAATGGACTTTTTAATAGACACAATTCGCATTATTGGAGTGACTCAAATCCTCATATGTTCAGAGAGCGAAACTTTCAGGAAAGTTGGTAGTTCAATGTTTACTGTGCCATACGAAACGATAGAGTGGTGGCATTACAATTTTATCAAAAAAATTTAAACGGTAAACTAAATTTTCTCTTCTGCTAATATGTAAAGGTAAATTTTTGTTTTTTTTAGGTGAAAGATATCTGAATATCTTACAAAATTTGAATAATAACTATTTAAAAAAATTATCTCTCGCCGAACATAGAAACATTTTTTGTCAGCACGACGGTGCTCCCCCACATAACGCATATTTAATTAATAATTATTTACAAGAAACTTTTATGATCAATGGATTGCCAATAATGGACCTTTCTTATGGCCTCTTCGTTCGCCCGATTTATCAGTTCTGGATTATTTCATTTGGGGAACTATAAAAAATAAAGTTTATGAGAGCCCATTAACAACCATTGAAGATTGTATGCAAAAAGTAAGAAATGCATTTCAAAACATATCACAGGATTCAATTAGAAGACTACCCATGAGGAACTAATCCGAAGGTGCGAAAAATGTGTCGAGGTTCGAGGGCGAAATTTTGAGCAATCATTAAATTGAAATGAAATCATGTTTTAAATTGGTCTTATCTCTGCTATTTTAGTTCATGCCATATCTTCAATTCGATTAATACGCATGTTACAGTGTTAGTGTTATTTTGCGTTTTTGTGGACATTGAGTAGCAAATGTGCTGCAAGTTTTTGATATTACTTTATCATATTCTCCATAAATAAGAAACAAATTTAAAAAGTTTTCGTTGGTATAATCTAAACGTGCTGGCATTTTTTGACATAAGATAATGACTGATTATTTCTAATCATGGCTATTTTGATGAAATGATTACAACAATTCATGAATTTCTAATAAAATCGCAAATATTTTAAAAAGTTGTAACTTTAAGCCCCACAATGCTAATATCAGAAAAAAGGGAATTCAATTTTATACAACTTGACGTAAAAAAATACAAGGTGTTCCATTTGACCTAAACAAGTTTTCGCGGTTTGAATTTGACAAAATGTAACGCGAAAAACGGAACACTTGGTATGATATTATTGAATTTATTTCAGTTGTAGAGCGTAGTTCTCCTTGTGTTCTTTTTACGAGACAAGAAGCAAATGAGGATCTTTTACACGAAGAAAGTTAGAAGAGTTCTTGCAAACCGTTGCACCTGTCAAATTTTCTATAAAATGTCAAATATCTCTGAAACGGCTAGGTTTAGGTGTAGGATATGCTACATCGTTTCGAATCAGAATTTTATGCTCTTTTTGAAAACCCTAAAATATATCGGGTGTTCCATTTGAAATAAGCAAGTTGGTATCGACTTCCGGTATAAGCGGAAGTGCCAGCTGCTTGTAATTATTTTAGTTGGATTGGCCACACCGACATTAGTAATTATTTAAATTTTCAAAATTTTCTGATGCATACTTTTCTCTATATCGATCGATTCAGTTCCCGGTGAGACACCCTGTATACATGGAAAGCGTCAGAATTTTTGACTTCAGGGATGGGTGTAGGGTAGTAAACATCCTAAAACTCCCCGGGCCTGGGAAATCAACCTTGAGGGGGGCTTCCGGAAGGCCCTAAATTTTGACTTCTGTTTTACCGTGATTTCAATTTCGATGGTCAACTGTACATCCATGCACTTCTTCAGTCGATATCTACGATTCTGTTGAGCAACTTTTGTACTTTTTGTTAATTAGCTATTAGCTAATTATATGTAAATAAAAATAGCTGTTATATGTAAATAAATGTAGTTCAAACCATAATACTGTGTTGTTTTCTTATAGAGGTACCTACTTACCTTTTCCCACTCTTTGGAGTGTAGCTACTCATTACTATACCAAATGCAACAACTTACAACAATAAATAGATTTTAAAAAAAGCCAAATGAATGCAATAAAATGTAGGTATGATTTCAAGCAATAACCCTATCACATTACGGCAAATAATCTTAAAATCCATCATCTCCGCCATTAATTACATGTAGAATATATAATTTTTAAGCCAATATAGTAATCCTCTGCTTGATTTTGTTATATTTTATTTTATAAAGAAGATCTGAGGTGTTAAGAGTAGAGTATGACGAAAAATGTGATCCGAAACAGCGTTTTCCGGAAATCGGAAATTTTCAGAAGCGGATAACTCGAGAACGATTAAAGATGGATACTTTTTGTTGAAGTAAAAAATGTAGGAAATTTTGTCAGCTTTCAAAAAGGTAATAATTTTTTTGACCAATAGTTTTCGAGTTATAAGCCCCAAACCCATCCCTGAAGTCAAAAATTCTGCCGCCCTCCATATAGTCTACAATAATTTGTCGACAAGACTAAATGGTAACATCAAACTTGGTGTGAACATAAATTAATCGTGGTCTATGGTCTTATCAAATTTAGACCTGCAGGTATATCCTGTACACCCCCACATGAAATTAATATTCTTTTCAACGCTTGCCGTTATATACCTTCCATCCATTGCAATATAGGTGTATTACTAAGTGCAATTTTGTTTGGTTGTCCCTCGTACTTTAGCATGCTTATCGTCATACACATCGCAGCCAGCCGACTTCGTGTAAAAACCGTCGACGCAGCAAGACATAATCTCGCCGTAATTTCACGGTGACAAAAAAATAATCCCGCTATAAAAGGCAATTTTCAGTAGCACCACAATGCTCGCCAACATAAAGAATTTTTATACGAGCAAGTTAAACTGACAAAAGAAGTGCATAAAAGTAAAAATTACCTCTCCAGCTGTATCACAGAGCTCCACCCTGATTGGCTTTCCATCCACCTGTACTTCAACTGAAACAAACAAAAGAACATCAGTTCATGGCACTCTTGATCCACCGAGCCGCTCACGTGCATATGTCATCAAGCGGGGCTATGCAAGTCATTGGTTAACTATCGTGCCGGTCGAGTCAACCGATGACCAGCATAGGCGCTGGCGCTATTAGTAAACGGGCGGCAGGTGCATTTTCAGAAATACGTATTAGTATAAATATTCGTAGGGAATAATAGTTCATGAAAAAGTTTTATATTTTTATATATTTATTTAACGTCGGGCCTATTTTCGCTACTGAGGCCTAACACCGACGGCTGTAGACGAGCTACCCCCAACCAGGGATTTTGCCGAACCTCTTCCCTTAAGAAGAGTAGGGATCTTTTATTTGCTTAACATTTAATAGACAAGGGACAGACGGCTTTACATCCCCTCCGAAGGATGGTATATCTCCTATACAACCCTCGCCTAAGGTTGTATAGCTTCCACGCATACACTGATATACAAGCCGCTGGAAGATGTGCGAGGCGAGGACGCGGTCTTCGTTGGAACGGTCACCCATCCAACTACTAATCGCGCCTAGTAAAACAACATAACATATCTATCAACAACAACAATAACGGTAGCAACAAAATAACATATCAATAATGCACATAACAGAATAATAACAAACTATGGAGTAGAGTCATTTGTATCAAAAACAAAAATGTAAATATTGTGATAAAGAATGTTCACAAATAAGAATTATAATTAAATTTTATGTTCAAAATGTCCTCCCCCGGTTTCGGTGCATTTTCTGGTTCGATTCACGAGATGACCGATTGATTTTCTTATCAAAATTGAGTTATTTCTAATTTCGTTGCAGCATTCAACAATTTTCTGAATTAATTGAGTCGTCATTATTGTCCATATTGTAGATCTCGCTCTTTAAATGACCCCATAAAGAATAGTCGACAGGATTCAAATCCGGAGACCTTGCCGGCCGTAAATGAGGACCTCCGCGACCAATCCATCTGTCCGGATATATGTCACTTAAATAATTTATAATTTGGTTGGAAAAATGTGGTGGGGCTCCGTCATGTTGAAAGAACATACCTCGAATATTTAAATTTACTAAAAGATTCGGTAACGTATGTTGTAAAAAATTAAGATAAATGTTACCATTAAGTGTGTCCATAAAAAAGTTGAAAAACCCCAAAAGTTCTGTTACAGGGATAAAACACGGGCATCCCCGTTTTCGGTGGCGCTGAACACGATGGTGATATTTTTAAGGTTCCCACCCTTCCAGCAACTACCCCGAAACTCAAAAAACCGCCTCTATTTCACGTTCTTTTTTTTTCATCGTACGGATCGCGGTTTTTTGGGCAGGATTCGGGTAGGCCGTATGAACTTTAATCATACGTCTTAACCATCCCCGGTGTTGAAACTATCCCTTCCCCTAAAACTAAAATATCCCAAAAAAAATCAAAATGCATTAAAATTTGCTTATCCCCATTTTCGAGGGTGCTCAACACGATTTCTCCCCCACTCTCCATAAACCACCCCCTTTTAATATTTATTGATACGGGGCATCTGGGGACCCGTTGGTTTGGGGTTTTTAAGGGGATTTCAACATTGTAAACATTAAAAACCCCGATCAACGAGTCCCCATGCACATGCCCAGTATCAAGAAATATGAAAAGGGGGTGGTTTATTTAGGGTGGGGGAGAAATGAATATTACCATCGTATTGAGCACTCTCGAAAATGGTGATAAACAAATGTTCATGAATTTTGATTTTTTTTGGGAATATTTTAGTATTCTGAGGGGGGGGGATCAGTTTCAACCCCGGGGGTGGATAAGATGTTGTATGGTTAAATTTCATACGGCCGACCCGAATCCTACCCAAAAAACCGATCCGCATGCCTACGAAAAAAACGCGAGTGAAATAGGGGTGGTTTTTCGAGTTTAGGAGTAGTTGCTGAGGGGTGGGAACCTTAAAATATCCCCCTCAAAAACGGGGGGGGGGGACCTACGTTTTATCACTGTCACAGAACTTTTGGGGTTTTTTCAACTTTTTCATTGACTATAAATACAGCTTGGTCAAAATCTGATGCATTCTAAGGGCTCTAAGTACTGGTGAATCTTTTTCGTGTTATTTATAACATAGCAAGAGTACATGTTGTAACTATTGAACATTTAATACTTTTCTCGATAAAAATTTATGCATAAACAGACCGGCATGCATTAGGCGAGTTTTATAACGGCCTTACCCATATATGTCGCTACCAGCGGAACATTTTCCAGGCTCAACAAGTAAGCCGGTAAAAAACGAACAGATGTACGATGGGGGCAAAGTAACACAAAGACATGCAGGTTGTGTATTTATCTTTATAAGTTCTTTTTGAAAAACGCAAAGGTCCCCAGAGGGTGGATAATTTTCGTAGTATTGCGTTTGGCGTGGAATTTTAGTCTGGATAGACAAACAGCTGCCTCTTATTTTAAATAAATGTTTAGTGAAAACCAGACAATGTTAACATTTCTGAAAGCAATAAATTCAATCAAATTGTGTAATGTAATGGAAAGCAATAATCTAGTGTTAGTTGCAAGAATGGCGGGAAACACGAAACACTTCTTACAGGGTTTGAAGTTGTATACTAGTGAAGTATAAATAGGACTCCACTATACATTTAATTAACAAACAGGTTATTATAATAGATTAATCCTGTTCAGGATAAAAACATACAACATACAATAATGCATTTTGTTATATAGCTCAGGGGGATCTAATCCCATGTGTTTGAAATAAGTATAATTGCATCGTATGCATAAAACATGACAATATCAAATCTGTTACAAATATACTCTTGGAAAATGGTTGGGCCCATTAATTCTATGTATACGGACAAATATACCAAGGATGTTTTTAATTTCAGCAACGCAGCTGTGCCTGTGGACTGATTATAAGGATAACTGCAAGATAGAACTTGTCTGTTGGCAACAAAGGGTAGTTTTAATTTAGGATTTAAGGGCGAGGGAGGATTCTGACTTGTGAGTGACAGAAAAAATTAAATTGAGATCCCTAGATACTTATATGTATTATAGGTTAGAAGAGTGGTTGATAATTTTATACATTTTTATATATTTTTTTTTAGTTCTACTCATTAATTACAAAGAAAGAAAATCATCAACCTTTTTCTATATTTCTTGGAGTAATAAATTATAGAATAGTGCAAATTTTCTACTTGTAAGAGCCCAGACGTAGTCGAGATCTTTGCATAACTGCTATTTATGAAAATTTTAAAAATGTGATACAAAGATAAACAATACAATAATCTACGTAAATTTACTTTTCCTTTTTTACAATTTCTTAAGAATTTTCTATGTAATTTACAAACAATGAAAATCAAAAAGTAAAACAAAGTAGAGATCTATTAACGAGTCTTACTACCAAATATTTCTGCAAAAATTAATTTCTCGAAAAACAGAATTTTCACAGTGGAATTCCTGAACCGCGACAGGTTCGGGAAATCCGAAAAATCTGAGAAATCTGAAAATACCATATCTGCCCTCATTCGACCGTTTATGAAAATTATGAAAAGTCATTTGTTATCAAGGTAATTAAGACAATAATCTAAATTTCTATGGATTGACTTTTTATATTTCGGTGTTTATAACTTATATTCAGTGAGATCCATAAGTAACGGATAAATTCTTTATCTACGTAATTAACAATTTATAGACGCGGTGAAATTGAGTGGCCTGCCCGTTCTCCCGATTTGATCCCGCTTGACTATTTTTTTATGGGGTTACTTAATGGTAAAAATATGAACTCTAAGAAAGTTTGGCAAACCCTTAGAGATTTTAATATATCCCCTAACAAAAGCACTGAAATTCCCTCTCACTTATCTGACACCAATTCTATCAATGATTATTTTTTGTCTGCCGCAGAAAATTTAGATGAAGATTGCTCCGAACTAATACAATATTATCGTGCTCGAATGTATAACGATACCCTGAATTTTAATTTTCATTTAACCGATGCTCAAACAGTAATGAAAATAATTTCGTCTATTAAGTCTAATGCCTCTGGAAATGATGGTATATCATTAAACATGCTTAAGTATTGTCTACCAACGCTTATATTACCTATTACACATATAATTAATACCTGCCTGGAGAAGGGATACTTCCCAATTTCTTGGAGGGAGGCGGTAGTGCGCCCTCTGCCAAAAAATCTAAACCCTAAAGGCTTTTCTGAGTTAAGGCCCATAAGTATACTCCCGTACTTTCAAAAGTTTTGGAAAGAGTTGTCTATGAGCAAGTGTATGCTTATGTTAATGACTATTCTATTTTGCCACGTTATCAGTCAGGTTTTAGAAGAGGGTACAGTACCGCCACCGCCCTACTGGAGGTTGGTGATGAAATTTTAAAGGCATGGGATAATAAACAGGTTACAGCGCTTATCCTGCTGGACTTCTCAAAGGCGTTTGATACGATTAATCACGAATTATTGATTTCTAAATTAACTTATTACGGTTTTAATGATATAAGTGTATCTTTTTTCAAAAATTTTTTAGCATCTCGCAAGCAAAGGGTAGTTGTCAACAACATCTCCTCACAATCGCGTCTTCTAACCAAAGGTGTTCCTCAGGGGTCAATACTAGGGCCATTACTTTTTATATTATATACGGCAGATATATCTAACTCTATTAGTCACTGTAATTATCACTTTTATGCTGATGATTCCCAGGTTTATAAGAGTTTTTCTCCAAAAGACGTCGAGCCCGCAAATCATGCAATTAATTTAGATTTGAGAAACATTATATTAAGATCTAAAAATCATAATTTACACATAAATCCTGTAAAATCTAAATTACTACTATTTGGTAACACTAGCTATAGATTGCAAGTAGCAGAACATATTAATATAAAAATTGAAGAACATACCTTGCTTATTGTAGATTCTGCTAAAAATCTTGGATTGCATGTTGACAGTAAATTTAAATTCACGCCTCATGTTACTAGTTGTCTCCAAAAGGCCTTTTGTTCACTCAAAATTTTATACAGCAATAAATCTGTTTTGGACAGTTATATGCGACAATATCTTTGTGAACATCTAGTATTATCACATTTTAGTTATTGTGATGTCATGTATGGTCCTTGCATTGACTCTTTCGATTGCCTTAGGATACAAAAGATGCAAAATAATTGTATTCGCTTTATATACAATTTGCGGAAATTTGATCACGTATCATCCAAACTAGCTGCACTTAATTGGTTGAATATGGTTAATCGGCGATTACTTCATCTGTCTACACTTGTTTTCAAAATAGTTAAATTTAAGTCTCCTTCATATTTATATGATAAATTGATTTATCGTGGTACCTTGCATGGTGTCAATATTCGCACCCCAAATCAACTTACTATTCCTCAACATTCGACAACCAAATTTCAGTCTTGTTTTTCATATCATGCCCCAAATGTTTTTAATGGTATCAAAGAAAGTTTTAAAACACTTGGTATTACTAGCTTTAAAAGAAATCTTAAAAAAATCTGCTAAATTAACAATTAAAAAAAAAAAAATTATTATTGAATTGCTACAGACATGCGTATTTGATGAGTGATCTTGTGGTTCATTTTTATTTACTACCTCACCTGTTTTGTATTTGTGTTTTTCTTTTTTTTTGTCCTTGCTTTGTTATTGAAGATTTACAATAAGTATGTTGTTTTAAGTAGTTTTTTTATTTACGTTTTTTAGGTTAAGTGTAAGAATAGTTGTAATAGCTAAACTTCGCCTAATAAAAGACCATTTATTATTATTATTATTATTATTAAAGTCGAAAGTCTACTTCAATATACCAAATAACGTCGATGCTTTAAAAGACATAATAAGGCAAGAAATTAACCAAATCAATAAATTGTTAATTATATAGATGAATAAATTTATCCCTTACTTATGGACCTCACTGTATAAAATAAAAAAGAAAACGAAAATAATTCCATAGAAAGATTATTACTTTGTTTATCTTGGTATCAAATAACTTCTCTTAACATAATCAGAGCCGGGTAAGAGCAGATATAGGATTTTAGCCAGCTCGGTCACCTGACATGTCCCCGCCAGACTACTTTGTAGTCCAAAATTTCTTCATATTATTTATGCGAATTTCACAAATAACGATTCTACTCTTTCCACAACTCACACTTCCATGGCAAAGCTCGGATTGTACAGAACATAGTTCATTTTTTTCTATGAAATCTTGATAAGTTTCATTATTTAAGGAGTTAATTTGTAGGTTTTGACCAACCTATTTTCATGACGGCATATTTTATTTTGGCTTGATTAATATAACAATCGAACTAACAACCATAGAAAATAAATAAAAGAAGATTTCATTACGACTTATAATACTCTATATGGATATCATGTTCATTATTTATTTTCTCACGAAGTCAAAGGCATGAGTGAATTGTAAATGAAAGTTCGATCTATTTTGTGGGTACAAATCATAGAACTTAGGCTCTGCAATAGTCGATTAAACAAATATTACATGGTCTTTGGCAATTTTGTGCATGATTTAATTTGAAAACTTGCATAAAAATTCAACAACAAATTGTGGAAGGTCTGTCTACCTCGTAATAGGAATTACCATTTACTTTCACTCTCGACGATGTTAACAGGTCCGTGAATAAATTGAAGTCTGTAAGTATGTTCCTAAATTTTAGAATATAGAGATACAGTTAAAATAGGAAACAATTAATGTATCAATGAAACGTGTACCATTTTGATTAAAGCCACCCCTTAAAAAGTTTATTTATTGTGCGATTTAGATAATTATATTTTTAGGATCTTTGAAAGGAGTATCTTTGTGTTATATTAAATTTTACAAAACATAATAACGTGGTCTACTATGATTTTTTTTTCGGGTCAGAAAATGGTGAAATCTTTAGAATTAGCGATTTTTTAATTTCAAATCTGAGTGCGCCACTGGATTCAATAACCCCCGAATGTGTTTGTACCAAATTTAGTTGAAAAAGTGATATTTTTGGATTTTTCCTGAGAGAAATAAAAATTCAGAAATTTTTAATAGATGAAATCCAAATCGACGGCCAGCCGCCACTTAATGACAGCACCGTTCGAAAAATAACATTTAAGGTACCCCTACACGCTCAATTATATTGCGCAATATTTGACATTGCGCAATATTATTGTGCGTCTGAGGAGTATATTGTGTATATTGCGTAAGTATTGAATACAGATTGAGCTTGTTTAAAATTTACTGCGCAATATTGCATTATTTGCGCGTGGAGGGACAATTTGCCCAATAATTATTTGTATCAAAAATATACTCTTAGAAAATGGTTGGACCCATTAATTCTATGTATACGGACAAATATACCAAAGATGTTTTTAATTTCAGCAACGCAGCTGTGCCTGTGGACTGATTATAAGGATAACTGCAAGATAGAACTTGTCTGTCGACAACAAAGGGCAGTTTTAATTTAGAATTTAAGGGCGAGGGAGGATTCTGACATGTGAGTGACAGGAAAAATTAAATTGAGACCCCTAGATACTTATATGTATTATAGGTTAGAAGAGTGGTTGATAATTTTATACATTTTTATATATTTTTTTGGTTGCTTATAAATTGCAGCAATTTACAAGACTTTCCTAATAGCAAAACGATATTTTCGATCACAATACAGTAATCAATAATTAGTTCTACTCATTAATCACAAAGATAGAAAATCATCAACTTTTTTCTGTATTTCTTGGAGTAATAAATTATAGAATAGCGCAAATTTTCTACTTGAAATTTTTAATAGCTGAAATCCAAATCGACGGCCAACCGCCACTTAACGACAGCACCGTTCGAAAAATAACATTTAAGGCACCCCTACACGCTCAATTATATTGCGCAATATTATTGTGCGCCTGAGGAGTATATTGTGTATATTGCGCAAGTATTGAATAAAGATTGAGCTTGTTTGAAATTTATATTTGCGCGTGTAGGGACAATTTGCCCAATAATTATTTGCATCAGTCACCATGGCGAAGCGAACTGAAGACCGCGAATTTGTTATTGAACTTTTGCAATTTGCTTTTAAAACTACTAGATATTGCACAAGAATATTGAATCGTTTGTGTAAAAACATATTGCGCAATATACTATTGTGCAATATAATTGAGCGTGTAGGGACCCCTTTAGAGAGCTCGCACCACAAAATTACTCTGAAAATTGAATTCTGTGGGGGTTTTGATAGTAAAATATGCGACCAGTTTTATTTGACAACTTATAATTAACTGTGTTTATGTGTACAGCTGGACAAAAATTGGCCTGGAAAAAGGCGCGTTATTCAAAATTTTCGAGGTATTGATACTGAACGATTGTTACAAGTAAATATTTTGGCACAAAAATTATCGAAGTCTGTAGCCGTTGCTCTAAAAAAAAATTTAATAAAAGAAAAAGCATTGACGCTTATGGCAATTAAAAACTTTGAATGTCTGTATCTCGCTTCGAGAACCTTAACAAATCGTAATTTTTCGTTGTATTTTAGCGTTCCACAACCAATATTTCTTAAACGAGCACTTAAATCGAAAAATACCTCTCTTCCAATATTGTCCTGCTTACAACAATATAATTTTTATAATTTTTGAAAGTAAGATAGCTTAGGAAAATTAATAAATGAAAAACAAGCCGTGAATATATTTACATCGCGGCAGCTGACCGTCAAGCTACCGCCCGCGTCACGCGCGCTGCAGTTGCCTATGTTCTGAGTAGACGAAATAATAATTGTTTGATTATTCTTCTGCGTTCATATAATAATCATATTAATGCCCATAGATAGTTAAGTATATGCCTAAGGTGTTAGAGATTTTATCAGTTCTAAATAAATTCTTTCGTGTTAAAAACTAACATTTTGGGTTTGGCTTGTAGTTGTTTTTCTATTGTTAGTTTAATCATACAAAGAATAGTTTCAGTTAGTGTTCAGGTAAGTCGAATTTTCTGCAATTAAAAAATTAAATTAAAAACATAATATAGGTATCATTTCAGTGCGGTCTGCCATAAATAATTAAAAATGGATCGAAGTGGAAGCTCAACATCCGAAAGTGAGATGGAGTCAACATTTCGTGTTTGACAATCAAAAAATATTTAACATGTAGAAAGTCTTCCGGTAGCTTAGTAAAGGGCGCTGAGAAAACATTAAAAAGTCTGAGACAAACGCTACAAATTAGAGTTAGTATCTGTAAATCTAACAACATCCAATAGGGTCGTTGACCATTTTTTAAAAACTTTATATTCAAGTACTTTATTAAATTTTATTTTATCCGTATTTTTTTATTTCACATTCTAAACTCATTTTATTAGTGAAATTATTTATTGTTTAAGAAATTTTGAATTGGCGCCTATGGTGACGTCAGATGAGAGAGCATGCGCAATTAACAGATAAAGGAATAATCGACGGGCGTCATTCGTTTACTGTATAGACTTCTATGGTTTACTGTTAGTATCGTGAGTAAGAAATTCTAACCCCAAATTTTTAACATTCCGGGATGCAGCACTTAAATAGCTCAAATACTTCAAATTGTTTACATAAAGCTCGTGAATCATATAAAAATCCATTATAGGTAAGTTTTCTAAAGTAGTTTTCACAAAATCAAGTTCCATTATAAAAAAGATATAAAACAATCGTCAAATACAACATAATGTAAACAACAAAATTGAAATCTCATTATATACGTCATTATTGTGAGCCCTTTTATTTTCAAAGCCAATTTCTTTTTGCAAGTGATGATTAGGACTTTTTTTAATATGATATATAAAATGTATATTTAATATACTTTTTGATCATTTAACAATATTTTATAAATTTTGTTGAAGGAAACGACCCTATTGTGTCAAAATATTGCTAACATTTAAAATGGGGACAAAACATTATTAATTTGGCCCAAATCGTGCTACTATATTTACATTAGCAAAAAAAGTACTGAAGTACTGCGCCGAAATTTTGAAAATAAAACCGTTGCCCAAGGAACCACTACTCCACATCCAGATTTTGTATCCAATTTGTATCTAAATCCCAATGTAATATTTTATTCCCTTTAATAATAGAGTGGGGGTGGTAGAGGGGGTGGCTAATGTAAACAATTTTTAAAAGCCCATGGTTCTCGTATACACACTAAATCCCAATTTAATTTTTTACTCCCTTTAATAATAGGGTGGGGGTGGCAATGGGGTGGTAGAGGGGGTAGCTAACGCCAAAAAAAAATGTTTTGACGTTTCGTTCTTGTATGCACACTAAATCACATTTTAATGTTTTTAACTCCCTTTGAATAATAGTGTGGGGGTGGTAATGGGGGTGACAGTGGGGAGGGGGGGAGGTGTTTTATGCCAAGAAAAATTTTGAGACCTCGACATTTCGTACATGCTCTAAATTGCAAT
Organism: Leptura quadrifasciata; assembly: GCA_963675555.1. Lineage (NCBI taxonomy): Eukaryota > Metazoa > Arthropoda > Insecta > Coleoptera > Cerambycidae > Leptura > Leptura quadrifasciata. The sequence goes on along the minus strand of OY776677.1, from coordinate 150,970,008 downwards.
TTTATGGACTCTTACCCGCTTGCTATGCCTATTTACCCTTATTTACCCCGTTTATCCCCGAACCCTTCAACGGAATTAGATCAAAATATAATCTAGTTGCAGATCTCGTTATAATACATAAGTGTACCAAATTTCAAGCCAATATCATAAACGGTTCCAGAGTAAACGTGCGCACAAAAAAGTTACAGACAAGACAGACAGACAGGAAATTTTTTTCGCTCAAATTTAAAATCTCGACGTTTCATGACATTTTAAGCCTATTTCAACAAACAAGAAATTAATTTTTTTTGCGTTACATCACTTCCACTGGACGTGGAAGTAATTATCTAAATCGAACATTGAATAAACTTTTGATAGGGGTGGTTCCAAGCAAAATGGAACACGCTGTATATGTAAAGTTTCATTGATATGTTTTTTTTAAAGTGGGGGGATGCAAATTTCAAAAAATAAGTGTCAGCGTAAAATAACAAGCAAGATAACAAGAGGCCTTTATAATACGTTATAAAATATTCGTCAATTTAAGAATTGTCACTTTTATTTTCGATAAAATTTGACCGAGATACAGCAGAGATTGGCCAAGATATGATCAAAAGCTCTGAAAAAGTGCAGGTTCATGAAAATTCACTGTTAACTCGTTTATATTGTAGTAATATTCCGCCATTTTTTAAGTATATAACTTGATATTTAATTCCGAACAATAAATCTTATCCTAGACATTTCATTGTGTATATAGCCCAGCCTTGTTTAATTAAATAAATAAAATGTGAGAACCAATCTAGAATCAGAACACAATAAATTTAAGGAACTAGACATTAATAAAATTCCCACGGATCGCTTTTCCTGGCGTCTTATCCATCAACTTGTGCTTAATCATGCAAGTTTTGATTCAAGATTCTCATGGGGTATGAGTTTTGTAAAATAATAGCGTTTTTAGATACGCTCCCACGCAAGATCCAACGATTTATTTAAGCGAAGAAAATATAAATGTGACGTTAGTTCTCTGTTTTTTCTGAAAGTTTAAAAAAATACACCGAATGTGACTGTAATAACCACGTTAACAAAAGTGTACTTATTCTGTGCTTGGCATTTATTAAAAAACAATGCATGTGGTCTATGTCAAAAAAAAATTATTCATTTATCTTTAATTTGAGATCTGTTACACCTATTACATTAGATATTAGCCTAGATATTTATTTAGTTATTTACACTGTCCAACAGGTCACTACCCAACGTCCAACTATAGGACAGGAGGTGTAGCAAAGTAAAGTGTATACGAACTTAATTGAAACCGTATAAAAACTAAAAGCCGGTAAAAACAGTCGGCATCTCTTTATTGTACATGGGCGGAGGTAAATAGAAATGCTTATCATAAGAAAATGATAAGATTTTCTGGCGTTATTATATTATCCTCTGTTTCAAATGGTATCCAGAAAGCCATAGTAAATTAGTAAATAATTAAAATATTTTACCTTTTATATAATAGTAAATATTTATAAATGAACAATAACTAACTAAACTCCTACGCTTGATATTATAACAGGTATTTATGCACTGCGCTGACACATTGACAGCACATCTCATAAGTCCACGTTGACTACTGAGAAACGATTTACGAGTTTTTTATGCTAGTAGGCCTGTCCGTTTTATTATCTTTAAACCAGTGCAGTCGTAGATGGTTCATTCAGGCTGATTACATTGCCAGTCTTGAACTCGCCTGCACAGTTTCAACTACCATTCGAATCTCGATATCATTGCTAAATATATAGGACAAAATATCAAGTTCAATGTGCACGGTCCTGTGCTTTAACACTGACCAGTTTCAATTGTGCTCGTATAAAGTATACTACAAATATAAATATTAGACAAATGTAAGAGAATACAAATAGAACATTTTTAGAAAAACATACACGAAAGTACAAAATAAGTGAACGTGCATTACGTAAGCAACGATAGTGCAACAGAAAAAAACAATACATAAAAAATAATACAGATCAATCAAATCCTTCGATAATAAAGAGGTTTTAAAGCAGTAAGGCTGCAATTGAATATGTCAATGTCAGTACAGATTGCGTTGTGGTTGTCGCAAGGTACATAAATTGGCGAGCATTTTAAAATATTCGTACGCGGTGTAGCAGGTAAAAAACACTGCTGTTACGAGAAGTTCTGTTGTGTTGTTAATTATTCTACGAAGGAATATTTGTGATAAAGATTCCCGCCTACCTACGGCTCAGACCAACTATTGAGTATTTACGCAGCAAAGCCTCTTGCGGAAAACCTCCGGGGTTTGAAACTGCCCTGCTCGCAACACCGAAACCCCTCGAAAAACGGGAAAACGGGCTTCTTACGGGTTTTCGAGGGCGGTAATCACGATGATGGTACTTTTTTCACTATAGCTCCTCGAAACTACCCCCATGTAAAAAAACCACCCCATCTTCCATGCTGTCGGTTCTAAGCATGCGGGGATTCGTCGGATCGGGGTTTTTATAAGAATATCAGGGTAACTAACCATTACTCAACCACAATTGACCTAAGCAACCCCCGGGGGTTGAAACTACCCTGCTCGCCACACAGAAATCACTTACAGGTTTTCAAGGGCGGGAATCACGATGGTGGTGTTATTTTTCACCCTACCCTCAATGTATAAAAATACTCCTTTTTCTATAAACTATATGTGTGATTAGATATAGGATAGGGTGAAGAATAACACCCCATCGTGATTCCCGCTCTCAAAAATATGTGAGTGATTTCGGTGTTGCGAGCAGGGTAGTTTCAACCCCTGGGGGTTGCTTAAGTCAACTATTGTTGAGTAATGGTTAATTTTCCTGATATTCTCACAAAAAGTCAACCCGACGAATTCCCGCATGCCTAGAACCAACAGCATAGAAAAGGGGGTAGTTTTTATGTGTAGGGGTAGTTTCGAGAGGGTAAAGTGAAAAAATACCACCATTGCCATTACCGCCTTCGAAGTTATTATCATTGTCCAAAAAAAACATGATCCAATGATCCCTTGCAAGCCCAAAACGGAGAAGCTAGAAATTGGGGTGGTTTTTCCTTGATAGGGGACCAACGTCTTTTTCATCTTCGTAAACAGGGGGTATATTGCAAAGATCCTACAAATTTTGACGTTCGGGACCTCGTTAAATGGACTATTGCCAAAATCGTGTATAATTAAAGTTACAAAATTATTCTCAAAATTAACCTCTAACATGAGCACGTGTCTATAATAAACCAAAGAAATTACTTACCCAGAATACTACTTCTGGAGGAACTCGCTAATTAAAAACAATCCAAAATATTAATTGAAAATATGTGTGAAATCTAGTTTTTGATCCGGTACCAAACCGAGTAGCAATGACGTGCCTTTTAAACTAAATTAATCACTTAGCAAAGTTTTCGGCTCAATTTCTTGATTTGAAAAGCAAGTTTGACGGTTCTTGGCTGATATTTACAACTGTTTTAACTCATAAAAACCAGGGGAAATGACTTAAACTGACAGTTCGACAATTCGGCTGTCAGAGTACTAACTTGAGAAATTTTAGAAACTAATTCGATTATTAAGGATTTTTTTTCCATCATTAACTATCTTTACACTATTCTTCTTCTTTTTAGAGGTACAATTATAAATCGGGACACCAGGCCTCGTGGCCCATTGTGCATCCGCTAGCTGATCAGTGGATGTCCCTATTTAGGCCGGACTCCAGACCAAAGGCCAGAATCCTTCCCAGCGGGGCATTCCTTACTCCCTCCGGCATAGGGAAGCCAAAGTGTCTATGACTCAAGTTCATGAGTCTGGGGCAGGAGGTTAGGAGGTATATGGAACTTTCCTTCTCCTCTCCACAAAACCTGCACTCGAGGTTATTAACCACTCCGATGGTGTGCAGACGTTTCCTGAAAGGGCCGTGTCTCTTTATACTATTAGTATATATACAATTTTTATGCACTAATCATAATAATGGTTTACATTTTAGATTTCCCATAATATACATAATTATTTTAGAACTTGTTAAAACTTTACCTAATGAACCATCTGTAGGCGAAACCTTAAAGGTGGTAATTTGGATAGAGAATTAGAGCGTGGTGACATCTATCGCTGAATGGATAATTTATTATATATTAGTCGTTTATAATGCATGCAATTAAATGAATGAAAAGATCATCTTTAATTGATTTTTGATGAAGAATTTCGTGGTATATGCAGTATTAAAATAATTTTTAATACAAAAAGATACAAGGTCTATATTTTTATTAAGTTTTTACGTGACACCTGAATGGGATTAAATTCAAACAAAAAATTATTAGGATATATTGAACAATCACGTAGAACAAACCACAAAGAACGACAAAAGTTCTAAGAAATTCACAGACTGCATCTTACGCAAGTATCGTAGATGTATTAAAAATACCTAATACAGCTGCTAGTTTTCTTATTTGAGGCTTAATGAAAAATTTAGAAACCTTAAATCAAATTGTGTAAGGTCGCACTTAAAAAAAAAAAACTTCTAAAATAAGAAAGAAATATAGAAATAGTTCCAAATATTTTATTTCCAAAATATATCTTTTTATTTATTTCATATAGAAATTTATTGAACACGTTAAGTGATTAGGTAAATCTGAGATCCTGACTCGATGACATGCTGCGTAAAGTCTTTTACGTGCGTGTTGGGGGGGATTTTGGAGCGCTGCCCAGTTCGATCAGACATCAAGCGTTTTCATGGATCTAATTCACTTCGTCTATTCAGTGAATATCATCAGGTGGTCAAATATTGAATTATGAAAAATATTCTCTTCACTTCGATCAAACTTCATGAATTCACGAAGCTTTTTCATGGATCTGATTCACTTCGTCTATTCAGTGGATATTATCAGGTGGCCAAATGTTGAATGATCAAAAATATCTTCTCTCATGATTTTATTCAGTTAACTCCTTAATGAAAAGTTGAAGGTTCGGATATTTTGAGCATTTAGGTGATTTCTACTTTTTAAATAGAAAAGAAGTAAAACATATTTTCTAAAATCAAATTCATTATTTAAAATATTCAAAAGGAAAGTTAAACAATACGTAAAGATTCTAACCTCGTTAACCGAGATTGTTATGGATGTGGGTCTCGATTAAAACACCGAATAACATATATTATAATATATTACTAATATGAACGCATATATTCAACAACCTCCGAGGCTATACCGTAAGAATGAATTAAATGTCTTCATGTTTATACAATTAAAGTCATAAAATAATGAAGATATTTACAATAAATTTACATTTTGATAAAATAAACTAATGTTCAGAAATTCCAGAATAATTTAATTTCTCTTAATAAGGCGGCAAAAGAATCGAGTTCAATGTAATTATACTCTAAAACTATGAGGCATAAAAACATAAATCATCCGAAATTTTCCTCATCATTCTGTTCAGTTAAAACTACTTAAATATTTTGTCTACGATTATTGGACAATACTCATTATTGGCCCGTTTTAGAACAAGAAATGGCGCTCATTACTCCGCCGCACCGGTTTATTTCGAGAGATACCAACGTTTTAAAATCCCATACCAAATTTTCGGATCAAATGAAGTTTTTTCTTCGGTTTCTCAAAAATATATCGGTAACCGCTGGAGCCAGCTCAAAAATAAAAACTCTCAAAGATTCATCTTGAATCCATGCAGATCGCCCGGTTTCGTCAGAATTTCGAAAAATAATTTTGTTTAGAACTTATAGACTTCGAATTGCGGCGAGGCACGACCAAAAACCGGACACTCTTTCCTTTAAATGCTATTATTTCGAAAACCGTTGTTCTTAGGCCAAAAAACGATGAAACGACTTGTAGAGAATTGTATTCTCTGACAGTCGTTAAGTTAATTTTTTGTCCTGCTCTAAAAATTAACGAGCTGGGAGCCTCCAAAGTGGACACACTTCTTTTTGCTGTAGGGTGTTTTTTTGACGAGGAGGGGAAACCCTCATGGACTCCCACCCATCTCTCCTCACATGGTCGTCTGTGAGCACTCTCTGAGAGCACTTCAGCCTCTTGGGATTATTGTGCATAATATGATCCGCCGTCTCTGGTACTTTACCGCACAATCTGCAGTCAAGGTCGCCATTGAATTTACCAATTATGTGCAGGTGCTTCTTAACAGGAAAATGTCCCGTCAAGAGACCTGTTACAATTCTCAACTGCAACTTGTTCTGTGAGAAAAATTCGACGGTTTGCTTTGGGCATGGTCCTTTAATGACTGTTCCTCCAGTAATGATTGTGTTTATTCCTGACCCAATCTTTAATTACCACCCTAGCTGAGCCTTTGGTAATGCTCAGCACAGGCTCTGGGCCATTGAAGTGTTAGCTGCTCCTTATTTAGCGAGTTCATCGGCTTTTTCATTGCCGTCTATTCTGGTGTGTCCCGGCACCCAGAGTAGTTTACTCTATTCCGCTCCTCCAGAACTTCGAGCTTTTCATAGCAGTACTACACCAGTCTGGAAGACATTTTATTAGAGACTAATGCCTTTAGTGCCGCCTGACTGTCCGATGTAATGGAGATCTGGTGGTTCACATATCTTTGTTTAACATTCTCGCGTGCACACTTAAGTATGGCCAGAATTTCAGTTTGAAATACACTGGCATAAAGTCCAAGAGAAAGGCTTATACTCGCACTCGATCTCCCTCCATGTATCCCTGCTCCAGCTCCTGATAATATCCTAGACCCGTCCGTATACCAGGCCAGGCCTTTGCCTAATATCTGAGGAGCTCCTGTTGACCAATACCCCTTATCTCCAATAGAAATACTGAAGGGTTTGTTAAATGTAATTTTTGGAACCATATAGTCTGATCTCATGCTCAATAAAGGATTTACCATAATGTTGACTATCCTCATATGTTCCAAATCCTCCAAGCCATGTGAATTTTGTGTCCTATATTCCCCCATTCTTGCTTCTCCCTGAATGTTCAATAGGGTTTCCATGGCTGGTGTGGGGGTGCTTTTCATAGCACCTATGACTCCCAAGCAAGCCAGTCTTTGTACCCGGCCTAGCCTGTTAGCTGCTGTTGTTTGAGTGGCTTTGGGCCACCAAACTAAGGCAGCGTATTTAATGGAGAGTTTTATTACAATAGTATAGAGACAATGCACCATACCAGGCTTGAGCCCCATATTTTATCATATAATCGTGTTAACTTTTTCGCTTGTTTACTCGTGTTAACTTTTTCGCTTGTTTACCCGGAGTATGGATTCATTATCACCTGCAGCAATGCATGATAAAGTAATTCATAAATCAAAAATTAGTGACCCGAAATTCAATTGCAAAACAAAAAATTAATTCTAGAGATTAGGAAAAGCAGATATAAATAATGTGTACTTTTAAGTCGCATCTCTGAGGCGCCTAAAAGATCAAAGCATGGTTTTTGTATACAAATTGTCTCATTATGCGGTCTTTAATTTGAAATGTAATCCTAAATTATATAACGGTTTAACTTGTAGTAATAGCTAGATATGAAAGACAATAACAATCGATCATTTTTATCACCTGATAATCGCCTGTATAAAATTACCAGAATGGAAATATTTTTGTCTAAAGTAGGATACTATATCATCCGATTTTGTTAGTCAACAAGTAAACAACATTACTAAAGCAGAAAAGCATCTCTAAATGTATAACTGTCATAATAGATACTGCAGAGGATTAACAAAGCTGATAATGTAATGAGAAAAGAGATCATTAATACACAGAGAAACGTCATATTTGGAAGACAGAAAATATCTGAAAATGATGGTGATCCTCTCATGTCGATTGCATTACAAAGTATAGATCGATTCAATTCTAAAAGTAATGGTGAACTATCATAAAAACCTCTGCATATCCTGATTTGAGCAACATTGACATTTGTTCATATCAAAATATATAAACAAGTCTGTAAAGTTAGGTAATTTTGTTATTTTTCTTCCCAGAATGTTCGATATTTCCAGGCTTGCTTAATTATGCCAAATAATGGGGGGGAGAATCGCGAGAGTGTACAGCTGCAGGCAATCACATATTCAGAAATACTTATCTGAGCCTATGTAATCCTAACTGAGCAGATCTGGGCCCGATGGATAATTTCTCTTCAAGTTAAAACGCTTCTAATAAAAAATGGCATAAGAAACGGAGTATTTTAAAGCACAGTTACCATATGGTGGATCCACAAATCCATTTCTTATACATATGCAATGAACTGTACATCCATCTACAGTTTAACTGATTGAAAAAGCTAATAAAATAAATGCTGTTTCCAGTTGCATTATCTTAGAATATTATCGTTTTTTATTATAAATCAATAATGATTATTATTTTATCACCATATTCCAATTATAGAGTTATGATTCAGGTTTTTATAGCACTTGCAAAGTAAAAAATAATGTGTTGATTTTATAAAAGTATTATTATATTAAAAACATGGATGTCGTAAAATTCATTCTTCAGGTATTTTTAATTATCTTTAATAATAGAAGAAAGTCTTTGGAAAGCAAGTATCGAATACATTATATAGATGTTGCCCTTGGTCAGGTTGGTATTGTACACTGATATAAAAATAAATAAACTGACCAACCAAAATTTAGTACGGGATAAATCAAGAAAAATGAACTCGAATGAATTTAAAATTCGCCTATACAGTATGTTTCATGAGGAACTGTACATACTTCCAGGAGCAGTAGAGGACCAATTGGGTATCCAGGAACGGCCATTGCAATTTTCCTGTCGCTTTTAATTTCTGAGACCCAGGGTGATAAACTGATTTTGGTCTAAATTTATTTTGGCCAGAACGTCATTACTATTGATCGGATTTTGTTTTAATTTTAGACGAGGCCCAATTTACACGGGATGGCGTATTCAATTCAAGAAATTCGCATAACTGGGCCGAAAACGATCCTCATGCTATAAGAGAAGCCCATTCTCAAAATAAGTTCTCGGTAAATTTTTGGTATGGTATGATTAACAGCAACCTAACTGGCCCACATGTTTTTCCGGCAAGGCTAACTACAGAGGTGTATTTAGATTTCCTACAAAATATTTTACCTTGTTTAATGCAAGGTATTAATATAAGAGGACAATACTTGCAGCATGACGGAGCTCCTCCTCATTTTGGTTTGAGGTTAAAGGGCATTTGGATAATGAGTATCCAACAGATGGATTGGACGTGGGGGGGACTTCACTTCATCCTTGGCCGGCTAAATCACCAGATTTCAACCCCGTCGATTATTTTCTACGGGGATATCTTAAAACTGAAGTCTACAGTGTCCCAATAAATAGTAGAGAACAGTTACTTCAGCAAATTATCCACTGTTGTAACCAAATTAGAAACAACTCTGCGCAAATTAGAAAATCAATTGGAAATTTAAATAAACGCCAACAAAAATGTATGAAACCTGGAGGTTCTCATTTTGAAAATTTATGTATTTGGTAGACATGCTCCAATATAGACCAAAAAAATTAAAAACAAAAACTCTCGAACAGAGCAACAACAATAACGCTTTACGATCTAAAAAAGGAAATTTAGAAGCTATACTACAGGAAGTATTCTATATGCAATTATTTTATGGTAAACCAGAAAGATAGAACAAAAATATGGGATGAGGCAAGTTAACTAGGTAGAAATGAAAACTATATAGCAGATTTACCGGGAAAGTTTAAAGACCATCAACAATAAGTGATTACTTCCAAAATTTATTACCAAAACCAAAAATTAGCGAAGAACAGCTCAACCTCATAGATCTAGTCTTAACACAGTTTAGTTTTCAATTTGTAGAACCAGATTACATAAAAAATATTTTGAACAGAATAAAATCTAAAACAGGAATTGCCAACATCTCACCATGTAAGTATAGCTATTATATCAACACCTAAATTGACCAGTGTCAAGAAAATTAAAAGATCTACTGCCTATAAATGTGTTACCTGCGGAGATAAAAATACTAGACAGTTGTATAAACTTTTTGAGAACCCTTTTAATTTGTTTCCAAACTACCTTCAAAATGGAGAAGTTATTACTAGACGAGTTACTAGAATTCAAAAAGACACTATAATTTGGTTTTAAACCATTTACCGTGACATCTGGAGTACCGCAAGGATTAATCTTAGGACCGCTTCTATTTAAGGTTTAATTTCATTTTATTTAAACTGAGCTTCAATCTAAATTATTTTGCTTGGTCCTAAAAATTGATAAGTAATATAAAAACTGCAACAAAATGGAAATCGGTAATGAAATTATTTTTTATATGTCAAGTGCTAAAAATTTAGTTGGACACCTGAGCAGATTCGAAGATCCGCAGTAGTAAAGCCTGTAGGCCCATTGTACATTCGTGGCATGTGACATCTAGAAAAGACCTGTGCTTTCCATAAAGGATAACAGTCTATTTAGGCTCAGTAAATACGAAAAACCATGTTCATAGTGCTTTCAATAAATATATTCTGATGAAGGCTAAGGGCCCCTAGCCGAAACGTTAATTCTACATGGTTTTTGTTTTATTTAGTAAAAGAACCTTATTCCCAAGATTGTTTGTTGATGATATATGTATACATATACACGTAGACAGTTACATCGCGCCCTCTAGCGGCGAAACTATTCGGAACTCGAAAAAAAAGTACAGACAAAAATTGCAGGAAATTTTATGCTCTACAACTTTATTCTCTTGATATTTTTCACCAAAATGCATAATTCTTCCCGAAAACAGAGAAAAAGGCGAAAACCCGCTAAAATCCATATATATGTATATATTTCTCAAAAACAATCCTTTTTCGGAACTGCGGGGAGTGAAAATCATGTTTAGACAACCCAAATGCTTAACTTTTTACAGGTCTCATAACTGTGGGAAAAATTTCTTTCATTTTTCCTAATTTGAAGGGACTAATTTCAGGGTAGATTTCATAGCTCCTCCAGCTTCAGAAATTCTTTCGATGCCTACAACTTGACGTTCCTAGTGCGCTGTTACGTAGATTTCTAGCTTGCCTAAAAGTGAGTACTTTGGCTGCCATATTGGGGCAGCCGTCTTGGATTTTGCAAATTTCTACATTTCTTGGGAAGTACTTCCTACCTGCGTGGAAAATGTGGGTTTTTTACTAGTCAGGGAGTTCTCGAACAATTCATTAAACAGGCAAATATAGATTTTTAAAAATAGTTATATTTTGCTATATATTTCCAAGGTCCTAAACCTAATACCTGATTGGGTATGGAAATATTTTCTGATGAATAGATTGGAACGTTACTTGATGAAGTTTCTTGATTTACACTTTATTTCTTTATTAACAATAAATATTGAAAAAAGTATACCCGTTATGACAGAGATTATATTCATTTATTTTTCATTTCGTATGTTTTTTCAGTATTTGCTAGATTCTGTCCATCAGTTTCTTTACAAAATCAAAATAATTGGATATTCTCAAACATAATTAGTATGTTTTTACTATAATTACCGCCACAGGCTATCCGTAATGTTAGGCAATATTAATTTCTGATTACGTATATTCCGTATTTTATTGCTTAATTAATTTCATTAGATCATTTTACGATCTCTAACGTATACGTATTATACTTCGAATTGTTATTTTAAACAGATACGTCATTTTAGATACGAAGAGAATTACCTCTCCCAACATAAAATCGGAATTAAACCCCAGGCTTCTGAAACCATAATGATTTAGTGCCAAATACAATTGGGATACAGCAACTAATTTTAATGAAGTCACAAACAGCAAGCGTAAACTATAGTAAGTATATTACAAGTCGTAAAGCCATTCAGCCGCTACAATGTTGTTAACACTTGCTGAGGATAGCAATGCCCAAGGTTTACTATTCCATCAAATCGACGAAAAATGGATCCGTCAGATAATCATACATGGGAGTGTTTGTTTGCGAATATACATCACATTATTTTTGGTTGGAAATATACCAAAACGTTTATTAGACTTTTTGTTTTTTTTATACATTTATTTAACGTCGGCCTATTTCCGCTACTGAGGCTTAACAGCGACGCCTGTAGACGAGCTACCCCCAACCAGGAATTTTTGCCGAACCTCTTCCCTTAAGAAGAGTAGGGATCTTTTACTTGCCTAACATTTAATAGACAAGGGACCGACGGCTTTACATCCGCTCCGAAGGATGGTATATCCCCTATACAACCCTCGCCTAAGGTTGTATAGCTTCCGCGCATACACTGATATACAAGCCGCTGGAAAATGTGTGAGGCGAGGACGCGGTCTTCGTTGTGAACACGAACACGATCTCTGGTTCGGTGAAATAAAAAATCTGGTACGGTGGGGGTTTAGAGCTGAGACCCCAGAGGCGTTCGTGCACTTATTTTTCGATGTGTAAAGTCTCAGGATTTGATTTTTGAAAGTGCTTGATCGGGTCGAATGCTACACCCTGTATATTGTGTTTTGTTCTATTTTGTATCACTGGGTTTTAATTAGCACTGTTCTGATTTTTATAGCTATTGCAGGGTCAACGGCTACACCCTATATATTATTATTCTTGAAAAAATAACACGGTAGTTTAAAGGAAATAAAAAATTATTTATTAAAGATTGTTGGACAGAGTTGAATAGAATTTATTTTATTTTTACAAGTTTCTTTTGAAATTGAAACTAACCGACAACAGAAATTCTGTCTTAGATTACCTTGGAATATGTTGAAAAATGTTTAAAAATATTTAAATCGAAAAAATTCACTTTACGATTGAGCCTCGTAGGCGAAGGAAAAATTTGAAAGGGGGGCCACTTAATGCGAAGTATTTTTGTTAAAAATAAAAAGGGGCCACTTAAGGCGAAGTAAAAATGTTTAAAAAGAAAGGGGCCACTTAAGGCGATTACTTAAAACTAACTCTTTTTAACCAGGTTTCGGCCTGGGAAGCTAGAATTGAACAGCTCGTCACGAAAAGATTGCAGGGACTGGGAATAAGAAAGCCTAGCTAAGCGGGTATCTACAACATTAGTTAAATAGTAACCGGACCCAGCGTCAACAGCTATTACACAAAAATTCACTTTTGAAACTTATATTTTCCGCAAGAACGCTACGCGAATACTTAACACAAGAGTCACTGTCAAAATTGAACTTAACTTCGGCTTGTTGCACGCCGGTATTTATACTATTTCGAGAAAGTTTCGTTTTTGCGCCCCGTCGAGTCTCGCATCCCGTTATAAAGAGCTGGAAAGGCTTGGGATGGCTCCGTGCGGGCGAGGATGAGTCATCGATTACGCCATGTTGCGCAATACTGGAAATTTTAAGGTTTCGAAAATAAAAGTTATATAGGAAAATCGACAATGAAAATGGGAATTTATTGAAATTAGAATGAAACTTGGATCTATTTCGGTTTAGAAGTTATTTACGTTTTTATTAGCAAAATTTGACGCGGCCCCGTAAGGTATTAACGGAGGTCCGATGTTTAAAAGTTGTAACGCTATTAAAATGTTCCCGATAGGTGTGCGTAGTGCATGAAGATAAGATATTAAAATATTCCTAACGGGTACGAGTGGAGTTGAACTGAGATATTGTATGCTTGTATGTTATTATACGAGGAGTGATCAAAAATGGTGAAATTTAAAATAGCAATCGAGTTGCGGAATTTTGATGAAACGAAATTTGAACTTTTTAGACTCGAGGCACGGAACGTGATTTGAAGTATACAGGGGGTGATTGAAAAGTACGAAGGATAAAATGCGAAATGGTTGCAAGAAAGTTGGGAAACGAGCTCGAAGGTTAAGTTTGAACGTAGTTACGTATATGAGGGGTGGTCAAGAAGTTTTAAAATTTTGAAAATGAAATTGTTTATAGAAAATTGAGGGATTGAAGTAAGACGATGAAAATTTGGGTTTAGATAGTGATTTAGGTTAGGTTGATGAATATACGGGGGCTATATTTTTAAGGGACGTTTTTTGTGAATTTTATTTTATAAAATTGTTGGAATGAATGTTGAGAGTGTGTTCTCGGTGATTTTACGTTATTTATGAATTATGGAATGTGCATGAATCTTTCTGATTTTTGTGATCTTGGATGTGGTTTTTTGTGGTAAACTATGTCTGGTTGACTTTTTTATCATGGTTTGCCATGATGCCTGAACTAATATGAATTTTTTGATAATTTAGCATTTTTTGATTTCTGTTTTTTGACTTATAGGGGGAATATCTTATAACAGTTGGAACGGTCACCCATCCAACTACTAACCGCGCCTTACGTTGCTTTACATCGCATATCGAAGTATGTACATAGTAAAGACGCACCCACGCTCGCCCCTTTTATTAGACTTAAATGTGCGGTATACGATTAATTTCATAAATCTCAAATCATCTGCATATAAAAGAAACTTCATCCAATTTAGTGGTGATGCCATTATGGATATTACAAATATAAGAGGGTCCAGAATACAACCTTGAGACACTACAGAAGTTTGACCAAAATATTAGAAGGCAAAACATGTGAAGGCATGAACATAAGATATACGAAAAAATTATCATAGAAGAAGTATTATACAGATAAAAGTAAGAAACAATTTTAGGCACCTAGGCAATTATGAGACTAAACTTCCCGTAAGTACCATATTAATATGTCTCTTGGTCTTTCCTATGTAAACTTCACATGGCATGCTATAAACTCTTGATGTATCGAGCTTTTCTGGTGGATCATATTTAGGAAAATGTTGTCCGATTTTTTGTTGTGCATTGTAGATCACTTTGATGTTCTTCTTTGTTAGCGCTCTTCCAATCCTGTCTTATCTACCATATATACAGACATCTCTACAGAAAAATGGATATAGATCCAAGAACATAAACAACGCCATCAAGAAACAGAGCATAGTCAATGCGAAAGAAGAAAATAAATATACAGCGACCATTTATCTACCATATATACAAGGTTGCACGGACATGATTGGAAGAGTGCTAACAAAGAACAACATCAAATTGATCTACAACGCAAAATCTGATATTTTCCTAACTACGATCCACCAGAAGAGCTCGATTCACCAGGAGTTTATAGAATTCCATGTTCGAGTGAGTTACAAATGAAGAAAACATAGCAAGTAGTATTAGAAACAATAAGAAATAATCCTCACACATCACTGCGCCAGTTAAATATAATAACTAACGTTTCTGCAAATTCGTGTACAAAAATTTTAAAAAAATAATAATTGCACATAAAGGAGATGATAAACGTAAACTAGACTTTTTGGCACAATATTAAATACTTTTAGGGACCACAATTTTTTTGAACAAATTATGTGGAGCGACGAATTTCGATTCCATAATAATGGAGTATAACCAGACACGAGACAAACCAGATTCCAGACTCGATTTGGGGTAAATTTTTAGTGTGACATTGTAAATGGATTTATAGTTGGACTATAATCTGTATCAGGAAATTTAAATGGCGATCGCAACTTACAATTTTTACAAAATAATTTATCTTTGGTATTAGATAATTTACCAATTCAATTAGCAAAAAATCCTGGTTGGGGGTAGCTCGTCTACAGGCCTCAGTAGCGGAATAAGCCGACGTTAAATAAATGTTAAGAAAAAATTTTGCAACAATGCTAGTAATTTTTTTCGCCTTACTTATCAAGGAAGATGGATAAGCACCAACAGACTCGTGATTTGTTTTTGAAGAGAACAATACATGTGGTAGAAAACCCAAATAAGAGGAAAGAAGGCATTGATGTTATGACTACATGTGATTTATCAGAAATTATTGTTGAAAGCTTGGATAGTATGGATTAGTGAATTAGTATATTCGTCGCTAATATTTATATTAATTACTCAAAACTGCTGCGACTTTACAGATAAATCTTTAAGTGAACGCCAAAGTAGAAATAGGAAAAAGAGTTCGAAGACTTTCATTTGTGATAAAGAACGACTTGTTTCGACGCGCCAGGGGTCACCCCCTTGGAATTTGATAAAATTTACTTTAAAATTATTTCTTTATTACGATTGAAATTTATCTTATGCTCATGTCGCATATTACTGGTCACGACACAGGAAGTGTTCTACACCAAAATAAGGCACTTAAATAGGTTACGTAAATACACATTTAGACTAGAAGACACTATCGTAATATAATCATAATAAAAAGCGTTGGTAGTAGGTACATGGTGTGTGATTGTGCATTTCAAAGTAATTCAAGTTCAATGCACTAGTGGCTACCATACGCAATTTCAAGGTAAGCCGTTAATATGATAATCATTCGAGGAAAATGAAAAATAACTAATTTCTGTACAATTAGGTATGTGCTACCAGTGGATGGATACTAATGTATACATGGAAAAATGTTAAGATTATCGATATATCTATCTAAGTACTTTCAAATCAAACGCGTATGTCAGTGAGACCCCCAAGGTTTCTATGTAATCCGGGAACATTTGGTTTTATATTGGAAATCATTAACAAAGTCTTGCAACTTGGCAAAAATATTAGCAAAGGCATCATGGTTACAATAAAGAAAAGTTCCCAAAGCTTTCATGGTTGGATCATGGACTTTTACTTCTAGACGAAAATGCCTCTTATTGAATTTGTTACAAAATTGGCGATAAACTGATGATGAATCTGAAACGTGATTTCGCATGCTGGTTGCCCCAAAAAGTGGAAAATTTAGTCCACGACGTACATCAAGCAATTGCTTTAAAGCCTAGTATGAAAAACAAATCAGATTTTAAAAGGCAATTACCAGTTTTCGAACAGATTTCACAGCTCTTTAAGAGATTAATCGCACAGATTTGAATAATCCCATTATAGGAAGGGTTGACTAATACCTTTGAAGTGGATAAATGTTTTTAAATTCTGATAATACCTGTGTACCACTTTAAATTACTGCTGCACAAACATAAACAAACTGCTCAACTCATCAAGTTTCTTTAGTCAAATTTAATTAATCTGTTCTGGGAAGAAACGTTACAAGATAACTAGTAGATGCAACTCATAGGCGTACGCTCATCTGGATGGTCATAGATGAAGAGTACAAAGTAATTTTTTTCTCTTTAGTTGCCATTGGGCGAGCTATAAGCTAGTGTAAAGTTACATTAAAATATTAAAAACCTAAACTTGGTCTTTTATAATGCTAAAAAATATCTCCGTAGCTGCTGTCTTACTCATTTACAGACAAAGAGGTGAGAATATGTAGTCCTTTCGCATTTTTTTGAATAAATGGCAATAAGGCTCTTTTCGGAGATAAAACATGTTTATACTTGTCTATTGTGCAATCATATGGTCGTAAATATATAAAATATCAGGCAACGCCAGACCGTGGATAAAACAATATGTATAAATTATGTATAAAAAAATGGCGATAAATTAGTTCATCAAATAATTATACTTGAAAATATTCATAATTTCATTAATAGATCAGATAAATCTAATCTGGATTATTCATTTTTATTTACGCCTGGCATCCATCCAAAATTATGATAGGTAGATAGATGATAGACGCAATGAATAACATATATTCCAGACAACAAAAAATATTTACTTACAGAATATAATTTACAGACACGAAATCACAGATATTAATATTAATAGGTTTAACATGTCATGAAACGTCGAGATTTTAAATTTGAGCGGAAAAAAAATTCTGTCTGTCGGTCTATTGATCTGTCGGTCTGTAACTTTTATTGTGACGTTTACTCTGGAACCGTTTATGATATTGACTTGAAATTTAGTACACTTATGTAATTTTTGGCATTAGTTATCCCATCTACCATCCCCATTCACACCCCCACCTATTATTAAAGGGAGTAAAATATTACATTGGGATTTAGTGTGTATGAGACTTGGATGCAAAATCTGGATGTGGAAGTAGTGATTCCTTGGGCAGCGGTTTTTAATAATAGTAAAGCCCAACATTTTGGTTATTGTTTATTCTATAAAGCATTAATAATGCAATATTATTATTATTAGCCGTTACTCGAGTCCGAGTATAAAAATGTTACAGTCGATAAATTGTGTACAATATAAAACAAGTAAAAGGTGTAGTTTATTGTAATTCCCATTCATCTACGGGGCACACGACTATGGCTATAGAGGCCAATTCGGGAGAGCACATGTCGACCGCAGTCAGGACAAACATAGACCTGGTTAGGTCTCGGATTCGGCCTTCTTGCAGCAACATTTCCTTGATAGCTGGCCACAACCCCTCGCCATTCGGTTCTGTCCGCTGCAAGTTGTTCCCATTGCTCGTCTGCAATACCGCAGGATTTTAGATTTTCATGGAGAGCGCCTTTGAACCTCTTTCGTTGACCGCCACGCCTTCTTCTACCGCTTAGCAATTCACCATAAAGTGTACATTTAGGAAGGCGGTTATCATGCATACGATGAACGTGACCTGCCCATCTTAGGCGTGCTCTTGAAATAAGCACCTCAATTGGAAGGGCTGTTTGCTCTCCTGAGTACTTCCACGTTTGATATGTGATGGAACCAACGGATTTTCATCATACTTCTGAGGTGTCTTTACTGAAAACGTTCTAATTCTTTCACATGACGACGGTAAGTGACCCAGCTTTCACATCCATATAGCAGTGTTGGAATGACAACTGCTCTGTAGACAGCCATTTTCGTTGACAAAGCAAGGTCGTGGTTGTCAAATACTCTCTCTCTAAGTCCCCAGAGTGCTCTAGATGAAGCGTTAATTCTATTGCGAATCTCGCTGTCCATGTTTGCTTTGTCATTAACAACGTTGCCTAAGTAATTGAACTGATCCACCACTTCAAGAGAATTTCCGTTAAGTGTAATGTCTATTTCGTTCCCTTGATGAGGAGTTGACATAATCTTAGTCTTTCCAATGTTGATTTTAAGTCCCAAGGAATCATAGCTCTGGGCATACACATCTAACAGTTCTTGAAGCTCTTCCGGCGTAGAGGCTAAAAGTGCAGAGTCATCCGCATACTGGAGATCACAAATGAATCGTGTGCGTGTCTTCGTGAAAGCTCTAAAACGCCCTATGTTAAAGAGACCGCCATCAAAACGGTATCTGAGACCTATTCCTCTGACTGTCAGTTTGTTGTCAACAATAATTGTTAGAGCAGTGGTAAACAAATTAAAGAGTAGGGGTGCCAAGACACATCCCTGCCTAACTCCAGTGAGGGTTTGGAAAGGTTCGGTTGCCTCATTATTATACATAACCTGGGCGTTGTTGTTTGTATGTAGACTGCGACATACTTCCACAAATTTTCTAGGGATACCTAAGCGGAACATAATTTTCCAGAGCACTTCCCTGTCCACCGAGTCAAACGCCTTGGTTAAATCAATGAAGGCCATGTGAATTTCTCCTTGATGTTCGAGTGCTTTTTCTTGAAGCTGTTTAAGTGTGAAGATTAAATCCGATGTGCCTCGGTTTGGTCTAAAGCCACTCTGTGTTTCAGGAAGTAACTTTTCCATAACAGGTGTTAGCCTATTTGCCATCGCTTTAGTGAGTATCTTCCCTCCAACAGCCAGGCGAGCTATACCCCTGTAATTTCCACAGTCCGCAGCGCTCCCTTTGTTTTTGAAGAGGTTGATTAAAAGTGTATCACGAAACTCCTGCGGAGCTTGACCACTTTCCCACACGACATCAAACAGTTTTTTGAGGTAGGGTATGATCTCTGACGACACAGCTTTAAAGATCTCAGCTGGGAGTGAGTCGGCGCCGGGAGATTTGTTATTTTTTAGCTGCCCAATGGCGGTTAAGATCTCTTCCGTTGTTAATGGTTTATCTAAGTCTTCGAAGGTGTCATATTGAGAGATAAGATTTATAATATCATGATCGGCTTGACTTTGCTGGTTAAGAATGTTAGAGTAGTGTTCTTTCCATCGGGCTCTTATTTCCTGGTCTTCTATGAGGAGATTTCCATTTAAATCTTTAATAGGGCACATATTTTTCCGACTGGGGCCGTACACTGCTTTTACTCCTTGAAAGAAATTCCTGTAGTCGTGTGCATCGGCGTACCTTTGAATTTCTCTGGCATGGCTTGCCCACCACTCGTTCTTTATTCTTCTGATTTCGCGTTGCGTTTCATACTTAGATTGGGTAAAAGCTTCTGCTTTTGATGAGTCGTTGGGGTGGTTGATAGCGTTTTGGAAGGCAATATGTTTGCGGTCAAGAAGTTCTTGTATAAAAGCTTCATTATCATTGAACCAGTCCTCCTGTTTTTTACTTGCTGCAGTGCCAAGAATTTCCTCACTCGCACTTTTTAAACTGTCTTTAATTTGTGTCCAGGTAGCAGCGACGTCTACAGAATTGGTTTCTTCTAGTGCACTCAAATTCTCTTGAACTTTTTGCTTTAGCTGTTCGACGGTTTGTTGGTCACGCAATTTACTAATACAGAGACGGAGTCTACGTTTTACTTGAGTTCTTCGGTGTTTGGGTCTCATAACAATTTTCATTTTAGAGACAACAGGACGATGATCGGTCCAACATTCGCTATCAATGCGCGCCTTTGTAATTTGGACGTCCTTGAGATGACATAGTCCAGTAGATGCCAGTGACCTGATCTGGGGTGACGCCAGGTGCCTTTAAATTTATCCTTTTGTCGGAAAATGGTGTTTGTTATAACTAGATCATGTTCGGCGCATTTAGTTAGGAGTAGTTGACCGTTAGCGTTCATGTTGCCCAAACCGTTCTTGCCTATGATGCCTGACCAGGTGTCTGCATCTCTCCCTACTCTAGCGTTAAAATCGCCAAGAATAACGAGTCGTTCCGTTTTAGGTATTCTACAGAGGGATTCTTCCAGCAATATATAAATAATAGTAAAATTAATAAAAAACATTTAATAGAGAATAAAATAACTAGTTTACAGTACCTACTGAATAAAAATAAATTTGAAAGCAAATAATCTAAGTGCAGTATAATAATTTAGATTTTCAAAATTTTTAAACATTTTCGCCCACAACACTAATATTTTAATAACATATTCTACGAAATTTCCTCATTTTGGACGTAGTGGCACTAACTTTTCGTTATCCACAATCTATCCCCATTTCAACAAAGATAGAAGTTCTATGATTAATTGACAGAGCATTCATTGTTGGGGCTAGGTTCTCAACTTTTTTTTTTTTTTTTGTATAAATAACACTCGTGACACAAGTCGATGTTACTATGTCGAATTACTTATCGTAAATTTTTATAACAAATCTTAAGAGCATTCTTAATCGTTCATTATTTGCTGTTGGGGCTAGGTTCTCAACTTTTGTTTTTTTTTTTTGTATAAATAACACTCGTGACACAAGTCGATGTTACTATGTCGAATTACTTATCGTAAATTTTTATAACAAATCTTAAGAGCATTCTTAATCGTTCATTATTTGCTTAGGTACCTTGGATTTTTCTAAATCTATGAAAGAGGCGGTGATATTCGAAAAGAAATCCCAAGCTTACCAACACTTCTCTTTTCCTTCCCTTAAAAAATGAAGAAGTGGTACATGTGGATAGAATTTGGCCCTGGAAAAAATCTTATATGTGTATCTTGCAATGATATCGCCAATAAATTTAACGAAAAATCTCCTGCTCTTACTTCTTTTCATTCACTGATTGCGATACCACGTTTTTTTTCTAGGAAGGAGAAAAGAAATGTTGAAAAGCTGGGGTACCTTTCCGGATTTTACTTTCGATTTGATTAAAGATCCAAAATAGCAAAATAATGAACGATAATTATACATGCTCCCAAAGTATGCCATAATAATTTCCAATAAGTATTATATATATAATTGCCCTGTTATATGCAATTATTTGCACAAAAACCTAATGGTTGAAAATATACCCTGTAATAAATGTTCTGTCAATTCACAACAATAGATTTTATTAAGCAAGCTTTATTTTGGGGTAAGCTTTCTCAATGAACGATAGAACTTCCGCATCATCCAAACGGGGGATGGATTTTGAATAACGAGAAATTAGAGTAGATTTCGCAAAAACATTATTACCGATGAGATGCAAAATAAATCTCTGGAATAGTGGAGGAATTTCTCAAGACTCAGTCAGGCCAAAGAGATATTATTAAACAACGACCAGTCAGATTTATGGATGACTTACTAGCCAGAACAGAAAGGCCATTAGGATGATGGTAGGTCTCTTAACTGAACTAGCTACACAAAGCGAGCTCTATCAAGGTTATGAAGTCTGATACAAAAGACAAAGTTGGATGATGTACATTAAGGGTGGCGGCACCGACCTTAAAAAGATGATCTCGTAATTCCACAATTTCTCCTACATCTGATGCCTTGAAAAAGTTAAAACCTAATTTTACAAAAGGACCTGATGACGTACCAGCTTTTATTGTTAGGGATTGTGCACATGTTTTTGTAGAGCCTCTCTGTATAATTTTTAATGTCTTTAAAGTTTGGTATATTTCCGGATATATGGGAAAAAATTCGTGTCTGCCCGGTTTACAAGAAGGGCGAAAAAAACAATGTAGAAAACTATCGGCAAATTACTATAATTTGTAATTTCGCAATAGTTTTTGAACTAGCTCTACATAACGTGCTTTAACCTCATATAGAGGGGCAGATTAGTGTGCATCAACACGGCTTCGTTAAAAATAGATCCACGGCCTCAAACTTATTTTGTGTTACGCAGCATATCGCTCAATGTAGGGATCTAAATGGTCAAGTGTATGTATGATATTTGCACGGACTTTTGCAAAGCCTTTGATCGAGTTGACCACAATATATAAGTAATGGCAATATCCCATGTTATTTCTTATGGAGGTTCATTCTGATTTCCAAGATCATTGTACAAATAGCCGGCAAGGTCATTCAAGGTCAAGAGTCGTGCTCCCCACATAGCAACCCATCCGTTCTGATTTTCCAAGGTCATTCGTGTAAAGCGCCTGATGAAGACGGCAAGGTTATTCAAGGTCAAGAGTATCCACAAAATAACCCATCCGTTCCTAGATGTCATCACGTCGCGTTACCTGTTCACTAGGCGGGAAATTCAAATCGTCCGGAAATTCGAATAGTTCAAGAAATTCAAATTTAGGTGGGACATTCTACTACTGCACGTACCGTTTATTCTCCACTTTCTTAAAATGTTACACACCAAATTTTTGTTAATGTTATAACGCAGTGCAATTTGTGTCATTAACCATCCATCATTTACTATAGCAATAACTACAGAATTAAAATAAAAAATAAATTGAAAGTGATATCATCTGTTTTATTTTGACATATTCAAATAGAGACAGATTTACATTAGAAAAAAATGTTGTCCTATTTTTTTCTGCTCACGACAGTACATTCACAGATAATCCTGCCTACAATTAATTTTAAACGCCGCTGTATGTAGTGAGGTCTTCTCTTAGCAAGTTAGCAAGTAAAGGTCTCCCAGTTAGTGAACTATACTTTCACATAATCTCGGTTTTATCTCAATACGTTTCGAAATACAACACACCTTACATTTACATCAATCAGCCTCACACAGGCTTCGACTTACCTATGACATTGGAACATACCGTAAAAAATCAATTTTAACTGCGTTTATTATATTGCGGTTTCCCCGATGTAATGATTAATTTTCCTAGAATACGATTGCTTTGTTGACTTTTAAAATTTTCGTTAACTCTATAGAAACCTATTTAATAAATGGGTAACACTTTGTACAAAAAAAAAAAAATTGACATACCTATGTCGACTTTTTTATTTTCGTTACCGGAAAAGCATCAGACGTTCACTCTATAAACTTTAAAAAACTTGAGAAACATGTTTTTCTCATTTACATTTGTCATAAAATAACTCACCCAATGATTACACCGAATATCATCGATTCCAGTCGTCATAGCTTACCTAGAACAAAAAACATATTATCAGATAAAAAATATTTCGTTCAATGGAAAAATACATTAAAGATAAAGTCGGAACCACAATTGACAGAAACGTGACAAGATAATCAAAATCTAATAAATTATACAGATACACTGCCAAATGCTTCGGCGTGTTTATTTTGATACATTACACTATACTAATTATAAACCCTGTGGCACAACAATATTGATGCATCAAAATATTTTTTTAAGTGTTTCTTCTTCTTCAATTATTATTTATTTTATTATTATGTCAAAGAACACGCCAAAACCCTCGATGAACTTTTCGAAACTGTAACAAAATCCGAAACATGTCGCATGAAAAGCGTGCTTCACGTAAAAATGCCGTTGGAAGAGGTTTTTATAATATATAAATTCACATTTCACTCTACGGAGCGTTTTTTATGCCAAAATCTTGGAAATTCATCAAGGAGTGCAATTTTAGAAAATGTAGTATATGTCGCTGCACCGGGACGTAATGTCGCCCCGACCACAAAATTTAGAAAGTATAACGAAAACCGAAAATTTTGAAAATAAAAACCCTTTTACGAATCCACGTTGTGCGGCACCGCGACTCATACGTTGTGTTAAATATGAGGACAAGTTATCCAGTCTCTACTCAAAGTATTTTGAGAGTTTTAACAAAAATAGCACTTAGAGTTGAGGGTGCCCTATCATTTTCTAGCAGTCGATTTTGACGGAAAAATGATGGATTTTAAGTGTATTTGCCCTAAACCGGTTCCTCAGTGATTCGGTGTCAGAAAATTATGAATCTATAATTGTAGAATATAGTTCAAAGTCGTTGCGATTCAAGCATTTTTAAGCTCCGAGGAGCGATCAAAATTGATATTGAACTGAAAATGCGTCAATAGACAGGCAAGCAAAAGCCCACCAAAATTATAAACATTGAACTTTTTACTGAATCTTTTTGTGTAATCGTTAGCTCTAAACCGCACATTGGATGGTAGTTGGTTACATTATGAGTCGTTCCGTTCCTCACATTTACATGGACATTACATTTACATTTACATTTTTCTTGGACGTTTTTGTAAAACATAATTTTTTTTTTAAAAGATTTAATATATATTTTGGGGGCGAGCGTAGGTGCGTCTTTACTATGTACATACTTCGGTATGCGATGTAAAGCAACGACAGGCGCAGTTAGTACTTGGATTGGTGACCATTCCAACGGAAACCGCGTTCTCGCCTCACACATCTTCCAGCGGCTTGTATATCAGTGTATGCGCGGAAGCTATACAACCTTAGGCGAGGGTTGTATAGGAGATATACCATCCTTCGGAGGGGATGTAAAGCCGTCGGTCCCTTGTCTATTAAATGTTAGGCAAGTAAGAGATCCCTACTCTTCTTAAGGGAAGAGGTTCGGCAAAATTCCTGGTTGGGGGTAGCTCGTCTACAGGCGTCGGTGTTAGGCCTCAGTAGCGGAAATAGGCCGACGTTAAATAAATGTATAAAAAAAAATATATATTTTTGTACTTTATATTGTTTTCAAAATTCCTTTTCAGGTTTAAATTTAAGAAAGTGTTAGTATTTACTGTTAGATTTATACGACGTCCAATTGGTACAATCAGTGAAGCAGTTAAGCAAAAACGAACAGTAAGTATAGATTTTGTATTATTCTCCGTTTGAAACAGTCCCCTTCTTTGTGAACGTTTAATATCCATTTTGGAAGGTATAATAAAAGTCATTCAGACGTGTAAACATGGATCGTTCACATTCCTACAGTCGATATAAATAATCGATCACTTTTGTACAATTATTTCCTTAAACAATTTTCTCGTCAATGTTTGTATAATAGGACACATACAGGATTATACTATAAATTGTCTAGGATATCTTCAAATTCAAAATCTTTTTATACTGTCTATTTTATTAGACAAAATATATTTCTAACTGTTCTTGAAGACTCACTGTCGCGACAGTTGTCCATACTTTTATTTTAGCATTACAGTTAAGCAATAATTATAATTATGGATGCTAGTAATGGCAATAATTAATGTAAAACATTTAATTGATCCGTGAACGGAAACATTATTTATGAATATTACGTGCAATTATTATTAGCAACGTTCATATGGCGATTTTATTAATTTTAACTTGAAAACAAAGAAAAACGTGCAATTATATCCTTGTGTGCATATTAGAAGAAAGTATATGAACTAGTTGTTTTGTTAGCCTAAGTTAATTGCAATAATTCATGGTAGATGGCTCTCGTTACAAGTTGTTTGTGTAAACTTATTCAAAAATGATAAGGGAGAAATGTGCTTGTATGGTGGCATAATGAGTCTCTATTGAAAAAATCCCTAGCTCCCTTACATGCAGTTTTACGTCACATTTCTACAACAGTATTTTGATTATTAGGGCATTAAGATTTTGGCTTTATTTATACATATTTTTTAAGAATGTTATAACCACGAACGAATCGATTTAGTTACTGTTATAAGGATATTAATTTATGATTGCGAATGTAACTACCTTGTTTCAATATTTCTTACAATTATAGAATTTACAGTCTTCTTATAGATTTTCCAATAACCTATTTATTAATTTTATACTTATTGTATCTTGCTGCGTTAAGCTGGCGTCAAAACGTACATCCTACAGAGGACCAGGCTGATTAAGAGAAGCCGATACAGCCATTAAAAATGATGTGGAGCAGCACAGGGCCACACTAGAAGCGAATTTGATGAACGGAGAAACATATTTTACTTTTTTTTAGTCAATAAGTGAAATTAATCTATCAGGAAATTTAGAATAAACAGTTTGTTTAATAAATTGCTATAGTAGGAAGCGAGCGTAGGTGCATCTTTATTGTACATTGTACATATTTGTCGATATATAAAGTAAAGCGGGGGACATATCCAGACCTTTTCCAGACCTCGGCACACCTAGCCCCGACAAACCGTATAAATAGCTGAGCGCAACGAGCTCCGGCTAAGTTCGAAATCGTCAGCAAGTTAAAGTGAAGTTAGTACGTTAAGTTTTCGCGAGTGGCATCATTAGCAGTTATTTAAAAGTAATTTTAAATTTAAAGTAATTCAGTCCAGTTATAATTAACTTAAGTTTTAGTTCCCACTGTCTAGTCAGCTTTCCTCGTTCGGCACAGTCTAATTTTCTAAAACAAAACTGTCGAAATCCTGCTTCCTTGGCCGAAACCAAGTAAAAAAGAGTTTTTTAAATTAAATTAAATCGCCGTCGCGCATAAAATGCAAAAATTGAATTTTTTCAGAATATTTAAATGAAATCATTTAAATAACTTTATTTTTCGCAAAATTCAGATACTACTGAATTTCTGCTGTCGAATAGTAACCTATTCTAAATTTTGTTAAATAAAAATTATAATACTTAATCCAAACACGACCGAAACTCTGTTAATTTAACTTAAATAAATAATTTTCATTTCGTTTTAAAAAACAAGTGTTTCATTGTTTCAAGAAATACTATCTACAGGGTGTAGCTCTCGAGCCAGGCAAAGACAATAAGAACTCAAAAAGTGCTAAATAAATTAAACTTTAAAACCAAGGGTCTATCAAAGCTCTCCGATTCAAACTTTTTTATTTTTACTAATTCGTGTTCACAAGGAAATAGTGCCCTTGCTCCATCTTCTAGCGGCTTCAGAAGGGATGTTTGTCGGCACCTCGTCTATTAAGTTAGGCATGTAAAGGATCCTTACTCTTCGAAAAGGATAGATTCGGCAAAATTCCTGATTGTGGGTAACGATAAATCAAGCTAATTAGAATAATTCATAAAAAGTAAATATGTGGTTCTTGAGAGTACGAAAATGTGAAGTGTCCATTAAATATTTTGGGTACCATTAATAAATTAAAAATTCTAATGATTTATTTGGACTCTGGATGAACCTGAGTTAACTCACATCCTCTCCATATGATCCAAAATGTATGTTATTGTAAATCCATTTTTCGGTATATCAGTTAATTGGCGCAGCTTTTCATTCTCATCAGTTACTGCAAATAATTAGGAGAAACTTTTACCTTAATTCGAAAAAGAAATTGTTCGTAGTAACTTATGTCTATACAACGGAGAAAAATTCCTATAACCTAGAAACTATCTTCAGAGAAGGTACTTCTATATTGCTTCTTTTGATGTAATATGTAATAACCCAAGTACCTTATGAGGTTTTACAATAACTCTACCACCTTCTAACCATAGATTGTAGATTGTTTCAGGGATCGCTTGGCTCTGAATAGCATTACTTCACTTCGACCGAAAAGATCTTTTGTGATTTACCCTACAACTAGTTGTTGCCCAGTGCTCCAAAACTTTTCACAAAGCATGTGATTTTCCTGGGAGCTAATTTCCCTATCTTCAGGTATTAATTCCGCCTGCTCCAGGTACTTTAGTCTAGTGCGGATTAATACCTTGCATTCACAAAGTATATTATGTTCCGCAGTTTCAGTTGCAGCATTCCATTATCTGCATTTGTCGTCTACAGCCTTGCGTAAATTCTTGAGATGATATCTCAAAGGGCAGTGACCTCTTAGAAGGCCTGTTATCAGCCTTAATTCGGGCTTTCCAAATTCGAGAAGCCTTGTGGCATTCTTTGTCGAATAAGTTATAAACTTGATGGTAATATGTAATTATTACACTTAACGCGCCAGATTTGTAACTTTGGTTGCAGTCTGCTTACTTTCCTTACAGTAAAATAAGGATTTATAGAGGAGTTTGCGACTAAAAATATTATGTTTAATATTCCGCCCTCTAAAAGCACATTTGAACTAAGTTATAAACTTGTCGCTTGTCTTTAGCCTGGAATATTCCACAAGTAGGACTCTTTCTGATCATTTTCCCATTTCTGAATCTGCTCCGTTATATGTCCCTTAGCCAGACCACAAAACGGACCAGGTGCAATGGATGGTGCTTCAGCTCCTTTTTTTCGCAAAGCTGTCAGCAAGTTAGTTACCCTGTAGTCCCTCATACACTGGCACCCCCATCAAGGTAGCCATGTTGTTGTTGGCAAGTTGCATCAGTTCACATTCCCAGGTAATTTTAGACTCGAAGGCATAGGACCTTAGAGCTTTTAATGCTGCCTGACTCTCTGATAGTATATAGATCTTTGCCTTTCGAATGCCTTTATTTAGGCATTCCTGGGCGCACAGATCTAAGGCATAAATTTCTGCCTGGAAGATGGTTGGGGTGTTACCGAAGGCTCTGGGTAGCCTACATTTAGAACCTGCTACGCCCACTCCTACCCCTTCAGCCATCTTAAATCCAACTGTATACCACAGGAGTGACCTTTGCCCTAATCGCAGTGCCTGCATCTTGCTCGTCTGACGGCATTCAATCAGCATGTCAAATGGACAATCAAAGTCCTGTTTGATTGGCATTGAATCAGTGGGTTTGGTCATGGTCTCCAAAGTGGACTAACACCAGAATCCTTAAGTGACCAACCAGATCGCCTGGTTTAAATTTAAGTGCTTGATGCAGTCTTAAGGCACTATATGCTACCTCTTTCCTCACATGGAAGTGCAAAGGAAGTAAGTCAAGCATTGCCTTCATAGCTGCTGTAGGACACGAGTACATTGGTCCTGTAGTCACTAAACAGACAAGGCGTTGCAGTTTCTGCAACTGCTATTTTTTCCTGTGTTTTTGTCCACCATACATAATGATACGTAGGTCACCATAGGTCTGACAACCGAAAGGAAAGACCAGTGTGTCATTTTCGGCCTCAGACCCCAAGTCTTACCAAACAGCCTACGGCACGACCAAATAGCCGCTGATGCTTCAGTAAGTGTCCTTTCCAGGTAAGTTCTTGATCCAAGATTAATTGTAGATACTCGACTTCACTGGAAAAGTTTAGCATCGTTCCATAGGAGTTCCCAGATTAAGATTCTAACCTTAACTTTACATCAATTAAGTTTATGGTCATCAATATAAAACAAACCAGTGACTTTGTACACCCAGTTTCTGGGTAGAATACCCCCATGTTCAAAGGTATGGAGGAGTGCAACAGAACAAATATAAATTGACATGATTTTGGAGTCCACAGGCACTAACTCTGTACACATAAAGATTCTCCAATGAGAAATTTACACTGTACACTCGAATTATTTAATCCACCAACTCTAAAATGATAACAATACTGTTAAATCGTTACACTTAGCGCCAAATGCGGTCCTGAACAAAGGGCAGGTAGTCGGTGAGTGCCCCGGACCGGACAGGTAGAAGCAAAACGCAGACAGCTGGGGAGCCGGTTCTAAGGTTACTTCTCCTTCGCGCTCCGAGCCCACCGAACAAAGAAACCTCGATCTAACAGGGGTGATTGATCGGATTCACTTCCTCTAATTCCATTTGAAAGGCTGATTATTTAACTATATGTGATTCACCGACACTGATTCCTTTTGTTACCTTCTTTATAAAAACAGTAACAAAAATCGAAAGGTACTAGTATATAATTCGATCTAATGATTTATTATTATCAGCTTTACCACTCAAATTAGTCATTTTTTAAAACTATAAAATATGTATCACAAGGCCAATATTATTCGTTATTACTACATAGTGAATTCAAATATTTGATAAACCCGTTCATAGAGAGGTAACGATTGTATCGGACGTACATTGGACAAATGAGAGAGCTAAGATGAAAGAGTAGTTATTTAGTGCTCTCTGATTAGGAGAATTTAGCTAAGTATATGATAGTTCATTGTTAGTTCTTGTTAATTTCATATAATTTTACATATTGTACTCTCAAATTCTTTACTCGCAGTTCCATTTGATTTATTTAAAAAGTGAATACATTATATCTTAATAACAATTTTACATGTATTTAACAACGTTGTCTGATGGGGTGCGGTTCTTCTATTTTTATCCTGTTAAGAAAATCATAAATATACTGCCAAACTTATCAGAAAATTACTAGGATTGCGCCTTGAGGTTGGAAAAGCTTCAATTTCAATATTACAATGCAGTTGATGAAAGCTATTTATTTATAGGTATAAGATAAATTCGTAATTCCCCTTACTAGCTATCATGCATTGAGACGTAATCAATGTTTTGAGTCAAAATTGGGAAATGAATGTTCCTGATCAAGGCCATAGTCCGTCTTGGGACTCAGGACCAATGATTTTTTAAATTAACCTCTCTGATCATTACATAATTTGTTTAAGTTTAAAAATGATGAAAATGGACAAAGAAGTCATGTTTCTAATGTGTGTGTTATAAGAAAATACATTTAGAATAATTTAAAAATTGTTTAGAACGGGAAAATTGGGAAGAGGTTATAAATTGCAAATTGCTTTTCTTAAAAACAAGTGGACTCATATTTTATTCTGAATGTGAAAATCTAAATCGAACTAAAAAAGAAATTCGAATCAGTCATTGCGGAGATACATGGCTCTGTTAGTTTGGCATATAGTCTAAGATGGCGATCCTGATCCCGACCGTCCCATTTCCAGTTTTGATACGGTCGTGAGCAAAAAAAATTGGACAAGTCTTATAACGATATTTTGCTAAAATCTAGTTGTGTACATCTAACTTTTTGACATTGTCAGTTAGTTGTCATAATTTATTGCAAGTGTGCAAAAAACTAATATGCCTCATATAAGCAATTCAGTTAAATCTGGAGATATTGCTAAAACAAAAGATGGATGGTCAATAAGACAAATTGCACTGCGTTATAATATTGACAAAAATTCGGTGTGTAACATTTTACGTGGAGAATAAACAGTACGATTAGTAGAAATCCTGGATCAGGGCGACGAAGGATATCAACTCAACAACAAGATTTGCAATTGGTAAATGCTTTAGTAGAAAATCCATTTTACTTAGTTATTCAGGCTGCTGAAGAAACTAATTTTCCTGGATCGAGTAGTACTGATCACCGGCGAGTAAGAGAATCGGAGCTACGCTGTCATGCAGCAGCACAGAAATACTTACTTAAAGCTGAACATAAAGATGCTCGAGTAGGATTTGCGCTTGAATTTTAAGCGCATGATGTAAATTTTTGGAGCAATGTAATCTTTACAGACGAAAAAACTTTCCAGTCAACACACAGCGGTCGTATTCGTGTTTACCGCCCTTTGAATACTCGACTCGATGAGAAATATATATCCAACAATGATAAAAGTGGTAGATTTTCCGTCAATATATGGGCTTGGATATCGGCACGCGGTCCTGGTGTTTTGTGGCATATTGAGGAACGAGTTAATAGTGAAACATATATTAGTATTTTAGAACAATATTATGCTCCCTCTGTGTCACAATTATTTCCTAATAATGAGTTCATATTTCAACACGACAATTGTTCCGTTCATACTGCTCATAACGTAACTAACTGGTTTCAAGATAACAACATCAATGTTCTTAACTGGCCCGGTCATAGTCCAGATCTTAACCCTGTGGAAGAAGTATGGGGACTACTCGTAAGAAGTATCCAAAAACGAAATGTGAGACCACGGAATGCCGAAGAATTACTGGAAATAGTAAATAATGGATGGGAAATTATTATTACTAATGATTATTGTATAAGGTTATTTAATTCTATGCCAAACAGACTTATAGAAGTTATAAATAGAAATGGTGCAATAACGAAATATTAATAGTTAGTTTCTTGTTAAGTAGAATAGCCTTTGTCCTTTGATCCAGGATTTCTACTAATCGTACCGTTTATTCTCCACTTTCTTAAAATGTTACACACCAAATTTTTGTTAATGTTATAACGCAGTGCAATTTGTCTCATTAACCATCCATCATTTACTATAGCAATAACTACAGCATTAAAATAAAAAATAAATTAAAAGTGATATCTGTTTTATTTCGGCTACTCATTACATATTCAAATAGAGACAGATTTACATTAGAAAAAAAAAGTTGTCCTATTTTTTTCTGCTCACGACAGTACATTAAAATGATTCTTAACAATTGCTATAGGTTTTTTCGGTACAGAGAATGTAATTCTCGAGCTACAATGGCTAAATGGGAAGAATTTATTGGTGGCCGTCCAAACCGGCTGCATTTACGGAATATCAACAGCCACCGCATCTCGTTGAGTCACTACATCTTTATTATACTTCTAGCTGTATCTGGATTACTAACAAAATCTTGCAAAAATGAATAATTCCCGTGTACTGATAATGATAACAAAGAAACCAAAATGTATTAAGTTTGTATACATTGGTAATAATAATCTTGAAACAATTAAAATAGATCATTTACTTTTATTTCATTTATGTATATTGTGTGTCATCGAAAAACAAGCAAATTACTATACACAAACATATAAATAATAATAAAACATCATTAAATGACAGGATATAACTTTTCATACATGATTAGTGTCATATCTTCTTTACGCAATATTAGTAATTAAAAATGGAAAATAAATTTCAGAAATGCGAAAACAAACTTATCTTAAATTGCACTACATATCTGTTTATTTGTTTTTCCTTGAATAATATATTTAAGGCAATAATATTGCTTGCAATAATATGCTCTAGATAAATCGTCACAAAATATCAAGAATCCTGACATTAACGATGAAGTTTATAATTGCCAGAAGTCGGCCTTAATAATTTTTAGTAAAATTTTCCCTTAGAAAAATTGATTCTTGCAGTCTGTGAAGGTGGATATTTATTAATTTATTTAATCTTTTGATTCAATTTTGTTTCTAAAAATTGCACTACGAATTTAGGTTCAAAGTCTGTTTGCATTTAAGCTCATTTATTTAATTCCATTACATGGTTTATTTGATTTATCATTAAATTGAAAGGTGAAATTTCAAACAAAAAGCATATTAATACATATATTGTAAAGTTGGGACAATCGTCACATTAACAATTTTATTTTATAAAACAATAGTAGGGGCAAATAGCCACATATGAAGTTAGGCAGTCCAAATATAATTTATTAAGACAATCGTACAACAGAAATATAGGAAAATGTATATAGCATTAGTAAATGAACTTACTGTATATCATTCAGAGCTGCTATGGAAGTAACAAAAATGTTACGCAATAGAATTTCCATGCTACTTTGTTTAAATTAATTTGCGACAATCGTCGATATAATAGTATAAAATCTTTTAGAATAAGGTTGGTTTTAAGCTGTAACCGAGAGTTCAAGAAATGACCAATTTACAGACAGTATACAATTATATAATTTTGTGAAATTTGCCCGTCTAAAATTATAACAGTTGCTGCTAATTGAGGGAGAAAAATTTTTTACAGGTATAACGCAGGATGATGCCTGTCTTCAGTAACTAAAGGGGCGTTGTCTCGAGATGTGGTAAAATCAAATTTAAATAACACAAGATCAAGTAATCCTCCGTTTTCATTTAATATGTTATTGAATTGTTTGATGTCCAAAAATCTGAGAAAAGGAGTCATTAATGGCGCTTTTAAATCAAGTACATCATCATTAACAAAATGAGGAATATTGAAGTCACCTAAGATTAGTACATGTCCAAAAGTAAATATGTAATTTGAAAATTCATCAAAAAAGTTTCGAATATAGACACAGGTAAACTAGGTGGTATATACAAGGTAAGTATAAACAAAGTGCTTGAAGCAAAATTACATTTACACCCTAAAGATGTCGATATTGGCAAAATTAATCCAAAACCGGGACAAATCCAGTGCTTCAGTAAGAGGAAAACATAGTTCCTTTAATGCAGTCAAGACTCCACCACCATAAGATTGTCCTGTTAACTGCAATTTTCGATCGCACCTATATATCTTGTAATCATTGGGAAAAAATTTACTTGTAGAAACATTTTCACTTAGTCCAGATTCAGTTAAAGTAATAATATCGAAATTCGCATCACTAATGTTAGCATAAAACTGATCAAATTAAGAGTTCAAACCATTAAATTTTGATAGTAGCAGGTAAATGACATATCACTATTGTACCTTTTTGGTTTTCCGAAATAATTTTAGGGATGCCATTTCTATATATATTTTGATAATACTCTCACCAGAATTCTTTCTATCCAACAATTCATGTTTTACTTTCTTATTCAACTCAACTTGCTTAGGTGTTCTATCAAAAGTTAACGAGATGTTTTTGCAATGCGGTAACCACAAAATTGTGTACGGTTATCGACAGTACCAAAGGCTTTGTTAGCGTCATATCTATCATCCTTCAATCGAATAAGTGTCCAAACAATTTTTTGAAAGATTCACTATACCATGTTGTAACATCGCCGAATTGAGCCACTGATCACTGATGGCCAATGACCAAAATAGTTATTATAAAAAATCGGCAGCTACTGGAAGCGGCTGGAACCTCCCCACTCGGTGGATCTTTGAAGCCGAAAAGAGCACTAAATTGTGTAACAAAACGGCACTAAACGTAATCCGATCTCATCCAAAACCTTTTCAGATCTTCTGGGGCACTAAAAAACCCTCAACTTAATGAATTTACAATCATCTATGCGAGTTATTACCTACATTATCGCTCGTTGAATAATATACTATTAGGATATTAACAACTTTAACATCACTTGAACGACTAAGAAAGTCTAGTTATCCTAAATACTACAGATTTGTAAAGCAACAAACTGAAAATTGGTAAAGTGATAATCTATAATAAATTCACCAACGAAGGTACAGAAAGCATATGATATTGATATTGTTACATCTACCTGTAAAGTTTGTGACAATCCACTAAAAGTTACAAATGTGCCGAAATCTTATTAACATGACATGGCACCAACGTTATCGGATGACAAACGATGACAATGACAATCATCAAAATTTGCTCATTGCAATCCGATCGCTCGCGGCTGTCTTTGTTAAATCAAACATTAGCATTTCAGTAATTTTACTAGATTTTAGAGGAATATTTGTAGTTTAATTCTTCGATTTGTCTGTATATATATTTAAAAACGGCACTAAACGTAATCCGCTCTACTTCTAGAGCAGTGAAGAAACCCTCACACGTGAATTGCCACGTGATGTGACGAGTTTCACGATGTAACCGCTACGCGCATCGATCATGTCATGCGAAATGCGATCTATGCCATATTTGCTTTGTTTTTAATTTTTGTCACGGAAACCAAATCGAAAGGGTGGAAGTGTGATATATCGTTGAAATCAGAATTTTAACTGCTTTTCAATGGTTCCATTGTAAATTGAAAGTAAATATAAAATAAACAACTTGTTGCGTCAAAATGGCACTAAACGTAATCCGATCTCAACGAAAACCTTTTCAGATCTTCTGGGACACTAAAGAAACGCACACGCAAAGTTTCATTCAAATCCGTTCAGTAGTTTCGGCGCTATCTTGCTAACACACATACACACACAGAGACATTTTTCAAAAACCACTTTTTTGGGTTCTTAGGACCTCAAAACGTAAAGATTTGATGTTATCTCAATTTTCGTTTTTGAACCAATTTTAGTAACCTCTCACAATTTTATTGTGGAGAGGTTAAAAATAGAATTACTTAAATTTTGAATAATAAACAAGGAATATTTTAAAAAATTGAGACAACCAGGTACAGGTTACACAGGAACCAGAAACACAAAGCAGCACAAATTTCTCAGATCCGACATTACTGGCGCTTTATTTAAACTTATATTGAATATTATTATACCTATTAATTAATTTATGAAATCTCCAAACTATGTACAACCATTAAAACAACAGTATTGCGAAACAAATCTATGTCAGATTCTCTGCACTATATATTCGAAACTATAAATAAAACGTTAAATTTTATTAACTGTTTGGTAAATGGCTCGTGAAAACTAACCAAAACAATACAAAAGCGAATATGTGGAGCTGGACTATTGCCAACGTGTTTGTTAATGAAAAGCCCATTATGCAGAAGTTTCGACAACTGTCAGTTTATTCAGCAACTGCCCCGACAACAACTAATGTTCATTGTGCCTCAGCAATTGTTAATTGAAACAATAATGTCCGCAACAAAACTTTATGCATATATTAACATCTAAAGCAGCAACGGTAGTGATAATATCTCTGGGCTATTAATCCTTATGTATACGACGCGACATGACGTTCAGGTTCATGGGATCATGGGTTAATAAACAATTATCGTTCGATACTTAATTGTTCGCTTCATTACCTATTATTAAACTTCACGTTAAAGAAGAATTTCAATGTGTTATAGTGTAGGGCTCTTTAGATGTTTGCACTATTAGTTTACAGATTTTTGATAAAATGTACGCGTACATTTATTTTGATATGTAAATTATACGAGTTATTGTCCTTTCTGATGTCCAAAACTACAGACTTGTCAATAGAGATACAAAAAGTTCTTGACCAGGAAAAAATATACATTTCATGCAATAATTTATTAAAAGTTTTCAGTGCCGAACCGATTTTCAAAATTCTTAGCAATATATGGTGGTCGGAAAATTTAGGATAAATGGTATATAAATGGAGAAAAATCAATTGGACCCGCCTTTCCGCCAGTCCAGAACTGGCATGTGCTTTGTTTACATCGTTGTTGATCGTAATTTTCAATATTAAATTTGTGTTTTTCTCATCCCATATATCCATCATATTATTTTAAAATTAATATCGGAAGTAAAGATCTTGGTGAACTTGAGAACCTTGACGAACTCGAAGACCTTGTCGGAAATCCTGAAGAAACCGAAAACTATATTGAATCTGATGATGTAGTGAAGCTTTCCCTCGAGCTTTCCAAAAAAACTGAGATTAAAATAGAATTTTGATTTTATATTCCTATTTTGTAAATTGAAATAATTTTAAATATTTGTTATATACACAAAAAGTTTTTTCTTGCACAAAAACTGTCATTTTTAGCAATTTTTTTACGTAAAACTATTGTTTAAACACTAAGTTTTTCAACAGTCCGAATCTTAAACGTTTAATAAAGTTCCCTTATTTGATATTACCATTTTGGATCACTCTAAACACTTCATTATAATAAATAATGAAGAATTCATGGCATTTACGGAAAAATCGAGGTTGAAAAATCTAAGTTTTGGTTTTTCCCATTTTTGACTATGTTTTTCCACAGTAACAGTATGATTTTCTAACACCATCTTAAAGTAGAGGTTTAAATGAAAAAAAATCCGTCCTGAAATTTTCAAAAATCAAAGTTTTGTTAATCAACTTTTTTGATTGAAAATTACGCCCTTTTTTCAAATGAAATTCGCATAAAATCAAGAAATAAATATTTTGCTTCAAAAAACAGCTTATTTGAGGCATAAAAATGTACATTTTTCATTTTTGTGGGAGATAAGAATAAAAATCAGAAAAGGTCACAAAGATCGAAACCAAGATCAACGTTGATACAGCAATAAATTCAAAGCTAGGGACCATGGGGCATATATCTCCAAGCAGATCAAAGATATAAGGTAGGAGGATCATATAAAGAAAAATGCGGGATTAAGGTCTCACAATCAAGAGATAGAGGAAGAATTAAAAAAGACCTATATCCAAACTTGGATAAATAGATAATAGAAGAAGAAAAAAGAAAACCTAGCAGACCTTTAGTATACAGGTTAAGATACTTATACCAATCAATATGAACTCCATGACAGCTCCCTGTTTAGGTAAATTCCTAAAAATTTGGTAGTTTCAGATAATCCAATAATGCTTTCTGTTTCCAAAGTTGATTGTAGAAGCTTATTTATGTGGAAATTTAAATGTTTTTTGTTTTGTTGTATAAAATCACACGTTTCACAAACTCTTCGGGAGTCTGTGCTAAGACAGTTATCGTTGTATCATACGTAAACATGGTAAGCTTGTCAATCGGAACATACTATAGTAAATCATTGATATATGCCATAAAAGGGAGAGGTCCCAAGATAGAACCTTGCGGAATTCCCATCTCCACAATTTTTTTTATCAGAAACGTTATTGTATTTAACTAAAATGTTTGTCTTTGTCACGTACGACTTGATCCAAGTGATAAAGCGCTGTCTCTATAAACATAATTTCTCTAAATTCATCATTTGTTTAGGTATTTAATAAATATATTATATACTAGCTTTTAATGAGTTTTGAGAAAAAAAACACTAAACTATGATATTTCATTTGTTAATAATTTTTCATACTTGAGACATCTTTTTTATGCAGTGGTGTGACATGGGATGATTTTAAATATTTCAAAGTGATGTCATATTGATTGGCGAAAAGTACTTTAAGCGCAGTGTTCAATACTTTGGTGTTTAGTACCTATCAAGTTTAAACATTTTTTTGTATTTTCATAGACATGATGCTTAAAAAATTTTATGGCTAAAATATTTTGCTGGACGATGAAAAAACCTGCGCCGTTCGATTATTTAATTCAAGTGATTTTCCCGATGAATATACGGCGTTGAATACATAGTTTCTGAGAAGTGTCTCAACTGATGACAACAATTTATTTTTATCTACTTTATAATTAATAGCGATTGAATAGCTGAACGACCTAGAAAATTCAGAATACTTACTGTGCGGAAAACCCAAGATTTAATAATATATATTTCCTAGACACATGAAAACAATTACAACATTTAACTCCACAGCGTATAGTGAAAATTGAGTTTTAAAACGCCAAAGCTTGCCAAAAATTAAAAGCATTTGCAGGATAACGTTATAGCTAATTATTATTTGTCTATTGTTTGGATCACTTCTACCTACAAAAATCTGAAATTAATTTTTTACATTTACACATAAAATTTTTTACTCTTTAAAATGAAGTCTGACATATTTGAGTGTTTTAAAAAGAAATTAATTTAAACCACGCGAAATCCTTGATTCCTTACCAATGTAACCTGTATACTGTATTATATTTAAACAAACATATGCTAGTTCTCAGTAAAATCTCAGGTGCTAAACTATATTTAAGCAATAATTATCGTTATTTTCTTATGACTATATTAGTCATAATTTCTAACAATAAGTCATAAACTAGTATAGTTATTTCCGAGGTTATTTCATCTCTATACATTCCGCTTGCCCAGGCTTATTTACCTGCTGAAGAGTAATAGTATAATAATTTTTACCTTGACATTAATCTATAAAAAATTGTTCGTTGTATTTATGACTAATAATGGAACCTCTTTAAGCATATACGAGACAAAGAGATGAAAAATGGGCCAATTCCAGAAATAGTCGGATTGTTATTATTCCATTATGAAAGTCTAATTTGTACCTCTCCATAAAAAAAGTAGGTTTTTGTATTAAAATTGAAAAATAAGTGAACTTTCATGTTTAAATTATTAAACCATCCATAATTATTACATCGAAAACTTCACTTGAAATAGGAAATAATGCACCTGCTTTTTTATATGACTTTTTGGATTCACCATCTTGACAGCCATTTTGGATTTTTTGAAATCTGTCGGATTTCCTTGACACTGAAAAATTTCATATATTTCAATATACCTCCCGAATATGAATTAGCATTCAAAGCAGAATTTTCGTCTGCCATGTTATATTCAATATCTTGAATTTCTTTAAAATTACTTCGTTAAGGTTGAAAATGTGTTACCTATCATACCGGAAGGAATTATTTTTTATTTTATTTAGTATATGCAATAATAAAACTATTTTGCATAAAAAATGCCATTATTGACTATTGCCTGTGCATACGATATTAATATGCATAATAAAACCAGAACATTGACGACTCTACCCCCTCAACTACAACATTCACAAGATCAAAATCCATTGCTAAATATTATAATTATGTAGGCGGCTGCTTTTAAGGGTAAAGTAGGAGGTGCCGACTTATGTAAAATTTCATAAACGAATTTTAACATCTAGATTACGGAGGTAGGTCGCTGAAGGATGAACGTTATAAATTATAATTCTCTTAAAAGAATACAGTAACACGTCTCTTTTAAGGTCTGTTTGTTATGGAATATGTTTGTGAAACAGTTATTAATATTAATCCGAACATTAATCTTATACCGTCATAATACAAATTTAGTAGACCCAACATTCAAATTTCCTCAGGGTCCGTAACAAAAAAAAAAACATCGGCATATGCTCTTCGAATGTTTATAACTGCTAAACATAAACGACTTTATGACTTTTTTTCTGTGTTGCTTTTTACATTAAAGTGAAATTTTCTTAAGGTTTCCGTTTTTAGAAAAGCTTGTAAGCTTCCACAGACCGACATTTAATATCAATGGACTTGTTAGTGCTGTTCCGAAAACTTTCTGATGGAAACAAGAAATATGGCTGCTAAAAAACAAACAAACACCTTCTTTGAACAGGGAAAAATGATGCTAGATCAAGGAAACAAACGCTAGAAAGAAAAACAAGAGCAAGAAAAGAAACGCGATGAAGAAGAAAAGAGAGCAAAAGCCTCACAGTAAAGAAGAAAAAGATGAACTTTAAAAAATGATGCTAGATCAATGTCAAGGTCGATATCAAGAAGAAAAATAAAACAAGAAATACGACGTCAAAAAGAAAGAAATGAATTGAAGAAAATGATGGAAAACATGGAGATGAGACTACACGAGGAAAAACAGGAAGAAATGATACGACAGGAAGAGTTAAGAAAAATTATATAGGAATTATAACAGGGCGCTATCCTCTCAACAACTGATGAAATCAAAAATGAAATTAAAGAGGATGATATAGGCTGAAGTAGGTGAAGCCAAAGAAGAAGTTACTGATATGGAAGATAAATTTCGTATACTTGAAGGAATAGAGCACCTTAAACAGCAGTTAAAGGGAAAAGGAGGCCAGCTAGAGGTATCATCAGGTTCTCGTTTACAACCTCCCTTCTTTAACGGTTAAACTTCGACATATAAGAGACAGTTTGAGGCTGCTCATATGCAAACAACTGGAATAATGTGGACTAAGGCTATGGCGTTAGTTTTAGCGTTAAGAGGTCAAGCAACAGAATTATTTCAAAGAATCCCATTAGCGCAGCAACAGGATTTTACA
Organism: Leptura quadrifasciata; assembly: GCA_963675555.1. NCBI lineage: Eukaryota > Metazoa > Arthropoda > Insecta > Coleoptera > Cerambycidae > Leptura > Leptura quadrifasciata. Next base: position 150,928,389 of record OY776677.1, on the reverse strand, counting down.
GTTTTAGAAGCTGCATTACATTTGAAATATTGTCCAAATATATCGGACATCGGGCTTATCCGGATGCATCAAAAAACCTCCGGGGGCAATTGGCAGTTGGGACTTTCATTGATGGTAGGGACGAGGAGATCAGGCAAGTCCTTAGATTATCTCGGCATAAGAGTAGTAGCGAAGCTTTGATCCGTGCTCCCGGGGTCGAAGAAGCTTATAATGATATTCTACGTCAGAGAGTATGGGCTGTGAAGGCAGAAGAGAGGTCCATGTAGAGATCACTCTCCAAAGAAAGAAAAAGTCCACTCAGATAAGACGAAAATGATTACTATATAGTCCAAGTCAGTACTTCCCGTATTTTAATGAGGTCGTAAAGTTTTTGTTGCGTTTTTTATTTGCAGGTATGCGTTGACTTAGACTATACCTACGGACATACATAAAATGGTTGCGCAAGTACTGACCAAATTCTCGGCCGGAGTCGAAACAGGAATTGCAACCAGAATGGAAGCAGTGACCTAAGGCTGTTATAATTGCGGTAAATTGAGGTATGTTAAGAAGCACTGTTGACAGAGAAGCTCTAAGAGGGTAAATTTCGTGGACATAAAGGTGACAACAGTGAAGGAGGTTAAGACAGAAGTTCCGAGGGACTAGGAAAAAGATGATCTAAAGAAAGTACAACTAAAAGACAGTGAAATTGGGCCTGTTTTGAAGGTGAAAGAAAAGGGAACGTGATCAGAATGGATGTTTCAGAAAAAAGTGTCAGAGTGGAAGCTTCATGGGCACAAGTTACTATGCCCTGGGTGCCGGGTACCAAAAGTACTTCAGGAAATGGACGATGGAATGTGAATGTCCGGGAAACATTTCGGTGTAGACAAAACCTTGGTTAGAGGTACGGTAACAATTTTACTGAATAAAGAGCCGTCATGACGTGGAGGCTTGGCGTCCCAAATGCAAGATTTGTGCGGATGCGGCCAACAAGGGATCAATTACAAGGAGTAGTGATAGACTGAAAAATCGTTATGACCAATAATGTCAGTTCAAGAGGATTCAAGATGGGAATTTTGGTTTGGCTGTACAGCCCATAGCGGAGGAAAGGAGGATTCTCAAAGCTTCATTAACTTTGGGAAGGACCGTATTTTGTCATCATGATCAACGGCGTTGTTTATCGGATTCAACAAAGTAGGGAGTCGAAGATGAAAATAGTGCACCTGGACAGACTGGCGAATTATATATGAGACGCTAAATTGCCTGACTGGGACGTTCAGGCCTAATAAGGGGGTTGTGTTGTGTATACTCCCCTACAGGCAGAGTCTCTGTAGTAGGTCCTTCTTACGAAGAGAAAAGCTAGTAATAGAATAGTAGTTCGTCAGTCGGCCCAAAGATAGCGCTATCATAGAGTAATTTCCTAGTAGATAATTAGGAATCTATCTAGAATTACGAAATAGCATAGCGAGGAAAGTTCTGAGTATAAAAAAGCGGAAGTACGGCGCTGGATAAGTTCTAGTTTAGATAACAAAGTGATCAGAATACGAGAAACAACAAAATTATCAGACTAGTAAACGGTATAGAGACACGTAGTGAGTTATAGTGGTTAAAAGTTGTAATTAATGTTGCAATGATAAGGACTAATTATTGCAAGTTATTTAATTGTTAAATAAATCAGTGGTTAGTGTTATTTGTGTTGCAACTATTGAATCCACGCTTGTGGTGTTTACTAAAGGGTTTAAACACGTAAAAATATGTTGGTGGTAAACCTTTAAAATATCACTTTTAGGGTGGTTCGGGATTAAAATACATTATAGAGAACGTGTAAATTGATGGTCTTTTGTTTCATGGTTTCAAATACTGCCTAATCTGTTACCGCTATGTTATCTTGACACCGACAGGATGACGAATAAAACTGGTGGATGCGATATTTTTAAGTCACGTTTTTTAAAAGTAAACATTTGTTGTCATCTGGTAGTATTTAGGGACGGCATTTTCGGAGATGTTTTGCTTTTGATGGCGAATTTAAGGAACGAACATTATATTTGAACAGTTAGAAACAATACGTAAGTAAATTATATCTTAAAGCAAAGAAATAACGACAAACTAAAACTTAGGCAGTTAAACATTTATTCATACCCCTTTTTGTTTCAAAGTGAAATGTTTTCACAAAAATATTATATTTATCTACAGTCTACATGAGTAATAACAGGAACAATTACGAATCCTGGAAATGTTAATTATTGTTTTTAATGATGTAAAGACTGTATTTTATAAAATAATAAAAAATAACGATGATCCAATCTTATTTCAAAGGTAAATATTTTGAGCTTGAGGAAGGGATGAGAATAAATAAACTTTAGTAAAAATTCTTAAAAAATGTTGTCCTCTATTACAATTCAAATTTTTGTTCTATTGTAATTTTCCCTAAAAAATCGTAATGTACTAGACAAGGTAAAAATATTTTAATTATAAATAATGCATAAAGTTGGAGATAAAACCGTACCCAGGAAAGTTAGTGTAGAAAGCAGAGTGTCAAGTTTATTTATATTAGTCATCATATTTATGTAAAATCTAACAGAGTGTGTTAGTATTTGTAAACAAATCTCTCTATATCGTCATCGCATGATACTTTTTAAGATTGTTATTTCTACTTGCTGTTTAACTAAAAGCATTTTTATTCTTTTACACAGATTTGAAGAAGGCACCATTATAATTTTATGTAATACTGTTAATGCCGAACACATTCAGGAAACATCTCAAACTTGTTATTGAAAAAGAAACACTTTTGAATCTTGATGAAAGAAATTCTTATGATGCAATTTTTGATGGCGTAAATAAAAATCTTGGAAAACTATTTCTTGTTGTACGACGCGAAAAAGTAACAATAGTTGCAACATCATATATTATTGCAGTCCATATTAATGGAAGGGGGAAAGGACTGCTCATGCCAGCTGTATAAAATTATTATTTTGGATGAAAGTACTATGTCAAAAAAATACAGAAAGATATGGGGAACAATGAAATGCCCTAGGATAACTAAAACTACTATTTTTACTTCACAAGTCACGAGTAAGCGGCATTACATCAATATCTATTACCTACAACATATTACAAGACATGAAATTTTTTTAACAAATAACGCTACAAACCAATCTTACCTTTAATTAATTCTAATGGGCAATCAAGTAACATTTGCTTGATCCACACACACACAAATAATAGGCACTTTAGTAGATATTAATTATTTGCTTTGATTACTCTTAGTTTATACAACCATAAAGAAAGTTGATAAAAACTTATACATAATGCCCACTTTACAAAAGCTTTTAAGATAATTAGAAGAATTTAAAATAATGTTTACGTTTCATTTTCTAGGAACCTAATAGGAAGTAGCTATGTTGTTTGGAACTTTGTGTACGGTTTAAGTATACAAAAAGTTAAACAGGTACAAACAAATCAACAATCAAATAAAAAGTATATCAGAAAGTACCATACGGATCTTTACAATTTTCCACGTAGTTACGTTACTTGTCGATTAGGTATCTAATACAATGTACACGATTAAATATTGGAAAGGTCAGGCAGATAACTTATCATCATCGGTAGACTGAAAGAAATTAGAGTATATTAAATTTAGGTGATAGGTATCTGTTTTTACATATTAGAGATACACCACATTGTGTGAAGGATCAAAAGACATAACATGAGTTAGCTTGTTATCTGCAAATTAAAAGATATTACCAATATATTGTTTAGCAAATGTAAGTATGTACTACATGTATTCATGTCCTCCCAGGCTTCTCACACGCTATAATTCCTTTAGCTAAAAGCTAGAGATGTGAGCGTTAAATATAATACAAAGGAGATATGAAGCTCTGTGATGTTAGCACTACCATTTTAAAATTTTGAAATTGTTTTGGCCCCCATTAATTGTAGCTTTTTTGTTGCGAATTTGTTGCGGTGAGAAAAATTTGTAGCTCTTTATTTTAAAACAATAACCCCTGTTTGGAAATTATGAAAATTCGCTTTTAATAATAATTTATAAATAAGAACGATCAAAAAAATTTAAAATGAAACAAAACTTGCAAGACAAGTAAGGAAGGAAATTTGCAGATAACAGTTTTCAAAAGATTTTGGGAACAAAACGTGAACTACTGTAATCTATATTGAAAAGTAGTAGCAGTTTACTCATAAAAGCAGGCGCTCCATTTTATTGCATGAACATTCTACTCAAAAAATTTTTCTAAGGAACGAAAAAGCACAAATCACTAGAATTCTAAGGTTGTCATAAAAAGAGAAAGATTTCTCGAAAATAGTTTATTATGTTGAAACTATATTAGAGAAAACTTTATTTGCAAGAAATTGTTTGTCGATGAAACAAATTCGTACGCGACACGCAACAAAGTCTCGAAGTGGAAAATTCATGAAAAAATGCATTTGCAACGGTTTTTGCAGGTGATAGTGCTAGGTTGCACTGGAAATTCAAAGTTTCATTAAATTTTGCAAACACCTTTTTCACAACAAATTAGGTCTCGGTGCAACAAATTCGTATACCACACGCTACAAATCCTCGAAGTGAGAAACAGATGAAAAAATGCATTTGCAACGATTTTTGGCAGTGGTAGTGTCAGGTTGCGCTGGAAATATAGCGCATTATCAATTTTTGCGAAAACTTGTTTCATAACAAATTATTACTCGGCATAACAAATTTGTACATCACACGCTACAAATCGTCGAAGTGAAAAACACATTTGCAATGATTTTTGGCAGTGGTAATGCCAGGTTGTACTGAAAATTCAACGTTTTATCGATTTATGCGAAAACTTGTTTCGCAACAAATTATGCCTAGATGCAACAAATTTGTACGCCACACGCTATAAATCGTCTAAGTGAAAAACACATGAGAAAATGTATCTGCAACGGTTTTTGGCAGTGGTAATGCCAGGTTGTGCTGAAATATCAACGTTTTATCGATTTTTGCGAAAACTTGTTTCGTAACAAATTATTACTCGGCACAACAAATTCGTACATCACACGCTACAAATCCGTTGAAGTGAAAAACACATGAAAAAATGCATTTACAACCATTTTTGTAGGTGGTAATGTCAGATTGTGCTGAAAATTCAACGTTTTATCGGTTTTTGCGAAAAATTTGTTTCGCAACAAATTATGGCTCGGCGCAACAAATTTGTACTCCACACGCTACAAATCGTCCAAGTGAAGAACGCATGAAAAAATGCATTTACAACCATTTTTGTAGGTGGTAGTGCCAAGTTGTGGTGGAAATACAGCGCATTATCAATTTTTGCGAAAACTTGTTTCGTAACAAATTATTATTCGGCACAACAAATTCGTGCACCCTACGCTACGCTGTATCTTTCAAAATTGGCCCTTGATACAGGATGAGAAGTAGTAAATGCATGCGTCATAAGGAAAATATATTCTTCGACATAAACCATTGTCATTTACTAAGACTTAAGGATATGAGTTTGGTTAAGTATCCAGCTAGGCCATAAACAAAAGACATTTTAAACCTGTAAAAATGAACTAGTATATTCTTCACATCTCATGTGACTTTTAATGCGATTAAAAAACAATTTAGCAATCCAGAAACCAGATAACTTCAATATCGTAAATTAAATGTGACGCGCAACGCTTTATTTATATAGTTATTTATTTTTTTAATCATTTTTACCTAACAAGAACTTTAATTTAATTACTTTGATATTATAGATCATCAATCAAGTTTAATTATTATGGTCTTGGCGAAACACTTGATTATAAATTCTCTTTGAAAGGTCATTAAAGCTTGGTTATGTTACTACAAATTAAGCGACTTTTGGACATTACTTTTTTAATAATGTTGATTTCACCACAATATTTTATGCGACCTCTGCCACATCCTAAATTATTATATTATAGAGATAACAAAAGGTCAAGAATAATGTTTTCTTCGGTTATCAATTAATTAGCATGGAACACATGACCTAATATTTTACTGTAGCGATCCTCCTGTATGTATCGATCGGCCCCAGTAGTCTACTGCGCTAATATATATGCGTAAATGAATGAATACTCCAGCCGAATTAGCACTTTCACAAAAAAAAAGTTTCTAAAAAATTTAAACATCCCTTCGGCGATACATGGTGTCGAAATGCTGATAAAAGCATTTGATAGCTGACATTTTTCTGTAGAGATGTCTTTAATGACTGGAATTCCTCTTGGAGATGTTCCTCTTCGCATATTTGTTTTGCCCTGCATACCAAAAAATGGATATAGACCCAAGGACATAAACAACGCCATCAGAAAACAGAGCAAAGAGGAAAAGAAATATACAGCGACCATTTACCTACCATATATACAAGGTTGTACGGACAGGATTGGAAGAGTGCTAACAAAGAAGAACATCAAAGTGATCTACAACGCAAAACAAAAAATCTGACATTTTCCTAAATACGACCCACCAGAAGAGCTCGATTCACCAGGAGTTTATAGCATACCATGTTCGTGTGGAGAAGTTTACATAGGAGAGACCAAGTGGCATATTAATACCAGGCTTAAAGAACATATCAAGCACACGAAGAAGGAAAACATCACTAAGTCTGCAGTTGCGGAACACTCAAAGGGAACCGGCCACTGGATAAAACTTGACGAGAGAAAAGGATTGGCGAGCACGAGACACTACTGGCCCATTTTTTTTAATAGAAGGGTATTAGCAGATATTTTGTTGGGCTGGAGGTTGAGGGAATGGGGAAAACGAAAAAATTTCACATGCTGATAATTCCCCGTGTAATTGACCTATCGTGATCAGACCGACGTACATTTTTTAATTTTTTTTATTTGCTACAAGATAGCACTCGCATAAAATGATTTTTTTCGCAAACAAACGCTCGGCGCGCAAAATAAAAATTGCACGTTTTTTCAAACAGTTTTTTTGCCGTCCTCTATCTCCCTTTCTAATCATTTCATCGCGATCTGGCGGGGCGGAAATTAAATGTTAATAAAAAAGCCATCAAGTGGAGAAAATGATTTTTCCCCACCCTTTCCCTTCGTGCCAAAAAAACTGTTTGAAAAAACGTGCAATTTACATTTCACGCGTCAAGCGTTCGTTTGCAAAAAAATCATTTTACGCGAGTGCTATCAAATTTTGATGGACAACTACTCCAGATGTGACATGTTCTAAAAAATTTATACAATATTGGACTTATTTACTCTGTCTGGGTCAAATCTAGTGACCAATTTTTTACCCACTTTCCGTGCGCCTACAGCCTTTCAATTTTCATATACTACTCGTCACTAGGTGGCGCTCTTATTGCTGTTCTGGCATTTATTGTCTTTGATGTAACATGTTCCTACACGAAACACTGAGGATGTTATATTAAAATCTAGTCCTAGACAAGGTATTCATTAATAGATGGGAAATCATCGATAAAATTTAAATGGTATAATAAATGAATAGGCAATAAGTGTTTAATTAACTTTATTTCGAAAGAAATAAACCATTTCAAAGGTATATTATACTATGAGTCTACCCAAAACTGAGATTAAATATATTAAATTTTTAATTTAGGAATTTTAAAATGTTCAGATGACACGTCTTAGGGTTATTGCAGTTGAAATATTACTACACAAGTGAAAGCGATAAACAATTATTTTTTATTAGCTTATATATATCTATTTGTCTTAGACGCTAGTACAGTTTATCGTTTATTTTTATCAAAAATCAATATTTGATGATTATATATCATGCTTAATAATTGCACATGAGCTTGAGGTAAAACAAATATACCGCCAAATGTCATAAAAACCATTTCTCAAAATCACGTGTTAGATAGTTACGTATGTTAGGGATTTAGTATCTTCCCAAGTAACAAGTTAAATACCTTTTAGGTTATTTAAGATTTATTAAATGACAAATATATTCAAAGGTTTTTAAAAGTTTTAAAAAGATCCTTGAGAAATTTTATTAAAATTAAATTCTCTTGTAGTCTTTATTAGCTTATGACTGGTTTATCGAGGTCCTCGTGAAGTCATCAATAAAACTATACAGCTGTTAAGTCCAAGTTAGGTCGACCGAATGTTTTTGAAAGGATCTAGGTGTGTATACTTGTTAAGTGTAGAGTGTAGGACTCCTCCCAATAAAGACAATATTATTATCGTCATGAATTAACGCTGTGGCAAACTGAAACTACAATTTAACATAAATCGCTGTTCTTTGAGGTAGCCATTATAAAACACTGATAAAACATGTATAAATCTAAAAGGCATTTAAATTATTATTATTATTATTAATTAGGTACCAGTGACCTATCATCGTTCTTAAACACTGATCAAACTATTAGGCTGGGGCCGTTACCTTTTTGAGATGAAAAAATTAATAGCAGGTAACGGCCGGCTGGAATATATAGTTGAGGTCATAAAAAATGAAAAAAAAAACTTTGGAACTTGAGATGAAGGGAAGTAGTGAAATGGGGTGTTATTTAAGGGATGAAAACCGTTTTTCGTGATTTGTGGCGAAACGTGACCTCCTAGAGAAAAGTGTTTTTATACAAAAGTTGTAGATAATAAAAAAATCTAAAACTTTTATTCTATATTTTTCGACATAACCTCAAAGTTTGCGAGAATGACGAAAAACCGATTTTTCTGTTTTTATTTTTTCTAAAATTATTTAATTTAAATGAAACTTTGTGAAAGAACGTAATTATTTGCATATAATAAGCATGAATTTTTTCAATTATGGGAAATACATATTTTTCGAGATTTTACCATTTTTCCGGAAAAACACCCCTATCTTCGGCGAACAACTTTATTGATTTTTTTTTGGATTTTGATGTTCTACTAGTGCTCATTTTTTTCGTCGAGATGTCTACTTTTAAATGGTATGTCGATGTTAGTGATTTATTGTCATTTAGTAGCTTAAAATTAAGAAAAACCGAAAAGAAAAATTTTCGAATCTCGAATTTGTCGATTTTTTTCATTATTTTCAATTTTTTAGCATATTTATGTTAATAATTCATAATATTTTAATGAAAAAACTTACTTTGGTATAAAATAAATAAAGTTGAATGAATTTCATCACGGAACGGTAGGGAAAACTTCATGAAACTTAACATTTACATGGAAATCAATAGTACTTTATTAATTTTCATAAGCTACAGTTAAGTTTCGAAAACTTTATATGCATATTAAATTATTCTAAATACATATGATAAAATACAACATACAATTTCTTTATATTGGTTACGAATTCTTTACTTTATTTACAAATATTTACTTTATTAATATTGGTTGTGTATAGCTTACAAAAAGAAAAATCAATAAAATGACTGTTAAAATCTAATCAATTTTAGGCCTTTTTGTTGTGGTTCGTTTTCTTCATCGATCAAACTCTCAAATTCTATATTATCTTTTCAGGCTCTTCAATTTCGATGTCATTATTCTTTGCTGACTCTTCATCAATATCTACAGAATCACTTAAATCTACAAATACTTCTCTGTCTCTATTTGAACAGTTCTCAGTGCATGTATTGCATAGATTGGTACATTTTAAGCCGTGTTTTCGGCAGCCATACCTTTGATTATTGCATCCACTTTCACAAGTACAGCTAACGCTTTTTAACAACTTTCCGGGAATCAAGTCGGAACTGTCAGAGATGTATTTCGGCACGAGTCTTCCAACATTTTCGTTCCAGCCCCAGTCCTTTGCTTTTTTGTTGTCCTGATCGTTGTCAAAATTACCCAACCAAGTTTGCAATTGGTAATAGACTCTGTAGGAGTGTTGTGCAGCTGCTCCTTCAGTTGGAGGGAGTTTTTCCAATTTAAAAGTGGATTTGTTTGTAGTTTGCTGATACAGCTCAAATCGTAATTGATTTAATGAGTTATATATTTTCTTACTTTTGTAAATACTAGCTGTAAGTTGAGATCCATTTTTTGCTATGGTTATGTGGTCTGCATCTTTTTGATAATAAACACTGGCTAGGTTTAATAAATTTTTATTGTCCAATAAAGATCTTACTATTGTTTTTTTCCCTTTTCCAGCAAAACTTGAAGTTGTATCACACCCAGAGAAAGCATGAAGAAACGCTATTACACTTGTGTATGGTTCGTGTTTAAAACAATGGGATGTATAAAATGAATCTTTGACGTTGCTTGAGCCTGGTTTGTGAAAATAAATATCCAGCCCATTCGAATTTAATTGGTGTAAAAGAACTAGTAAATCGATGTCTTGACCCACGATTATTACAGTTTTATCACCTTGTTTAGCTAATTGGATCGCAGTATTAACAATCAGTGCGTCGGCGGCTTCAGGAGCTCGCTTACACAAAAAGCCCTCGGACTGTAATTTATTTGATATTGTGATAATTAAATTGTTTTTATTGATTAGATAAAAAATTTTCTTGTGAAAAGGGTAATCGTTTAATTTTAATCGAAAACTCAATCACCACGTGCGTTTACAAAGGACGCATCACAAACTGAAAAAATACTTTTACACAACTAGACGAATAGAGATTTACTACTACAACAGAACGAGCTCTGCTGCTCTTGTGCAGGCTCACTTTGTCCTACCCCTCTCTACCCCCAACCTTCAGTCGTTTTGGGCGAGCATTTCAAATACCTGTATGCTGAGAAATTTCAAATTCTGTAATTTTTTTTTTTTTTTGTTTGAATACGTAACAGTATTTTTTTTGGTTCTATTCAATTTTAGCGTGGTTTCCAATAACTAAATTCATTCAACTTTAGTTAGTTTATAAGAAAGTAAGTTTTTTCATTAAAATATTATGAATTATTAACATAAATATGCTAAAAAATTGAAAATAATGACAAAAATCGACAAGTTCGAGATTCGAAAATTTTTTTTCGGTTTTTCTTAATTTTATGCTGCTAAATGACAATAAATCACTAACATCGACGGACCATTTGAAAGTAGACATCTCGACGAAAAAAATGAGCACTAGTAGAACATCAAAATCAAAAAAAAAAAAAATCAATAAAGTTGTTCGCCGAAGATAGGGGTTTTTCGGAAAAATGGTAAAATCTCGAAAAATACTTATTTCCCATAATTGAAAAAATTCATGCTTATTATATGCAAATAATTACGTTATTTCACAAAGTTTCATTTAAATTAAATAATTCTCACGCGAGAAAAAAAATAAAAACAGAAAAATCGGTTTTTCGTCATTTTCTCTCAAACTTTGAGGTTATGTCGAAAAATATATAGAATAAAAGTTTTAGATTTTTTTATTATCTACAACTTTTGTACGAAACACTTTTATCTAGGAGGTCACGTTTCGCCACAAATCACGAAAAACGGTTTTCATCCCTTAAATAGCACCCGATTTCACTACTTCCCTTCATCTCAAGTTCCAAAGTTTTTTTTTTCATTGTTTTTGGCCTCAACTATATATTCCAGCCGGCCGTTGCCTGCTATTAATTTTTTTCTTTTCAGCATTAAAAATCCGTAACGGCCCCAGCCTATATGGTCACCTTCCAACTACTAGGAGAGGTATATAATACCTATGCGAATTCCAGTTATAATCGTATTATTGAAAGCTCTTTAACTGTTCTTGAATGTGGACGTGTTATATGACAGAGCTGGGCAAAGAAAAAATAAGTCGTTTGTTCCAAAAATAAACACTTTACATTAAATGTATTAAAAAATATATATAAATAATCTTATACACACACATATGATGACATGAATCACCAGACAATATAATTATATTCACGTTATCTCTCGGCGTGTATAGAGGTGTTGTTAAATTGTTTATTTTGCTAAAATTACAATAGACGTTATAGATAAAAATTTCTAGATCGTCTATTGGTGGTATAGACAACGGAGACTTTTATCATTTTCCCGTATTTCTTATCTAAAATTTACATTTGTTCAACAAATCCCACTTAAATACTATTACATAGCAGTCTCGTGCTACTCCCTAATTTTCAAAATATACAAAATGTTCAGCCAGAAGAAAAGCAACGTTTGATTTTTGCGCGATTTTTCATTTTAATCCATTATTTTGAAATTGGATATATTGGAATTACCTCAATAACCTCCAAGTATCAATTTTCGCTACAAACTGAACTGAATTCTTTGAGATATATTCAAATTTTTTTTATCCAAAACTGAGTTTCTGAGAAATTCAAAAATTCGACGGATTTTTATGTAACCATTTATTCGGAAATAATGAATGCGCTTTCTGAATTAAAAATATTTTAACACAATATATTTGTTTAACTTTAAAGTTTGTTCACCTCTATACAAACTTACTGTCTATTAAAATCCTTGTTTACAATATTAGCCAACGCTTTCTGATTGTACTCATCAACAAACTAATTTAAAATATTTCAGCGATAACGATCTGTGCATATTTGAACACCTTACTTCGTTATCACCCATTCCCTATAATCACACAAAAAGCACGTCCTTGGCAATATCTAAAACAAACATTTAAGTGTACCCTTGCTGACATGGAATGACAAAATCAACTAACAAAGAAAGCAAGTTCACTAAATTTACTTTAAATGACTTCGGTGAACGCCATCTGTTTACCCGTTTAAATGAAATGCACCCCGTAATACCATGATAAACTAGCTGAGTCATAAAACATGCAGCTATATTTACTCACGGCAGTTCAAAAGATGTATAATAGAAATCTAGCAATATATCTTTCAAAGTGAAGCTATAAACTACAAGAGATTACTATAAAAATACCATTCATCAATAAAATAAAGGCACTATCGATTCCACTGACAAAGAGGGTGGCGTATGTTGCCGAGGAAAAAATATATAACATACACGGTTTGTAAAAAGAACCTGCTGAGATTTTAGCGTCTTAAGATCAAACCGACCCCGGCAGATGTACAAACTTCAATTGTATAAAAATACTAGACGCTTAGGCAGGCAGGTGAGGGCAACCCTCAATTCATTCAAGACAGGCATTTTTTGTCAAGCCAGAAAACTAGATAGGATTAAGTAAACAGCATTACAGCAAGAGTTGAATTGTGTTGTTGACGATTTTTCAAAAATGGTAAAATACGAGAGTGGAAGGGCTAATTTCATCGGGTGTTTAATTTGGGGGAAAATTCGAAACGAAACATATTATTATTCTTTCCTATTATTTGGGTTTTCTACCACATGTATTGTTATCCTCTTCAAAACAAATCACCGAATCTACAAAATAATAGAATTATTGGAAAAAAGCCTCTGCGCCCGTGACGTTTACGCCAAAGGAACAATCAGAGGTTGTTTTTACCAATAATATAAATCGGAATAAACACAGAAATAATGTATTTTGCTGACGTTTCGGAAAGTAATCTCTTTCCGTTTTCAAAGCTTTTTTTGGAAGAACTCTTATTTTGCTATGTATGTCAAATACACAGCTTTAAGATTCTGTTTATTTTATTTCCATAGATACTTACACAGAACATAGAACTGATGATATTTTCTTTTAGATAATTTTGAGTTTGTTAAGTTCTTCTTTTAACATTGGTAGCCAGGTTGTACAAATATCTACAGAACAATTCGATACGCACTTATCTTCATTTAATAAGATTATTGCTGATTCGTTAATTTTTCTTTTTTTGGTATCTGTTTCTTTTGTTAAAATTTTTGCCGAGTCCCAGTTTATTCTATGTCCGTTTTCCCAAGCATGTTCACAAATCTTTGATTTCTGAATTTCATTCTTTCTAATGTAATTCTTGTGCTCATCCAACTTCACACTGAAAGGTCTGGATGACTCACCCACATAACATTTATCACATTCGCACGGGATATTGTAAATACAGTTTTTTAAATTCTGCTCCCTGTTTATCGGTTTTGGTTTTTGTTAAAATAGATCTTAAAGTGTTCCCCGTTTGAAATATCGTCCTAACATCAAATTTGTCACCTATACGGCGTAGCTTTTCCGATAGTCCGTATACATAAGGAATTATTGCTGTATAATGACGTTCAGGTTTTTGTCGTACCTGATTGTCCCTATTTTCAACATCTATGAAAACTCTATCAACAAAGGCTTCAGGATATTGATTTTGTACTAGAACCTCTTTGATAAATTTTTTCTCGTTTTTTAATATTTCATTATTAGATGAAATTATTTTGGTCCTATCGTATAAACATTCTACAACACCCCTTTTAACATTTATTGACTGATTTGAGTTAAAATTTAGATATCTATTAGTATGTGTTGGTTTTCTATAAACGCTTGTTTCAATTGTATTATTTATCCTTCTAATTAAAACATCTAAAAACGGTAGTTCATTCCTACTTTCTATTTCTAATGTAAATTTAATAGACGGTTCCTTACTATTTATATTTTCCAAAAAACTATCTAGTAAATCGACACCATGAGGCCAAATTGCAAAGATGTCGTCAACATATCTCCACCAGACAACCGGTTTGTTTATACAATTTTGAACATGTGTGTTCTCAAAGTTCTCCATAAATATGTTGCTTAAAATTGGTGATAATGCAGACCCCATAGCCATACCAAAATCCTGCTGATAGAACTGTCCAATTGAAAATAGGTTGTTTTTATACACAGCGTTAAGAGTTCCATTATGCTACTTACACTTAATTTAGTTCTAGTTTCCAAATTATTATCATTTAGCAACCTGTCTTTAACTATTTTAAGGTTTCATCTAACTACATCAAAACTAATCATCAGGTGTGATTCATGAATATCGTTTTCATAAATTTTATCTATAAAATGTTTACTATTTTTAATATATGAATCGGTATTTCCAGATAATGGATCAACAATTTTAAGTAAAAATTTTGCCAAATTATGGCATGGTGAATTAATAGAACTAACAATTGATCTTAAAGGAATATTTTGTTTATGTGTCTTTGGTAAGCCATAAAAATGAGGAGGCTTACTATGATGTGGTGTAAGTTTCCTTCGTTCAAAATCATTAAATTCATGTTTGTATTTAAACAAAGTTCTGTAAATTTTGGTCTCTATTGATTTTGTTGGATCTTTGTTTAGTTTTGAGTAGGGTCCCTCATTTACAAGAGTCATGATTTTTGTGTTATATATCTTTATCTATAATGACTGTGGCATTACCTTTGTCTGCTGGCAATATTTTTATACTTTCATCGCGTTTTAAATTTATATTAATTTAATATTATTATTAAAAATATATATCAAACTTCGACTATTTGAATCGCCACGACAACGGCAGTGACGTCATAACCGTAGCAGTGGATGAACTTAGATACAGAACGTAATGAGAGGAACAAGATGACAATCACAGACACAACATTGACGATGAAAACATGAACAAATTAGCTTCATTTGACAAAAATTAAGTGAATGTTTAGCTAGTTCTCTTTATTATAGTGTTATTGTTTTTTTTTTTATACATTTATTTAACGTCGGCCTATTTCCGCTACTGAGGCCTAACACCGACGCTTGTAGACGAGCTACCCCCAACCAGGAATTTTGCCGAACCTCTTCCCTTAAGAAGAGTAGGGATCTTTTACTTGCCTAACATTTAATAGACAAGGGACCGACGGCTTTACATCCCCTCCAAAGGATGGTATGTCTCCTATACAACCCTCGCCTAAGGTTGTATAGCTTCCGCGCATACACTGATATACAAGCCGCTGGAAGATGTGTGAGGCGAGAACGCGGTTTCCGTTGGAATGGTCACCAATCCAAGTACTAACCGCGCCTGTCGTTGCTTTACATCGCATACCGAAGTATGTACATAGTAAAGACGCACCTACGCTCGCCCCTGGGTGTTATTGTTAATAATGTCTTTTCTAACCAGTTATAGAAATGTAAATGATGCTTGTTCCTAATTTTATGAGGTTTTAGATTCTGTCTCTACAGAAAGTGTTTCCAAGGCAATCCCAAAAAATGCTTCATTATCCTTCATGGTTCAATAGAAGTATAATTATAGATATTAAAGAAAAATCTCGTTTACGGCATCTGTTTAAAGTGAAAGGTGAATCACAGTATCTGGACCAATTTAAATTATTGCGTTCCAAAATAAAAAGATAAATTCATTCAATATATTGAAAATTCTGAATCTCAAATAAAATCTAATCCTACTTGTTTTTGGTCATTTATTAATAATATGCGTAATATATCAACGATCCCTAATTCAATGTCTTATGATAACATCCCACTAATGATCGACAAAGCATGGTCAACGCATTTGCTAGTTATTTCCAGTCCGCTTTTACTTCATCATCTAGATACGATAAAGCAGATAACAACGCACTCAATATCCCACAGCTCAATATACACTAATTAGATAGGAAGATGCGCTCATACCTTTTAAAAATGTTTAAAAACAAATTAACCACTGGTCCTGATGGAATCCCATAATTTTTGTTAAGAGATTGCGCCATTATCTTTGCTGTACCAATGAGTATTTTTAATTTAGCTCTGAAACATTTCCTCAAATTTGGTGTAGGTCGAAAATATGTCCTATATTCAAAAAAGGAGACAAGAATGCAGTTGAGAATTATAGACCTATAGTAATCCTCTGTAACTTTGGCAAGCTCTTTGAAGTTATTTTACATGATATTTTATCATTTCATGTTAAATCTCAAATTTCAGTCTATCAACATGGTTTCTTAGCTGGTAGATCAACAACCACTAATCTTATTACCAATTTTCTCGCCACATCGTTGAATCAGGGTGGCTCAAGTTTATACTGACCTCTGCAAGGCTTTTGGTGATCTTGATTATGATATTTTATTGAAAAAATTAGCAACATTTGGGCTAACCTCGCACTTTATTAATTTCTTTTATTCATATCTGTTTAATAGGCTATTAAATGTGCATTATCATGGTTTCGCATCTGTTCAAATATCGGCTACTTCAGGAGTACCGCAGGGTTCAGTTCGTGGACCCCTACTTTTTATACTATTTGTTAATGATATCTGTCAGGAAATTGAGACATGCAATGCTCCTATGTACACCGACGACCTCAAGCTAATTACCTCGATTAGCTCAGTAAATGATAGTAATAGCTTACAACAAAATCTCGCAAAAATTAATAATTGGTGTGATATCAACAAGTTACCGCTAAACATATCGAAATGCGATGCTATGTCCTTTACAAGGAAATCTAATTCAATAACTTTGTATAATACAGGTACTGAAACTGTTAAAAGTTGTTCTGAATTTTAGGACTTAATGAGTTATTTTTGATTCTAACTAACTTTTGTTCCTCATATTAATTGTATTATACTTAGCTAATACCAACAATAATCTGGGTTTCTTTATGAGAAACTCGAGACACTTTAAAAATGCTTCAACTATCACTCTACTATTTAGCGCTTTTGTCAGGTCTAAGTTAGAACACGCTTCGGTTGTCTGGAGTCCGAACTATGAAACTCATATTTCCAACTTAGAAAAAGTTCAGAGGAAGTATCTTAAATATGTGTCTTGATGGTGTCTATCCAACTATTGGCATTATTTCCTCAATCTGAGCTGTTAGCTAGGTTTAACTTGAATGACTTGGCATCACGACGAGTGTACCTTTGTGTACTATTTATACATAAACTTTTAACCAACAAAATTGACTGTCCCGAGTTATTTACCTATTTCACTTCAATATACCATTTTTCAAACTCGCTCGTATTCTCTATAAAAGACTTGGTTGCAATAGATCTCCCTTGGAAAAATAGTTTATTCATGCTTCTTTCAAGAGGTCGCGGTCTAGTTCCCTTAAGAATAATGTTCGGACATTTGTTTAGAGTAACTATTTTTCTTAGAATGGCCGAGAAATCGCTTCCTTAAATTTCTACACGAACTTAGAAAACATCCTGTATATCTGTTTTAGGATATACCCTTCAAATAATGATTTCTGCTTTTAAGTATCGACCGGGAGTTCTAGAGAGGTGTTTATCAAATAATTACAACCAGAAAATATACAGCTGCATTCTTTTAGTATTTTATTCATTGATCAATTACCACTACCTATCAATTAATAATTCATTAGCTCCTACTTCCGACAATTTTGTATAGAATACAGCGAAATATTTATAAAATTAATCAACGAATCAAAGGCACCTTCAAAATTTGTATGTACTTAGTTAATTACAAGTATGCTGTTTGTTAACAATTATTCCTGTTTCGTATAATTTTGTTGACTGAATAACACCAAGGTCGACCCAATGGAAAAAAGGAAAAATAACTATATACATATAAACACCTTTCAGGTTGTTGCATTGAAATAATATGCCTTGTAAATTCCACTTTGAAATTTAATTACAATCAATATATGGTAACATACCTAATTGAGCTACAATCAGATTTATACCATAACTGTTGTGACGAGGTGCTTTTTATCAATTTAACAAAACTCGAGTAACATGAAGTAAAATGAAAGAGATACTTTTCTTAAATTTTGGGCAAGCAATTGATGAATGATGGTCCTTCCGTCGAACTTCCGACGACCGTCAATAATCCAATAAGATAGTCTATATAAGATAATCTTTTAAATCGTCGACGTTATTTGGTCTATTGAAGTAGACTTTCGATTTAAGTAACTCCATAAAAAATAGTCAAGCGGGGTCAAATCTGGAGAACGGACACACAAAATTAATTAGAAAAGTCAGATTTGGCAGATATTTGGTATATAAAATAGTTTAGGATGCATTTGATTGCATGGCATTTCGAATACATTTCAAAATTTTCAAATTTAAGAATATCCAAAATTCAAAAAAACTAAACATCTAATTTTATAAAATTATATTAGAAAAACTGACCCCTTATTGGAGTCCGAACCGCGAATTGCCAAAACCTTCTCGTAGAGCAGTAAAAGTTTTACATACTAAGCTATATTTATCACATATAAATAAAGTGATGTGTGAAATATGTGATGTAAATAAACAAGAAAAGATATGTGCCGGATACAGTTTATTATTTCCAATTGTGGTTATAAAAATTTAGGCAACCAAAAGATTTATGTTGCTACTACTCGATTACTAAATCAAATGTGTTTTCATACCGGCGTAGGGTCCACGATCTATTTATTATATTTTCCAATCCGTTTACATATCATCGTGAATTAAAACAGATGTGTCGTCTGCATATATAAAAACATCTCCATCGATTAATTCGGTAAATCATTAATAAAAATAAGAAATAATACTGGACCTA
Source organism: Leptura quadrifasciata (assembly GCA_963675555.1). Classification (NCBI taxonomy): domain Eukaryota; kingdom Metazoa; phylum Arthropoda; class Insecta; order Coleoptera; family Cerambycidae; genus Leptura; species Leptura quadrifasciata. The sequence continues at coordinate 150,909,289 of OY776677.1, read as the reverse complement.
TAATAGAGCCTTGGGTTACACCAATTTAAATATAGTTGGTTATCGAATCCCTAAGTTAGATAAATACACTGCCGAAGTGGAAAGTCGCAGTCAACGCCGACAAGAGCCAAGCCATCCTCTTCAGACGAGTGCGGAAAGAAATTCCCACAAGACACGTCTCCATGAACGGCGAGGACATCCAATGGCACGACACCGTCAAATACCTTGGCGTGGTCATGGACAGAAGCCTGACATGGAGACAAAACACGGACGCCATCACAGCCAAGGCCCGACGTACGAGAGCCCTCATCTACCCAATGACGGGAAATGGGAGCCGACTTAACTTGAGGAAGAAGCTCACGCTTATCAAGACCCTCATCAGGCCACAGCTGACGTACGCCTCGGTAGCGTGGGGCTACCAGGCGAAGTCCTACATGAAGAGAATTCAGGCAGTGGAGAACATCGCCCTCATGACGGTAGTTGACGCCCCATGGTACGTGAGAACCGCAGACATCGTCAGAGACCTGGAGTACACCACGGTCACTGAAGTCATCCGGGAACGAGCGAAGAAGCTGTACGCCCAAGCCGGGGAGCATGGGAACCCGCTGATCAGACAGGCCACTGATTACGACCCCGCCGACGCCCCGAGGCACAAGCGACCGAGGGTTCAGCTACTGGACAACGGGTAAGTATAACCTTTATTTCCCGCTAACAGATCTGTTTCAGATACGCCAGGACGGACCACCACTACCAGAGACATGACGTTTTCAACCCTAACCCAACCTCCTTGCGGGCGTCGGACAACATACCGTCCGACGCCCGTTGTCCTACCTGCTCCGTGGAGACCGAAAGTGCTAAAAGAAGCACTTAGGTCTCCACACTCCCGAGCTACACAGCTCCTCCTTACCTTTCTGACGATCCGGGGTAGGATATCAATTGATGTCCTACGTACCGGCAGTCAGTCCCAGCCAAAACTTCCTAAACCCAACTCGACCGATGACTACCCCCGGGAGTGACAAGCTGGCGAAGAAAGAAAACATCAAGACAAGAAGAGCGCCAGAAGAGACCTCAGCCAGCGAGGTTCAACAGCCAGGACCAGGGGAGGTCCGCAGAAAATACCACGACACATCTCACATTTGTGAGCTGGGTCTGGTAGAAGTACGCGGGCCCACCTATCACGAAGGCCGGTCCAGGTCTACAGAGATAATCTAGGTGCAAAGAGTAATAGTCCTACTCGGCCCTAGTTATCGAGACCGACATCCAGCCAATGGATATTGGCGCGCGCGTCATCGAGAGAGAGAGGGGGGGGGAGAGAGAGAGAAGAGAGAGGGGGGAGAGAGAAGAGAGAGAGAAGAGAGAGGGGGGGGGGAGAGAGAGATCCGTTAAGGAAATATTTATTATTTTTGGCCATTTCTTTTATACATATATCGGCAAAAAATATAGGACTACCTAAGTAATACTGTGACAGGTGTAGTGATATGAAGTTTCACTCAATAATTTCAGTTGTTTGCAAAATAGATTTAATTTTAAAAATTATGTCGATCTTCGTATTTCGTAAATTTAAATCTAACTATTTCGCATATGTGTGAAATTATTGAGTGAAAGCTTATAACTACTCTTGTTATAGTTCTACTTGGGCAAATACACTGCCAAAATCGACAGCACTCGGGTAAGCGTTTATATTAACTTTAGTTTATTCCACAATTTTGCAACAAGGCAAATACTTGATTGCTCTGTTTATTTAACAGTATTATCACGAAACATAACTCGTCCGAATTTGTTTGCCGAAGTGCTTAGAAATTATTGAAATATAATAAGGCGAGTCATCTTTCTCCATCCAGATTTGAGTTATGCATGAAGGACACGTATTTGTAGCGAAAAAATAAAAGTTGCAAACAAAAGTTTTTTTAAAATCAAGCCGAGGATCTTCAGTAACCATCATGCTGCTGGGGTCGAATCCTAGTTTCAACGGCTTTTCAATTTGGGAGCCGTCTAATTTATAAGACAGCTTTTTAAATCATAACTGAAATTTCTGTAATTCGCTTTCCCAGGTTTGTTCAGAAAACGCAGAAATTTAAATAGTCCCTTTTATAATACATACAGGTCGGTAATAAAAAAGCAGAGGAGCACGTTTAATTAAACTTTTGTTAATTATCCTCATTCATCAGCGTAAAAACAAAAATTCATCTAATTTAACTTTTTCAACAGAGCATTCTCTACCCTGGCATGTCTTTGTTAGGTTGGTTCATTTCTTTCATTCGGCAAGTCCTATTTCACGTGGTTCTTATTTCGATTTTGTTTTATTATGTTCGTCGTTATAGTTCCTGCAGCATTCCGTCTCTGATGGTTGATGTTCGTTTATTTTAAAGCCGCCTGCTATCTAATACACGGTGGATAGCGGCTAGAATCTGATTGATCATTACTTCCACGTCCAGTGGAAGTATAGTAACGCAAGAAAAATATTATTTTTTTGTTGAAATAGGCTTAAAATGTCATGAAACGTCGAGATTTTAAATTTGAGCGAAGAAAATTTTCTGTCTGTCGGTCGGTCTGTCTGTAACTTTTTTTGTGCGCACGTTTACTCTGGAACCGTTTATGATATTGTCTTGAAATTTGGTACACTTATGTATTATAACGAGATCTGGAACTAGATTTTGTTTTGATCTAATTCCGTTGGGGGGTTCGGGGGGTAAATGGGGTAAATAAAGGAAACTATGGGCAAAGCAAGCAACTAAGAGTCTATAAAATTGCAATTTAGGGCATGTACGAAAAGTCAAGGTCTCAAAAATTTTTTTGACATCAGCCACCCTCCCTATCGCCCCCACATTATTGTGAAAGAGAGAAAAAAATAAAATGTGATTTAATGTGTGTACAACAAAGAATCGTCTCAAAAAAATTTTTGGCGTTAGACTGCCCTAGTTAGCTCAACAGCAAGGGTGAGGGAAAACTGGATTAATGAGATACAAATAATATAAAATTAAATCCTATATTACAACAATAAAATATATGACCTTGTGGAACATTAAAATACATCATGTCAAAACAATTCAAGAGTTCTTTAAACTATACGGTATTTGAATACGCAATCAAGTCATTGAAAAATAACTAAACTAATACATGGATTTTTTACAGTAACAAAAGGTAATTTACAAACAAAATCTGGAATATAACCGGAGTCAAAACTCATATAGATACTCATACATAACACAATTATAATTCTTAAAGTCAAAATCTCGAAAGGAAAGTTGGGCACCACAGATTTTATTTGTTGGTAAAAAGCCGAAAACCATTGAGTGAACTTAACTAGAACGTACTTACAGTTTACGATGCACTTTGTCACATGAAGCAAGAAGTGGCACTGACGGAAATCTCCGAAATATCTACTTGGAGAACATATTGTTCGAAAATGTACAAATTAACCCCTAAGTCACTAAGGGTTCACGCACCAGACCAGAGTCAATGCACCAAAAAGTTTTTATTTCACTAAGAAAGTTTCCAAAGTTTACACTTCGATAAAAGAGTACAGTATACGGACTAATACATAATTAACAGAACTTACAGTGAGAATCTGGTAATATGGCGGACTTGCAGTTTACACCGTAAATACATGGCGTCTTTCACTAACCAAATAAAACTTCTCTCTAAACTGGAACTTATGAATAATGAATGAATAATCGAATCCTTAAATGTTCATGAATATATTTTATAAAAAAGTTATATTTTAAAAAACTAAAAAACACGGTTTAATAGCAAAACGAAGTAAAAAGTAAAAAATAATGTTTACACATTTTAAATATTTTATTGTAAAAAGCGTGGAGTGCTTTTAGTATATAGTAGTACATAATTAATATTACATCATAATGTAGGTAGTAAAGTTGGAACTAGCGTTTAACAAGGGATTATACAAGGGGAAATACGTTATATTATTAACTGCGCCGCCTTCGCCAAAATATCGACAATAGATTAGTCATTTAAAAAAAAAATTTATCCTGATGATCCTGGTGAGTACATTAGGACAGAGTTGTTAAATTATTGTATTGTCATCAGTATTTGATAAGTGTGCAAAGTTTCAGTTTAATCTGACGTTTTGAAGTTGGTGAGAATCATGTTCAAAGATTGAAAAAGTTTACACACAAACATACAGGTCAAGCTAACATAAAGCGTGTAAAATAATCACATTTTAACTTTAACATCCTGTATCTCAAAAACTAGTCATAGAATTAGATTGGGCCCATGCTACTTTTAATCAGGAGATCGAGATCTATAACATGCTAAAAATTCAGAAAATTTAACTGAGAACCAATTTATATATGAAAAAGTGCGTGGTCCTTTGTGAAATTTTTGGTTTTAAAATTATAAAATATTCTAAATATTAATATGCATTGATTAACTCTTGTCTGCCAGAAATTGTATACAACTGAACTGTTATTGTTTTTGGTCCTATAAGTCGTATTAAATGAAGCGTGTTTGCAACACGCCACATTTTCTTATACAACGCTCTGTACACGCTACAAAACCTATCCCACAAATTGCGATAAAATAGTGTGTGAAGCAAGAGCTGTATGAAGAATTGTTTTCTAAAATCAATTAAAGTATGCCTAATACCACCGCAAACAAGCTACATAATTATGAGAGTTACTTTAATTCTCTTCGTATCGACCTTCACTGGCAGAGAATTCAGACATAAATGAAATTTTAGATGCTATAAAAAACTTTACAAAAGACTATGTTTGCAATTCAGTGATTGATCGCCTTGTCGTATTCTTTGGTGTTTTTTTTAAATATAAAACTGCGTTTTATACCACTGCAATACAATGGTGAAAGTTTCAATTGGCATTGTCCGAATTTTTATTGCCTTGTGAAAAAACGAGCCTATAATTACTAGTTAAGTGTGCTGCTTGCACTTCCTCTTTGAGTCACCATATTGAACTGTGAACAAGGTGGGTAGTGCGACTTTTTGATTTGCGTTGCTCTCAATTCTCGGTTCTGACACATAGATGCGGTATACCGTATTTGATTTTAGATTATTTTTACTACCAAGCAAAAGCTAAAATCAGGTAGAAACATGTTTAAACTTTTTATTTAATTGTGAAAGAATCGAACAGATTCACCGAATGTTCGACTGAGACTAGACAATGAACGTGCTGAATCGATTGCAGGGGTCAAACCAATTTTTCCACTTCGGCAACCCCCTCAAATTGGCCAAAAACCATCCCCAAAGTCCCTTTTTTCGAGAACCCATTTATTTTCCCAATTTTTCGACTAATTGTTGTTCCCTCTAGTAGAACGGAAGGTTCCTCGAGGGATTTGACCTCAGCCACCCCTACCCCAGGCTTCCAACCTTTGTAGGGGTGGAAAATTGATATTTGTTTTTGTGAGAAAAAAAATAATATTTTGTAGGCGTTTCTTTGAGGAAGGTGGTAAGTGACCAGGATTGTGTAACCACCACCCCAACCCCAGGGGTTGTTTTCACCCTTCAAGGGAGTGGAATTTTTTTTCCATCTATAACTGAAAAATGGTATAAAAAATATGTTTATTAAAGTGTTTTTGTAAATTGATTTTCCACCTCTTTGAAGAGTGAGAACAATCCCCGGGGCCGGTTACACAACCCTGGTCACCTGCCTGTATGTACAGAATGTATAAAGATCCCCGGACATAACGCTCCTGGATTTCTTTGTATGGAGTTACTTGAAAAATAAAGTTTACCATAAAAGACTCGGTGGCTCAACGCTTACGTATTATGCTTGCAACCACGGAGTCCCGGGTTCAAATCCTGGTTAGGGTATGGATGATTACTGGTGTTTTCCATGTGTTACTGAGTTGATCACGGTGAACTAGACGAGGTTGTGTGAGAGACAACACACATAACATTGTTTGTATAAAGTCATACCCTAGCCACGATTCGAACCCGACGCTCCTGATCTCAAGCCTAACGCCTAAGCATTGAGCCACTCTGCAGGTCATTGGAGACGAATACGGGCGCATTAGGAAATTGACAGTTATATATCAGAGGTACATCAAAAAAGTCTGGCAGACCATGTGATGCCTTATACCCGGATTGTTGGCGACTACATTTAAGCACGACAATGCTGGGCTACACACCGCGGCAATCATGAGAATGTACTTTAAATTGATTTTCATGTCATGGTGTGGTCAGAAAATAGCCCCGGTCTAAATCCTATAGAAAATTTATAGAGCGAGCTCAAGGGAAGAGTTCGTGGGAGAGTTCCTGCCGCAATGTTCACCTCACAGTAAGTGATTGCAGTCGAAAAGGACTGGGATAACATCCCATAAAAAACCATGGCTAACCCAAGTAACACATGTCGTCCTCTTATTACGCTTAAGACTTTATAAATAATACATTACGGCAACTTGAACAGAAAATTGGTTATATTGAAGCTTTATTCAACACTAAACTGCTTATAAAGTAACTCGACCGAATAAGGTTGTTGGTAAAACGCTTTCACAGCATAAATATAAAGATTCTTTATTAAAGCATCTTAAGAGTTCTTTTTTTTTAATTTGTAAGAGGCTTAGTAAGGTCTATTATACAATGTATAATTATAACAGGTGTATAAACCTCTATATAATATATATACATCTGTCTTACAGCTTAGCAATTGTTCTATAATGGCTTTATAACATTGAGTTTTAAAGGTTTTTAAAGTAAAATTTGACAGCAATGTAGTTATTTAAGCCAAATGCCATTTACGTCAGCCCTAATATAGATTATTTATAAATGTTTTTACGTATAGTAGAAGGAGTATTTTATAAAGCATTTATTCAACTGAAATTCTGTTTTGGGGCTATGTTTCTTCTATCTTCCGCCTTTATAGAACTCGTATACAGCTAAATTTACTCCGTTTCATATCCTTTGATTTGCTTTTGAATTTTTCTTGTTATGTAGCAAAAATTTTTATGCAGTCATTTTCTCATTACAAACTACAAAAATGTACCAAAATCAATAGAAAGTATAGATTTAAAATTTAAACAAAAGTGATAATATCATTTCCCCCAAAATCAAAATGATGTTATCATAAATTAAATTATTTCACAAACTGTGAATTTCTATCAAAGTAAATTCACATGTCTGAGGATTTTGTCTTCTACTACTACTTCTACACAGCCAAAGTGCTGTTTTAAGTATTTAAAACTGCTTCTGTAGTGACCTTCTTTGGATGCTCATAGGGAACCATATTGTATTTTCTAAAATTAAATATAATAGAGCGGTCATTGTTACCGGTTTGAGGTATAGTTAACTTTTTATCACCTGAAAAGGAAAACTTTGCAAAATATTTATAGCAATCACTTATGGGATTCTATAGAAAAAAATTAAAAAATATTTTTTTTAAAATAATTTTCAACTTCAAGGAATGCGTCTATTTATTTTCAACAGAACAATTTTCTTCACATGACAAATTTAGTTTTCTACTAACCACAGCATATACTAGTTCGCAGGCAATCTTCATTCACCTTCCTAATAATTTACCAGTTAGTAAAAGTTATTACATTGAAGCTGCTAGAGACACTGTGATATCGATGCTTTATATAACTGCAAACAGTAACTCATATTTAGAGGAATTTTTATTGTATAAAACCTTATTTGCAGCAATTATATAACAACTTCTTAGCAGTCATATAAAATGATTTATAACAGCTGGTGAGATGAAACAAAGAGGTTGCCATAATGTTACTTTAAGCATGTATGTACCTTTTACAGAGTTTACTGAGGCTGTATAAATTGTGTCTATTTTGGATATATAGATACTCCATACTGGACTATTGTTGTTAGCTCTTAATTATAAAGTATTAAGGTTTATAAAAAGGTGGAGTGATATTCACAGAGTTTTTAAAAAGCGATTTGTGCTAGTTGGGAATGTAACTAGTTCTATCACTGATTGTGTGCAAACTTTTACTAGGGTAAGGGGGGGCAATACAAATGACTAAGAATAAAGATCTGTTATGTCGTTTCTTCAAAATGCAGTTTCCTTTAATTATAAGAATGAATGATGATTTCATTTTAAGACTCTTCACTTGAGAACAAAAGAGAATCTTAAACAATTTGAAATAATTGTAATAATAATTATTAAATGATTTTTTTAAATTTGACACCTACCGTCTAGAAAAAAGTCAAAAACGCGAGGCAGGTCAATTTATTTGCTCACAAAGGTAGATTAAAGTAGTTTAGAGATCGTGGAAGAACAGATAATCTATTTGGATATATTAAATTGAGAATTCCACAAGTAAAAGTTAGTTATCTCCTAGACAATGTAGCGCACTCGAAAAGTGACATTATAAATACGACCTCTCACTTATCTAATGGCAGTTAATCGCTTAAACAGATAAAATTAACATCTTGGAGATGTATATTCTCAATAAAACCTCCCAATAATTGAAAATTGTGTTTATTTTAACTCAATACAAAATGTTACAAAACGAATTTGGTGAAAGTAATATTTTTACCATAACTTCCATAAGCTAACAAGCTGATTCAAGCCTAATCCGACCCTGCGTAAGTTGGTTCTTTCTACATAAAAGAGCTCTAGCTTGTTCACCTAAGCCCAAGAGGTCAGTCTTAAGGCTGTTATTCTGACCTTGTATCGCAAGTTTATTTTCCTAAATAGAAGAAACGAACTAATGGCCTTATCGACTGTATATGGATACAAATTGATCACATTATTATGTGTTTGAGATCATTATAAGGTTAACTGGTGTCACAGCGAGAAACGATAATTTCACTGTTAATTATTTCGAAAGGCAATTCGTGGCGTGTAGGCAAGTTAGAATAAACACGGTTTTATCTAAACTTTGAGTCAGTTTCAGATTTTCAGGTCAATTTTCAACTCGGTATTTTTGTGACTGGAATTTTTTTAAATATCAAATGGTTCCTTTTTTTCAAACAATCGACAAAACGCATTTGTTTTTTACTTTAACTTTAACTTTTCTAGCTCTCTTGAACATCTAGAGATCATATTTAAAAATTCTGACAGGACTTTTGTAATTGGTGTTTTTTACAGATCTCCACATAGCAACATTATGGATTGTATTACTGACTATAACTGTTTTTACTCATTTAATCTTGCACAAGTTATCAACAAACCTACTAGAATTACGGGTACTACCAGTACGCTAATTGATCCAATTTCCAAATCAGCAATAAAGATTTAGTGGTTGAGGTTGGACCGATTAATGCTGATCTCGTTTCAGATCATAGATTGATATTTTGTAAATTTAATTTAAAAATAAAGAAATTTAAACAAAAAACTATAACTTATAGGGATTTTTCAAATTTTGACCATCAAGGCTTCCAACTGGATTTACAGGCACTGCGCGTTGGAATTACTTCGTAAAACTGATGTCAATAACAAAATTGTCATGTTTAACAACTTTTACCTACAATGCTATTTTCTATTATAACAAAGTTCCTGTAGATTTAAAATCATCCTGTCTTTAAAAACCGCTGCCCACAGAATCACTACTCCCACATCCAGATTTTGTAGCCAAATCTTGTACACACTAAATACCAATGTAATATTTTATTCCTTTTAATAATAGAGTGGGGGTGATAGAGGGGGTGGCAAATGTAAAAAAAAATTAGATGCCCTTGGTTCTCGTCTACCCACTAAATTTAATTTTTTATTCCCTTAAACAATAGGGTGGGTATGGCAATGGGAGTGGTGGAAGGAGTAACTAATGCCAAAATAAATTTTAAAGGTACTTGGTTCTCGTAAACATACTAAATCCTTAATTTTTTTACTCCCTTTAATAATAGAGTGGGGGTGGCAATGGGGGTGATAGAGGAGGTGGTTGATGCCAAAAAAATTTTAGAGTCCCTTGGTTTTCGTATACACACTAAATCCCAAATTAATTTTTTACTCCCTAATGGGGTGGGGAAGGCAATGTGGGTGGTAGAGGGGGTAGCTAACGCCAGGAAAAAAGTTACAGACCGACAGACAGACAGGATTTTTTTTTTTTAAATTTAAAATCTCGACGTTTCATGACATTTTAAGCCTAATTCTTCTGCATCAGTAGTGAATGCACATTATATTGAAAAAGAATAAGATCAATATTGCTTTTTGTATATTTTAGGTTAAAAAAAATATCATATACTCAACTGTTTGAGAAGATTTTGTAGTATAAAATTGTATAATTTTTTTACAAATAGCTTCATCTGAAATATTGACAATATGCACAACACATTCATGTAGGTATACCATATCCGCAGTAATAACCGTGATAATAACGTCTGGCCTCGAGAATTTCAAAAAATTTGATTCTATAAAATAATTAACATAACCGACAAACAGATTGTTAGATTATATATTTTTTTAAAGAGTAGTTAAATTAGTTTTTATGTTTAATTTAGTGCTACTTTCATTTTTAACGGACTTAAATAGTAATTTATAGCTCTCGATTCATGGAGTACGAGTGGGACGGGCGCCTAAAACTAACAAGAGATTTCAGATAAATCATTTACTTCTGTTTTGAAAGAACTGAATTTATAATGAGATACGGACGACGGTGCTTCAATGGATGCAGAAAATTTTAACTTAAAAAAATCATATAAATATTATTAGGTGACTATTATGATAGCGAAAAACCTTGGGCCATGTAATGGAACGTGCGATTTTAACATCATTAAAGACAATGAAGAACGGTGTTAACCTTATTAACATCTGACCCACGAACAAACATTTTAAATGACCTTAAAAGGGCGCCGTACTTTATTAAGGCCTATTAAATATATTTAACGTCTTTGAAGTGTCAATTAAATGATTTCTCCTGGAGCTTCACCGTTTACTGTGCGAGAGGTACAACGTCGATTTTATTTTGCATAGCTCGTCACTCCTATGCAAGTTCATTCAAACGCGCATTCAATGAATATTAATGTGTTCTCAGTGAAACCAAGCATTTTTTTTCTTTGATAACTCAAGCGGAAGCTACAAAGATAATAATTTTATATTCGAAGAATCGAAAAGTATTGGAGGTAAATAGAGTCCCATTTGTGCCATAACAATTTCTTAATAAAAAAAACGAGAATAGAAACGAGAGCAGTACTGACGACGGAGCAAACCGAAAAATTACAAAACCTAAACTTCAAGACAATAGCCAAGAAAAAACGTAAAAAACCTATAACTAACCTATGATTACTTAAGGGGCGAAAATAGTACTGTACTATTGTCGTTACAAGGTTCTGAGAGTGATCTTGAAACTATAGCATGACGAACAAATTCAACTAGAAGAAGAACCCAAAAAGCTAAAGGTGGGTAAATTGGCATTAGTCGAATTTCTTAACAAGAAAAGCACAAATAAATAAACACTACATCGGACAAATGCTCCAAATAGATTAAGACGATTTGACAAAAAACCATTTGTTTGGCCTTTACAAGAAAACGAGTGTTGTTTCGCGTTATGATCCTATCTGAATGCAATCCTGGAAGAAAGGGAGAGCATACTTGTTACTTGTTGCATGGTATTCGACGGTTATGTTGTTCAGAAGTAGTAGTTTTATTTTTACATAAATACTGCTAAACAAAACGATATGTCAGAATTAACTCAAAATAAGGGGTAACAGACAAAGGTAAGATACATGGAGGAATGTATGGATTTTAAAAATGTTTAATTTTATTATTTTTCCATAATATGTACTATATAAGTTGATAATATACTGAAAGTAACTCAGAAAAATTTTGCTTCGTAAATATGCCACGTTAAAATTTGAAATTTTGTGTAAACAAAACCACGTGACTGAAAACGCTACAATATTGCTTTGACGTCATTTTGACGTCACTAATTGGACCTGAATTTGCTAATTTACGTTGTTATTCTTAATCTTGTTATTAATCATTGGTTAATATGACGGACAATCATTTCATAACATCCCTAACGCGTTAATCTATAACCACAGCATTCTTTTTAGATGTTTCAACTTTTTAATAATAACGACGTGATGCTACAAGTTACGAATGACACTATTCGTTAGGGATAGAGCGTTTTAATGGTTTTAAATTATCAGCCGAACACCTTCAATTTTAACAAAAAAGAAAAAGAACAAATACGAGGAAGCATATTTTTCTGTCGTCTATCTATCTATGATATAAAAATCATGCAACTTCCTCATTAGGACTATCTGTAGATGTTATAGCAAGAGCCTCGGAAAAAGCAATATAGTTTGTTTTATTTATGTTTGCTATTATTCTTTTACTATTTGACCTCTCATATTACTCGATCCCAGGTAGTTTCACTGATAATTAGTACAGTATCATCTGCATATGAAATGACTTTACCACTGATATTTATGTAGGTTAGGTGTGGATGTACCCTGCCGTCATAAGGCCAATGATAACCTATGGAGCTGTGGTTTGGTGGCCTAAGATCAAACAGACTACAGCTAAGATCAAGCTCAGCCAAGTGCAGAGGCCTGCCTAAGTATAACAGGAGTTATGCGAACAACGCCACCGAGAGCTATGGAGGTAATGCTGTGTCTGCTACTAGAGATCTAGGTGAAGTGGCTCTGATAACAATGGTACGCCTCAAATCCGTTGGCATACAATCAAATGTAAGCTGTAGAGAGGCCAGAAGACGCCTGTGGAATGAGACTGTCAGGAAGACTCCCCTTCTACAGGCGTACACAGATGGAATTTCTCCCCGATTTGTCTTTGACAAACCCTACATAATGCAGACGAATAGTGAGAACGAGGCTTCTGGCGAAGGTGTGATCAACATCTTCACAGACGGATCAAAAAAGAAGGATGGGGCAGGATGTGTAATATACTCCAGAAGTCTGCAAATCCCATATAAATACGCTATGGATGGGGCCAGCGTAGTACAGACTATGCTAAGCCCAGTCAGGCTATTTATTTTTCGATTGCAACAGACACTGGACCGCTAGATGGCGCCTGCTGACTACTTTACATGTCGCTATCCCAAAGATACCGAAAGGTACTAAATAGTCAAGTGATCCGTGTGTCGGTCGTCACATGCCTACCTTGCACTGACGAGAGCCAACAGCTCGAAACTGCAGTCTGCAAGTGGTGTGTGATGACTGGCACGAGAGCTCCTTTAAGTAGGATCAGTCTTTCGGCTGGTGTTTGTTGCAATTTAAGCATTAGCGTTTTGATGGTAATATGCAATTATTACACTTAACGCGCCAGGCTTGTAACTTGTAATTCAGCACTCGGCGGGGCACATGGCCCGGAGAGTAGCTGTTGGTTGCAGTCTGGTTACGTTCCTTATAGTAAAATAAGGACTTTATAGAGGAGTTTGCGACTAAAAATATTGTTTTAAACAGCTGTCAGCTTGCTAGGGAACTACTAAAATACCCCAACAAGAGGACAGCAATGGACTACCTGGCAATGTCCAAAAGAAACCTACCTTTTATAACAGGAATTCAGACTAGACACTGTCCGTTAAGAGATTAAGCGAAACACCTCTCTGTAGAGGTTGTGAACAAGAAGATGAGACGATCCAACATGTAGTCTGTGACTGTTCTGCCGTCTCATCAATGAGATAATCCATTTTGGGAGAATGTTAGCCTACTTTGGGCGATGTAAGGGAGATATCGCTAGGCAACATCACCACCTACTTCGCAAGATAGGTTGGTTGAAGGCGAGGGCCTGCCTATAGGGAGGAAGTACAAGGAGCCCAATGGGGCCCAAGTGCCGTGGTTCAATATTTTTCGTCGACCACCGTCCCAACAAATTCCAAGCACTGCTCCTGATATTGCACCCTGCGGAACACCAATTATGTTATGTTTGTTAAATAGGGTTTAAAGAAGTTCAGCACGATGTCCTTAACTCCATAGCGTTCAAGAGCACTGGAAATTTTCTCATGTGGTATCGGAACGAATACCTTAGCTAAGTCTAGAAAAAATAGGTTTTGTTGTTCTCTCTTTACAAGGTAAAATATACCTTCCATTGTTGATATTTTTCTAAACGTACCTACTTAGGTATAGTAGGTACCATATATAATACAACGATATGAAAAAGCTCGCAAAAAACGTCAAGGAGACCGAACGCGCATCAGTTTCAGTTTAGTTATGAAAAAGGCCATAAAGCAGGTGTTCGGTCATGTGTGCTGCTACCATATAATCGGTTTCCTTTATGCTTTCCTGTGAACTTTTTTATATCGCTGAATTACATATGGAACAAACTATACGTTCTATTACTATTTTATCAAATCAAATATTTGTAAATATTAGTATCTATTTTTCTTGTCTATTGGTCTCGCTATTGATTCAGACTTATCTTAACAAAAGGTTAGTTTACAAAAGTAAGGAAACAAGTCCTATATTTGTCTCAAATTGTATGTAATAGCAACCTGGCGCCTGTGAATAAAACGACAGATACTGATCTGAGTGGGAACAAGCCCAATTCCAATTAACAATTCAGATGGCGTGCGTATGTGGATACCTACCTAATTTTAAAAGTAATAATTGTAACTTAATCACCAAGGTAATCACTGACAGTTTCCCACGCATACACAGATATTTCAAAATTGTTTAAAATTCAACACGGCATGCTCAATTCTTGATATATTCTGAATATTGATCAAAGCAGAGAACTGAGACACGACAAGTGAAAATGGAGAGAAATAAAGCAACAGGTATAACAGCAAGTAGCAACCTAACAATAGTTGTTATTCTACAAGGTCATATGATAAGTAAAGGGTAAATAAAATATCGCTTTTTTTCTAAACGTCCCTACCAACACTCGGCTTTTATTCTGGTTTACCTGTACACTGTGCAGGTCAAATACGTGCTCTTTTGCTTTGTTGTCTTCTATTCACATTGCACGGGCTTTTAGTTTAGTTGCAAATAAAAATGTAAGATATGACTGACATAAGTATGGAAAGGTAATCGTGAACAAGTTATAAGTGCTTTCGCGACTAGCTTGTGCTTTGCAGAAAATAATAAGAAAAAAGGTTTAAAGTTCGGTCGTTAACAGACATGTTTCTCACATGTATTTTGTTCCGTTTTATTTGCTGAAAATTTGAAAAAGCCGACTAGTTTAACCAATCGATGATGAATAAAGAAACATATTATAAGTATACAAGATTATACAGTATATTTCAATGGAAACTATCTCTAACATTAGCAAAAAATTGTGGCGTTAAGTGTTGACATTCTTGAAAAATCTTTTTGCCGTAAATCACCTAGCGACTCTGGTTAAGTTGCATAGACTTTCGTCTTCAAAAATTCCCACAAAAATCTAAAAAAGTCAAATCTGGTGACCGAGGTGGCCACTTATAATTTGCTCGAAAAATTCCCGTTCGTTTTCAAGAACTTCGCCCTGTACCGACCCTGTACCAAATCATATACTTCATTTTACTTTATCTTGATTTAACATAATACTTCCTGGTGACGATGTTAAAGTATTACATAGGTAGGTATAACATTTTAAGTGAAATTTAATATCTATGTGTGAACATTTTATCTAATAAGAAGGCTGGATCCGATACAGTGAAGTATTATCACAATATGGGTTTAGGTATATCCAGAACCATACGTGCAAAAATCGTAAAACCGAGACAGTAATAATACACCAAGTAGGGGCAAGTAGGTACAGTCGAGTTTATCGTTCTCGGCATCTTTTATTATTGTCATTACCTGTCTTAGCAGCTGCAATTACAATATTGCTTACAGAGCGTAATCTACGACATCATTAAAATACCGGTACTCTGTACTATTTCGTTCGCAAATTGACTCGTTTACCTTTATAGGTTTTAATGTGTATCGCATCGGCTCGTTTGATGGCAGCATGCCGCTTGGCCCAACGGCGATAATAATTATGTCGTAAAGTTTTTGTTACGTTTAGTAAATACTAATTTTGAGCTTGAACGGAAAATATATACCTAGTTATAGTCGTTTGCAATTTTACTCTGTAGATAAAAAAGGCAATAAAAACTTTACGACCTCATTAAAATACCGTTATCCTCTGTACTAGTTCGCCCGCAAATTGAATCACTTACTTTTATAGGTTATGAAAATGTACGTCGGCTTATTTGATGACACCATACCGAATAATTTACCGGCGTTAATATTGAGCTCGTAAAGTTTTTTTATTGTATTTTTTACTCGTTTTCTTAGCTGCATCGGAAATCCGCAGATTACTTATTTTATAAAGGCAATACTGAGTGAGATTTTTTAGAGAACTTATTTACATAATTATCATACCTGTAATTTGAAATTGATTATTAAAAAGTTTTGTAATTAAATTTTAAATAAGATGCAGTTGGTTGTGAATCCAAAAATTCATTTTTAATATTGCAGAAGTGGTAAAAATCGCAAATAAATTGAAAATATTTGTGGAATTTTTTTAAAATACTTATATTATACGTAGGATCTTCGTACTTGGCTAAAGAAAACGTTTTAATATAATAAATCTTCCCACCAAATTTCATCAAAATCGGGCTTTTAGTTTTTGCATAATAATTTTTCCATCTAAACTTCATTCACTCCATTTAGAAAAATTTTTTGACATATAAAAGAGTACTCAAATTTTCAAATCCATTTTGAAACATTAAAATCCGTTAAACTAGGAGGGCGTTTAAAAATGTTTTTTTTGCTGAGTGAGGTTATGTCCCCCAGAGGAATCGTTAGGTTACGGGGGCCGTGATGCGCTAAGGAGGCCCCATTTTTTACAGCCCGGGGGCTCATTTTTTGACAGCACAGGGGGCCCATTTCTGACAGCGCGTGGGGGGGGGAGCTCTAACGCGGGGGCCATGAAGTCCTAAGGGGACCATTCTGGGGGGCGGAACTCCAGCTTAACTGGGGCCATTTCACTTTTTGCTAACCAAATTTTTAAACAATTCCCTAGACTCTCCTAATTAACGGATTTTAATATCTCAAAATGGATTTGAAAATCTGAGTGCTCTTTTATATGTCAAAAAATTGTCAACTTTCTAAATGCTTCAGTTTAGCCTCGACAACTTTCTGAAAATTTGCAAATTTTTTGTGAAGTTTAGATTACAAAATTACGAGCAAAATTATTATGTAAAAACTAAAAGCCCGATTTTGCTGAAATTTTGTGGGAAGATTTATTATATTAAAAAGTTTTCTTTAACCCAGTATAGTTCAAGTAGGAAAATCCTGAGACACAAGAAACCCAAGGAAACTTTACGACCTCATTAAAATACCGGTACTCTTTTTTAGTGCTGTTCGCAAATTGACTCGCTTACGTTTGTAGGTTTTTAATGTGCGTCGGGTCTCGGGTCGTTATTTGATGTCAGGCTTGGCGCTTGATGTTGAAAAGTTTTTGTTGCGTTTTTTTTACTGGGATCTATTTACATCAACTTAGCGCCATGGCCCGCGGCGATAATAGGTAATTATGTCGTAAAGTTTTTGTTTAGTTTTTTTTGTTTCAGGAAGTCCTTACTTGCACTATACCTAAATCGAGACCTAAATAATTGTGTCCAAGTGAGAAAACAAGATGGAATAGAGGGTGTCTACGAGGGTAACTACTACCACATTTTGTAAGTACTAGTCTTGGACGGTGGATAGGACTACCTGAACGGTACGGCGTGGTCCCATTGATTGGCCAGCACGTTTACCCGATCTGGCCTTAATATAGTTCATCTCTTATTTCATCCTGAGATCATTTAAAGTAAAAAAGAATAGGTAGCTCATTTTAGATGTTTTGTCGAATAATGCAGGATCGCAAACTCCTGTATAAAATCCTTATTTTACTATAAGGAATGTAACCAGACTGCAGCCAACAGCTACTCTCCCGGCTTTGTGCCCTGCCAAACGCTGAATTACGTGTTACAAGCCTGGCGCGTTAAGTGTAATAATTACATATTATCAAAAACAGAACACAAATGCTTCGATTGCAACAAACACCGGCATGGCCGAAAGACTAATTCCTACTTAAAGGAGCTCTCGTGCCAATCGTCCACACCACTTGCGGACTGCAGTTTCGAGCTGTTGGCTCTCATCAGTATAAGGTATGTTGTGGCGACCGACACGAGGATCCTTCAACTATTTGGTACATTTCGATATGCTCCTGCGTCCTGTTTGGTAATATGTAATTATTACATTTAACGCGCCAGGTTTGTGACTCGTAATTCAGCGCTCGGCGGGGCACATAGCCCGGAGAGTAGCTGTTGGTTGCAGTCTGGTTATACGTTCCTTATAGTAAAATAAGGATTTTATGTAATACTAAAGGAGAACGGAAACCTCGAATTTTTGCGTGATTTTTTCAGGATACCCTATTTTGGGGTCGTAGAACACGAATTCAAAATTATTTTTGCGTGCATACGAACCGTTTCTCCAAAAAAAATTGTTGAAAATTTTTCTTATGACACGCACTTTTTCATGCACTAATTTATACACCAACAGCACTTGTATATCGTCTCTTTCCTTATTAAGATTACACTATGGCCTTTATAGAACAATAAACCCTTCACTTATGGCAGAAAACTCACTTTCTTTTGCATAATAATAAAAATATAGTTTGTAAA
Organism: Leptura quadrifasciata; assembly: GCA_963675555.1. Taxonomy (NCBI): domain Eukaryota; kingdom Metazoa; phylum Arthropoda; class Insecta; order Coleoptera; family Cerambycidae; genus Leptura; species Leptura quadrifasciata. The sequence goes on along the minus strand of OY776677.1, from coordinate 150,890,851 downwards.
ACATCACAAAACAGCTACTTAAAACTATACAACTGTCACCCCATGCGCATGCATTTACAAAGTTGTGTCTAAAGTACCGACACCGACACGATGGTTATAAATAATGCTTTAACGCCATCTGCCCCAGATTTAATAAGGTGCTAAGCACTATTATATATATCCCTTGCCCTTCAACACACGTTCGCGCCCGTCGACGCTTCGAACGTGTCTTGAAGGGCAAGGGATATATAATAGTACTTAGCATCTTATTAAATCTGGGGCAGACGGCGTTAAGTATTATTTATAAACATACATATCCCTTGCCCTTCAAGGCGAGAATGTGTGTACTTAACGCCGTCTGCCCTAGATTTAATAAGGTGCCAAGTACTATTATATATCCCTTGCCCTTCAAGACACTTTCGAAGCGACGACAGGCGCGAACGTGTCTTGAAGGGCAAGGGATATGTATGTTTATAAATAATACTCAGCGCCGTCTGCCCCAGATTTAATAAGGTGCTAAGTACTATTATATATCCCTTACCCTTCAAGACACGTTCGCGCCCGTCGACGCTTCGAAAGTGTCTTGAAGGGCAAGGGATATGTATGTTTATAAATAATGTTTTAACGCCATCTGCCCCAGATTTAATAAGGTGCTAAGTACTATTATATATCCCTTGCCCTTCAAGACACGTTTGCGCCCGTCGACGCTTCGAAAGTGTCTTGAAGGGCAAGGGATATATAATAGTACTTAGCATCTTATTAAATCTGGGGCAGACGGCGTTACGTATTATTTATAAACATACATATCCCTTGCCCTTCAAGGCGAGAATGTGTGTACTTAACGCCGTCTGCCCTAGATTTAATAAGGTGTCAAGCACTATTATATATCCCTTGCCCTTCAAGACACTTTCGAAGCGTCGACGGGCGCGAATGTGTCTTGAAGGGCAAGGGATATGTATGTTTATAAATAATACTTAGCGCCGTTTGCCCCAGATTTAATAAGGTGCTAAGTGCTATTATATATTCCCTGCCCTTCAAGACACGTTCGCGGCCGTCGACGCTTCGAGAAAGTGTCTATTAACTTTTAACTTAACTTTATTAACTTTTTCATTAATTTATGGTTCATCCGCCTTTTTTTTTTCTTTAACGTGTTGTACTGTTCATGTTCTTTCCAAATCTTATTAGAAAATTGTTAAAATCAGAGGTACTTGAACTTTACCAGACCCGTCGTGCCTTTAGACACCAAACCTTACACATGCGCAAACAACGGATGCAAATATATGTAATCAAATGACAGATGGAGGTTCATCTAATACAGTTTCTGTGAATAAAATTCTGATTTTTATACAAAAGAAAGTGAGTTTTCTGCCATAAGTGAAGGGTTTATTGTTCTATAAAGGACATAATGTGATCTTAATAAGGAAAAAGACGATATACAAGTGCTGTTGGTGTATAAATTAGTGCATGAAAAAGTGCGTCATGAAAAAAATTTTCAAAAATTTTTTTTTGAGAAACGGTTCGTATGCACGCAAAACTAAATTCAGATTCGTGTTCTACGACCCCAAAATAGGGTATCATGAAAAAATCACGTAAAAATTCGTTTCCGCTCTCCTTTAGTATTACCATCTGTACCAAGGGATTTTCACAAAAAAACAATATTAATAAATATAACTGGAAATATAATTACATGCTGTAGATTAAATGTTATTTTTTAATCACAGCGAGTTATTACGGAGCTGTACAGTACCTATACCTACTTTAAATATATTTTTGACGATGCACTACAGATTAGCCTAGGTAGGTACGTCAATCAGCTGACAATGTAACTACAGCAGCTAACCACATTAAAGGTTTATAATGAATTTTTTTTATAGAAATAAAATAGACTAAACTTTAAGTACTAGTTGGCGTTAAAATTGACAACTGAAAAAACAATAGGTATTTCACCAGACCACCTAGATGGTCTTTGTGCACACCAGCAGCCAATTAATAAACAATTGAATAATAATATAATAAATATCCTTATCCCAGATTGCACTGGACGTTTCTAAATTAACTTTTGCCTACTAAATCAGTAGTTTATACCTATGAAAAATAAAATAAAACGTAATCTTAGACAGATAGGTAGCCAATTGACAACTGACTGATTAAAAAACATCCAAGTGCGCCTTCTGCAACCTGTTGGTTTGTATTTTAATAAATGAAACAAACACTCACCGTTATAATTATCGTAGGCAGTAGGAACATATTCACTTGGAAAACTATCGTTACTGTAAGAAACTGCTAGAGACGTTTTTCCCACTGCTTGATCGCCCACTATCACACATTTGATTTTATTTTTATTTTGTTTTTCTTTTTCGTTCTGCGATTTTTTCTTGCTAGTCGTGTTTGAGTTAAACAAAGTCACAGGTGTAGTTTGAGTTAAAAGGGGTTGTTTGGTATAGTGGAGTGCGGGATTACATTGAGGGGTCATCGCTACGAATTTTGTTTATTTATTTTCTAGCAAAACAATGTCAATGTTTTAACTGTCACTACACGTACACTAGACGCATACCCAGAGCGCAGCAAAACACGAACAACCTCTGCTGCTCGAGACGGGACGACTGTAAAACTGACTCATTTTCTATTCGATTGCATAGAGACCTGTAGAGAATCCAGAGTGAGAGGGTGAGACTTTAGAGTGAGATAGTAAAACACTTACCTGTACTGGATCTTTTTAGACGGTTATCTAATTAGGCGCACGTTAAAAATCTGATATACAAAAATTACAGAACATATTTACAGGGTAAATATTTATGTGGCACTCTGCATTTGACTGGTGTTTATGTAGGTTTGGGCTGTGGCTGTAGTGCACACGGACGGAGGATTAAATCCTCTATTTAAAAAATAGTAAATTGTTTTTACAAGTAAGATTTTTACGGTAGGTATCATACATATTTTCCATTTACTGTGTTACGCTAGAAGTACCTAGGTCGTGTTTGACTTTACTTGTTTTAATCGTCAGCTTTCATGAATAATTGCAAAGGTGGTTGCTTCTTTTCAAAAACACTTAAAAAATATGAAATAATAGTTGTAAAAAAAAGTACAGCGCACACAACACTCCCTTGTACTAATTTTATAGATATCTTGTATTGTATGCAACCATCTATACGACTTAATGTATAATGTACTGCTAGACGCTATAAGACAAAATTAAAATCCATAGAACTTCTACACGGTTTTATATCCAAGCAGGACCGCACCAAGCCCTTTGAGCTGCGTTCTGTAAACAAGAATATGTGCCTTCGAGAAGCTTATCTAGAATTAACCTAAAAAGAGCGTCTGTGGACAACAGAAGTGATGAACATAGGAGAGGTGATATAAACATTAAATTTCACTATTTATTTCTTTTTAAGTAAAAGAAATTTTTAAATTTTGAGACTTGAATATTTGTTAGTATTGAAAAATCTAACGCAAATTAGTGCACTCACTCCGAGGGAGTTGCAGCCCCCATTTTACACCCCCAATTCAACAACCCGCAAAGTTTTCAACGAAATCGGTTAAAATTCATATCATGGGGATATTTGGGGTCGCTGATTGCAAATCTGAAGTGAAAGTTGGAAAATATCAAAATGGCGGAGCTAAAATGGCGGACTTTAAGAATTAATTCCTGATTCACGCAGTTTCCATTGACTTTACTAAAAATATGTAGAGTAAAAAACTGCTTACATTGCTATTTTAGAATACACTATTTTGGTAACCACATTATTTAACCCTTTCGCGTCTTCCCCGTGGAAAACCTCCTGCACCAGACCCTTTCTTTTGCAAAAATTGCAATAAAAACTTTTTTTTTATTATTATACTTTGATAATATTGGGCTAATACAGTTGAAATAACCAAAAAAAAAAAACCCTAATAGTTTCAACCCTTTACTGGGGGTGAACAAATAGTGACCTCAAAAAATACGATATTTCCTAAATTTTTACTACAAACTAATAGCGGAAAATCTTTTTTCTATTCTACACTTTTTTACTCTAGCCATTTTTCATTAAAATCAATAAAAATAGCGCAAATCTCGTTTTTATATGAATGCTTAAAAACGAAAAAAGTAATTCAAGACGATAAAATGGAAGGGTTAATTGATGGTAGTTCCAAAATTTGTATTCTGATACAAAATGTCATTCTAATCATTTCTTTTCCTCTTGTGTATGGGGTAAAAGTCAAAACCAACGGAAATATTTTGAAAATTAGGACAGAATGAAAGGGTTTCTTTCTCTCTTAAATGGAATTAGGGCGATTGACCCACAGCCAGACACTAATTTGTTAAATATTTATATACCATTATGTTTAGATTAAATCTAACCTATACCAATCGAATATAAAAGTTTTAGATAGACCACAAAGGGATAAGGAGTAAGAGACAGGGGCACACGCTTCTCGCCCAAGGGTCGAACAGGGCATTTAATCAGTACACATACATATTTACTGACCACGGATAAATTGTGTTGAAACACAATGTGACAAACAAATGGGTGACAACGTGACAAGCCTAAACCTATTCTAAATTTTGATTTTTGTCTGATTTATAAATAAAATTAAGCAATCTACAATTTTTTTTTATTTAATGCCAAGAGGTGCAAAAGATTGAAAGGGGTGTCTATTTTCATTTTAATTAGGTTGTTATATAGTTCCTTAGATTCTTGTATATATTTTTGGCATTTAAAGAAAATGTGATCTAGGTCTCCTATTTCATTACATTCTTCGCATAGATTGGATGTTACTATACCTATCTTATGTAAGTACAGGTAACAGCCATGTCCAAGTCTACTTATATTTGTTATGCTTTTTCTTGAATAATTACAGTTATTATACAAGTGCTCTTGTGGGATTTCTTTCTGTATGAGTGTATAACGTGTTGCATTAGTGAAACAATATTCACTCCATTGTTGTGACCATTGCTTTTTTAATAGAACTTTATATTTACCAATGTAATCTTCTAGACACGGTACATTGTTTAAGGCTACTCCTGTAATGATACTTTCTTTAGCTAACTGGTCGACTTTTTCATTATTGTCAAGGCCGATATGAGCTTTGACTCAAATAAATTTTATTATGTAATTTCTCTCAGCTAGTTTACTTATTAGAGATTTAGTTTTGAGAATATATGGATTACGGAACGGAGAATTAAAATCCATATTATTTTTAATGACTGTTAGTACAGACAGCGAATCAGGCAGGATTAGAGCTTTTTGGCAGTTTTGTTCATTAATATATTCTAAGGCTTCTATGATCCCCATAGCTTCGGCGGAGTATATTGACGTATCCTGGTTCAATTTAGAAGCGAAAGAGTTAAATAATGTGGTTACCAAAATGGTGTATTCTTATGCAAGATCGCATGCTAAACACTTTTTCCTCTACATATTTTTCAGTAAAATCAATAGAAATGGTGTAAATCAGAAATTAATTTTTAGAGTCCGCCATTTTGAATCTGCCAAATTTTACTTCGGATAGTAATCAGCGACCCTAAGAATCGCCGTGATATGAATTTTAGTTATTATTGGGGGTGTAATAAGGGGGGGCTGCAACCCCCCGGGGCGAGTCCAATACATTTCATAAGTTGCCGTGTTGAATTTTTTTTAATCGTTATTTTTTAATATCTCAGAAAATACTTTAGATATTATTTTCAATTTTGTTATGTGTTAATAGGACATGAAACCGCATATTACAATTAGTAAAGTTATTTTGTAGCTCCACCAGTGGCGTCCCTGCACACATGTCCTTTGATGTTTTTTTGTCAAAAAAGTGGTACGCCACTGACATTTCTAAATGTGAATTTTTTTTGTATTAACCTGGTCCACTCCGCATTTAGACGGTTTCTTGGGCTTTTCTCGTCATATGCGCAGCCTCGATTAAAACAATTAAATTCAAATTCAAAGTAATTATTAACAGTGATAATGATAAATTTTCTTTTATTATAAAAATTTTTACATGTTGAATACATCATAATATACTATAAAATTGAAATAACAAATTTGATAGGTCATGGAATATCTCACTGTTGACGTTTCTGAATTATTCTATTAATTTTTTTATGTATTTTGTGATTTTTTATATACTTGAATTCTTGTATAATTTCGCTTTCGGTTTGGCGAAGACCAACCAAAAGGTAATTTTTATTTGTGAGTGAAAAGAGTGGGATTGATCATAAATATCATTTGAAATGATTTTTTAAAAAATACCTGTACCTATACACGCACCAAGTAACTTTAAAAATCGTGTCGGTTCAAATTTACTATCTTGTGCAAGGGCTTTTTGTCCGGATTGATACGGTCCTGTGCTTCTACATTCATGGCTCCATCTATCATTCATTATGAAAATAATTTAGTTTACCTACTTGGCGTACAGAGGTCTGAGATCTGTTATTTGACCCCTAAAAACGACGAAGTGTATAGTTAGTTGTCTAAGCACCCAATGTCAATAAATCCATAATTATATAAACAATTTAAATTTTTGTGTTCCTTGTTTGTGCTCAATTAAAATGCGAAACGAAAAACCGATAATGTACTAATTATTTGCAATGGTATGTTACAAATCGGCGCTTATAACCATTAGTTGAAATACATATTACCATTGATTTTAATGCAACTGTAAGTTCAATGCACCATATTCTTTTACTAGAAGGTATTTAACATTTTATTCAAGCATGCGGAAGAATAGCTGCTATTGCAGAAGGAATTGTTGAAATTACACGAAGAGATTTTTTTGATCAGTGGAAGTCACATAACTGAATGGATATTTAGATTTTTGATCAGTTATTTATTTTATTTGGTAAATCTACTGGTTTTTTATATAGAGAAAATGCATTTTAATTATATGCAGAGGTTTTGTTTGGCAGCATATAGAAAGAAAACTACCTTATTGGTTGCCTCTGCACTATCAATACTAATACTATTTGGATTGGAGTATTCACGATTAGAGGAAAACAAAATTAGTGAGTTAATGAATGAAGAAAGAGATGCCCAGGTTGTAGCGGATGCATTAATGAAAAGTATTAACGTTAAATTCATAGAAACGGCCAACAAAGTAAACAAGGACCAAAATTCACCCACGAAAATAGGTACAGAGTTAGATGTAGCAGGATTGTCTAAACTGGAACAGCCTAGCAGAGATGATATCGCGAGGAAAAGAGGGGATGAAATTGTACAGAGGCAGTTTGAAAACTTGGAAACGGAGCAACAGCTTGGAATACCATATGTTAATCTGGATACAAAGAATCCTTACATTCCGAAGAAACGGATCGTCCATTTGGATTTGAAAGGGGCACCTCCAATTATACCCTTTTTTAAGAGGCTGTTTCCTCTGATTAAGACTTTGGGAGCCACAGGTGTACTGCTAGGTAAATATGTGGTTTATTTACTTTGATACATATACATATTAACTATACTGGATGGCTAAAAATGATTTTTCCATTTAGTGCTTTTTGAATTGAATTTTCTCAACTTTTTTCAAAGGGAACACCCTGTATATTTTTCGACTGTATGATGTATGAATGAAAAACCAACATTTTTTATATGCACATCTCTATGGTAACCATTTTCAATTTATTGAACTGTTACGTGTTTATGATCTCCAATAAACACCCTGTATGTAGGTTCAATACATCGCAACAAGAATCTTCAAAAACTACTGATTTATTAGTTCAAATGTGCTTTTAGAGGGCAGAATATTAAACATAATATTTTTTAGTCGCAAACTCATCTATAAAATCCTTATTTTACTATAAGGAACGTAACCAGACTGCAACCAACAGCTACTCTCCGGGCTATGTGCCCCGCCGAGCGCTGAATTACAAGTTACAAGTCTGGCGCGTTAAGTGTAATAATTGCATATTACCATCAAAAAGCTAATGCTTCGATTGCAACAAACACCAGCCGAAAGACTGATCCTACTTAAAGGAGCTCTCTTGCCAGCCGTCACACACCACTTGCAGACTGCAGTTTCGAGCTGTTGGCTCTCGTCAGTGCAAGGTAGGCATGTGACGACCGGCACGAGGATCCTTTGACTATTTGGTACATCCCGGTATTTTTACAATAGCGACATGTAAAATAGTCAGCAGGCGCCATCTAGCGGTCCATTGTCTGTTGCAATCGAAAAATAAATAGCCTGACTGGGCTTAGCATAGTTCAAATGTGCTTTTAGAGGGCGAAATCTTAACCTACCTTACCTCGTGCCGGTCGTCACATGTGAATATCATTTACATACACAACAAACAGCAATTGGCCTAGTACACTCCCTTGCGGAACCCCAAATATACTTGTCACTTTCTTTGATGTTTTGTTATCCACCTTAGTGCTATGATACCGATTTGTCAAGTAACCCCTCAACCAATGGTCAATGTCCAATGCTCTCGCTTTAACACCGTAAACTTCTAAACTTTTACATTAAAATTTCTCGATCGATTGTTTCAAAAGCTCTCTGTAGGTCAACAAACACACTCAATATTATCTTACTACCGTTAATGTCTTTTCTCCAAGTCGCACACACATATTGTAGAGCCGATTCACAAGAATGCTTTTTCCTGAAACCCGACTGCCCAGTAAAAATGATTTGATTGTTTTCTAGATAACTTCTAACCTGTTCACATACTATTATTTCTATTTTTGTATTAAAATGTGTGATAAATACAAACAAAATTACAGCTAAAAGAAAATAAGAAAATACAATTTTGTGCTAATTAAATGTTAAGAAGTAACTAAGGTGGCTTTGAAAACAATGAAATATTTAACTTGTTAAATATTTGTTGGTTTAATGGTGTTTTTATTATGTCTTTAAAAATTGTTTAAAATTCTTTTAATTGTGTTCAAAATGATAGAGTACCATTAGTTAAACCACTAGAAGACACGCTAAAGTATTATTTGAAAACACTTTAATTGCTGTACAATGTCCTGGGTAGGCTACCTCGCTGTTTTTACATAGTCCTGTTTAAAATAATAATAATAAACAATAAGCAAAATTAACGGAAGCCAGATTTCCATAAGAAGTTTGTGGGATCCTTTAGTATTTGATTTTTTTTTGCAACACACTATATATGTATACAGGTAAAGTAATTAGATGAAATGATATACCTCAACGAAAAAAAAAAAAAAAAAAAAAACAAGAAAGCTTTAGAAATTAAATGTGAATTTTTCACATAATTACAGAATATGAAGATATGTTTCCATTCACCGGTGCCCTGAAAAACTTATCAGCCAGCAACGCCTATACCATTGCAGATATTAAAGAAATTCTCAAATTAGCCGAAGAATCAAAATTGGAAGTGATCCCCTTGGTACAAACCTTTGGGCATGTTGAATTCGCTTTGAAACATTCTGAGTTTGCCCACCTCCGAGAAGTACCTGGAAGCCCTCAAGCCCTCTGCCCTAGCAGAAACATCGCCCTTGACTTCATAAGGGAGATGGTCAATCAGGTAATGAACCCAGCAGTGACAATTTTGATGTTAGTTTGCAGTTATTGAAAGTTTCATAAAAATTGTAAATTCCTCTTGCTATATCTTATTCTTCTTTTCCAGGTAATGGACCTACATCCGGCAGCTAAATTCTTGCACATTGGCTGCGACGAGGTATTCCAAATGGGAGAATGTGAGGTTTGCCGCCTGGAGATTCACGAAAATCTTTTCCTGCGACATGTAAAAAACGTGGCCAACATAGTCCACTCTAGACATCCCCACATACGTGTCATTGTATGGGATGACATGTTGCGGCATTTATCCCAGCAAGCGATGATAGATATAGGCCTGGGCAGCTTAGTGGAGCCCATGGTATGGGTGTACGCTGAAGATATATATCGATTTGTCCAACCCAATGTGTGGGACAAGTATGCTGCCGTGTTCAAGACTGCCTGGACAGCATCTGCCTTTAAGGGGGCTTTTGGAGAAACGCTATACGTTCCAAATGCCAAGCGGCACCTGGAAAACAACTTGCGATGGTTGGATGTCATGTCGACTCAGACGCTAGCTTTCAAGCAGGGTCTGATGGGTATAGTCGTGACAGGTTGGCAACGTTACGATCACTTTGCAGTTCTTTGTGAGCTGCTGCCTGCTGCTGTTCCGTCGTTGGCCCTTAGTCTAACCACTGTGACTCATGGATTCTTCAACTCTTCTTTGAAGGAAAAGTTCTTGACAGCTCTGAGTTGTCCACAGCTGAATGTTGCTCACAGTTCTCCTTTCATCAACCTCGATTCAGATCCTTTTTTGTGGGAGAAACTCAGCCGGTGCATGTTCCCCGGTAACTCATTTTTCAGGTTGATTAATAGATTACACAATATAGAAACCGAGGCTAGGGAATATTTAGACGTAACAAAGAGACAGAAAGGGTGGCTGACTACATACAATATTCGACATAATTATAGTCTGCCTTTAAGAGTAGAGGAGTTGACGGCCGATCTGCCTAGGGTGTATCACGGCATGATTTCCTTAGCCAGATCGGCGGTTGATGCGATGATAGATCTGTTCGATAATTACACGATATCGGAATGGATCGAACAAAGAATATACCCCTATATAATAGAGTTCGAACAATTACAAAATCAAAGCATTGCGTTGAAAAGTGTCAATCATTGGCCGTCAAGGCCGCTGCCTCCTTTGAAAGATTTACAAAGGTTAGGCGTCGCTATAAATTAGATAATAATATATTTATTACGATATCACGGTATTTATTTAGAGAACTCACAGAACAAAGTTTATTATACTCACTTTATGACTTTACGGTTGTTTCACGAAAGACTGAAATATATTTTTTTTATTTACATTATATTAAACTTTTTATATTTTATGGCTTGGCCCAAGAAGTAAACCAAAATAAAGTGACGTGAAACGTGACCGCTACATTTTTTTTTATTAATCGGTCATTCCAAATCTACAAAAGTATTTTTGCGTCATTTTATTTTACAAAAAGGACACGGAAAAAATTGTAACTTTGCCCTCAGGTGGGTTAATATAGTATTAATTTAATGTGATATTATTGCGAAATTTAAATGAAAAATTACAGGCTTACTTTTTGGGACCTACGATTTTCTCAAACATTAAATTCTTTATATATATATATATATATTGAGAGTGTAGCTATACATATTTAAAACAAAAGAGCTGTAAAAATTTAGATTATGTTTCATATAATTATAATAATATATAAGAGATTTCTAACTATAAACAAAATCATTTTAAGTAAAGGGGATGCAAATTAATAAGTTGTACTAAATTTAGCTAAAATAACAAAAGTAACTTTAGTACCATCGAAAGTTTTCTAGAATTTTATCATACCTACCAGGTAAGATATTAAGGTATAGAAATACATAAACAGAAGCTTTTTGAAAATTCTTATTGTATTCATTTTTGTCATCGACTTATTTTTATTAACGTCCTGGCAGAGTTCACCTGCCGCTACTGTTCCACTCAATCAGAAAGCATAAATACAGACAATTACAGAACAACCCATACCTATGACAATGCGAACTGCCACAGCTGAGACTCGAACTCAGGAGAGGAGAACGACTAACCGCGTTGTTTCTCACACAACTGTGCCTTAGCCCATTGCTATCATCTCGGTAACACGTGGAAAGCGCCACTAAACATCCATTTCCTAACCGGGATTCTGATCCGGGGCTCCTTGGTCTCAATAATCTTAACACACAAGCACTGAGCCGACAGTAAGTTAATATTAGGCAAAGAGAAAACAAGTCACTATAAAAATCGTTTCGCACAGTATAATGATGCCGACCAAGCTGGCGTCATCTAGATACGTGAGGCAGTGAACTGTTATATTTAGCTACTTAATGTCTCAATTTGAAGTTTTTAATTTAAAATGTAGAAATTTCATCATGGAATATCAAATACAAATTCATTATTGATGTTGAAACTTAATATTTCAGTGGACCACTCCTCTATAAAATCCTTATTTTACTATAAGGAACGTAACCAGACTGCAACCAACAACTACTCTCCGGGCTATGTGTCCCGCCGAGCGCTGAATTACAAGACGAGAGCCAACAGCTCGAAACTGCAGTCTGCAAGTGGTGTGGGACGACTGGCACGAGAGCTTCTTTAAGTAGGATCAGTCTTCCGGTTGGTGTTTGTTGCAATCGAAGCATTAGCACCTTGGATTCGCGATATCTCGCGAACCAATTGTCTGACGTCCCTGAGGTTGGGGACAAATTTTGCCTATTTTCGTGAGCTCTTCATTTTTGGTCTGAAGATTTTTTTCATCAGGTCAAAAGCCGCCGAGTTATCTTCGAAAAACCATTTTCCCATACATTTAACATGTCAATTCAACAGTAAACAGAAACTTGTTAGTTTGCACCCACCTTAATTTAAAATATTCCTAAATTATAAGGTTCTTTGTAACAAAGAAGTATCTAGATAAAAGCTTTGCGTTCTTAAATTGTATGTGCAATACGTAAATAAGATGGGAAACTGTAGATATATTCTAAAATGTGTTTGTTAATACCTATCATTATACAGAGTGTAGTGTAGAATTCCCTAAAATTATGAATGGCCTCCAATCAATACTCTTGACATATGTTTGGTCCACGAAGTTAGCGTCATTGGGAGATGACTATGCACACAGAAAATTTTGATAGTAAGCCTTATATAATAATACCCATACAATGCTATATCATTTCAAAAAAACACTTCTCAACAGCTATGATAATATTAATGAGTGATATTAATATCATTAAAAGCTCCAGTAACTATTCAAGAACTTGTGAAAACACTGATTTTATCTGTCTCTGTCATGTTCAAAGCAGTTTAAGATATCTGATGATCTTTATACTGATACGGAAAATAAGTCTTGATGTGGAAAAATCCTTGACCAGGCTATATTTGCTTCTGTGTGTACCCTGAAATTTATATTTGACTACATTTTAACGACATTCAGTAGACAAAACGTTGACTAATATAGGCCATTCATGGTTAGGCGAGCTATAATAATGTCTAGTTCTTCAATTAGTAATTATTGTCATGATTTTCTAATATTTTTGTTAACTGTAATAGCCCAGATAGGTAATTTTTTTTTAATCACGAAAAATGATTGTAAATATGTTGGCCTAGATTTTGCTAACTGATTGGTAAATAACGTACTAAAAGTCCTAAGATCTGCAATGTTTCATCGATTTTTGTAACTATAATAGCAACATGAAAGCTACCACACAGAGGCAGATCAAGGGTATATTGTGCCCCAAGCTAAACCAAAATTTGACCTTAGTCTAAGAAACATTTTTTTTGTTAAAATTAAATAAACTATATTGTAACATAAAATGAACACAACCCAAAAAATTGAATTAAAATAAAATAATCAGTCAAAATTAAACTCAGTCAAAACTAAAATAAAAAAGTTTTATTTATTGTTTCTCGGTGGGCAAATGTTTGTTTTCATATATTCCGACTTTTTAGACTTGCGGAGATATTTTTTAAAATTCAACCCTTTTTGAGATTTTTACTATTTCATGAAATTTGATCAAATAATTTAAAACTAAATAATTTTAAAAAACTGCAGGAAATTTTGCACCCCTCAAATTTTGGCGCCCAAAGCCCTAGCTTCTTCTGCTTGCTGGTTAATCCGCCTCTGCTATCACAGTATAGCAGCTGCTTTTATGTTTTATGCTTTCAGTTTTTTCCAAATTATCAAATTTCCTAAGTTTGCAAAGTATTCACTTGGCTTTGGAAAGCAATGAAATGGGATATTTGAATTTGCTGTTTACTTATGGACAATCATAACCTATATAATTTTGTAATTTAAAAAACAAAATTATAATGACAACGACAGTTTCACAGCTCCCGTAAGTGTACCTTACAAATACTTCTGTGTTTTACCACTAGATGTCACCGTTACGAAGTCAAATCCTAATAAATGTGCCAAAATATAAACATATTCTGGCAATTGTTGCAGACACACTGGCTGACGATAGAAAAAGCACTCAAAAGGAGGCTTATATATATTGAAGAATGGGAGAAAGCATCAGAATGATAACAAGTGTGAAGTTATGAGTTGAGCTAGATGTTATAGCAGCTGATAGACTTTTTAATAAGTATGGTTGTAGCAGTTTTTATTCATTTAGGGGCATAACAGCTGTATCGATAGAGGGCAGCTAAAGATGCTCACTAGCTGCCGCTCAAGTCTAAGATAACTGTTTTTATGCATGAGCGCTACTCTATCAACGTTGCTAGTTGACCAGATAGGTGTTTCAAGGAAATATAGTATCCTTGCCCCATCTTCTAGTGGCTTGTATATCAGTGTATGAGCAGAAACTATGCAATCTTAGGTGAAAATTGTGTAGTGGATATACCATCCTTCGGATGGAATGTAGAGCTGTTGGTCCCATGTCTATTAAATGCTAGCCAAGTAAAAGATATCTATTGTTGAACCGAAAAGAGATTCGGTAAATTCCTCGTTGGGGTAGCTAATCTACAGCGTCAGTGATACGCCTCAGTAGCGGAAATAGACTGACTTTAAATAAATATATAAAAAAGGAGCCCTGCTCTTCCATTAATAAATTAATCCTGGAAGAGACCAACTTTTATGGGCCTATTTGACAGTGCAGGGCCCACCTGTATCATTAAAACCAATATTGGAGATCTTAGAACTTTGAGTAGTGATGTTTGAGGTAACAAATTGCCAAATTTACAATTTTTATAGGTCAGAATTTTAAAGGTCTGGGCTATAATTACATTTTTTTTAAGTAATAGTTTACCGGCCAGAGTGTGGGTATATTAGGTTAAACTACTTAGATGTCAATTGAATTACAAAAGTAGGTAGTAGTTACTTGTAGTACCCAACTCTTATATGTTTAAATTTTATACTATAGGTAAAGTAAAATGTAATTCAGGTTCAACTGCGTGTTGATATGCTTGCACAACCTTCAACAGTTTGTTGTATGTCCTTATATTAATTAATTAATTAAAAAAAAGAAAATGTTAATAAACCATTTTGAGGTACAAGAAGTCTAATGTACCATTCTTGACAGAGCATTAATTTTTTTGAAGGAAATATTAAGTTGATCACAAGATCTCATCATTCCATATTGTGAATATATTTGTAAGTTTCTAAACTTTTTTGGTACAATGTAAAATTAACCTGAAGTACTGGAAGTATAGTAATGCAAAAAAATAATATATTTTTTTTTTCATTGAAATAGGCTTAAAATGTTATGAAATGTCGAGATTTTAAATTTGAGCGAAAGAAATTTCCTGTATGTCGGTCTATCTGTCTGTAACTTTTTTGTGCGCACGATTACTCTGGAATCGTTTATGATATTGACTTGAATTGTAACGAGATCTGGATCTAGATTATATTTTGATCTAATTCCGTTGAAGGGGGTAAAAAACATTTATTTTGTAGTTACAGATCGAAAATTCGTGAAAAAGTTCTCGAGCCTTGGTTCCAATTGAACTTTTCATCAGGAAGGTCTGAACTACAACATAATCAATTTCAACTATTTTTACCATTATCCCAAATCCTATATGTAGGTATTCTAATTTTCGTCCTTTGCCCTAAACGGATCTCGAGCCTTGGTTCCATTTGAGCTCTTCATCACGAAGGTCTGAACTACAACATAGCTCAATTTTGACAATTTTCACCGCTATCCCAAATCCCATATATTCGAATTTTCGACCTTTGCCCTCGCTGTAACTCCAACATAAAAAGTTCTTGTGCCTTGGTCCCTTTTGAACTTTTTATCACAAGAAAATCTAAACTACAACATCCATTTTCACCGGGATCTCAAATCCCATGTTTCTGTGCGGGATCCTTTAAAAAACCCTTTTCGCAGACACGTAGACGGCATGCCAATTCAGATATATTCGATATTTTTTTGCTTCAAAACGTCCATTTTCACCATTATCTAAATTTCGGATTAGTCATTAGAAAGTGGCGGCTATTTTTCTGGAAAAGTACCTGTTTTTCGTATTTTCCTGTAATATATAAATTATCTTTAACCATTACGTACTTTAAGTTTCTGTCACAAAAACTTTTCGTAAATTAAAAAAAAAAAAACAAATTTGTCGATCTACAACCAAAAGTTACATGTTCTTCGAACCTTTAAGGTTATGTATTTTCTGTTCCTTGACATGAAATTTTAAGTACACTTTAGTACTGATAAGGCGGTGCCTTTTGTCCAAATTTCATCAAAATCGGTCTACTATAAGCCGAGTAATAGAAGAAAGTTGAAAAATGAGTCGATATCGCATGTTTGTTAGTTTTTTGCGGTTATGTTAAACTTTTAGAGGTTTCAAACTCCTCTAGTTTTGTTGCCCTTTCAAATGCAAATATTTTGAGACCTTACCCGCTCTGATGGGATCAATAGAACTGCAGATATTTAAAAGAGAAGCTCAAGAACCAGACACGGCGGCCATTTTGTATAAAGGTGGCACTAGACAATGGTGTGGTGTGGCGGCCTATGGGGCCCGACTAATGACAAAAATCGTTTCTATCATTTTCGAATATTTTAGGCTTAATATTACTCTGCTACTTTATGTGTTCTCAAAGGTAGTGATCTACCCGACACCTTCTTTGAATACGTGTTATTCTGCATTACACATTTGACTTCTTGTATTTTTAAAACAAACATATATTTGTAAGAGTTTATTTGTTAAGCTGATGCGTACAGCAAGAGTTTGTTCAGGCATATCAAAAACGCTGCATAAAATTAAAATCCTTCAACCGTTATGTTCACTTCTGAAAATTATTTGTTTCGGGCGTTCACAAAGAACAAACATTTTTCAGAAATATTAATAACAGCATCAACTACTAATGACTTTGCTACAGTCTACGCCAACAAACTGACACATGACGCAGCTGTAGATTCTTATGGATTTATTTAGAGATAGCCTGGAACACTTCATATTCTGGTAGAATGTTTATATAAAATAAGAGGTTTATATTTTCTATAGAGTACAAATGACATATTGGACGGTGGCATAACTATTTAAATTTTTAGTCTTAGAAAGAGTGGTTTTATTTCATTTATAATTTTTTATCTTGTTTTATTATTGGTTATTCTAGTTATGCCACTTTTATATGTAATTATTCATTTGCAATTTATCAGACCACTTAGAAGTATAAAGTAAGAGTTGTAAAATATTACCATAAGTCACTGCCTATAGCACAAATTTATCAAATCGTTCACCAATTCATCACGATCTTCATACAACAGTATTTTTATCATCTGCTTAGCATTTGTGTTATAATTATCATCCTTTAATTGTATCATTTTATGTTTGAACCTTAAATATTATTATCATTACTGTCATCAAAACGTGTAAAATCTTTTTGATCAAAGAGCATCCAAAATAAATGTTAAAATTAATATGAGCGCCAGAGAATATTTTGTTTTTATTTTTTGATCAAGTTGGTCCTTATTTAAATTTGTTCAGCTAATAAAAGCGTTATTTACTGATTGTCTGGGATCCGACGCCCCTTTTTTGATGTGGTTACTAACAGGCTGAATTTTCATGAGTGGCTTCGTTTTGATGAGTCTTCCAACTTTTCCTTCTTCGAAAATTGTCAGTAGGGGTAGATAAAGTTCTACGCAGCCGCTAAACATGTTAATCATTGAACTGACACTTTCATGGCGTAAGTGTAAAAATCAGCCCATTAGTGTAAAAAAACAGGGAGTCGCGCTTGTCTTACAAAAGCGATGTAAATATGTAAGAAAATATGCAAATATGTGAAAATAATAAGGCCTGAAATTTTATTACTAACGGGCTGAATATGACTCCGTAGAACTTTTTCTACTTCTACTGAGAATTTTCGCAAAGGGAAAAGTTGGAAGACGAAACGAAGCAACGAAAATTCAACCTGTTAGTAATCGCTTTAAAAAAGGTGCGCCGGACCCCTGATTATGAATGTTAAATTCGTAAATACCGAATGAAAAAAATCCTGTACCATGTGTTTTTGTACTAATCCAGTCAAATAAGGATTAAACCTCATTGGAATGAAAGTCAGAAAACTGAGAATTTGCACCTTTGTTGTGACGTTCTAAAGACAGGTCAGAAAGTCTCATAAGAACTCGTGTCCGGTAGTTAAGATATGAAAGGTCATGATAATCGTCTTTTTGCAAATATCTTGCTTCCTATGCGTCACTTGTTATTACAAAACAAGTAGAGCATAAAATTCTCTATAAGTTTAGTTATATGCATTATTTTCGTATGATTAACCTTTGTCGAGGTATAGCGCGCTATGTGAACTGTGGAGCCAGATGCATAGCGCGGTGCCAGATGCATAGCGTGGAGCTAGATGCGCTAGATGGTGTGGTGCAACACATTGGCTACGATAATGAGAAAACTAAAAGTTCTTGCACACAAATTTATGCACCTCATCTCTAATTCTGGAAGGTACACCTCCCTCAGAGATCTATACGCACGTTGCCACGACATAATCCCAATAGCAGACTACGTCCAGGACATCTCTCAAAAATTCTACTCTTTCAAGTTGATAGCCCGCTAACAAGAAACATAATTCAAATTAGACAGCATAATGCCCCATTTCGGATAAAACACACCCTACCATACCAGACGTTACCGATCTTCCAGCAATTTCTGTAGCCAAACTTCATCAACTATAACTTCCGCTTGCCTTATCCACCTTTACTGATATTTCATACCTGTTGTATCGTTAAATATTTCCTGTCTCTTCCTTTCTGTTTGTAACCTTTTTGTCGCGTTTGTTTTTCGTTTTCTTTTTGTAGATTTTTGTCTCTAAATTCATTTTCATTCAAATTTCCCAAAAATCATAATTTTTCGAAATCAAAATTCTTTAAAACTAAAGTTTAGACCAGCCTACGCGCAGCCCGGCATTTTCACACCTCGCGAAAAACTCCTCGCTTAGATTGAGGTGTCTGCGTCAGTATCAAAATTTTAAAAAAGTGTTTAGTACAAAAGTTTGTAAAAATATGTAGTTTGTAAGTCTAGTTAAGTCTGTTATAGATATATCCAATTTTATCACCTAATTTTATGGAAGGAGTTTAGGTTAAGCTGTTTTTAATTGTCTGTAAGCCGAACCAGTCCCATTCCGCCCGACTTTGCAATCCGACGGTTAATCATACGAAAATAACGCATATAACCAAATTTGTAGATAATTTTATGCTCCTCTGTTGCGTTTTTGTTTCTAGAGTTGTCCTTTTGAGGCTTCCATCCTTCATTTTTGAGTCTGGCAGCGTATGTATCATTGTGGTTCCATTATGCCATTCCTTTTTTTCTTGGTTCTTTCCTATTTATATGTAAATTATGGAGTCATCCAAGAAATGGTGATATGGCAATGGCAGCTGAAATATGAAATTTTTGTTTAATTTGATATTCATTTCAACTTTATATGTACTTAAGTATAAAAAAAGATTTGTTTAATAAATCCTAAGTATTCAGTTTGACTACATGAAATATATATTTACTAATTAATAATACTCATTTATTCCCTACTTAATTTCTCTTTTAATACATTTTATGCCATTTATTAGATGTTATTTATGTGTAATAAAATTATGTGTACTTAAACTACAATTTATTAATAAAATATCGCAGAAAATTTTGTTTTACTCTATACAGGGCCGGATGTACATGAATTGAGGCCTGTAGGCAGAATTGGGGTGGAGGCTTGCCCAAGACCGGTGACTTTTGGAAAACCAACCTCCATAGCTTTCTGGAATTTGGGGTGTAAAGCAGTGGCGGCCCGTTAGGGATGGCAGGGTAGGCAGTGCCCACCCAATTACATAAGCGGTAGTTATAAAGATATATTTATATTTTTGTAGTTAAATGAGCAAGTAAAATTTTGCGGTTAATTGTAGTATTAAAATTAAAAAGTTAGTTTTATTTATAATATTATTTTTGCTACATATTAATCTTCCTCATATAGGTACACTTATGAATTCGTTTAGAAACCAGGCGTAATACTGTCGAAAGTATCATGCGCCAAGCCAGAATGGGAAGCATCGCTCAGAAATCGTGAATTCAATCATAATACGTCAACGTGCATGTTGGTTATTTACTTCGATCTTATGCCTGTAATGCATATCAAAACGAGACGTACGTCTTGCATGCTTCGGCTATTTATAACCTAGAGTGGGCATGCCATCCCTGAGCAAAACTTGTAATAAGCAATATGAATATTGAATAGAATATTATGTTCACAATTGAAAAGATATCAAACAGGAAAAATAACGAATGTATTGAAATTGGTTAATCAATCCCTTACGAATATCATATATGATAGTAATTTCTAATTTGATAAATATGGATAAAAAGAAGTTAAAATACATATCAGCGGTGCCATATAGTTAAGTTACCAATATAACTATAATTTCATTTTTCTTTGCGCTTTAAGGTATAATGTATTAGAACACATATGCTCCTATATTATCCAAAAAGTACTAAAATAATGTTTAATTTTATTTTAGCAGTTTTAGATGTAAATGAAATAAGTGTATAATATTCAAATATGGGACTTTGCACTCGGTGGGATGTGGACACTGCCACTCTCATCCCTTCCTTTTTCGTTTACAGTGTCGTGATATTTCGCCGAGAATTGTTTCATTTTCGGACGTGTGGAGTCATGTCAGTATTCGCGAACCTCAAACGCTGGAAATTGTTGGTGCTGTTTTAGAATTGGAAAATTTTGGTTTTTGGTTAGGTTTGTGTAATGTTTTATTGTCTCAATTTTATGTTTTTTTAATTTGTAATCTGTGATTTTTGTTGGTATTTAGTAAATAGTAAGTGTCTACTTTAGCAGAAGAAAGCGTGGTGAATGGGCAACTGACAAATTATTAATATTAAAATATTTGCCATGGCCGACGTAAGACAAACGGTAAGCGATAATTCTGATATACATTTTTTATTAGAAAACAGTTTTGCTTCCCTAACATGCGACGACAAAATTTTTGTAACTAAATTAAGATGCGACCTTGCCCCACTATAGGAAATCTCATTAATGTAAATTCAAATTCGTCCAATAGAAAATTTTGTGTCACAGGGTATCAGAAATTTTTATGGCTTTCTGGAAGTGAAATGAAAAATAAACTTTATTGCTGGCCTGGCATGTTATTCTGTAAAAATAGTAAAAGTCCGTGGAATTCAACAGGGATAGATAATTTAAAAACGTTATACAAGGCGATTGAAATGGGCAGAGGCATCACTGAATGTTTTTTGTGTGATTTTTACACCCACTAAATTTCTGTGGAGAAGTGTCATTATTATTCGGTTCCATCCCCCATCCTGCCCACCCAGAGCTAAAAGCCACGGGCCGCCACTGGTGTAAAGATCTTTTTATTTACATATTGTTTAAAAACGTTGTTATATTTATAATGAAGAAGATGCTTGAATTTATTATTTTTTCATAATAATATGTACTATATAAGTTGATAATATAATAAAAGAAACTCAGAGAAATTCCATTTTGTAAATATTCGACATTAAAATTTAAGCTTTTATGTAAACAAAACCACGTGACTGAAAACACCATGATATTGCCTTGACGTCATTTTGACGTCACTGATTTGCCCTGAATTTGCTAATTCACGTTGTGTTACCTCCTTTCCCCCTTTATATATTTTTAGGAAAGAATTGAGGCAACATATGCGGACGACTAGCTGGTTTAAGCCGGAGCAAAGAGCAGTGGATCCTCCAGAGTATTTGTAAGAGTTGTGAAACTTACCATTTTCGAATGTACAGCATAAATGACAGATTTTTGTTTGGTTCGAGAAAAGGAGACAAAGAGAAATTGATGTTAATTGGGCACCATCTATAGTAAAAATCAGTAGAGTTGTCTCTTTTTCTTGTATAACCAGTCTCCTATAGATCAGACTGAAATTGTTGGTAAGAGAAATAAAAAGATGTTGCAAAATGAATGATAAAATATTTACATGAATAAATAAATCAAGATTAATTAAAATTTAAAAAAAATTAATAAAAATTTATACCAGGATACTAGATTCCGGGATTGAGTATTGTTGAGGTGAATGTTTCTGGAACAGCAATTCAGGCGCACAATTGTCTTGCAAAAATGGAATCTAAGGGAAGGCCACGTCCACCTTCACTGAATATAAATAAAAGAGCCGGAAAAGATTGGATGCAATCGTGTATGAAGAGACATAAAGACTTGAGTTATCGAAAGCCGGAAAATACAAGTTTAGCAAGAGCTACTGCTTTTAAGAAACATAACGTGACCAGTTCTTCAATAATTATATTTTAGTACAAAAGAAATATAAATTCACTCCTGATCGAATTCTTAATACAGATGAATCTGACATCACTACAGTTTTACAGGCACCCAAAGTAATTACACCTAAGGGGAGAAAACAAGTAGGACAAATAGTCTCAGCAGAACGAAGCACATTAGTCACATTTTGTGCTACATTAATTACATTCGGAAATACAGTACCGCCTCTGTTCATTTTTCCTCGTGTTAGGATCAAAGATGCCTATTTAACGGGTAGTGAACAGGGTCTGTCGCTTATGATTCAAAAACGGGTTGGATAACAATAGAAATATTCCTGAAACTTTTGAAACACATATAGAGTTATGCAAAAAGCTATGTTGAAAATCCCATATTGTTATTACTGGACAATCATGAAACCCACACTGACTTAACTGCTATAAATTTTTGCAGAGAAGATGGAATTGTCCTACTCACTTTTCCTCCCAATTGTACACATAGGATGCAACCATTGGACACCTGAATTTTCGGACCTTTCAAGAATCGCCTCAAACCTGCATTTAATGATTTTATGGTGATGAACCAAAAAAACCAATAAGAATTGAAAATATTGCTAGTTGTCAGCTACCCCATATCTTTTGTCATTCACTCCGACCAGTATAACAAATTCTTTCAAACAGTCAGGAATTTGGTCAATGAATAGATTAGCTTTTGATAAAATAGACTAGTGCAGCTTATGTTACCGACCGCCCTGAGCCTTAATTAGAATTACCTTCTACTTCCAAATTTCAACTACAATCCCAAGAAGACCACATTTCCAGTTCTGTTATCACTTGTCAATCAGAATCTCAACCAGATAAACCTTCCGATTCCTATGATATAGTAGAGCAGTCTGAATGTCCAAGAACGGTCCTTCGAAACGAAATCAATGGGTTCATGTGTCATTAATATTATCTCTGATATTACATTGAAAAATAATTTATTAATTGACAATTGTACTGATAAATATAAAATAGTCGGATACTGCCTTGATCTCTTGTTGGATTCTGTCATGGTTATTGTCAAGACAAAAACTAAGTCGAAGTCATGTATTAGTCCATTCAGAATTAGACCCGTACCGAAAGCTCCACTGAGGAAAAATAGCGAGAACTCCAGAAAGGAAAAATCACGAATATTCACTAGCACTCCAGAAAAAATAAGATTAGAAGAACTCGAAAAAAAGATGTGAGAAAGTGAACAGAAAAAAAATTCGAAACGCAAAGTAGGTTGCGATATCAGAATACAAACGGCATCAAAAAAAGCAGAACTTTTAGTTAAATCTCCAAAACATAGAGTCATCGACAAGAAAGACAAAACTCAAACGCAGTACTAAATCAATTTCATCAGATTCTGATTCAGAATATCAGGATTCCATCAAGTTTGATGTTGATTCAGATATGAACGTGGATGAGACAGTCAATAATAAATACACCACATGTAATGATGACACTCTTTATCCCAGAAGGCTCTAGAAGAGCCTTGTGTGGGAGGGGGCTCACATTTAGAGACAAGGGACACACACCCAATATCCGTGTATAGTGGAAAAATCGCTCTCAGTATTTTCTACTGCCACAACCGGTGATGGAACCCGGAACTTTTGGGTGAGAGACAAGTGCGCTCACCTCTCAACTATCAGTCAATGAGGATCATGATGAGATCATGAAATTATTAGATGATGAAATACTCAAAGAAGGAAATTTTTTACTTGTGCAGTTTCCAACAAAAAAGACCATACGATTTTGTGTTGGGTATATTCTTGAGATCGAATCACCTAATGAATATGTGGTGAAGTTTTACAGGAAGCAGGGTCATGGGGATTCAGATTACTAGATGTAGATGATGTTTGAAGGGTTTCGAGGAACGATGTTGTCTCAAGGTTGCCTAAGCCATTAGAAATCAAGGAAACTTCGAGAACCAAATCCATAATACAGTTTCAAGTCAAATTTGACATGTATAACATGATTTAGGATGCGAGACTTTAAAAAATAATAAGAATGTTACCTTTTATTTTTCTTATATTTACAAAAATGAGTGTATTTTTTTCGTATGAATAAATATTTCAGTCATTTAGCAGCCGGACTGTTTTAAATTCAAAATTAGAGTGCATCCCAATGTACCCCATTGGGGACGAATTTACCCCACCACTGTTTTAAACTACCCTATAATGGGACACTTTCGGACAAATTACAAAAAAAAATTAATCACTTGTATTTCAGGTATCTCTTAAAGGTAGTCAGTATTAAAATTCTCTAACGTAGTTAACAGTTGGATCTTACGTTTGTGAAGAATTTTACTTGAAAGAAAAATTTTTCAGGCATTCGAATCAAGATTTATAAAAAAAAAGCGTCCGAATGTGCCCCCCTCTCCCCTAATTAGGAAACAATAAAAAATCCGACGACGCTGTCCGGTATGAATTACAGAAGAAGTTATTTTGAAATTTTAGTTCATTTCTAAAACAAAAAGTGCTTGCCTTGTTTTACTTTTAAGTTTTTCTATACTTAATGCCTGTTGAATTAATGTGAACGAACTTACAATTATAACATATTCTAACTACTGTTTTTTGCCTTGCTCGTTAACCTTTTCTATAAAAGATTTGAAAAGAGGGGTGCGCCAGAATTGAACTTGCCTAGGCTGAAAATAGTGTTATTGGACCTGCCCTGGTGGTTAAGGAAGGCCGTTATTAAGTGTTATCTTAGAGAAAGAAATTAATATTTTAATCCTTATCCTCGCATCCTCCTTCCCTGCATTTTCCACTTATAACTATAATAATCACGCCATCTTAAGCATCCATGTAATGTTTAAAATTAGAAAAAAAAATGTATAAACATGGACTGTATTATGTACCTACTTCAATGAACAATTGCTTTAGTGGCGCCATCTGATAAGTCTGCGTATGAATTGGTATATATCATTACAGATACCATCATTTGAAAATTGAGAAATAGTAATATTTAGATAGATGTCCGGCAGATGGAGGCATATACATCATTTCATTCCGCTTTAATTTATCTTTAGAAGATATTTGACATTTCAAATAATACATATTGTTGTTATTTTAACTAGAATTCAGTTATTTACATGAATTTTTTGTTTTATTACAAGATGTGCGACAAGAAATGTTCATCTTATTTATTAATTATCTACCTACAATCCTACATTTACAAATGGCTACATGTTTTGTCCATTTGAATTCGAAATTCTAAATAATGGTCCTCTTTAGGACACACGTCTCCTTTATCAAGACAAACGACTGCTTTTTAACGTGTCTGCGTGTTGTGTTTCATTCGAGTCAATATAGTTTCCCATACGAACTAAATCCAGACTCCTCGTTTTATTGAAAAAATCCCAACGGAGCTGATTGTTACTAAATGAACATAACAACATCTATTTACTAATTTGCTCTATCTACTCAAGCTACAATAACAATTTTATAAATTATACTAGTAAATTTTTATATCTTATTATTCTTATTAGATCGATAAGTATATACTAGCTACTATCTACTACAAAATAAATAAGCTTTTAAATCGTTAAAATCTAGACATCGCAAATTGTGTTTATTAAAACCTGGGTATTGATTTTAATTTATTATTTCCGTTTTGGTATGCGAATCCACATCAATTTCCTTTTAATGATAAATTAGATTTTTCAAATACATCCAGTCAACATGCGATTTCGTTTAAAATTGCCTTAACATACACGGCCAATTAATGATGGATCCGATATAAGTAGCCTAGCCATGTTTTCAATTTAAGATAAAATCATGTCTTGGATATAATGTAAACGATTTCTCATTTTTATCAAATTTACTCAATAATATATAAATTTGTTTTTGAACGAAATACGATGCCAAGGCGAAAACAGAATTATCTGAACAGTATTTTAATCTTGAATATCAATTAAATAATATGTTCTAGCAGTCAGTGCAGTGTACGTCAATAACAGATATGGTCTATATGGCAGAAATTGTGTAAATGGGTTACTTATTGGTTCCTATCAAGTGAAAGTACATCCATCTTGCAGTTACTGCTGAGGAGAACTTTCCATGAAAATTTCAGACCCCCATCTTATCACTACAAAAGCAAAACATAGGGAACTGTTTCCAGAGTCAATTTTTTTTTTAAACATGTTAGCTACATCAAATACTATACAAAATGGACAATTTCTACCTCTAGCAACCGCCGCTACGCAAGTTACCGGTCATTTTGTGAAAAATCGCCCATTTTGGTTCTTTCTAAATATAGATGAGAATATCTCGGTATGTGTAGATCCAAAAAAAATCGAAAAAAATTGAGGCTGTTCATTATGATACAGGCTATCAGCGATTCCAATATGAAATTTTTATCTGCACACATAACCTCAAAAAAAACTGACAAAACTGCTAAATTTTGTTTTTTTAGTTGTAACTTCGGATGTTTTAAGTGAAATTTGATGAAATTTTCAGAAATTATACTTTATAATGTGAACAATAACTGCTTAAAATTTCTTTCAAAATATCTAATACAAGTCTTAAAAATTGACTTCAAATTTTAAAATTGATTGGCCAATTACTTTTGTGCCCTTATTCACTAAAATTTAATGCTTGTCTGACTCTGTCTGATTTTTTAAATCGATTTACAAAAATCAAACCTTGTTTGCCTACGAAAAGGCATTTTTAACACAATGTTATTATTAAAACATAACATAATTATTACACTTAACGCCCCAGGCTTGTAACTTGTAATTCAGCGCTCGGCGGGGCACATAGTCCGGAGAGTAGCTGTTGGTTGCAGTCTGGTTACGTTCCTCATAGTGAAATAAGGAGGTAGTACCTACTTGATTGTTAAAAAGTAGGTAGCTATAACTTTTAAAACAAATGTAATGGAAAGACTAGATGATTGTAACTATTAATTACTCTTGCAATGAATTAAATATTTCTCAAATCAGAGTTTGGAGAACTGTTAATGATTTCCAATGAAATTAAAAACAATTTAGAGATTGTTAGAAAAAGCATAAATCAAATGACAAATCGATCAAGAAAATGTATTGAATTTGGCGGTGGTCACTTTGAAAATAAACTGTCATTCAAAATGATTTTGTCGGCTTGGTGGTGTGATGGACAGTGGCGCGTCCTCGCACGCAAACGGCCCGGGTTCAAAACCGAGTCACAGCCAGTCGATGAGATATAGTGGATGAGTGGATCAGCTCGCATCACCATCTCTCGAAAGAGATGTAAAACTGTGTGTTCCGTATATCTACGATGTGAGCACGTTAAAAATCCGTACCCCACGACAAACTGTGGGGGTTCGGCAAAATTTCCAGGGGGGAGTGTTATTTGGTAGGAATAATTTAAAAATATGTTTATTCTGGGTCCGGCCCTGATATTTTATTAATATCTCAGGCGTTAGATGGTGAATGACTACTGTAATCAAAATACAAAATTTCTTTGGATTCCGTTTGAGCATTACAGATATATGGCGAAAAAATTCTTCCACAAAATATAATCTTTTCGAAAATGGGGCCGCTTCAGCCATTGCTGTATGGAGATTTAAGATCACCTCAATATTCTCTATCTTTTGGTAAAGTACCACCCTCTCCTCACGAATCACCCTGTATAATAGTTAATATCTATAAACAGGTAAAGTTAAGTACAAAAAGATAGTATAAATGTAATCTAAAATACTATTTATTTGTAACTAATTATGTTTGAACAAGAAAAATATTCAAGAAGTACTAAGTAGAGCTTGTACGCTTTGAAATATTTATATAACAAATGTTAAAGTATTTGATTTGAAGTGTTAAATAAACATTTTGTGCTTCTAAATTATACTACTTAGAAACTGAATATATGATATCACTAAACAAATAAATTATGTAAATTAACCTTGAAATATGCATTCTGGAAACCAATGCACTTTTTGTACAAGTCTCATTTTATTGATGCGATTATAGTTGTTAATAAATAGCACCAAATGTCTACATAGTTGTTAGTAGCCAGTCATAGACTACTGGGACGTTTTCAGATAACATATTTAACTAATTTATTGTGATTGGTACTTCTTTGGAGGACAAGATATGGCTGCAAAAATATTTATGGATATGTCAGGAGGCCTAAAAATGCCCGTTATTGGACTGGGAACTTGGCAGCTCACGACAGTACAAATAGACGACACTTTAGGAATGCTATCAGATCCGATAAACGTCATTTTTGGAGACAGTTGTCTAAAAATGAATTTTTCTTCGATCGAACAGAAACCAGACGTTCTCTCTCCCCTCAGTACTGTTCAGTATTAAAACGAAATCTTGGAATAATTTTCTGTAATTATGTGTGAAATGCGGCAAAGTGACCAAAGTGTACCTTTATGTCTAAAGGCGATGTAACCATTAGATCAAGATCCACCCCAGATATTCATTGTTTATAATAATAATCGTGTTTTTACTAAAACATTACGCCCTAAAATAGTTATGCAACAAATAATAAAATAGTTGATTTGAAGTGTTAAATAAATATTTTGTGCTTCTAGATTATACTACCTAGATACTGAATATTTGATATCATTAAATAAATAAATTATATAAGTTTACCTTGAGATATGCATTCAATGCACTTTTTGTACAAGTCTAATTTGTTGGATGCGATTAGTTAATAAATAGCACGAAATATATGTCTACATAGTTAGTTGTTAGTAGCCAGTCAGAGACTTCTGGGACGTTTGCAGATAACATATTTAACTAACTTATTGTGTTTGGTACTTCTTTGGAGGACTAGATATGGCACCACAAATATATATGGATATGCGAGGAGGCCTAAAGATGCCCGCTATTGGACTAGGAACCTGGCAGGTAAGTGAAGAGAACATTCCAAATTTTTTTAAAAAATTGCCATGGAATGGATATACATATATATTATGTATGCATAGCTATTGTTATAGCTATTTTCACATTTACCAAATAAATAAATAATATATGTGCTATTCGTTTTTAAATGTATTTCCTAAATGATATCATGATATCTAAACCTTATAAACGACAAGAATAGCACAATAACAGGTATAAAGCATGAACACATACAGAAATATATATCATTTTTTGTAAACAGAGAGAAATACAGATACATAAATATGAACATATATACCATACATGTGAGATTTGGTATTACACAAAATAAGTACGAAATGCAAGAAAATATTATGAAGTAACAAAATAACCATAAAAGTAAAGACATTGTTTTATTAGCCGTTAGCCGTTACTCGAGTCCGAGTATAGAAATGTTACAGTCGATAAATTGCGTACAATAAAAAACAAGTAAAAGGTGTAGTCTATTGTAATTCCCATTCATCTACGGTGCACACGACTATGGCTATAGAGGCCAATTCGAGAGAGCATATGTCGACCGCAATCAGGACAAACATAGACCTGGTTAGGTCTTGGATTCAGCCTTCTTGCAGCAACATTTCCTTGATAGCTGGCCACAACCCCTCGCCATTCGGTTCTGTCCGCTGCAAGTTGTTCCCATTGCTCGTCTGCAATACCGCAGGATTTTAGATTTTCATGGAGAGCGTCTTTGAACCTCTTTCGTTGACCGCCACGCTTTCTTCCACCGCTTAGCAATTCACCATAAAGTGTACATTTAGGAAGGCGGTTATTATGCATACGATGAACGTGACCTGCCCATCTTAGGCGTGCTCTTGAAATAAGCACCTCAATTGGAAGGCTGTTTGCTCTCCTGAGTACTTCCACGTTTGATATGTGATGGAACCAACGGATTTTCATCATACTTCTTAGGTGTCTTTGCTGAAAACGTTCTAATTCTTTCACATGACGACGGTAAGTGACCCAGCTTTCACATCCATATAGCAGTGTTGGAATGACAACTGCTCTGTAGACAGCCATTTTCGTTGACAAAGCAAGGTCGTGGTTGTCAAATACTCTCTCTCTAAGTCCCCAGAATGCTCTAGATGCAGCGTTAATTCTATTGCGAATCTCGCTGTCCATGTTTGCTTTGTCATTAACAACGTTGCCTAAGTAATTGAACTGATCCACCACTTCAAGAGAATTTCCGTTAAGTGTAATGTCTATTTGGTTCACTTGATGAGGAGTTGACATAATCTTAGTCTTTCCAAAGTTGATTTTAAGTCCCAAAGAATCATAGCTTTGGGCATACACATCTAAAAGTTCTTGAAGCTCTTCCGGCGTAGAGGCTAAAAGTGCACAGTCATCCGCATACTGGAGATCACAAATGAATCGTGTGCGTGTCTTCGTGAAAGCTCTAAAGCGCCCTATGTTAAAGAGACCGCCATCAAAACGGTATCTGAGACCTATTCCTCTGACTGTCAGTTTGTTGTCAACAATAATTGTTAGAGCAGTGGTAAACAAATTAAAGAGTAGGGGTGCCAGGACACATCCCTGCCTAACTCCAGTGAGAGTTTGGAAAGGTTCGGTTGCCTCATTATTATACATAACCTGGGCGTTGTTGTTTGTATGTAGACTGCGGCATACTTCCACAAATTTTCTAGGGATACCTAAGCGGAACATAATTTTCCAGAGCACTTCCCTGTCCACCGAGTCAAACGCCTTGGTTAAATCAATGAAGGCCATGTGAATTTCTCCTTGATGTTCGAGTGCTTTTTCTTGAAGCTGTTTAAGTGTGAAGATTAAATCCGATGTGCCTCGGTTTGGTCTAAAGCCACTCTGTGTTTCAGGAAGTAACTTTTCCATAACAGGTGTTAGCCTATTTGCCATCGCTTTAGTGAGTATCTTCCCTCCAACAGCCAGGAGAGCTATACCCCTGTAATTTCCACAGTCCGCAGCGCTCCCTTTGTTTTTGAAGAGGTTGATTAAAAGTGTATCACGAAACTCCTGCGGAGCTTGACCACTTTCCCACACGATATCAAACAGTTTTTTGAGGTAGGGTATGAGCTCTGACGACACAGCTTTAAAGATCTCAGCTGGGAGTGAGTCGGCGCCGGGAGATTTGTTATTTTTTAGCTGCCCAATGGCGGTTAAGATCTCTTCCGTTGTTAGTGGTTTATCTAAGTCTTCGAAAGTGTCATATTGAGGGATAAGATTTATAATATCGTGATCGGCTTGACTTTGCTGGTTATCGGCGTACCTTTGAATTTCTCTGGCCTTGCTTGCCCACCACTCGTTCTTTATTCTTCTGATTTCGCGTTGCGTTTCATACTTAGATTGGGTAAAAGCTTCTGCTTTTGATGAGTCGTTGGGGTGGTTGATAGCGTTTTGGAAGGCAGTATGTTTGCGGTCAAGAAGTTCTTGTATAAAAGCTTCATTATCATTGAACCAGTCCTCCTGTTTTTTACTTGCTGCAGTGCCAAGAATTTCCTCACTCGCACTTTTTAAACTGTCTTTAATTTGTGTCCAGGTAGGAGCGACATCTACAGAATTGGTTTCTTCTAGTGCACTCAAATTCTCTTGAACTTTTTGCTTTAGCTGTTCGACGGTTTGTTGGTCACGCAATTTACTAATACAGAGACGGAGTCTACGTTTTACTTGAGTTCTTCGGTGTTTGGGTCTCATAACAATTTTCATTTTAGAGACAACAGGACGATGATCGGTCCAACATTCGCTATCAATGCGCGCCTTTGTAATTTGGACGTCCTTGAGATGCACAATAAAACACAAAGAGATCTAATTCTAAGCGTTTTAACTCTTTTATCGTAAGACTTACCACAGACGAAGCGACAGCAAGTATTTTGCACTTTTTATTTACAATATTTTGCGGCAGAATCTAAGCAAGGGCAATGTATAATATCGCAGTAATCAAAAATTAGAAGCAACAGAGACTCGCAGAATTTTTCTTAATTTCAATGTCTGATATGTCTATTTTAATATAACAGCTTTAGAGTTATATATGATGTTTTAATTAAATTGTTTACAAGCGGCATAAATTTGAAGTTTTTGCATACTCTACTATTGGTATAATTTAATTTTCGATTTTAAGTACTATTTAGGTTTTTACATCATTATAATAATAGTTTCTAGAACAAAAAAGACTATCTGTGATTTAACGGGATTTATTTTTAACGCATGATTTTTGCAATATTTGCTAATGTCGGCAGGGTCCTGATTAATATTACTAACAGCATGCTGACAGAGTAGGATTGAAGCTATATTTTAATTGGGTGTCATCCACATACGATTGTATCTCAGACAACTGTGCATACTTGTAAATGTCAATTTTATAAATAAAGCGACGGCCCTAAAACGGAGTCTTGTGGGACACCAGATGTCACTAATTCATTTGACGAAATGCCAAGCCTGGTGTGCGCGCATTTAGTAAAGCTAAATTCATTACCAGCATCAAATGTTTTATCCTTATAAAAAATTATTGTATCGGGACTAGCGGCGTTACCATTAAATGCAGATAGAAAAAAAGTTATTTATTTCAGTAGGATTTGCAATATCATCGGGTAATTCTACATTTGCCTGAACATTCACTGTTTTTAATACATTTCACATAGTCACTTTCATGCAAATATTTAAGATATGCGCAATTTTCCTCTGTTAATAGCAATATGAACTTGATTTATGTGTAGTTTTCTTATGTGATTAAAAATTCATTCAATTAAAGTGATATTGCTAAGTATTATCTAATTTTAGATTGCGAGTAGTTCGAGTGTTTTAATAATATTGTTTATATTTTCGCCAAGTCAAATATTTTATGTCAATAATTGAATAATATGGTTGATTAGATTACATTTCGGTAAATTAGTATTAGTTTCAATAATTCTATTTATAAGTTTTTTCAACTCAATTACTAAATATTCAGGTGTTAAGTTAAAGAAAATTATAGTTAATTTTTAAGACTTCGCAAAGATCAGTAGGTACTGATCCTTATTTGCATCTAATTTGATTATTTGAAGAACTCTATAAAGCTTAATGAGCATATTATATCAATATTCCCAAAAGGTAGTCTAATGAGCAAGCTAATTAATAAAAATAAATACACCACAGGTAACGACGACCCCCTTTATCCCGGAAGGCTCTATTGTGTGGGAGGGGGCTACACATTTAGAGACAAGGGACACACACCCAATATCCGTGTATAGTGGAAAAATCCCTCTCACAGTATTTTCCACTGCCACGACCGGGGATCGAACCCGGAACTTTTGGGTGAGAGGCAAGTGCGCTCACCTCTCGACCATCAGTCATGTACATCATTATTAAACTTCTTAAACTGACTACTTTCAATGCCATAATATACTACTTAATTCTATTTCAAAGTTGTTGGATTTAATTATGTAAAAATCAGACACAAATGTAAATTTACAATCAAATATTTCGTGCTGATGGTACACAAATATGCGTCTTTTTACATGTTATGTATTTCAAATTTAAAAAGTTTAACTATTTTTAAATGTTCAGTATTTGAAATTCAGATACACTTTTTTACCTCTAGATCTTTCTATTTATCATAATTTCAGAAAAAATAATATGCTCATCAAACATGCTAAAAATATTTAAATAAACTCTATACGCGATGAAAGCATATTATTTTTTATCATTTATTTAACATCGGCTTATTTCCGCTACTGAGGCCCGATGCCTGTAGACGAGCTACCCCCAACCAGGAATTTTGCCGAACAGTAAGAATCTTTTACTTGCCTAATATTTGATAGACAAGGGACCGATGGGTTTACATCTTCTCCGAAGGATGGTATATCCCTTAAACAACCCTCGCCTAAGATTGCATAGCTTCCGCGCATACACTGATTTACATGCCGCTGGAAGATGCGAAACGAGGACGCGGTCTTCCATATGAACACGAACTAGATCCCCGAGAAATGATTGAGCCAGAGAGCTTTAGTAGAGACCCTTGAGGGTGTTCGCGCACTTTATTTCGTTGAGAGAAGCCTTGAAGTTCGAATTCTGTAATTGTGGTTTGGGTCAAACGCTACACCCTGTATATGAGTTCTGGAACTGTTTTAACACTTGGTTTTAAAGATTTAAATTTTATTTAGCTCTATTTGAGTTCTATTTATCTGTCAGGGTCGAAAGCTACACCCTGTAGATAGTCCTTCTTGAAATAATATTTTTAAACGAAATGAAAAATTATTTATTTAAGCTAAATTAACAGTTTCGGACGTATTGGGATTAATGTATATTTATTTAACAATATTTTAGAATAGATAACTATTCGACAGCAGAAATTCAGTCGTCTCTAGATTCTGAGAAAAAATAAAATTA
Organism: Leptura quadrifasciata; assembly: GCA_963675555.1. Lineage (NCBI taxonomy): Eukaryota > Metazoa > Arthropoda > Insecta > Coleoptera > Cerambycidae > Leptura > Leptura quadrifasciata. The sequence continues at coordinate 150,856,475 of OY776677.1, read as the reverse complement.
TTTAAATGATTTAAAAATATTCTGAAGAAATTCACTTTCAGGAATTATGCGCGACGGTGATTTATTTTACTTAAAACTAATCTTTTTTACTTGGTTTTGGCCAAGGAAGCTGGATTTTCGTCTCGGAAAAATTAGGCTGTGGCCGAATTAGGAAGTGACTAGACGGTGGGAAACTATAACTTAAGTTAAATAGAACCGGGCCGATTTTTACTAGCATATAAACTTATCAAAATATAAAAAATCTCCTGTGGACTCCTGATGTTATAAAAGGCAAGCGACACCGAATCGGCGACTTGCAAATAGTTCAAATAGGTCACTCCAACGGCATCTGCGACAAACCCTTTAAGAAGCCTCGATTAGGCAAATGTACCAAATAAAGTCAACTAGAGGAATGATATATGAATAAATGCACAAAGGCAAGTTTCGTCGTATTCTTCTTGATAGGATATGCGCTCTGAATGGTATTTTAATCACCAATTACTAGAAACGCAATTTTAAAAAGCTATTGTCAACCGTATCTGTCACAAACACTTTATTGCTTTTATAGCAATTATTGGTAATTAAAATACCATACAGAGCGCATATCCTAATAAAGATATTAGAAGTTAAGAGGAATATAACGAAAGTTGCCTGCGCATTTAGTCATCTAGATTAAATTAAATTTTAAAATGCTCAGAATTAATATATTTTTCAAAAAAGTTTTTCTTTACCAGAGCACTGATGAGTCTGAATTAGAAAATGCATTAAACGCCGCCTTGGAAGCTGGATATCGTCATATAGATACAGCATTTGCTTACCAAAACGAAGAAATTATTGGACGCGTCCTAAAAAAATGGTTTTCAACTGGCAAAGTGAAAAGAGAGGACCTTTTTATCACTACCAAACTTCCCATATTTGCAATCCACGAAGACCGAGTGGAAATGTTTATGAAAAAGTCTCTAGCAAACCTCCAGCTGGATTACGTGGATTTATATTTAATTCATTTTGCAGTTGGAGCTAAATACGTTGAAGGTGAATTCACAGTTAGTAGTTTAGAAGCGAACACCACAGACCACATAGCTATTTGGAAGGTACCGCGAATTTTTATTTTATATCTCACATTCTCAGGCAAGCCGACCATTCAAGTGCTCAATAAGTTCCAGTTCATTATTTTATCTTTATATTTTATTGTAAAAAATACTGAATGGCATTATCACCTCAATAGTATAGCAAAGCCGTTTCTGGACCACTAAGTAGAGGAACAACGCCGGTTACAATTACGCGTCACGAACTGGATGGCATGTGTCCATCAGTAGTCTTTGTGACTTAAGAACTGTTTATTTCTGTTTAAAACCTGTTTAGACCTGTTTAAGGCCTGTTTGTGACCTGTATATATCTGTTTAAAACTTATCTATAGTTATTTGAAACCTGTTTAAAACATATTCAGAACTGTTTAAAATCGCCATTGTAACCGGTATTGTTTCTCTACTCGGTGGTGTCCAGAAGCGACTTTGCTATACTACTCATCTCTTGTCATTGTATCACCAAATTCAGCTAATCGTCACATCAACCATGGTTGAGGAAAGTACCAAACTTTTTGGCCTCTTTTTGACCAATCTTTACGATCTAACAAACATGTCCACGTATGGTACTAGAGCTACATGAATGGTTATTTTATTCCGATATTTTTGTAAAAGTTGTGACAATATTGTAACGTACTACAATTTTTAGAAAATGGAAGAGCAAGTCGACGCGGGCAGAACTAAAACTATAGGACTTTCTAACTTTAACGCAAAGCAGATAGAAAAAATTATTAAATCAGCCAGGATTAAACCATCCTGTTTACAAATTGAACTACATGTATATTTGCAACAACGGGAACTTGTAAAGTACTGTCACCAAAATGGAATTGTCGTTGTAGCATATTCACCTTTAGGGTCACCCGGATTTAATAACTATGCCACCATTTTCGAAATAAAGTAAGTTATTTTGATCAGACCTATACTGTTAAAAAAACCAAATGTACACGCGCTGACAGAGACATAAGCTTTCGTCATATTTTACATAAAAACTGCAAATGAAAGCCTTTCTATTCTGGAGTCATTTGTAAAAAAAATCTTTGGACGTTGTGCCATAGCAGATTTTGAATAGAATAGGCTTTCATTTGCAGTTTTCATGTAAAATATGACGAAAGTTTATGTCTCTGTCAGCGCGTGTACATTTGGTTTTATAGCATACTATAATTCGATAAGGTTCAGATGATATAGCATGATAATCTTGTTAATATTTGGAAAAAGGACATTAACAACGTTGGCCAATGCTTGGTTTATCATTTGGAACCGCTTCAGGGCTATGTTATTTTCATACATTAATTTTATACTGAATTTTATAGATCTAATGACTTCTTCCCTTTATAGGCCATTCTATTAGTATAAATAGAAAAAAATAATTATAAAGTTTTGCAACTTGGGGATTAACTTGTCAAGGAATGTATTTTCAAAATAAAAGAGGTCCCAAGCGACAAGTGGGAGTTTCATTCCTAAAACCCACCCCCAAAGTGCAATTCTGTAGTTTTTTGCGTCTTTCTGGAAAACCGTTTGTCCTACAAAAAAAATTATACTTACAAAAAATGTTCCCAGTAAAATCCTGCATCCTGTGTTTATTACTTAAATTCTTTAGAGTAGAGGTTTCCGAGAAATCAGCTATCGAAGTTAGGGGTTGCATTAACAGAGATTCACGAACATGGTATAATCATTCATGCATTTTACGTATAATTTTGGAACTCTGTGATTTAATGTAAGGTTCTATTACAGTGGAGAAGGGATTTACAAAAAAAAAATTGCGATTTATACAAGAGCACTCGTTTTTACACCACCATAGAGGCAGAGTTATCCGCGCGTTTTTTTTTTAAGTCGTTTCTCCTTGAGACCTAATCTACTAAGCCAAAATACATTTATAATACGTTTTCGGTAGTATCTACATCATCTGTGGTCTGTATTGGTACAACTTTGGCCAGGGCACATAGTTTTGCAATATAAGCCTGCCTTAGTTGCATCTCTTTCGACAACCTTGTTTGGTCAACAAATTTATTAAAATAAGCATATCTTTCCTCACTGAGAGTGCCCTCTAATGATTTAGCTTTATAGAGCTCCAATATAAACCTTTCACTAGCTTGCTCAATTTCTGTTGGAGTTGACTTAAAATTATTAAAAATCTAAATTACACTATCAAGGTCCTTTCTGCGACTAAATACATGTACCTACAAACTGTTGTTTGCCCTTTCCAAAGAATCCTGATGTGGTATCGCAGCCACTAATAGTAGATAGATTCTTTACAATTGCGGGCAATATTAGATGACTGTAAGTTCTTCGAACTATACAGCCGTTTTTTAACATTACCTTGAGTTCCTTTTTGAAATATGATATCTATGCCCTCTGGGGTATGTGCAATTAATAAAACAAGAAGGTCGACATCTTGCCTACCACTACAACTTGTTCGTTTTCCTGAGATTTTCTGACAACAACAAGTGAATCTCTGTTAATGCGACCAACTTCAATAACTAATTCCTCGAAAACCTCTGTTCTAAACAATTTAGGCAATGAACACTTTTTTATGCACAATTTTACTGGGAATGTTTTTTGTAAGTATAATTTTTTTTGTAGGACAAACGGTTTTGGAAAAAATCGCAAAAAACTATTGAATTGCATGTTAGGGATGTGTTCTAGGGATGAAGCACCTACTTGTGGCTTGGGAACTTTTTTTATTTTGAAAGTACATAACTTGACAAGTTTAATTCCCAAGACTTTATAATTTTTTATTTATTGGGTTATTTCTAAGCTAATATAAATGGCCTATTGTTCATTTAATAATCATTATAAATTTTTATTTACAAAAATTCCTATTTTAGACCAAAACAATTACCTGATATGCTAAACGATAAAGTTATTAAGAAAATTGCAGACAAATACAAGAAAACTAATGCGCAGGTAATGCTGCGGTATCTTGTGCAGAACAACATTGTGGCTATTCCAAAAAGTACTAATCCTGCCAGGTTGAAACAAAATATCGACATATTTGATTTCTCTCTTGATTCTGCCGATATAAAATCACTGGATGCCCTTGAAGTTGGTGAAGACGCGCGAGTGGCTGATTTTAAAATGTTCAAGAGGTAAGCGAGTTATATTTCATCACTTATGTGAATATGAAAAATTACCCCAAATTTCGGTATTTCTGTAATTTTATCTGGGACCAAATTTTTAAGGAATACTTACAGTTCCTTTCTGGTAGTTTAGAAAATACCAGATAATACAAATTTGTCCTGTGGATGTTTGAAAAATCTATGCTCTGGACATTCAAAAATCCACAGGAAGTACATTTTAGGCCCAGCGACCGAAGACGTCCAGGGACTTGCATTTTATTTAGCTTAGTTGCATAATTCATCCTTACTGTTTCCAATGGGGGTTAATTATTTACTCATGTTACATTTTTCATCAGTAGAATCTGAATTTCATCCAGTAATTATCTTAATTCTATATTCTTTATGGCCATTCGCCAATCAAACTGCAACCTATATTCCATAAATGAGGAAATTTTAAGATATGCTATTTACAAAATCATTCTTACTATTACATCAGCCTAATTTTACATCTAGTTTCTCCTGAGCCGTTAACCATTCTACATTGAACGAAAAACTGTAAGTGATGAAATATTTATAACATTGATCGAAAAACTGTAAGCGATGAAATATTTAGAACAAATACAGTTTTGCAAGTAGTAACTTACTGAAGCGATTTCCACCAACAATACTGAACGTTCTGTTAAAAAAGCGTTTTGTTAATCAAATTGGTATGATCTGAAGGTGATTGAAGCCATCTAAGATTATATAAATCATTTCAGGGTTAATGCCACATCAAAGATTTCACCTTCTTCAAGATTGTTATTTTTATACTGATAATAAATTAATTTGCAGGTTAGTGGGACATCCAGAATGGCCATTCCCTTTGTGAACATTTTATTTAAAGTATTACCAAACGATATGAAATTTCATCTAAACTGATGTCTAAACTTTGCAATTTATAATATGTTTTATGCAGATAATATACTTGTATGGCAATTACGACTGTTTTCTTCTTATTTTATTCCTATATTATACCTTTTTTATCAGTGTATGACTTATGAACATATATTTATGCAATTATAGCCACTTCTTGCTAGATAACTAATGCACAATTAGCCCTTTGTACCTAAAAATTTAGTTTTGTGTACAAAAGTAATGATAAACATATTTTGCTCTTATCAATTGCATTTAAAGTCTATGTGTTAAATTTGATCAAAATTGTTAGAACCGTTTTAAAAAAAAATTTAAATTCTTTCAAACTTTACTTCCACATATTATGTTGGTGAGCATGGAGTTGTTATGAATTGTATCTGTGTAGGACGGTTTATGTAAAATTGAAAAATCATGTTTATTTTCGACTCTTTTAATAGTTACATCTAAAAAGCTAATACTATTTTCAGTTTCTGTTAAATTCACTTTCCACACTACCTACTAAGCACAACTTTTTTCTACTATAATTTTTCGCTCTGACAACTTTGTAGTTTTTTCGTTGTATGTAACTACTTTAAAAGGCAGACAGTTGGAAAGACTATTGGCATACGCCAATGTAGATACATAAAAAGTTTTATTACGACCTATAGTCGGGATAAGCAAACGAGGATCCAGATCTTACAAATCCTTGTAGTGAGAGTGAACAAATAAAAGAACAAGTAAAAATCAAATACAATTTATTATAAGAATAAGTAAAATGCAGTACAAATAAAATGTAAACAATAACATAATGTCTAACATATGCTAAAATAAATATTCAATGTTTCAAATCTATGTCTGAAATACATAGCTATGAGACTCGGCATAGGCATTTACTTGAAATCCCTCCACACAAAACGAAAGCTTTTGAGGACTTTCCTTTTTATAACTGTATAATGCTATACAATAGTCTATCTAAAGAACTCAGAGATTTATGTTTCAAAAAATTCAAAGTGGAAATTTCAATATTACTTAAAAAAGGAGGATTCTACACTGTAGATGAGTTTTTAAATTGATAAATAAATCCTCTATTATTGTCTCTAGATTTATATTTATTTTGTATGTTCTATATTGTTTTTTAATGTGTCTGATCCTATTGGTTTTTGCTTTTAAATCGTTTTAATGTGTGGAACTTTGTGTTCTCCTTTGGATACTCTTTACAAGTGTTTTACTTTGCTTTTAAAATATTCTTAATCTGTACGTTTAAAACTGTTTAAAATAATTTTACCAAGCTTTGTTTGTTCTCACAATTTTATTGACTAAAAAACTGTAAATTATATATATTTTTATACTTACCTAATTAAGGACTTACCAAATGTACATTTATGTATCATCTATTGGTGAATAAATATCTTATCTTATCTTATCATACACTAATTAAAACATAATATTTTTAGTCGCAAACTCCTCTATAAAATCCTTATTTTACTATAAGGAACGTAATCAGACTGCAACCAACAGCTACTCTCCGGGCTATGTGTCCCGCCGAGCCCTGAATTACAAGTTACAAGCCTGGCGCGTTAAGTGTAATAATTGCATATTACCATTAAAATGCTAATGCTTCGATTGCAACAAACACCAGCCGAAAGACTGATCCTACTTAAAGGAGCTCTCGTGCTAGTCGTCACACACCACTTGCAGACTGCAGTTTCGAGCTGTTGGCTCTCGTCAGTGCAAGGTAGGCATGCGACGACCGACACGAGGATCACTTGACTATTTAGTACATTTCCGTATCTTTTGGATAGCGACATGTAAAATAGTCAGCAGGCGCCATCTAGCGGTCCAGTGTCTGTTACAATCCAATAATAAATAGCCTGACTGGGCTTAGCATACACTAAAATAAATAATCCAGAATACAGCAAGTCTACGGTTTAAAGCTAATGCTATGGAAAAGTAATTATTAAATTTAAACAATTTTACAGCAAAGAGGAAATACAGTAGATTACTTAGCTTTTACAATGAAAATTGGAGAGCTTCCAGGCGCCCCAGACTTGAAGGTTGTTGATCGAGGTAGAAATCTTCACAGCACAATTTAATAGGGTTTAGAAATCTTCACAATGGTAAGATAACGTTCCTCTCAATCGTAATGCATAAATCAAAAATCGGGGCCAATTCGTATACCAAAATTCGTGTACCAAAGAATAGCAAATGATCCAAAAGTCCAGAAATCCAAATATTTCAAAAGAAATAGCACAGTAGGCAAGTTCTGTACGTAAAATCTGGCCTTACCAAAATCGTCTATAATTAAAGTTACAAAATAAATAAATTGAAACATACCTAGAATACTACTTCTAGATGATAACTTGCTTGTTAATCCGAATAATTCGAAATTTCAATCAAAATATTAATTGAAATCTTAGGTTAAATCTAGTTTTTAGTCCGGGATTAAACCGGCTAGCAATCCACGGGCCTTTTAACTAAATTAGTACCTAGTAAAGTTTTCGGTTTAATTTCTTGATTTAAAAAGGAAGTTGAAGCAATTTGAGTGATTTTATAACCTTTGGCAACTCATAAAAATAAGAGGAAATGACTTATTGACAGTTCTACTGTCGGGGTGCCAACTTGTGAAATGTTAAAAACTAAATCGATTTTTATGGACTTTTGATCAGTAACTATCTTTACACTATAATTTTGTAAACAATTTTTTACGCGCCAATTATTACAATAGTCTATATTGTAGATTTTCTAAGATATACACAATAATACACATCTATTTAATAAATTGATATAGGGAGGGCCAATTTCGTACTATGGGTAGATTGATGAATTGATCTACTTATTAACTTGTGCACACCAGCGAAAGATGGCATGTCACAGTTTAGAAGATTCTTGTACGATGAGAAGGGACCTTGATAGATATTACGTAAAAAATTTCAGAATGAAAATTTTATGAGGTGATTTGTTTACAAACATTATTTTGACGTTACATAATTAATAATGAAAAAATCTGAATCATTAACATTTCCATGAAGTAATTTATATATCACGTTACGATTAATGTTTTTATACGGTTTTTATATGATTCTGGTAATGAGGACTGCATATTCGAGCCAAAAATATATGCTGCCGTGTAAGCTGTAAACAAATTAAAACCTTATCAAAATTTTGACTGAAAATATATCTTTATGTTCTATTGACATGCATCCTTATGATAATCTAAACACTATAAAATATTCTGACCATCCTTTTATTCATATAAAGGCAAATTTAATTAAAATATGGGACGGCTATTTACCCGAATTAATTTTAATTCTTATATATGCACATAAGGTGCACGATAACACATGACAGAACTTTCAGGTACTTTATACGTGACACTAATTTAGATATTTATGAAATTGATCAGCATTATTTTAATTATCTACAATATAAATTTGCTGCTTAGATGTTATCAAATAATTTTGATATTACTTACATAAGATATAAGATTAAGTTTTAAACTGATTGTGTACAACAGTTATATTATAATTACAAGGACGTTCGCATTTGACAATATTGCGAAATGTTGTGCAAGGCAGTACGAGATAAGTTTTGAGAATTTTGATAATTTTCCTTGTTCATTGCATTGCGTTAAATATTCTTAACTACTAATGTAGCTACATTTCGGTAACTAGTAAATTTATAACCAGTTTAGTATTTTCTCTAACTGAATTTTAAAACTTCGAAATTAGTAACGCTTCACAAAGTATCTGGGATTCCGCAAGGATCAATACTGAATCCATTGATTTCTTAATTTAATGTAAGCGATTGCTAAAAATTTCTTAGAAGTGGTTTTGTTTGATAGAGTTTGATATATTTTGTTAAACACTTTTACATCCACTCCAGAAGAACAGTGCTCAACAGGAATTATATTGTAATTGTTGGAATAAAGCTGATGTATTTTCAAGTGGTGTTTCTCTTTCTGGAAAATCGATTCAATTCGTACAGATTTTATTAAAATTAATATATAATATTGCCTCCCCGGGGACTACCTTGAGACCGACCGTGTAACCACTACTCTGTTGCATAGAAAATGGGGAAATAAGTCCTGACTCATTTTGCTAAAAACAAATTTGAACAAATCAAGAAGATAACACAAAATGTACAAACAGAAAGGAAGAGGCGGACAGGAAAGATTTAAAGGTACGAAAGGTGTGACATATCAGTAAAGGCGGATAGGGTAAGCAGAAGTTGTAATAGGTGAAGGTTTGGCTATAGTGGTTGCCAGAAGATTGGTAACGTCGGGTATGGCAGGGTGCGTTTGATCCGAAGTGATGCATTATACTGTATAATTTGTGTAATGTTTACGGTAAACGCACTATCACCCAGTTTGAAAGAATAAAATTTATGGGAGATTTCCTGGACATAGGTCGCTATTGGGGTTATGTCGTTGCAACGTGTGTGAAATGATCTCTGAGGGAAGTGAACTTTCCAGAGTTTGAAATGAGGAGCATAAATTTGTGCTCAAGCACTTTTAGTTGTACAACAGTTTTTTTTGCTTTGTGTGTTAAGTCTGCTACTCTTGACCATCAGCGAATACAGTCTTCTGGACAGGGAGTAGACTCTCCGTACCGTTTAGTTTTTGCGTATATTGAATGTAAATCTCTGGTCTAGTCTGATCCCTAAATACTTCATGCACCGTTTTATTTGAATTTGGTACCCTCTGACCGAAATAGGTGTCAAAATTCTGTTCTCGTTGAACCGTAGACCCTATGAAGCATTAGTTGTCTGGTTTAGAATAAGTCACAAATTTGTCCGTGGAAATTTTATATTGATATTCATTTATTTACGCCAATAAACTATTCACCGTGTATTAAAAACATGGCCTTCTCATTGAAAGCTGAAGGAAAATATCTCTTCATTACCTTCAAGCTTGTCATGATTTAAATCCATGAAGATCGATTGGAAATGTTTGATTAAATATTTACCTGAGCTGACGTGTTGATTCGTATTTAATGAACCGATTCAAAATAGAAGATATTATTTATTCGACTTGTATGCATGCATACCGTCTGCCTGTTACGAGGGCCATACCAAACATGTCGCTTAATATCTATTGTAGAAAAATAAAGTTTTAGAAACATCCCATCTCATTTTTTTGTGAGCTATATTTCAGTAAAAAGAAATTTGCAAACCTTAGCCTACTTTGTGAGATATATTACAAAAACCTGAAAAATAGGAAAACCACAAATGGTTGTAGCTTCCTTATTTGAGGAGATACGAAAAAAGTTAAAGGGATGAAAGTTGACGGCCAAGGCAATAAAAATAATAATGTGCATCAAAACATTAGAAAAACGCAGTTTGCTTTGACATACCCTCTTGTGCAAAAATGAAAAGAACAAATCTCAAAGTAGGCCATGACACCATTAATTCCGCTTATTTTTTCTCTTTCCAACGATATAAACATGTCAAAAAAATTTGAACTGATAGTGTCAATATTTAATATTTTACTAAAACCACAATTCATATCATTGAATCGTAAAAATCAGGATTAGTGGAAAACAATGTATAGAGTTATTAACAAATTTGACAGATTGTTACTGTTGTATGTTGCGTTGTCGAGTTCTAAGACAAATTTTATATCAGTAATTATGGTGTACACCAATAATAATAAATTAGATTTTTCTAATAATGGATTTTTCAATAGAAATATGCATTATAAGTGGATACGAGAAAATACACATTGGTATAGAGAGATTTTCTACGAATGTTTGGGTGGGTCTTTTAGAGACTAAAATAATTGGACCTTATTTTTATGATGACAAATTAACCGCTCGTAGATACCTTAATTTCAAGATTTTCTTTATGAATTAGCAGTGGCAGAAAGATTAAATTGTTCATATTTTCAACAATTCGGGGCTCCACCTCACACTGCTATAATATTATGTACCAATTATTTAAATCAAGTTATGCCAGATATCTGGATAGGCACCTATGGACTCATTCTATGGCCAGATCGATCACCAGATATTACTCTCTTGAATTTTTTCGTTTGGGGTTGCGTTAAAGACAAGGTATTTCAAACAGCTCCTCAAAATATTGAGGACATCAAAACCAGAATTAGAAACGCACGTGAGGGAATTACTCCCGAAATGCTCCAAAATATAATGCCTAAGATGTGTCGTAAAGCACGTTTGTGTATTAGAATGCATGGTGCACAATTTGAGCATTTGTAGTTAGAAAAATAACACACATTTTCTTTTCAGTATGGTGGCAGGTAGTACTGTTATACATTGTTTTCGTTTTTTTGAATGTTGTTCATTTTGCACTTGCATTTTTATTTATGATATCTTTGTATTAAATTGTGATGAATAATTACTGAATTATAATAATTATTATTTTTTATGGTATAGTTGATTTTTACGATTCAATTATATGAATTGTGGTTTTCGTAAAATATTAAATACTGACACTCAGTCAAAATTCTTGTGACAAGTTTTATATCGTTGGAAAGAGAAAAAATAAACGGAATTAATGGTGCATTCTGTGAGCCGGATAGAACCACGAAAAATATAAATATTTGCTAATCTAACGAGACAATGTCTCCTCCCCGCTTTCGTGGATGCTGAATACGATGGCGGTGGTAAAATTTCTCTCCGAGGTCACCCAATCCCCTTACATGGACAGAAACCACCCCCGAAAGGTTTAAACCGCGTATCCGCCGACTCCTACCTTTCAAACCTGTGTTACCCCCATTTTCGAGGATGTTGAGCACGATGGCGATGTCGACACCCCTCCTCGACCCCCGCCAACCCCCACAAACGACCGAAAACCACCCCGAAAGAGGTAAACCGCGGATAGGCCGTCTTCTCTCGGCTAAACCCATGTTCCCCTCATTTTATGAGGATGCTGAGCACGATGGTGATGTGGAGACCTCTCCTTGATCGCCGCCAACCCCCCAAACGGCTAAAAACCACCCCCGAAAGGGATATACCGCGTATCCACCGTCTCCTATTATCCAAACCCTTGTTACCCCCGTTCCCGAGGATGCTAAGCACGATGGTGATGTTAGATTTTCTCCCCGAGGCGAACCGACCCTTCAAACGGACAAAACTACCCCTTTGATACGCGGTTTTATGAGGTAAGTGAGTAAGTTTGCAGATCATTGAATACGCACCGGTTGATGATTACAGGTATCTTGATTGGGGTGGTTTTTGGCCGTTTCGGAGAGTTGGCGGGGATCGAAGAGAGGTCTCTACATCACCATCGTGCTCAACAACCTCGAAAAGGGGGGGGGGGGGCTAGTCTTTTTAGATTAGCAAATATTTACATTCCTATCCGACTTACAGAATGCACTATAATGGTGTCATGGCCTACTTTGAGATTTGTTCGTTTCACTTTTACACGAACGTATGTCAAAACCAATTGCGTTTTTCGAATTTTTTGATACAGGTTATTAATTTTATTGACTTTGCCGTCAAATTTCATCCCTTTAACTTTTCTCGTATCGCCTCAAATAAGGAAGTTATAACCGCTTGTGGTTTTCCTCTTTTTCAGGTTTTTGTAATATATCTCACAAAGTAGGCTATGGATTTAAATTTTTTTTACTGAAATATAGTTCACAAAAAATGGGATAACTGTTTCTAATACTTTATTCTTCTACAATAGATATTAAGCAAGATATTTGGTGTGGCCTTCGTAAAATAGACAGACGGAATATCGTATATTATGTATTTCTTGGGTATTGTCACATAAAACGAAATTTCTAGTTTACATTCGATGATTTGGCGAATGCGCAAGGGATATGAAAATAAGTTTGGGAGTTCAGAGTCTGGCAATTTAAAGACGCAATATTTTCTTTCATTATGAATAACTTAAATAAGAGGCAAGTGAAGAGAGAGGTGATTTTTATATAAAAATAATTGTACAAATTATGTTTAAACTATGTTTTCTTCAATATTTACTTTATATAACTGTGAAATTTGTTATTCGGTCTGTGATGTTCATCATTATTTTTTTCTGTGTATCTTTCAACCTTCGAGTAACAACAACGGTATGAAAATAACTTTTTTGTTTGTAGTAAATAATTTTACATAAAAATGCAAGAAAAATTCCATTTTTTTTTAAATATTTCTTGAAAATGTCACTTTATAAGAATTGTACTTCACAGGAGAATAACAACTTACACAGTTTTTCTGTGATATTTACCAAAGAAATGTGAAAGAATAGAAATTATGCGTATATTTCATTCAAATGTGTGTATAGCTTTTTAAAATTTTGAAAATATTCGAAAAGCCAATGGAAAACTCGATTTTTCAGTAATTCCAAGTAACAACAAGGTTATTACCATCAATAAAAAATCGCTAGAAACGATTTCATACACCATTTTTGGTACGAAAATTTTATGTATAGATTTTTACAATTTTTGACAATATTATTGTAAAAGCCAGTGCATAATTTGAGTTTTCAATAGTAGTACATTATCAAGAAATCATTTCTGATACTTTTCATTCGCGTTAATTATAAAAAAGTGATAAAAATGAACTTACGCGCAGCTTTCGCTCAATAAACTCATACGTGTGTCCATATTTACAAGATTTTTAAAATTTTGGAACAGTCAGTACAAAAATTGACTGCTACAGGGTGTCTGTCCCACGACGAACTGCGGCGATCGACATCTCGAAAAGTAGACGTTAGAAAATTTTGAAAATTTGGTAGGAAACTAATGTCGACGGGGGCAACTCGCCTAAAATATTTTCAAGATGGTGGCACTTCCGGTTATACCGGAAGTAGATGACAACTTGCTTATTTTAAATGGAACACCTTATATATTATCGCATTTTTGGATTGTACGCAAAATTCTAGGCCGATTTTGTGTATCAATTCTCTCCATTTTTGACATATTTAAATTTTTATGTCAAAAATGACGTTTGCAGGCCCTAAAAGAATTATCAATTCTTTCTATAAGGAAGCCTTTATTATCTAATTTCTTGCAAGATACTTTTTATGATAAGTGTGGATCTGTCTGTACTAGACTATTTTGTATGGAGAAAAATAATAGATATGGTTTATTTTAATCCAGTCACAACAATGGAAGATTGTCAGGAAAGAGTAAGGACTACTTTATCTCCAGATTCTATTAGAGCGGCCACTCATGACAAACTAATTCAGAGCTGCGAAAAATGTTTGGATGTTCAGGGTGGATACTTTGAACACTTATTAAAATAAAATATTCTTGTTTCTCTGGATATCTATTAGAAAATATTTCACATGTTCTTGATAAAACTTTGTTACATTCCCCATAGATTATAAACAAATTTGAATAAGCCTCGTGCGTATAATTTAAGCGCCCTGGCCTGATAATTAATACTTGTCAAATGGCAAGTGACACCAACATACAATTGTTTAGCACTCAACGCCGTCATAGCCAACTAAGAGTAATTGAACTTAAAATGCATAGCAAAATCCCCATATAAAAATATTGAATTGGCAATATTTAGAAAAGTAAAAATTTTCGGTATAGACATCCATACACGAACTTATCCTCTAACCGGAAGTGCCCCATCTTGAAAATATCTTAGCCAAGTTGCTCCCATCGACATTAGTTTACTACCAAGTTTTCGAAATGTTTCAATGTCTACTTTTCGAGATATCGATCGCCGCAGTTCGTCGTACGACATCCTGTATAGTGTTGTCTTGTAAAACAAGCGATACAAACGAATATGCGATTTTTGTTAGAAAATATTATATACTCGGGTATGTATATATGTCTTCTTGATTTTGACAATTTTCCGGAATTCTGGAGGGTAGATAGTATGAAATTATAATAATTTTGCATTGTAACAAAAGCATTGTGAAAAATAAGCAATAGAAGCTAATTTTTCCTAAAATGGCTAAGGAATAACAAAAAAAATGCAATTATTATATGTTATATATTTTTTCTCATTCTAAAGGACGTTAAAGCGACTGGCTAGCAAACTGAGTTGCCTAGCGAAGTGGGTTCGATTCTCGCAAGGCGAAACAATTTTTCATTAAAAAAATTGCTCCAAGAGTGGTTCGGAGTCCACATTAAACTGTAGGGCCTCGCCTCTCTTTGCCTAGCACAAGATCCTTGAGATCTTCCAGGGGGTTACTTCGGTAACTTGAGAGGCGGTTAAGAAAACATTTTAAGAAACGTCATATAGGTAGTACGTTTTCACGCAGAGAAATCGCTCCCGAACAAAAAGTGTTTTCTCTATCGATTTCTCCAACTATCCTGTTCCTATCCTACACTATTAACTATACAATGATTGAGAATACGTTACAAATAATGTCTGCAATCATACTGAAATCTCGCATGCGTAAATTTTGTTTATTTATATAATCGTCTTCTCAAGGCAACGCAGTAACGCAGTGAACGAATCAAGGTCAATGTTAGCATTAGTGCTATACAAATTCGGCGCTTATAAAATCGGTATCTTCAATCAACCGACATTAAAATTACATATTACTTGATTTGGAGTTATAAAACTTATTTGACACTTGTAAATAATTCGACATACACCTAGATATATTATTGATTGTCACTAAACAAATAAAATTCGCATTGAATTGGATTCCATATATTCATAATACAGATAATATACAGATGCCTAAGTGCCGGTTAATAAATAGCACAGAACACATACCAAGTTTTAGTTAGTAGGCAGCGCGGGAGACTGGCAGAACGTTATCAGCTGATATTTTTATACTCTATTTTATTAGTGTTTGGATTTTCTGTGGAAAATTATGGCCGCAACAATATTCTTCGACATGCCTGGAGGGCTTAAAATGCCTGCTATTGGAATTGGTACCTGGCAGGTAAGCAAATAGTATCTACTAAATTATTTTACAAAACTCATGAAACGCGTAGATATTTTAGGTGTGCTTGTACACCGTTATTGCTTATCTCTTTATATTTACCTGAAACTTGAAAAATAATCATGTGTTGTCGTTGTCACATCAAGTGTACAAACATTAATTCAATTAGCTCGGCGAATACCAAACGTGTGGTATGTAGATGAGGAATAATTGGATGTAATCATGAACACATTATACTCCACCGGTTTTTTGAAGTTTTTATACATTCTTAGCCAAACAGTTTCTTATTCAAACGTCAAAAAATATAATAGTCCAAGAACTCGCGACAAAAAAGTGCACGAGTTTTAGAAAGGCTGATATTTTCAGATTGAATTATACTAAAAAAAAAAAAAATACAATACAAAAAAATAATTTGGAGAAGTTGAAATGCAGCCATGTCACTTTATATAATATTAAATTAACGAAATTAACAGTCAGACCTAATTTTATAGACCCCACTCAGTCAGCAGTCAATAGAAGTGCGGCTTGTTTTTGGAAAATATGCATTGAAAATTCTATAGAATAAATAAATAAATAGCTAAACTCAACAATAAACTCAATGCTTGTTCCAATATTGGCACAATTGTCATACGGTCAGTTAATAGTAATAATAATAATAGGTTTTTATTGGCATCTAGAAAGCACTATACAAAAATAAAAGGGACAACAAGTACTACTGCGCCAAAAGGCAGAGTTTGGAATTAAGTTCCATTCTTCCACTCAACCCTAAAGATACAAAATTTAGTAAACAAAAAGTAAGAACATGTTAATAATTACATAATTACAGTACAATGTGTATCGAGTGCGTAAATATATGACTACATATAAAAGACACGTAAAATAATATTGCAAGATATCACTTA
Organism: Leptura quadrifasciata; assembly: GCA_963675555.1. NCBI lineage: Eukaryota > Metazoa > Arthropoda > Insecta > Coleoptera > Cerambycidae > Leptura > Leptura quadrifasciata. Next base: position 150,839,750 of record OY776677.1, on the reverse strand, counting down.
ACACGACTAGTTCACCAACTTATACTAGTACACAAAAAATAATGATATTTAATATTCACAAAACACATATTTACATAAAAAAAAAGATACTATGAATCTAAAATCACATTAAATCGAGACCGTACAATATAGCAGAGTTACAAAAAAGTTATCAGACCTTCGAGCAGCGAGTGTTTTAATTTTTTCTTAAAATTGATTAAAGACAAATCCTTTAAAACAGATGGAATTTTGTTATAATATTTTGCAACATAGTAGGAAAAGGAGCACTGAAAGAGTGAGGTTTTATGTGCTGGTATTGTCAGTATATGTTTATGTCTAACATTAACATTATGTGCATCTGCCCTAAACCTGATTTTACTTAGCAAATACCGCGGATCACCATTTTTAATAATTTTATGGATTAGAGAGCAAATATGCAAATCTCTTCTTTGTTTTACTGATAACCACTTTAATTCGTGAAATTTTGCCGAAATATGGTCATATTTTCTTAAGCCATATATAAATCGTATACAGGTGTTCTGTATCCGCTGCAGGCGAGTATGCTCATAGTGATTTAGAAGAGGCCCATACACCACATCTGCATAATTCAGATGTGACATAACCAATGACTCACTCAATATTATTCTATTTTTAATAGACAACAAATATCTACTGCTATATATTAATTTTAGTTTACTGAATGCATTTTTAACAATATGTGTAACATGCTCCGAAAATTTCAACTTAGAATCTATAAAGAGGCCAAGATTTTTAGAAATGTTGCAAAGTTGCAAGTCCTGATCATTTATATTAATATGAATACTATCAGTATACAAACCGCATGATGCTCTGCGTCCAAATAGCATTACTTTGGATTTGGTGGGATTAATAGTTAGGCAGTATTTTTCCGACATAGATACTAGTGCCCGTAAATCCTGATTCACTCGTACACATGCTTCATGACAGTCATTTTTTCCAAACGAATAATAAATTTGGGTATCATCTGCATAGAAGTGACTAGAACAATACTGTAAACTATCTTGGAAAGTCGATGTGTACAAAGTAAACAGTAGAGGACCTAATATGGAGCCCTGAGGAACTCCGGAGAACGTGTTTAATGGATTTGAAATGTTGTTACCTAATTTGACCATCTGTTGCCTATTTAACAAATAATTTTTAATGAGTAGAATTGCGTTTCCATCAAATCCCAAGTAATGAAGCACCGATAATAGAGTCTCATGATTAATCCTATCGAAGGCCTTGGAGTAATCAAGCAAGACCAAAATAGTTAAATTATCTTTATCGCACTCCAATAAAATATCATCAATAACCTTCAGCAAAGCTGTTGTGCAACTGTGATTTACTCTAAATCCTGATTGGTTTTGAGGCAATAGATCATACGCTTTTAAGTGATTTTTTATTTGAATATTTAGTATTTTTTCTAGGATTTTAGATATCACTGGTAAAATACTAATTGACTAAATACTAATAAACTTCCTCATCAGTAACCATCGAAAAATGAAAATTTATTACATTGGGTTTTACATTATTTCTAAAAAATGAAACAGTGGGTTCATCAGCGTTGTGACTAAGCCAACGTCAAAATGTCTGTGCGTGATGACTTGCAACTAGCGGTTGGTTCTTTCTGTGCTGCGGCTGCTGCATATAATTATGCAGAAAACAAGTCAGAGGAAACTAGATCATGCTTAGAATTTTAAAATTAAACTTAATACTAATACAGATTGACACAACCCTGAAAAATAAATCAAAATAATGCTAATGTGTGGAAGGGGAACTTGGCACATGAGAGAGCATGTACCAGTTCCTTTGAAGCAGGACAAAAACCGACAACCCTATGGCAGGTGGCAAATGCAAACGCCAACGTCTGCCAGCGCCTTCACAAGCGCCAACTTCTCCATCCACACGCTGGCCAAGTGATGCTTGCTATATCGTATGGCCAATGTGTGGTGCCAACTTTAGAAAATAATTTATGACAATTTGGCCCACCTTTGTATTTGCATATTATATTATTATAGAATATAGAAATCCACATCCAGATTTTGTATACAAGTCTTGTACACACTAAATCACATTTTCATTTTTGTACTCCCTTTCATAATAGTGTGGGGGTGGTATTCGGGGTGATAGTGGGGGGTGACTGATGCCAAAAAAAACAGGAAGTAAAAAAAAATTTAAATGTGATTTAGTGTGTATACAAGAACGAAAATGATTTTTTTTTGGCATTAGTCACCCTCTCTACCACCCCCATTGCCACTCCCGCCCTATTATTAAAGGGAGTAAAAAATTAAATTGGGATTCAGTGTGTGTACGAGAACCAAGGGCCTCTAAAAATTTTTTGACATTAGCCTTTCCAAACTCTTGCACTTTTTTGATGCAACTTTAATGACAAGTTTGGTGAACAAACTATAATTTCTCTGACGCTCCATCTGTGTGTGTGTAAAAGTGACATTTTTTGTGTCGATGATATACTTGACTTCACATACAACATACTAATTTTTCTTCAAACGTCGATTGTGAATTAAATAAATAGTCTTGTTTTGACTTTTTTTCATATTACCTAGTAGCTGTTCTCGAGTGTCAAATACTTCATTGCATACCTCTGACTTTAGGTCGCCCTATAAAAAACAGTCTAGAGGTGTAAGATCAGGACACGTCGGTGGCCAGTTAACTGTACCTCCTCTAACAATGTATCTGTTGTGTTACTGGTGATTTAGGTGATCTCGAGACCGGTAAAGCAAAATGAGGACCACCATCGTGCTGGAACCTCATATTCCTGGTCTTTCAATAAATTGGGCAAAATATGTCTTGGAAAGGTTTTTCAAAATTTTTCAAAATGGCCGAAAATTTTCATTTTTTGTTAATTGGGTTTTAAAAAAATACAAAGTAGCAAAAATAGGTTTAAAAAATTTTTCGCGGCATCAAAAAGCTAGCGCCGAGACCTAACTTTTGAAAAAAAAATATGCGTTTTGGACTTAATGCCATCAAATGGCGGCCAATTCAAATTTTAAATAGCAAAATCAATTAAATATTTAAATTTAAATATTCTTGCACCAAATTTTTAGGGTGATTTATTAGAGCAAAGTCTGAATGTTAGAAACTGATCGCGTCACCTAGCGGCTCTGGGCAGCAAAATGAAAAAAAAAAAGGATTTTTTGGACAGTTTTTTCACTTTTGTATATTATGATTCCAAGACCTACACTAAACGTAGATTTGTAGAAAATTGAATTACAAAGATTTTGATTTTTTTCTGTCCCGATTGGACCTATATCTCGAGTTATTCACATTTTTAGGTTGCAAAACGCGGTTAAAAAAATGCTTGGGTTGTTTTAATGATATCCGCACAAAGTTAGATATCCGTTATTTATTTATTTGTGTCAAGTTAATAACAATGAACAGAATTATTTAATTTATATCTTCGCGGGCTCTAAGGTTCATCGACTATTAACTTAAGTTGATTGTATTTAGCAAATAATTAGAAAACAAAATCTTTGGTAATAATTTTCATTCAATTATATATTATAGTGGCATTTAAATTTGATAATATAGCAAAATATGTAGTTTTAGATAAATTTTCAAGTAGTATGATAAAAATGTTTGTGTTATCGTCAAATCAAATATTTTAAAACTCATTGATTAGATTACAAATCGACATTGAGATCGTTTCGAACCAGTTTCACTTTCTCTAACTGGATTTTTAGGTGTGAATTCTTGATGGAATTCTTCAAACTTTATTATGTTTACACGTCACATATGTCTAGTTAAACTGCTAAGACTAATTTTTGAGATTGATTTGTGAGATTACTGAAAGATTTAGTAATTAGTCCTCTGCCTTTCTTATTTTACTTAAATGCTGTTCTTCTGGTTGAGGATGACTCTGGCAAAATGTTGCCAATAAAGTAGTGGTAGAGTTTTCAAAACTACAACAGTGGTTATCGGAAAATTACCTAACAGTTAACCTAGATAAGACAAAATTTTTGTTTAGTATATATGACAGAAACGTAAGATAGAGATACACTTCAGTTACACATATACTCACGTATAAATAAATGAAAGTGTGACTGTATATTTGCTATGAAACTGCAGCAAGCAAAGAACATTAAATATCTCGGAGTCAGGGCCGCGCCAAGAAACTTAGCCGCCCTTGTGCAGAGATCTCATTGGCGCGCCGTGACAAACCAAAAAATACAAGAAATATTTTTTTAATTTCATAAAAACAAAACCCTGAACTGATAACATAAATTATACTAGTAATAATCAAGTATACATATTTTTACATACAAATAATTTTTCATTCTTTATTTTCGGCAAATTCAGATACAGTTTATGCAATGTTTATATTTCACTTTATATAGGAATTATGGCTAAGTCAATTAATTTATCTTGTAACATAGTGGATCGTGAGTAATCCTTTATAATTTTTAATATAGAAAAAGTTCTCTCTCCAGAGGCAACAGATACAGGCAATGTTAATAATATTCTGAGTGCTATAGAAATATATGGAAATATAGCGAGAAGTTGGCTTTCAAACATATACTCTAAAACTGATTCCAGGTTAGTATAATGACTTCTGGTTTTAAATGCCATTTTAACGTCTTGACCTCATCACATAAGTCTATGCCATTAATATCTGACTCTTCACGCGATATATCTTCAAGTTTTAAATGCAGGTCTTTAGAATTTTTCAAATTTTCTTCATTTGATAGTTCATAAATATTCACACTGAAGACAAACTAGGTATGTACTTCAGTGAAAAACTTATTTTATAAATGAACCGTGACCCTAAAATTGAGTCTTTGCTCGTCTGCCGGTACTAGTTATATAGACTCCCAGAATCAAGAAGAAAATAAAAGTCCTTACCAGAAATCGTAAGACATAAATAAACTCAATCTATAATAAACAGTGATAAAAAGTAGTTTTTTCATCAAATGTTGAAATTTAATGCTAATTTGGCTATTTTATTAATGATATATGTTTATATTCAATCTTGCATAGGTGGATACTTCCACGGCCGCCCTCACATTTGGCCGCCCTTGTGCGACGCACACTTCGCACACCCGGTTGGTGCGGCCCTGCTCGGAATTATTATAGTTAAAATGAATAGAGCACATTCAACAATTAAACAACAAAATGCACAAGTTGGTTTTAAAATTCAACCACCTAAAAATATTTTGCCTGTTAACACTTTAAAGTCATTCTATCATGGATTAGTCGAATCAATTCTTAGTCATTCAATAATAACATGGGGAAGTGCATATTCGACAAATTTAGGGTCTTTAAATATATCGCAAGGTGGCTAATGCCAAAAAATTTTTAGAGTCCCTTTGTTCTCTATACACACTAAATTCCAATTTAATTTTTACTCCCTTTAATAATAGGGTGGGGGTGACAATGGGGGTGGTAGAGAGGGTAGCTAACACCAAAAATTTTTTTTGAGACGTTTCGTTCTTGTATACAGACTAAATCACATTTTCATTTTTTTTTACTCCCTTTCACAATAGTGTAGGGGTGGTATTGGGGGTGATAGTGGGGGGGTGGCTGATGCAAAAAAAATTAAGACCTTGATTTTTCGTAGATGCCCTAAACTGCAATTTTATGGACTCTTGCTTGCTTTGCCTATTTACCCCGTTTACCCCCGAACCCTTCGACAGAATTAGATCAAAATATAATCTATTTCTAGATCTCGTTACAATACATAAGTTTACCAAATTTCAAGTCAATATCATAAACGGTTCCAGAGTAAATGTGCGCACAAAAAAGTTAGACAGACGAACAGACCGACAGAAGGAAATTTTTTTTCGCTCAAATTTAAAATCTCACACATTTCATGACATTTTAAGCCTAGTTCAAATGTGCCTTTAGAGGGCGGAATATTAAAACATAAATATAAAAATGTTATTTATTTACTATAAGCAACGTAACCAGACCGCAACCAACAGCCACTCTCCGGGCTCCTTTATGTAGGATCAGTTTTTCAGCTGGTGTTTGTTGCAATCGAAGCATTTGCGTATTGATGGTAATGCAGCAGGCTTGTAACTTGTAATTCAGCGCTCGGCGGGGCACATAGCCCGGAGAGTTGCTGTTGGTTGCAGTCTAGTTACATTCCGTATAGTAAAATAAGGATTTTATGAAGGAGTTTGCGACTAAAAATGTCATGTTTTAATTTTAAGCCTATCTCAACAAAAAAAATTTTTTGCGTTATTATACTTCCATGTCCAGTGGAATCTTATCTTAGGAAAAAATAAATACTACTCCACTGAAATACTGTTCAAACGTATTATGTATTATTCACACATAAACATAAGAATTTACTGAATAGAATACAACACAAGACAAAAATAAAATTTAAATGTTACAGTGCCTCAAAGTAAATAACTTAATATTTAATAAATAACAAACAAAAATTCGCGAAATTATTGGTCGGTGGTTAAAATATTGAATATAGGAATAATATAAATAATAGTGTCATCTACCGATCGTATATTTCGTTTGTGATCATTATATAGGGAGATTTTAAATAATAATTAAGGTTTTACAACATAATTCAGTTGATGCTGTTAAACACACAGATTGTTTATGCAATCTAGGTGTACTGCATAGATTTGATTTGATCTGAATTATTTCCAAAGATTATAGTTTTTACTAAACACTTTTCCGTCCATTTTTAGAACAACATTGTAAAGTTATTAAAGATATTGCACGAAGGACTATGATGAGGAATCCATATTTAATAATATTATATAATATTTACAGTCTACTGATGATTCTGGATTAGAAAAAGCCTTAAACGCTGCCCTGGAAATTGGATACCGTCATATTGACACTGCATTCGTTTACCAAAATGAAGCAACCATTGGGCGTGTACTTAAGGAATGGTTTTCTTCTGGAAAGCTAAAGAGAGAGGACCTTTTCATAACCACCAAGCTTCCCATGAATGGAGTACACGAAGACCGAGTGGAATTGTTTATCAAGAAGTCTTTGGAAAACCTTCAGTTGGATTACGTTGATTTATATTTAATTCACTTTCCTATTGGGCTTAAGTATGTTGAGGGACAGGTCAGACCCCCTCTTGACACTATAGAAACAGAGAAATCTGACCATATAGCGATATGGAAGGTATCTAATATTTATTTACTTTATATCTGACAATCTCAGACTAACCAACCACTGACAAGCTCAACAAGCATCTAGACAATTTTTTCTAGAGGTGTTATGTCTGATTCTTCGAGTAGAATGCATAAAAAAAACTAGTACAATGGCTGACCGAGAAAAAATAATTGGCGCTATAATGGATATAGTATTATAAAAATTAACGATTTAAAACATTATAAAAGTTCCGTTGATTTCTGGTTTAATAATAATATAATCCTTACTTTATTTATCTTTAGAAACCGTATAGTATAGGTTTAATCTATTTGTATATTTTGACATCCAAAAACATCTTACGTTGAGTGTCGATAATAATACTTTTCTCATTATAATATGGACCATTCAACAAAATTACGTATTTGTTTATCCGCGTATTTATTAATATAGTTAATTGTGAAATATGATAGTGTCAAATGTATATCCATCAGCTATAGGTGTTGAAATTAAGTATCTCAAACTTAGCTAAATTTTCAACACCAATGATAAAAGTGAAATAATCGTGAAGGAACTGTCCCCTAGTTCGTGGCCTCGTTTTGAGCAATCTTTGCCTTTCAAGTTCAGTATTCATATTCCATAGTGTAGCTACATGAATGGTTGGTTATTCCGATTTAAATTAAATTTATATTTATATGAGTTGTACTATTATAATTTATCACGATTTTTAGAAAATGGAAGAGCAAGTCGACGCTGGCAGAACTAAATCTATAGGACTTTCCAATTTTAATGTAAAACAAATCGAAAAAATTGTTAAATCTGCGAGGATCAAACCAGCCTGTTTACAAGTTGAACTGCACGTATACTTGCCACAACGTGAGCTAGTAAAATATTGTCACGACAATGGAATTGTAGTTGTAGCATATTCACCTTTGGGATCACCTGGATACAATAAGTTTATTGCCAATTTTGGAAAAGAGTAAGTTAGTTTGATCACCATTATATAATTTTAAAATACCAAATATATTACCTGAGTGACTATTTTGGGTTAAATGAATCATCCCAGAGAATCCTAGAGGTTTCATCCTTCGTGGTAGTTGAGTTGGCTTGAAAAGTTAAAGAAACTACTGTACTACTAAACAGAAATTAGCATTTGTCTTCTAATGTTAAGCCCACTTCAGGCGATATACCATGTAAACTTTGTTAAAATTTAACAAAACAACACACGACAACTTCAACATTGGCCCAGGCAATCTGAGATGTCGCCTTGATACTATAGTTTGTCTATATTAAAACTCTTTTTTGTTATACCTGCATTATAATCTATGTCTTTGAAACTAGAAAGCGTGCAAAATCGGACCTTTAAAGCACTAGAGCTTTAAAGTTGCTTAGGTAACAACCAATTTTAAACAATGAGAAATACACCGTCCCTATGTTACCGATTAAAACAGAAATTTAGAGATTACCTTGTAAAATGAATCTACTGCTATGATATCCGCTGATGGCGTCTACAAAATTATTATTATTATTATTATATTAAAAAAATATATCACAGTAAATAATTTCTAATTTAGATGCTAAAGTCGTAAGTTCGTACCATTGAAATTAAACATAATTCTAGAAAACACATAGCAATAAAACAAATTCAAATCAATTGGAACAGTATATTGTGAGAACAATAAAATACGATACACATAAAATATGAAATAAGATTCCCTATCTAGCTAAAATATAAATACGATACTAAAATAAAATAATTCGAATAATTATTGTTTAAAATTTGTTAATAAAAAAAATTTTGTATACAACGTTTTAGTCCGCGTAGCTCAAATATAAACTCCAAGCGCACTGTATTACTTAATTCGATGTTCAGCTGTAATCCGCTAAACTCCTACACAATTCAATTGATATCTCGATTCCACCAGGAATCGTTTTCTGTACCTTAAAATAATTTATAATTCTTTTATCTCTCCAACTTGTCAGAATTTTGAAAAAAAAATTTTTTCTTTTCTTTCGTTTCGAATTTGTAAACTAGTTGTCTTCCTTCTTCTTACTATACTTTGCTTTCTCCAACACCAATCCATTTTCTCTCGTATTTTTTAATATTTACTTTCTCTAAAAATTTTCAACCCCTTCGATTTTCGATAATTTTCATATTTATTTCTCATCCCCTAGCAACTTGTAATTTTCCTATTTTTTCACACTCTCCCTTATATTTTCCACAAATAATAAAATCGTCGGTACCAACTTGAATCTTTCTTGACATTAACTTGATAAAACGAATTGGTTCTCATCTCGTGGTATTGAGCTTTTTTCTAGTTTTATCACATTCCCGCACAAATTAAATTAAAAATCTTATATCTACATGAACATAGTAAATGCATACACAGTTCGAAATGTTATAAACATTTTGATAATTAGTGTAACAATAACTAAGTGAATTAAAATAACATAACTGATTCTAATTATCATTAAATCATGTTATAAATATCTCTAACTGTTTTTAAAGGCTGAAATATAAAAATTGCATGTAATTAATAAAAATATCTGGCTTCCGTCTTCAAATCAAACAGAACAAATGAACGAAAACAGAAAACATAAACATGCATGCGATTCTTTACTCAGATAAAATAAAATGCATTTTATTCGCAATACACAACTCGAATTGGTCCGAATGTGTTCTAAAGCTTGTTTTAAAGTACAAGTGATATCATATCGCTACATTAATTAATTTTTCTAATTTTTACTTTGCAATGCAGGTGTAATAAAAAATAGCATATAATACACAGGTGTAAGTAGCGTTTAAAGCGTTTAAAGCAGTTTAGGACCCTTCTCGCTACGCTCATCGTGCCCTAAACCCGTGCGTGCTTTAGAGGCTTACTTATACACTTGTATTATAATATACTATTTTCTCTTTTTTATCCACTAATACTAATAATTGATAATTCTTATAAATTATACTTTTTACTTTTTCGATTTTAGACCAAGGCAACTACCTGACATGCTTCACGATCCAGTCATAAAGAAAATCGCCGACAAATATAAGAAAACGAATGCTCAAGTACTGTTACGGTATCTCCTGGAAAAGAACATTGTAGCTATTCCAAAGAGCGTTACTCCCGCCAGATTAAAAGAAAACATTGATGTGTTCGATTTCTCTCTCGATTCCGGCGATATTAAATCATTGGATGCCCTTGAGGTTGGAGAAGAAGCGCGAGTTTGTGACTTCAAGTTGTTCCCAGGGTAAGTCGAAAAATGTAGAGTTTTTGATAAAATTGTATTTGTCAATAAATTCATAAACGATCTTTATCCTAATTTTTCGTCAAATATTTCAATGAGAATTATTGAAATTTTCTTTGAAGAAACCAGACTTTACTACCTATTTATTTTCGTAGTTTACTCAATGTATTTTGTATAAAAAACACTGCATGTAAAGGTAAACGCATATTCAAGTAACTTTAATTTGGCACCTGTCATATCTCTATAATATTGGAAAAAATTTACAAAGAATTTAATGTCATCATTATTTACAATACATCTAATAAAAAAATTGCACCTTTTGCCTGCCTTTGTATCGCCACTGGATTATTTGCTAGGTTCTGTTTGTCTTTTTGCACTCAGCTATACTATGATTCTAATATGGGGCATCTGCATGCTGCCACTCACTGTCTCACAAACAATATAATATCACCAAAACAATTCGGATTTAGACAGAACTTCTTCACGGAAAACGCCGTATGTCATTTTACATACAATATACACGAACATAATAAAAATGAAAAAAATCATTGCCATATTTTTAGATCTGGCTAAAGCTTTCGATAGAGAAGTTGCATTAGCTTGGTTAAAAACTTTAGTAAAAATTGATAAAACATTAAGTAGTCGAGAAAATGCGGCACATGGTGTTTCACAAGGAACAGTTTTAGGTTCGCAATTATTCCTTTTCTGCATAAACGACATGCTGGAATTAGATGTAAGTGGGGAGATCATCGCATATGCTGATGATACTGCTCGAACATTCCGCGGTACAGACTGGTCTGTGGTTACTAAAAAAGGGGAAAAGGGACTGTATGGAATTAAATGCTGGATAAACAATAATTTGTAAAGTAAAATGTTTAGTGAAAATTTGTAAGTGATGTATTGTTCGAAACAAATACAATGTACTATGCCATTTATTTTAGTACTTAGTATGTTATTATTGATATTAAAATTGATTTTCAGATTATCCGCTCATCCAGAATGGCCTTTTCCCAAGTGAACTTTTGCTTCATCAGTGAGGAACATTGTTATGGAGCTTCCTTTAAGCAAGTTTGTAATGTTGCATTTATAATAATATGTTGTATGAATACATGAATATAATAAACTGATCTTCATCTTCCTGTTTCATTTACTTGTTTAATTAAGGACTATTTTACCCAAATCTATACAGGGTGGGGCAATAGTGTATCGGACCTCGATATCTCGATTTCTGCGATAGCTAGAACTTTTTAAAAAAATTGCAAGTAAACTAGATAAAAAAGTCTATAACTGGAAATTATTATCAAACATGCAGGGCGAGCCAAGACGAAGTTACATGACCATGTGCCTTTTTTAAAAATGGAATGCTATGTATACCAGTACACTTTTTGAAGCCTCTTGGCTCTATTCATTCCTATATTAGCATTGAATATCTCCCAACCACTTGGATGTAATTAATTTTTTTCTTGAAATAATGCAATCTGCAGATGGATATTAAAAAAATCATCACAGTCAGTCGCGTTTTAAGAAAAACTTGTGTGAATACTAGTTACGAGACATCTAATTAATATTTTTGAATCATTTTCATTTCCTAAAAGTGTACAGGGTGGCCAAAAATTATTTTTCAATTAAGAACATTTTAAATTGAATTTTCTCAATTTTTTCAAATGGAACACCCTGTATATTTTTCGACGATGTGATGTAGAAATGAAAAACGAACATTTTTTGAAAAAGTACTTCTCTATGGCTAATTGCAACCATTTTCGTTTTATAAATAAATAAGTGTCAAATTCAAGAATAAACTTTAAAAAAGAGGTTCCCTCGAATAATTCATTAGAAAAATTTATAATAGGTATTCGGCGTGTTACCCATTTTGATTGACACACGTCTATATGCAATTTTGAAATGAGGCCATTTAGTGGGACCATTTCTTCCAATCCATTGAAATGAGCAAATAGTATTTAACCGGTCCTTTACTGTAATGCTTTTTTTGTACATTTTTTTGCTGTTTTCGTTATTCGACAAGCAATAAAACCCCAGGTTGATATAGATTGTCGTGTAGCATTTATAACACTTATCGGTCGTTACAATTTGTATTGAATTTAAAATATTTGGAATTTTACAATATGAATTTTAATAAAGCGGAACTTGTAGACATGACTTTTGTTTTGGGCCAGTCAGACAGAAATTGTTTACTTGCCAATAGAATTTACCACCAACGTTATCCTGAAAGAAGGATTAGCAGCTTCCAAAACCTTTTCGATAGATTTCTGGAAACTGGAAATGTCGAATATAAAAAAGTGAAAAAATAAAAAGTGTTGTGAACGAAGAAAATGAGTTTTCTGTGGTGCTGGTAACGGTTGAGAATCCCTATATTAGTCAAAGAGAAGTGAGCTCATTAGTAGGAATAAGTAGACGGTCTGTCTAATTCTGTAATTGGGCCAGAGGTGAAATGCAACATGTTGTCAACTTCTTCAATACTGTTTTATTCAGCGATGAGACAACTATTCATAAAAATGGATTTGTTAATAGGCACAATTTCCATTATTATGTTTCGGAAAATCCTCACTTTTTTATGCAAGTTGATAACCAACACAGATGGCCTATAAACGTTTGGGGAGGAATTATTGGAGAACATGTAATAGGGCCACATTTCTTTGTTGGTACATTGACTGGAGCTATTTATCTTCATTTTTCGGAAAACTATCTGCCACAATTATTGGTAAATCTCCCTGAAAGAATTCGAAATAGGATGTGGTTTCAGCAAGATCGCGCTGCACCACATTATTTAAATACAGTTAGAGACCACTTAAATAATACCTACCCTAATCAATGGATTGGAAGAAATGGGTCCACTAAATGGCCTGCTAGATCCCCAGATCTTACAAAAATGGATTTCTTTTTATGGGGAGACGTGAAGGAAATTGTTTATAGAGACACACCAACAACAGTACAAAATATGACGGAAAGAATAATAACATTTCATTTCAAAAGCGCATAGAGATGTGTGTCAATCAAAATGGGCAACATGTAGAACATTTATTATAATTTTTTCTACTGAGTTATTTGAAGAAACCTTTTTTTAAAGTTTATTTTTGAATTTTGTAATTATTGTTCAATAAAACGAAATTGGTTGCAATTAGCCTTACGGAAGTACTTACAAGGAATGTTCGTTTTTATATATACAGGGTGTTCCATTTGAAAAAATTGAAAAAATTCAATTGAAAATGTTCTTAATTGAAAAATAATTTTTGGCTACCCTGTACATTTTTAGGAAATGAAAATGATTCAAAAACATTTATTATATGTCTCGTAACTGGTATTCACATAATTTTTTCTTAAAACCCATAATTGTGACTTGCAATTTTTTAAAAAATTTCTAGCTATCGTAGAACTCGAGATATCGAGGTCCTACACATTATTGCCTCACCCTGTATAACCACTTTTACAAAATACCAAACCACTTATTACTACGCTGGAATGCACTACTTGATGCTTTTTGCTAACCATGTTAGAATCATCGAGGAATAATGAAACCGAAAACCAGTTTTTATGCCTTTTCTACATCAGGAATAAATAGAACAATTGATTTTCTTATAATGTCTTCAAACTCTGACTTAAATAAAAATATATTGACTAAATACCAACAACAGGAAAACAGAAAACAGAAAAATGTTTTTAAAAGTTTGAAAACAATTTCGTCCTCTGAATGTTTATTTTGTTCTTTAAAAAGAACTCCCTTAATTGTGATATCAATCAATATTTTTGAATTTAATCTGATTGTTTTCAGAAAAAACAGAAAGCCATTGATTATACGAATTATATCAAATAATCTTATAACCAACACATGTCACTGAAAACTCTAGTACATACACCTCATTATTTCATCAAATGTTAGTTTACTTAGTAGTACTAATATTATCAATATGGAAGGTATTTCAGACCACTGTTCAATTGACTGCTTTTTTAAAATACAAAAAAATAAACAAGCACAGATTTTTCATTGCTACAGGGATTTTCTCAATTTGAACATGACAGATTTGTAAGTGACTTAAATAAAATAAACTGGTCTTACATCTACTCTCTCGAACATATAGATGAAACCATTGAATTATGGAATAGAAATTTAACCTCTCTATATGACGTTCACGCATCTTTTTAAAACGTTAGAAGGCCCCTGCTCCTTGGTTAACTGAAAATCTCAAACTTATGATGAAATTACGCGACAAAGCTAAAAGTAAATATAAAAAGTGTAGGACGGATGCTGCACGGAATCATTACAAGGAATTAAGGAATTTTGTCAGTAAAGTTAGAAAGGAAAACATACTTAGAACACAAGTTTAAAACTAAACCTAAAGGGTATTGGAATGCTCTTAAATATTCAAATATTAATTCAAAAGGTGACAATAACTTATATTGACTGACCCTGCATCTTTTAATAACTTTCGTAAATAGTGTGCCACAACCGTCAGCAAATATTGCTGACGATTTGAATATTTTTGATAAATATTTTCTTGAAAGACATCCCAATGTAAGGACAGAAGTTAATTTTGCTGAGGTTTCTGAGGACGAAATTACCGGCATCATTCATAAGATAAAATCAAATGCTAAAGGAGTTGATGGTATAAGTTTAAAAATGTTACTATTAATAATACCTCACTTAATTGAAAATACCTCTGAGCATCCTCATTTTAGACCCGTAAGCTTCCTTTCCATTTTTTTCTAAAATTTTTGAAAAAATTATTGCTGATCAATTTAACTTGTATCTTTCTAAAAATAATATTTTATGGTCCACTCAATCTGGCTTCTACGTCACTCATAGTACAACTACTGCACTGCTGCAAGTAACAGATGACATATATCGAGCTAATGACAACAACAAAAAGACTTGTTTAGTCCTTCTTGACTTTAGTAAAGCATTTAATACCCTAAATCAAACTACCTTGTGTAATAAATTGAAATATTTTGGCCTTAATTTGACTCATTTTTTTCAGGATTATTTGACAACAAAGGGTTTTGATTAACGGGCAGTACGCCAACTATTTAGAAATTAAACGCAGTGTTCTACAAGGTAGTATACTAGGGCCGCTTCTGTTTTCTATAAATACTGCAGACTTTGACAGCTATCTAGATTTTTGCAACATTCATCAGTATGCGGACGACAAACAAATTTATTTCTCGTTCGATCCCAGGGAAACCGAGGATGCAACCGCGAAAGTAAACGCTGATTTAAAAAGTTGTCGAAAGTTTCAGATGCTTATAATTTGGTCTTAAAGCTTATAATTTGGTCTTAAACGAATCAAACACGGAAATGTTGTCATTTGGATGAAACAAAGATAATATTATTAATAAGGATTTATTTAAAATAGTTCTTAATAATCAGATATTAAAATCCACTGAGTATTGTAAGAGTTGTTCTAGATAGTGAATTGAGATTTTCCAAACATGTCTAGTAAGTTAATTTAAAAAGCTTACGGAAAACTAAAAATTTTATATATTCACAAAAAAACATTAAATACCGAAACTGCGATGTGGTATATTGGCCAGTTTTATTAAATAAAGATAAGGTAAGGTTACAAATGTTACAGAATTCGTGCATTGGGTTTAGTTTCAACTTGAAAAAAATTGACCATATTACCACCAAATTTAGGGAAACGAATTGGTTATATTTGCATGAAAGGTACTTTATCCACATAGTTTGTTTAATTTATAAAATAAATCAGACACAAACTCCTAAATCTCTTTTCCTAAAACTCGTCAAGGCTTCAGACATTCAAAGCCGTATTACTAGGGCCTGTGATCAATATTCCGTTCCCATGCATGGTTCTGCCTAATTTAAGAGATTTTTCTCATAAAATGCAGTTAAATTGTATAACGGTCTACCAAGTAAAATTAAATCTGCAATATTCAGAAAGCATAACTTCGGCGCCCTCTACCGCTCGAAATATTAACTTCTCGGCATCGCAACATTACCGAAAATATGTAGAATTTTATTTACATTTTTTGTTCAATAATTTTTTTCGTGCGACCAATAGAACACGAGATAAAACGATCCAAAAATGTTTCAAGATAGCGGCTGAAGCAAAGGAAGGGGGCCACCTTTTTGGTTTTAGATGTTCTAAGTGGTCCTGATAACATTGAGCATGACAAATTCGAGCGTGCAATTTTCTCCAGGTCATGGGACTTTTTGGTACATTTTTACTGTACTAATAATTGTAGTTTTACAGGTTTATTGAACGTAGTGGATTTACCAAAGCTCAAGTATCGGTTCCAATATAATAGCTATATTCGATGGATATAACGATTCTAGTAAGAATATCAAAGTAATGGAACAGCTTCGACGATCCAATGTACTTTCTGGCTCTTCTGATGTTCTCTTCGATGAAACGATGCATGTACCAATGAATCAAGAAAAATTCCTAGCCAATCGTCGCAATGAACATGGGTTCATTTCGATGCTGTTACAAAGATTAGCTACTGCGAACATAGCCGCTAAGCATAGGTTCATTTCGATGCTGTTACAAAAATTAGCTACTGCGAACATAGCTGCTAAGCAAGCTCGGGACGATGCTGACGTAGAGACAGCACTTGAAATACTACACTTTTTAATCGAGGTAAAAAGAAAGCTCTACAGTTACTTGAATATCGCCAAGATTTGCATCGTTCAGCGGAAGTGCCTTGTTCTCCCGAAGTTATTGTTAATAATGGAGTACATTTCTTATTGGCTATATATGGAGCTCCAATTAAAGAAGTTCCACTTGATAACTATCGATAGTTGATACTAGGTTCAATAAACCTGTAAAACTACAATCACTTCCACTGACTACTGAAGCTGCCCGACAGCATCTATTTCGGATTTATTATAAAGTACAAACTTTGTTGGGTAATGAACTAAATCCTGAACAGTGGGGATGGTTTATGAAAGATAATGTTTTAGAGCCTATCATGACGTCACTGCCACCTGCGCCCGATGAACTCCTCCATATGATCTTCTGGAATTCCACAAAAGGTTGTGGGACGAATTGTGGTTGCAGAAAAATTGGTTTGCCATGCTCTGCTGTTTGTGGACCGTGCCATGGCCAATCCTGACTCAATGCACCTCCCAGTAATGATTCGGCAGATACGTCTGAAGATGACAACCCGCAAGATTTTGAATACGAAGGAACCAACATTTTTTAGGAAATAGATGATGGCGACACTAAAGCAAATACAGAAAAGGAATTATTGCTCCCGGTAGAAGAGGAGTGTTTTTTCACCTATTTTGACTAAGACATAGATTAGACCTATTGGAGAAACCATGTAAAAAAGCATTCTACCTCGAAGGTGGTGGGTAAACGAATGCATCACTATTGCATGACTATTTCATCATGTTGACTCTTTGTGCGGCGTATAACCTGGAAACGGGGGAAAATGTAAAGAACCTTTTTATAGAGCATTTCCTTATCGACAACTTTTGTAACTGCAAAAATTATCGTCTGACCAACAGCAAGCAAAATATTAACGTGAAACAAATTTTTTGACCTTTGACGCCCGTATAACTTTTGAAGCGTACACGATATGGATGGAGACTTTTTACACGTTATTTACATGCAAAAATCAGCTTGCTAAGAATTTTTGACAAGTAAAACCCTTCAGTTATTGGGCTAATGGTAAATTTTGTTTATTTGTGTAATCGTCTTCCCAAGGCAACGCCAAAATCGCACCAAGGTCAGTGTCGACGATTATCAAATCTATATTATCAAGTCGATCAGAACCAACCAATCAGTATATTAAAGTGGCTAGGTATATAATACTTAATCTGGGGTGATGTATAATTGTTTTGACACTCCTGAACAATACTACAGAGATACGAATATCCAATGTCATTAAATAAACAAAATTCACCTTGAAATGGATTCCACACATCCTAATACACGTAATAGATAATAATATATAAATCTCATCTACCGCTACTACTGGTTAATAAATGGTACGGAACATATATACGGCTTTAGTTAGTGATCAGAACGAGAGTCACAACGTTATCAGCTGACAATTTTAATAACTTATATATACTTAGTATATTTTGTTTCGATTATCTGTGAAAAACCATGGCCGCAACAATATCCTTTGATATGCCTGGAGGCCTTAAAATGCCTGGTATTGGAATCGGAACTTGGCAGGTAAGTAACAACAGTACCATTATAAAACTCATAGAATGTGTGAATATTTTGGGTGTGTGTGTATATAACGCTACTGGCTTAGGTATCTCTGATATGTACGCGATAAATGAAGAATAATTTCATATGTTATACAGGGTGTTGCATCATGAGAGGGACATACCTTTACAGGAGGTAGAGAACATCAGTGGAAATCAGAACCTCCCATAGAAATTTCTCATTGGGCCTTCACTACGAAGGTGTTTTATAAATTTTGGCAATAACTTTGGGAGGGAATGGAATAATGGATTCATAGATTCATATTTTGTACAGCTAATACAGTAACGGTACATGTAAGACATGAAAAAAAAGTGCAGGTCCGGAGTCACTAAAGTATATGTTCCTTCTGTACTTCTAAAAGACATGGTCCTGCACATTTTCTTTTGAAATTTCTATACGATTTTCGAAAAGAACACAAAAAGTAAGCAAAATGTCCAATTTCACTCTTTCTGTTACACCTTTATGGTTATTTAAAAACGATGTTAAATGTACAAGAATATGGATTCCAGAACGATATTAAACGAAAATTGACGTAAAATAAATAATTTTATAACCAAAACTTGAAAAAATTCTATTGAGGCTAGGTGGTCTGGGTGAATTCTAATTCCGACACATTTTAAAGATCGATTTTGGTAAAAATATGTAGGCCTAATAAGTAATCGAGTGTAAATTAACAAAACATTTATCCAGTGATAGTAGACTTATTCAAAGTGACACATAATAAAGAGAAATCTCCTAAATAGTTGAATAATTAATTGTTTGTAACTTAATGTGTCAATAATTCTCATTTAGTTTGTGATGTACATTAAATTGTGAAAACTTGTATAAAATATTTTAACTATTCCACTAAAATTTACAAACATGGAATATGCTAACATAATATTTATCTATGGTTCCTGTAATGGAAATGGTAGGTCGACGGACAGCAAATATCGGCTGCATTTTCCTGGTCGTCGACACTCCAATCACAAAAACCTTTAGTGCGGTATTCCAGTATTCAAGAGACCATGGAAAGTGTTCTACTTCTGCAGTTGTGGAGCGTGTTTTACAACAAGACGTGCAAGAACAAAATAATATTTTAAATATAGTTCAACAAAACCCAAATCATTGGCGAGTATGGAGATCTCTAAAAAGAGCACGTTATCATCCATATCAGCAAACATTTTGGATATTTAATCCAAAATGGTTGAACTCGGCCTTTTCCACAAATTTTTATTCATACATATATATGTATTGTTTGTTTACTTATGTAATTTATGTGGAATAAAGACTGTTATTATTATTATTATTATTATATCCGGCAGGTACAGCGTCTTGAACAAGGCGACAAGATCTGCCGCCTGGTATTTTGTCATTAGTTGTCTAACCATCGCCCGGTCATTTACAGAACCTTATTTACAGATGAGGCATAATTTACGAAGGATGGAGTAAACGATTCAAGAAATAATCATAAATGGACACAAGAAAACCCACTTGTGACATGCCAATGCCATTCGCAACACAGGTTTTCTGTAAATGTTTATGTCGGGCTTGTGAATACACATTTGCTAGGACCACATATTTTTGAGGGAAGATTAAATGGCGATATTTACTGTAATTTTCTTCAGAACATTTTACCGAATACATTAGAAAACATCCGTATTAGAGGCAAGTTGTTTCAGCACGACGGAGCCTGAACACGTAGAACGCCTCTTGCGTTGGTATTTTGGCTCTAGATTGGGTTCTATGAACACGGACCCTAATAAGAGTTACGAGCTTAGTAAAGACCCTTGAGGCGTTACGTGCACTTATTTTATAGATGAATGAAGTTTTGTGGGACTGCACTGAAAAAGGTTGGAACAGGATAAATGGGTCACCCTGTATAAGCCCCTGCTGATTGATTTGAGTGTATTATGTTGATTTCTGAAGTTAAATTTATTTTAAACTGAATTTGATTCCTTTTGTCACGTGATTTTTCAACACCCTGTATATACTTCTACATGCAAGATTTGAGCTGAAGCACTTTTGTTCAATTTGAAACATTTTGAGGTATTTTGGTGCACCCGTATGCAGTTGTTGTAGATTAAAACACTTTGTTTTAGAACGAATTATAATATTTGTTATTAAAACGACACAGGTTTAAATAAAATTAGACTATTATTCTTTTTACAGTTACGAGTTAGTAACTTTTTGACAACGAATAAATTCCGGCGTGGGAGATTTGATTGGGTTAAGTTTTGTTAAAAAAATGTCAAAGATTCACTTAAGATTAGATGCGTTGTGGCAGATTAAATTAATGAGGAAAGTCTTTTTTACTAGGTTCCGGCCTAGGAAGTGGCACGAGTACGAGTTACACTGGCGAGATGCAAATTTACTAACTTCGGGTATCGACACTGACTACCTAAAGCGTGTTGAGCTCGGTCTTTTATACTGTTTGTAATCGTTTCGTTTGTCGTACCCCGTGAGTCGTGCACGAACGCTTCTACACACATTTTATTCTAGAAAGTTGGATCGCAACATTCCGTGTGGGCGAGGATTGCGCAATATTGCATCATCTTCGCGAAAAGTAAAAATTTTGAAATGAAAATTATATGATTGGTTGGGCAATAGAAAGGGAAATTCTTTGATAATTGAATGAAATTCGAATCTGTTTTGATTTCAAAGATATTGCATGAAAAAGAAGTTGAAATATTGAACCGTCCTCGTATAGTCATACTTTACGCACGCACGTAATATGTTTTTTGGGTTGTCTCGTGTGATGATGTTTGAAGGGGGTAAATATGGAGTTGAAAAGAAATGAAAGTGTGCTGGTGCCTTGGAACGAAGATAAAGTTCTGACATTAATTTGGAAATGTGGACTGACATGAAATAGATAAAATAGTTCGGGCGCAATTCGAGTGAAGGTTAAAATTGAATAGAAAATTAATTGTAAAAAATTTATGGATATGAATTTAAGATTTATACAGGAGGTACGAAAAGGTGTGTTGGGTGTCGAACGCTATTATACAGGGGCTGTATTTTTTAGGTGAGAGATTTAGAAAGATTATGTTGTAAAATTGATGAATGGAATATTGTAACGGGTTTTTTGATTGTTTTAGGATATTTTGGAATTATCGATGTTCCGTGAATTTTTTCAAATTTACTTTTACTTAAAATGAAAATGAAGGTTACTTTTTTATCGGGGTTTGTTCTTTTGGACCGAAAGATTGAATTTAATTTTGACATTTTTGTCTTGTGTTTACTTATAGGGAATGAATATATTGCAAAAAACCCCACCACATTTTAACATTCAAGTAAGGGAACATTTAAATAATGAGTATCCTAATAGGTGGATTGGTCGCGGGGGGGTCCACATGAATGGCCCCGAAAGTCTCCTGATTGTAATCCTTGCGAATACTTTTTATGGGGCTAACGTCGAAATTGATAATAGACAACAACTAATCAAGCGCATCATCACAAGCTGCGATGAAATACGGAATAATCCAGCAATGATACGTCGAGCAATTGGTAACCTAACAAGAAAGTGCTCAGAAATTGTGAAGGACACTTTGAAAATTTAAAACATATATTCAGTCGCAAACTCCTCTACTAAATCCTTATTTTACTATAAGGAACGTAACCAGACTGCAACCAACAGCTACTCTCTGGGCTATGTGCCCCTCCGAGCGCTGAATTACAAGTTACAAGTCTGGCGCGTTAAGTGTAATAATTGCATATTACCATTTGTTGCAATCGAAGCATTTGCGTTTTGATGGTAATATGCAATTATTACACTTAACGCGCCAGGCTTCTAACTTGTAATTCAGCGCTCGCCGGGGCACATAGCCCAGAGAGTAGCTGTTGGTTGCAGTCCGATTACGTTCCTTATAGTAAAATAAGGATTTTATTGAGGAGTTTGCGACTAAAAATAGTATGTTTTAATATACTGCCCTCTAAAAGCACATTTGAACTACACCCATATTTTTAAAATGTGCGCCTTTTGACATTATACCACTTCCATAAAAAATAAGGCCCATTTTTGACTTTGATGCAGTATTGGGACAGTCTGTATCAGACACACGCCTCAATTTTGTGGCGGCAACCAACAGCTACTCTCTGGGCTATGTGCCCCACCTAACGCTGAATTACAATTTACAAGCCTGGCGCGTTAAGTATAATATTTTCATATTACCAGCAGAACGCTAATAATTCGATTGCCACAAGCACTAGCCGAAAGACCGATCCTACTTGCAATCGAAGCTTTAGCGTTGTCTTGGTAATATGCAATTATTACACTTAACGCGCCAGGCTTGTAACTTGTAATTCAACGCTCGGCGGGGCACATAGCCTGGATAGTAGCTGTTGGCTCCAGTCTGGTGAAACAGGCTAGTTTGCTTATTTTTGTGTTCTTTTCGAATTTGTTTAGGGTGAATAGTTTTCATTGCAATACATTGTAGATTCCAAAGTTTATTGAATATCAAAGTAATTGTATTTAACTAAAAATTAAATAAAAAATAATTGTTTTCTTTGCTCATATCGCAAATGATAAATTAACTATATTACAATAGCATTTAAATTTGATGATATAGCAGAAACTGGGTGCTTATATATTTTTAGATTAATTTTCGAGTATTTTAATTGTATTTAGAATGTCACCAAATCAATATTTTAAATGTTAAATTTTTAATCTGACTGGTTAATCGATGTATTTC
The DNA here is from genome assembly GCA_963675555.1 of Leptura quadrifasciata. Classification (NCBI taxonomy): domain Eukaryota; kingdom Metazoa; phylum Arthropoda; class Insecta; order Coleoptera; family Cerambycidae; genus Leptura; species Leptura quadrifasciata. The sequence goes on along the minus strand of OY776677.1, from coordinate 150,816,565 downwards.
TAGTGCTAGTTTCGTACTTTCTCTTAACTGATTTAACGTTTGGTAAACAACAGTTATAGCATCAGGAAAATGTTGTGTAAGGTAAATGCCTTTAAGTCACTCGTTCTGCCGATAATTAGCTACGGCATCCACACTTTGATTGTTTTTGTTTTTGCCACCGTTCACCTCTGCGATTTGCAGTACGCTGCTCGTTATCCGGTTCGAAGGACCAAATGTCGGGGCCAAGACTTATGATTGTTTGCAATTAAGCAAACTTGGCTTTTGTTCCTTGCTATTCCATCCTGTAATAGCAGTCGGACCCCTTGGTAATAGCTCCCTGGTTGCGGACTGTATGTTTGGATGATTAAAACTATTTATTGAAAGAAGGAGATATATTGAATAATATCAAAATTTTAATGACAACTATTGGCGGCTGTTCACTTGCATTTTTCATGTTCAATTATTGCTCAATGAATTTTCTATAATTGAAAATTAAACAGCGTTTCGTTGGAAGTTTTAAAATTTACGCTGAATATATGTGTGTAATTGCAAAAATTACATTTAAATTTTGAGATTATTTCTTACTCACTTCCACCTTTTTTATTTTAGGTAATATTTGTTAGGTACTGTTTTAAAAAAGTTCACAATCAGGTTTTTTAAAATAGTTACCAGTACAATTTTGCTAAACACTTTTCTGTCTACTTCTAAAATGATAATATACAGTGTAGACCATTTAACGAGATACAGAAAAGGCCAAAACGTCAAAAGTTTGTAGAATCTTTTGCAATACATTTCCTCCCCCGTTTTCGAGGGTGAGAAAAACGATGGTGATGATTTCGAGTTCTGAAATCCGTGCGAAAAACCAAACCAATTTGCAGCTTCTCGGTCTTGGGCTTGCAAGGGTCGTCGAATCGGATATTTTTTGGGGAATAATAATAAATTCAGTTAATTTACATTAGAATACCCCGAACCGGCTCCTGGGGGTCGAATCTACCCCTGCCCGTAATAGCATATCCCCAAAAATTTTTTAAAAATACGGATTTGACAAAGTTCTTATGAGTTTTCAAGGGCAGGTATCATGATGTAGATGCCATTTTTCACCCTAACCTCCCGCAACTACCCCCAACGTATAAAAACCACCCCCTCTTCCATGCTGTTCATGCAGGCATAAGGGAATTCGCCAGATCGGGGTTTTTATGGGAATATCAGGGAAACTAGCCGTCACTAAACCACAGTTGACCTAAGCAATACCCGAGGGTTGAAACTAGCCTGCTCGTAACACCGAAATCCCTCTAAAAACGGGAAAATAGGCTTTTCGCGGGTTTTCGAGGGCGGGAATCACGATGGTGGTGTTATTTTTTATCCTATCCTCCTGCAGCTGCCCCTAATGTATAAAAATACCCCCTTTTTTTATAGCCTATATGTGCAGTTATATATATATATATATATATATATATATATATATATATAGGGTAGGGTGAAAAATAACACCTGGGGGTTGTTTATGTCAACTGTGGTTGAGTAATGGTTAGTTACCCTGATATTCTCATAAAAACCCCAACCCGACGAATCCCCGCATGCCTAGGATCGACAGCATGGAAGAGGGGGTGATTATTATACGTAGGGGTTAGGCTCGAGAGGGTAGAGTGAAAGAAAAACTACAACCATCGTAATTATCGCTCTCAAAAACCAGTGAGAAGCCCGTCTTCCAGTTTTTCCAGGGATCTCGGTGTTGTAGGCAGGGCCGCTTCAACGCCCGGGGGTTGCTTAGGTCAATTGTGGTTTAATAATGATTAGTTTCCCTAATATTCACATAAAACCCCAACCCGATGAATTCCTTCATGTTTTGGACCGACAGCATGGAAGAGGGGATGGTTTTTATACGTTGGGGGTAGTTCCGGAAGGGTAGGATGAAAAATAGTACCTCCATCATGATCCCTGCCCTCGAAGACCCATAAAAAAACCTTGTCGAGTTCGTATTTTTACGGGTGGGGGTGGGTTCAACTCCCGGGAGTCAAGGGCACTTAATGTAAGTTAACTGAATTCATTATTATTCCTCAAAAAGAACTCGATCCGACGATCTCTCGCAGGCTCAAGACCGAGAAGCTGAAAGTTGGGTGGTTTTTTTTCTTGATGAGGGTAGTACACAAGGGTTTCAAAGCTCGAAACCATCACCATCGTCTTTTTCACCCTCGAAAATAGGGAGAAAAATGCATTGCAAACTTTTGATGTTAGGGACCTCGTTAAATGTACTAGTGGTTAAAGATATTGTACAGTATAATTCAGAGCTTTCCTGTACATAAAAAACGAAATAAAAACTTTACGCGCTCATTATTAACGCCGTTGAACCATTCGGTATGGTGTCATCAAACAAGCCGACGTACAAAAACCTATAAAGGTAAGCGACTTAATTTACGGACGAAACAATACAGAGCTGTACTTAAAATTCGTATATATTAGAATGTACATATTAATAATACTAGACCGTAACGTGCTGTTAAAATTGAACGACTGAGTTGCTGATCTAAATATTTCAAGTGCGTTTCGGTGCACAATTATTTTTGCGACTAGGTTAACGGCATTTTAATGAGGTTGTAATGATTTTATTGCCTTTTTATCTGCATGGTAAGTCTGCAGTTACTATACTGCGGTAGGCGTGATATATTTGATGTTATAAATTTTAAAAGTCGAAAAATCAGAGTTGGATATTATATATTTGCAGGCCACTGACGAATCTGGATTAGAAAAAGCCTTAAACGCCGCCTTGGAACTTGGATACCGCCATATTGACAGTGCATTTGCTTACCAAAACGAGGCTGCCATTGGACGTGTACTTAAAGAGTGGTTTTCTTCAGGAAAGCTAAAGAGAGAGGATATTTTTCTAACCACTAAGCTTCCCATGAATGCAGTACATGAAGACCGAGTGGAAGCATTTATGAAGAAGTCTTTAGAAAATTTTCAGCTGGATTACGTTGACTTATATTTAATTCACTTTCCCATTGGGCTTAAATATGTTGAGGGTCAAGTCGGGCTTCCTCTTGACGGTGTACAGACGGAGAAATCCGACCATATAGCCATATGGAAGGTAGGTATCTAATATTTACTTTATATATGGTAATCTTGGACTAACCAACCACTCATCAACCATCTATATAGAGGTGTTTTTCAGTGTCGATGACATATATGATTAAAAACGATTCTAGCACAATGTCTGACGGAAATAGTAACGGTAACGGACAGAGGTTATAAAAACTACTGAATTTAAAATATTATAAGTTGCATTAAATTGCAGCTAATAATATTAACAATATTAATGTTAATGTTAACGTTGATGTTAACGTTAACGTTAATGGTAACGTTAACGTTAGCGTTAATGTTAATGTTAATGTTAATGTTAATGTTAATGTTAATGTTAATGTTAATGTTAATGTTAATGTTAATGTTAATGTTAATGTTAATGTTAATGTTAATGTTAATGTTAATGTTAATGTTAATGTTAATGTTACATAGAAACAATATATAGTATACGACTGTCCTCTTCTTTACTATATCCTAATACAAAACCTGATTTATATCCAACATATTCATAATAGTTATGATAGTATTACAACTTACTACGATTTTTAGAAAATGGAAGAACAAGTTGATGCGGGTAGAACAAAAACCATAGGAGTTTCCAATTTTAACGTAAAACAAATTGAAAAAATTATTAAATCTGCGAGGATTAAACCAGCCTGTAACCAAGTCGAACTGCACGTATATTTGCAACAACGGGAGCTAGTAAAGTATTGCCATGATAATAACATCGTAGTTGTAGCATATTCACCTTTGGGATCACCTGGATACAATAAGTTTATTGCCAATTTTGGACAAGCGTAAGTTAACTTCATCACGATTACGTAATTTCAAAGTCTCTATTTGTTGAATGATTTTTCTGCGTTATACAGGCTGTCTATTTTATCAGGGCACTCCAGAATATCTCACTTAATATCGGTCGTACAAAAAAAAAAGACATTCGAAATCCATGGCCTACTTTAAGAGTTATGGCGGAAAATATTGAAAATGCGGAAAACGTCTAGGCCAAATATCTCCGTTATTTGAAGAGATACGAGAAAAATTCTAAGGCGAAAATTTTTTGCAAAACAGAGTATTTCAACGAGGTTTTATCTAATTTTTTCAGAACCGCTATATTTCAGGCTGTTAAAAAAATTATTTTGGAACGGGCGGGAAATGGCGCCATTAATAGAGTATTTTCCTCCCTTTTCAACGATATATCACATGCCATATTTATTCATTGGTACTACGTTAGTAATTATAAAAATCTTTTTTTTTAAACCAATAAATTTTTTTTAACAAGCATTATACTTGCCGTGGAGAAGTATGATTAAATAAAACGATAAAATAATTGTTGTTAAAATCCTTGCTATAATGAAACATTAACACAATTAAGAAGAATAAAGTAAATTCAGATAACACAAACAAATTAACAATCAAGAAAGCAACATGGAGCAATTATGGAAAGAGTATTCGCAGTTATGCCAATGTATAGAGGTCCTCCATAAAAGCGTCACTGAAACTGAAAAATAATGGTTCATGTTTAAAGAAGAAGACAAAGTTGAACAGTGTTACTGATAATGTAAATAAGGTAAACCGAGTTATTAATTATGTAAGAAATAAAAATATAGAAAATTTGGAAACATCATTAAGAGAAATTCAAATTGCTTGTCATATAAAAAAACAGGTGCTAGAAAAATTTTAAAGAAAAATAGTTACCGGTGTTATAAAGCCAAAAAAGTTCACAATTTATAAGCGGGGGACAAAACAAGGAGGACGACTTTTTGTAGGTAGCTGTTGGAAAAGAATCGTGCCGATCCATTAATATGTAGTAAACTACTTTATTCCGACGAGACAAATTTTTCCAATAATGGATTTTTTAATCGCAATATTCATTACAAATGGACTTCTGAAAATACACACTGGCATAGACCGACTGGGTTTCAAAATCGTTTTTCAATAAATGTGTGGATAGGTATTTTAGACACCAATTTAATAGGTCCTTATTTTTATGACGGTCACTTCAGTGGTCAAAGGTACCTAAACTTTTTGAGAAATGAATTTAATGAATTCTTAGATGACCTACCTTTAGAGAATCGACACAACTTTCAATATTTTCAACAAGATGGAGCTCCTCCCTACAATTCCCAGATTTGCCTAGATTATTTAGACGAAATTTTGCCTCAACATTGGATAGGTACCAATCGATTTATTCGATGGCCCCCTCGTTCTCCAGATATAACTCCAATGGATTTTTTTCTATGGGGGTATATTAAAAATAAGGTGTTTTCGACGACATCGTAAAATGTAGAGGATCTAAAAGCTCGAATTCAACAGGCATGTATTACAGTCCCCCGAAATGCTGAGTAATGTTTTAAATGCACTGCCTCGCCGCGCTCGATTGTGCATAAGAAATCGCCGTGGACACTTAGAACACTTGATATGATATCTTAAAAATTATTTTGAGGATTAGATAAATATTAATGTTCTGTGTGCTATTATTCTTTTTATTATTAATTTTTGTTTGTTACCTGAATTTACTTCATTCTTCTTCATTGTGTTAATGTTTTATTATAGCAAAGATTTGAATAACTTATTGAATTATTTTATCGTTTTATTTAATCATACTTCTCCACGGCAAGTATAATGCTTGTTAAAAAAAAATTATTGGTTTTAAAAAAATGTTTTATAATTACTAACGTAGTACCAATGAATAAATATGGCATGTGACATATCGTTGAAAAGGGAGGAAAAATACTCTCTTTAATGGCGCAATTTCCCGCCCGTTTCAAAATAAATTTTTTAACAGCTTAAAGAGTAAATCTCAAAAAAAAAATTGAAAAAATTAGATAAAACCTCGTTGAAACACTGTGTGTTTCAAGAAATTTTCGCCTTAGAATTTTTGGAGATATTTGGCCTAGACATTTTCCGCATTTTCGATATTTTCCGCCATAACTCTTAAAGTAGGCGGACCATTTTTAGGTTAATAAATATGCCAAGTTTTATCTTTTTAAATTATGGCGTTTTGGAGAAATTTAAAAAATTTAATGACAAGGTCCCATCTATAAAACGCTGTAGTTTCATTGAGAAGCATTTTTGGGTAATGTACTTTACGTAAAATCGGTATAAAATTACGTCTACAATTTGCAGTCGTCATTTGTCGGGATAGTTTCTAGACACCCTGTAGAATCCACAAAATCTAAAATTAATATATTTTTTTAAAACCGCTCGAGAATATTAAAAACCCTGAATGAAAACAGTTTATAATTATATATTGTTTGAGGAGCTCTACTTGTAAATATTTTCATAGACGGCATTTAATAATAAGACTTCTATGTTACTTGTATTACTGTCATACATTTTGAAATTGTTTCTGCGCCTCATCAAATGTAAAAATATTTTCAAAATTCATTTCAAATGTGTTTAAACCATTTTGTAGGTTATATAAATCGGCACAATTTTCGTGAAAATAATTTTTTCTGTACGACCGATATTAAGTGAGATATTCTCGAGTGCCCTGATAAAATGAACATCCTGTATAGTATAGATAATGTTCATAATTTTAGTTTATGAAATTCCTGTTTTAGACCAAGGCAACTGCCCGACATGCTTCACGATTCAGTCATTAAGAAAATCGCGGACAAATACAAGAAAACAAATGCTCAGGTAATGTTACGGTATTTTCTGCAAAAGAACATTGTGGCTATCCCAAAAAGTGTTACTCCTGCCAGGTTGAAAGAAAATATTGACGTATTCGATTTCTCACTTGATTCGGCCGATATTAAATCATTGGATGCCCTTGAGGTTGGCGAGGAAGCCAGAGTGTGTGACTTTAAATTGCTCCCAGGGTAAGTGCAAAAATGAAGAGTGAAGTATCTGTATTTATCATCAATTCATAAATGATCAACTTTTCATCTCTTGCGGGTAAAAGGAAGTACTAAAATTCATTTAATTCAACATCAATTATTAACAGGAAAATTTGTATTCCTGAGGATCTTAACTTTATTTCAATACACCAGGTAGAGTTAGTCCTTTTTTCCATCGCGTAATGCAGAGAATAGTGTAAATTATAGTGCAAGAAATATACTCAATACAAAGAAATCTTTTGCATAGATATTTATTTTCACTTCTTCTTTCAGTTTATCTGACGAAATTTTTTAGAGAAGAACGGGGACAGGGGGAGACAATGAGTTTTGACAATATTTAAAAAAATTAGTGCTTTACCGAAAAATGTCGGAAGATCTTTAAATTTTATGAATTTACCTTAATTTGAGATTTGTCATGTTAATTTTCAGTAACTGACACAGTTATAATGTTCTCAACTTGTGGCTTTTTCACTCATTTGAAAATTTAAGTTTCAATACTTTGTTTCCTCAATTTATTCAATAGTACGTCCTACGTTAAGAGTGGTGTGCATAAAGTTGAGAGCGATTACTTTTAATTTATCAAAAATATTAATGTGACCTGATTACTTTTGAAGAGTTTGTCATTGGCATTCTTAACCCTACAAACGATTGGCGAATAATTGTAGGAGATGAAATGCTTGGAGCAAATATAGATTACTTATTCAGCTATTGTATATTATTGATATTAATATTAATTTTCAGGTTATCCGATCATCCAGAATGGCCTTTCCCTAAGTGAAAACCATTACCTAATCGTTACCAAAATTATATATTTTAAAAAATTGTTACATTGTGGAGCTTTCGTTAGACAAATTTTTAATTTTGCATTTATAATAATATGTTATATATATATGGACATGTGTAAATAATAAACATAATCGTCTTCTTCCTGTTTTATTTAGTTGTTTAATTCTAGTAAAAACTATCCAATCTGAAGTCGTATAATTAAATTATTACAATTTATTTTTAAACATAATAACATGCCGAAATAAAACAGCGTCACTTATTCTCTCTAGAGAGGAGCATACAGGGTTGGGCAAATGTGCGGAAACACCCGATTTCTCGCTGAACTATAATTTTGGATAAAAAATACCTTTAACAAAAGTTTTTGTGGTATTTTTATTCTATTGAGTGACGTACTTTGATTTCCAACAGCTAAATTATTTTTTGAGATATGACGTCATCGGTAGTTTTTTAAATGGATAACCCTGTATATTGTTACATTTTCAGATAGACACTTCTTTATTAATTATAATGATACAGGGTTTGGTGGGTGTGCGACTTGTGGTTTTCAAAATATTAAATAAAATAAAGAGATGGTTGTTTACATCTTAATTATCAAAGCTATCTGATAAAAAATATTATTTGTTTTTGTTACCATGGTTTTTGAAAACTTTTGCAAATAAAACTCGAATCATTCGTATTACTGTCAGTTGCAGTCAATACTGTCAGGTAGTTTCCGTGCGTGTGTGTGTGCGTGCCTCGGGTTAATGATTACGGTTACAAGGACCATTCGCCAAACTTCCTTTTTTTTCCTTTACATTATTCCTTGGGTACTATTATATTAAATTTTATTGCAGTGTCATTATATATTTATGTATACCAATTATACAACAAGTGACAAACAGGCAGACATGTATATACAATCATCCTATAGACATGTAGACTTTTTTTTGATATTTATCGTATTTTTTTGAATTTTTTTTCTTTTTATTTTCTTCCAATTCTTTTATATATATATATATATATATATATATATATTATATCGTTTTTTTGTTTTTCCTTTTCTTTTTTCTACTTTTTCGATGTTAATGTTTTGGAGACAGGCAGATCTCTAAAAGATACATGCACTATTTTTAATTAATTGAATTGAATTGTTTATTCAGTGTTAATATACTTATACAGTATTTACACGGGTCAGCAGTGAATAATTATAAAACTTAAAATATAAAGAAATACAAGTAATAGGTAAATAACACACAACATAAAAATATAAATATAAAAATAACAACAAATTATGTACATACTTAAGTAGCACAAATAATGTAAAATAACACCACCGTTAAAAGAACAAATTTTACATGTCAAAGAAATCATTTTGTAAATATTCATCATAGGTATAAAAGATTTACTTGTCAGATATTCTTTTAACTTAGGTTTAAATAAGTTAGTGGTTAAACACCTCATGGCTTCTGGCAGCACATTAAAAATTTTATTCCCATAAAATTAGGACTATTTTGGCATTTCTTTAACCTTACAAATTCTGGATAAAGGTTTTTTTATTTCTAGTTAGATCTTCATCTTGATATAACTGAATATGTATAAAATTAAACACCACGTAGGATAGCTTGAGGTTGCAGTCAGAGGTGAAAAGTTTACGGCCACAAAACAGAAAAAGAAAACTCTTTTGTTACTTTGTCAAGCTTTCGGAAATTATTTATTCCCTTTTTGAAGACATTAACTTGAGGTCTTGAAAAATGGAATAAATAATTTCCGAAAGCTTGACAAAGTAACAAAAGAGTTTTCTTTTTCTGTTTTGCGGCCGTAAACTTTTCACCTCTGACCGCAACCTCAAGATATCCTACGTGGTGTTTAATTTTGTTTTTCTTAACTAGTCAGTCAAGACTACCCTTCTTCTTTATATATATATGTTGTTTTTAGGTTTTCGTGGATGACTTGTACTTCCGGGTGCTCTCCCGAGTCGATGGTCGACTCCTCCAGGAGTCACGGTTGCCTAAACGACGTTTAGGTAGAATCGAATCTCATCTGACATCTTCAGGTTCTCACTGAAAGCTGCCTACTGCTGCTCCTCGTTGCTCGAACTGAACTGACGTTCTCCGCGTTCTATGACTCCTTATATACTGAAATTTTTGTCGTGGGCACGTTCACTTATCCGGCCTAGGTGGTGTCTACAATCTGCTACGGAGTGCAGCCCAACGTAGTTTATTTATGTTAGATAATCGTAGCAATTTGGTGAAGTACAAAAGCGTTCCTACAGTCATCCCGAAACCCTAACCGGGATATAATTCTATAATGCAATATTATCTGATAGAAATTATTAAATTTCTAAATCAACAGTTTTAAAGATTGTGCATGTGCAAAAGTATCACGAAATGGGAAGTATTAAAAATCGGCCAAAATCCGGTCGAAGTACAGCTACAAATGAAGATATTTCACTTGATGTTCTTCTTAACCTGCAAGAAAAACCAAAAACTTTAGTACCAAAATTATTTAAAATATTTTTTATCAGTTAGCCTTGATAATTAAGATGTAAGTAGCCTTCCCTTTATTTTATTATTTTATTTAATATTTCGAAAATCACAAGTCGCACACCCACCACACCCAATATTATTATAATTGACGAAAAAGTGTTTATCTGAAAATGTGAAAATGTATAAGGTCATCCATTTAAAAAAACTACCGATGATGTCATATCTCGAAAGATAGGATAGGTTTTTCATTCGAAATTATAGTTTAGCGAGAAATTAATGGAATGGTAGCTCAGTGTGTTAAAGCGACTGGCTAGCAAAATGAGTTGCCTAGCGAAGTGGGTTCGATTCCCGCAAGGCGAAACAATTTTTCATTAACAAAATTGCCCTAAGAGTTGTTCGGAGTCCACATTAAACTGTAGGGCCTCGTCTCTCTTTGCCTAGCACAAGATCCTTGAGATCTTCCAGTGGGTTACTTCGGTAACTTGGGAGGCGGTTAAGAAAACATTTTAATTAGGTGTTTGCACACTGAGTATTGAATGAAAATCCCAAAATATTTGGAACAAAATTTGCCGGCATACCATCAAGATATTATTTTTTCAATTAAATGCTTTTTAAAAATGCATATTTAGAATATGTACAATATTATAAAATATTTTGGTTAACAAATTAAGAAACAGTTACGAGTTTATGTCTGTCTCTCATTTGACATTAGTTACGAATAACTATTTTATGTTGAAATTCACAAGAATAAAAATGAGAAATTTTAAAATATTTCCTTATTTAAAACTGGACCAAACAGCAGTGGAATAAGAAATGGGTAATCATAATTAGAGACCTATGAAAAACAAATCAGACAAATATTTGGAAATATATTGCTTTCATAAGAACAAACATATTAAGTTAATTTTAAATGGAACTTAATAATAGTGAGGGAAAGTTATTCAATTGATTAGACGATTAACTAGCAGATAATGATATATTGTGCATATTTACTATAATTTTTTCGTAAGTACTGAGGGTCATCGTAGTAATTAAAATCCTAAATCATATACCAGAAAAATAATAATTATTAAAGTAATTATTATTCTAATTTTAATTCGACCTTTAGATTTTAATTTAAAAATCACTGGAGAAACTACGATTCAAAGCGAGGTGAAAAATGGAGAGAGGAGTTAGCGATGAAGCAGAACCGGCAGCAGCAAATACATTTCTAATTAATAAATGTAGGCAAGTTATAAGTATTTGAACAAGGTTGATATAATGAAAATGAGGGTAATATGACGTATTTTTAGTTCAACCACCTGGTATATTAACAAATGGACGATGTTGCATAGAATATATTAAGTCAGTCGAACCTTTTTTCCTTTAATAACAATGACATATATTATAAAAACCTGTGAAGTAACTTCAGCGCTATTCTCTAGGTCCTGGGGGATTATGTAATGAGATCATTTTGCTAGCTCAAAATGCAATTGTCCCATTTCTTAGAGATCTATTTAATATGTCTGTAAATAATAATTCGCTACTTAAAGACTAGAGGTATGCTATCATTGTTCCAAGTCATAAATCTAGTTCAAAACTGATTCAATAAATTGTCAGGACATTAATATAACTTGTATCGCTTGTAAATTATTCGAGTAACTTTAACCCAATTAGATCAGAATAACTGCAGTAGAAGAGCAGTTTCTGGAACATTGATCTTACTAAGGACCTAGTAAGTGCAAATGAATGAAAATGCATATCAATATTTCAAAGAAGGTTTGCCCTTCAAGATATAAGAGGTTAAAGAAACATATCTGGAAAGTGGAATAGACAATTTTTAGTGATATGTTTGTGGATACAATTATATGTACGACAACAGCGCAGCGCGTACAAGTGCTGTTAATCCGGATAAAACAAATATGAAATAGGTACTTTATAATACACCATAGAAAAGTCCCGATAAAAAATATTGGTAAATATTTTAGATACATTGGTCAGAAGTCTTAATGAAGGACTGGCGAGCATACTGGTTCTGTTAGACTGTTCAAAGACTTTTGACTCAGTGGATCATAAATTACTGATAGCAATATTACAGTTTATATGAAATATTGTTAATATTTTTCCGTTCATACTTGGAAAACCGCTACCAAATTGTCCGCACGAATTTAGGTACTTATGTCTTCCTCTAAGCTAGTCACATCTGGAGTTCCGCAAGGCTCCATATTGGGTTCAAAATGGACCCAATTTCTAGTATACAAATTTGATGTATATAGCGTTACAAAATTTTCAGAGGGGCGAGCATAGGTGCGTCTTTACTATGTACATACTTCGGTATGCGATGTAAAGCAACGACAGGCGCAGTTAGTAGTTGGATGGGTGACCATTCCAACGGAAACCGCGTCCTCGCCTCACACATCTTCCAGCGGTTTGTATATCAGTGTATGCGCGGAAGCTATACAACCTTAGGCGAGGGTTGTATAGGAGGTATACCATCCTTCGGAGGGGATGTAAAGCCGTCGGTCCCTTGTCTATTAAATGTTAGGCAAGTAAAAGATCCCTACTCTTTTTAAGGGAAGAGGTTCGGCAAAATTCCTGGTTGGGGGTAGCTCGTCTACAGGCGTCGGTGTTAGGCCTCAGTAGCAGAAATAGGCCGACGTTAAATAAATGTATAAAAAAAAAAATCAGAAGTTCATTGCTATGCGGATGATAGTCAACTTATTTACAGTAAGTTTAGTTGTCAAAAATACGAGTTAATATTCAAAAATACTAACAAGGATCTTAGTAAAATAGTTTCTAGCTGTAAAAACCTAAATTAAAACTTAATTCACAAAAAACGGCTACAATGTTATTTTGTCCAAAAAATGTATACGAAAATGTTAGGGCTAACTTAAATGCTATACTAAATGATCATTTATTGGCATAGCAAAAAACTTAGGAGTTATAATAGACGTTAACTTAAGTTCAATGAACATGTTAATAATTTAATAAGAAAGTAATTTATAATAGTACATAGAAATAGTGCATACAAGAGGAAACTACATAAAAAAACTCACCGACAAACTCTACCTCCTAGGTGGTGTGGAAACGAGTATTGTATACTACACATGCTTAGATTTGAATACAAAAAAAAATCGCATTCAAAGAATGCAGAACACCTGCTGTCGGTTCATCAATAATCTTAGAAAATTTGATCATCTCACTGATAAATTTCGTCTATTAAAGTGATTAAACATGAATAATAATTAGGAATATCACTTACTCACCTTTGTACATCATTTGTTATTAACATCTTAAATGTTTTAAAAAATGTTTTCTTAACCGCCTCTCAAGTTACCGAAGTAACCCCCTGGAAGATCTCAAGGATCTTGTGCTAGGCAAAGAGAGACGAGGCCCTACAGTTTATTGTGGACTCCGAACCACTCTTGGGGCAATTTTATTAACGAAAAATTGTTTCGCCTTGTCAAACTCTCACAATGCCAAAACACTCTACAGCAATATTTAGGTCTTTTTCTTATAATGCAGTTCATTTGTGCAATAATATTGAACATGGTTTAAAAAATTTTTGCTCAAACACTTTTAAAACTAGGATAAAAACTAATTTAATACAAAAATAGTAATATTGTTATATTGTGCATATTGTGTGGTCTGCTGTAACTTGGCTTACTTCCACTGGACTTGGAAGTATAGTAACGCAAAAAAATATATATTTTTTTGAAATAGGCTTAAAATGTCATGAAACGTCGAGATTTTAAATTTGAGAAAAAAAATATTCTTGTCTGTCGGTCTGTCTGTCTGTGCGTGGGTCTGTAACTTTTTTATGCGCAAGTGTACTCTGGAACCGTTTATGATATTGACTTGAAATTTGGTACACTTATGTATTGTAACGGGATCTGGAACTAGATTATATTTTGATCTAATTCCTTTGAAGGGTTTGTGGGGATAAATGGGGTAAATAAGGGTAAATAGACAAAAGAAGAGTCCATAAAATTGCAATTTAGGGTATGTACGAAAAGTTAACGTCTCAAAATTTTTTTTGCATCAGCCCCCCCCCCCGCCACTATCACCCTCAATATCACCCCCACACTATTATGAAAGGGGGTAAAAAAATTAAAATGTGATTTAGTGTATATACAAAAACGAAACGTCTACAATTTTTTTTGCGTTAGCTACCCCCCTCTACCACCCCATTGCCACCCCCACCGTATTATTAAAGGGGTCAAAAAAAATTAAAATGTGATTTAGTATGCATACAAAAACGAAATTTCTAAAAATTTTTTTGGCGTTAGCTACCTCCTCTACTACCCCCATTTCCATCCCCACTCTATTATTGAAGGGAGTAAAATAAATCAAAATTTGATTTAGTGTGTATACAAGAACGAAGCGTCTAAAAAATTTTTTTGGCGTTAGCTACTCCCTCTATCACCCCCACCCTATTATTAAAGGGAGTAAAAAATTAAATTGGGATTTGAACCAAGGGCCTCTAAAATTTATTTTGGAATTAGTTACCCTCTCTACCACCCCCATTTCCACCCCCACCCTGTTGTTAAAGGAAATAAAATATTACATTGGGATTTAGTGTGCATAAGACTTGGATACAAAATCTGGATGTGGAAGTAGTGATCCTTGGGCAGCAGTTTTATTATGTCGTTTGAAAAGTAAGGGTTAAGTGGAAGAATGTAGACTCTAATCTACAACCTTCGCTCTTAATGAAATGTATTATATTATTTTCATTAATTAAGACGTTTACTAGTATTATAAAAATATTAAGATTCTGATTGAAAATGATTTATCTCCGTGTTATGTTTAATATTCTACGGACAAAATTAATAATAATAGTTTATTCATACAGAATAAACAAGTAAAACTTTGACAGCTAGAGTTGTGGTCTCTTGTTTTTATAGGTCTTCATTTATTTCATATATTATAGATTACAGAACTAATTGAAGATTAGTTGAAAGATATTTTATTAATGCAAATAACGGATCGGTAAGTGAGACATGCTGAAGTGCGGAGTTATTATAACATAAACCATAATAAACATAGCTTTACAACCCACCTAGTGTTAACGGATCATCTGAAAATGTTTGCACAGAACTTTTACATTTGCATTTTCCCATATTTTCTTCATAGTATATTGCTCGTTTACCCAGTCTTTGTCTGAATTATTTATTATTCTCTGTTGTTTCCAAACATAATATAGATGAGAAAATATGCAATTATTTTATTTATCAAATATTAAATTTTACAAAAATTGTTGTACAGAATGAACAAATAATAAATAAAATAAAAGCTTTGTGGTTTGTATACATTTAACCATGTTATTAATATCGATTCTTTCCATTCTATTTATAGGTTCAACAAATAAGGACAAGGGGTAGTCCATCTAACAGAAAGGTTGGTAAGTGACTTGTTAATTTTATTTATTAGGTAATGTTGTGTAAGTTTGGACAATCTTCATACAACGTTACAGACTGAATCAAAGTCAAGGCCATCAATATTAAAACCCACTTCATCATTTTCGATATAGGCGATTCATGCTTTTATTTTACAATCAGTCGGTAATTGTCATAGCTGGAGTTAGGATACTTACCCCCGTATAAAAATTTGACACTTTGTGTTTTAACAGTTTGTGGCTCTGGTAAATAATGGCGGCAACAATATTTATGGATATGCCAGGAGGTCTTAGGATGCCTGCTATTGGAATAGGAACCTGGCAGGTAAGTAATAGATCTGTGGTTATTTATAATATTTAAATTTTCTGTAAAATTATGAAACAAAAAATAGTTTTTATGTATAGACTTTAATATTGTATACGAAAATTGCATTTTTCAGCTATTTGCATAATGTAAAAATATTTCTATTATAAATATATCATAGAAAATAATTATTCATTTAAAAAGGAGTATATAGTCGGGGCAAGAATTCAGGCGATGCACGTCACAGATCGACAAAATTACTATAATTATATGAAGATTATGAAGTCGATCAAAGCGACTGCACCTGAAATAGCTGCAACCCCATATTCAGGTTACATGCAAATTGTATTGCCACAACTGAAAATGTATCATTAAAACGATGAATTGTGACACAGCTTAAAGCTTTATGCTGTGCCTGTGATAACTGCAACGTCTGCAGCCCACAATACATATAACAAAAATCTATCAAAATTCGATTAATTGGAATAAAAATAGATTATAAATAATTTCTCAAATGAACTTTATTTAATAATTGGACAATTGAGTTTTATAATATATATTATAGTACAATCATAGTTATAATTAAATTCTGCTAATTAAATAAAATTACTAGGATATTAAACAATTATACATTTTTTAGTTATTTACTATTCTTGATAAGAGAAAAAACATTTACATATTTAAGCAAATTGAAACCATTCACATATTTTCTTCTTCGTCTGAACTGTCGTCTGTATCGGATCCATTTAAATTAATAATAATGGGATGGATAATATCTTCTCTGTCAAAAGCCACTTCCCTGTCCCAATATTTTTGTATTTCCTTATTTGTATTTTTAATAGTGTTTGATCAAATTTCTGGGGATATAGTATCTAATGCTTCCGTCCACATATTTATCACTTTTTCCACACCATTACCATCTCTCCCAATATATTTATTATAATATGTTTTTGCTATGCCCCAAACTTTTTCAATTGGCTGGAACATACAATGATATGGTGGAAGTCTGAGGACCTCATGACCGTATTGTTGTGCCAGCTTATAAGGTTTGTTAATACATAAATATAAATTCATATGGGTATTAGAAGAGTATAGGAAGACAATATTATTACTGCAAATTACAATTTCTGTCCCTGGACTCTTGATATCAATAAATGAAAATAACTAGAAGTATCTGATAAAATTAGTTATGATATGTATACTGAGTCAAGTGTACATACGTACCCACAAGAGTTAAAAGGCAGTGCACTTTTATGTACCCGCACTAAATCTCTAAATATATAATAAATCACTTACTGTGCCACCAACTCAAGTAATTGTACTTTAAGCATTCCTTCTTCATTATCAATATTTCTGGTTTGTAGCCAGGATATATCGACTTTTGTCCAACTCGAATTTGGAATTTTATCCACGAAACTACTGTGATAACTAGCATTATCCATGATTATTAAAGACGGTTCTTCCAAGTGTTTTAATAACTGGTGTTCAAACCATTTCAAAATAGTATATTATGTAACAAGTTTTATAAACGTCATTTTAGTCACGAGTTTTATTAATCGCGAGCGACGCGTAGCGGAGCGAGTGTTTAATAAAATGAGTGACTAACAAGTTTATAAAACGTGTTGCATACTATACTTTTTCTACGACAGCAAATATCTAAATAAAAAATTTGGAAGTTATTTTAATATTTCATTTATTAACGTATCAATAACATGGTAACAGTAAAAAATTACTAAACTATTGTTCTACTTATTGTGTATATTAATGGTTACATTGGAAACATTTTGGCAATTGCTAAAAAAACTAAGTGATTTTCCTAAATGCGTTCCATCGAACTGTGTTAAATTTGCTTCATGATTTGAATTGAAGCTAATACTTGGTCCACTTTCATTTTTATCAATGCTTGAACTTTGAGCAATTGCAATATCAATATTCTCTTTATTTTTTTGCATTGCATTATTTTGAACAGTGTTCATCATTTTAGTAGCGGTCTCAATTTTATTGTTTAACGAGTGGTCAATATAACTCTCTGCAACAGCTGTGGATCGCCACCCTCCATGACGCTTTAATGCTGTGATGTCCGCACCCGAGTCCACCAAAATCGTCGCTGAAGACCTTCTTAGGCAATGACCAGTATAAGCAGCAGGGTCAGGTAATTTTAAGAATTTTGCTACTACGCTAGAGAGGCTGCCAAATTTATTAATTCCAATTGGCTGTTTTCTACATTTTCCTCGCTGGTAGTTTAAGAAAAATCGGGTAGTACTTGTCAGGTTTGGAGGTCGAAGTTCCATGTATTTCTTGCATGTATGATAGAAATTATCTCCAATAACAAACTGACGTTCCGTTTTTGTTTTCGTGTCAGGAATGTGAACTAAAAGGGCCGTGTTAAGGTCTTCAACATCACTTGTTTGAATTTTCGTCAATTCTTCCCGCCGACAAGCTCCCATTATTCCAAAAAATAACCCTACCTAAAATATTTATAATTTTGTTTATTTTTATTTAATTTGGTTTTATACTATTACCTTTGTAAATAGGTATTCTTCGTCTGGAGCAGATGATAAGAATTCTCTAATTTGCTGGGGTGTCAATATTTTCGACTTTTTAGGTCTGTAACCGTCTGATTTACGCTTCAGAAATGCGCACAATTTGGGGTACTTGCTAATATCAACATTGTTTTTTAGATTAATTGTCGTCCGCAGCATTGAATAGATTGCCCACAAAGAGGACGGTTTCATCTTTTTCGACAAATTTTGGAAATAAGCAAGTAATACATTCTCAGAAAATGAATTTGTTTGGTTTTCTTGACGCCAATCTTGGAAAAGTTTATATGCACGTTCGTATTGACTTTTAGATTTTTCTGGCAGCAAACTAGCAGTTGCCGATGCCGCTGCTTGAGTAATTTCGGGCGGAGTACCAATGAAAACATCTTCTTCACTTTCACTGTCGTTTAGGCTCATTTTTTTCCAAAAAAATACAAAATTACTTGTCTCTTGTCACAACGCGTCGATTTATTTTGACAGATTGATGACAAGAATTACGGAAAACTAACTTGATTTTTGCCATTAAAATATCTAGAATTAACCTCAGCCGTGACTAATATCTCGTTGCTAAGTTCAGCCCGTGAAAAAAATGCACGAAGTCACGGTTGGTCGAAAGCGTGTTTAAAGGATTATTTAGCGTCATGGAAACGTATACGATAAACGCCATTTTAAAGATGGAAGTAGAAAAAATTTGTTTTGTTCATCTCACCATGATAATCAGGATTTTTTGTTGATGACGAAAATAATAATGATGCCGCTGGAATAAAACAATTTTCATTTCCAGCATGAAGTATAATAAACCTAAAAATATATTTCTGCATTAATAATAAATAAATTTATATTTAATAAATTTATTATATACAAGGGTCCCATCATTTCAGAAACGAATTTTAGCTACATTGTATATTTTTCCTGTGATTGTACGTGTAAAGTACAAAAAAAATGCATTTTTTTAAAAATCTCCTGTATATAAAACTCGTTTATGAAAAAAAAAAACAGACATTTACACACCTTTTCCCTTCAGTTTTGGTTTTTTTCACACTTTCTTTATTTCCATCTTGCCATGATCTTTGTACAGAACTATACTCAAAGATCTACGTCTCATCTAAATACACAAATTGTCGAGGATACCCCAATGAAATATTTTTTACATATTTCTGCAAAAAAGTGACGCGGCTGAAAACAATATTTGGCAGTTCCATTAATCCTCTACGTGGATTATCTTTTAGAAATTTGAAACCTATTTTTTTCAATATTTTGCCCAAGCTACTCAAACTTCCTTTGTAAATGTCCCGTTCAACCAACAGCTTTAAAAGCGATTGTCTGGTAATATGTTGATCTAAAACAATAATAAATACTTTAATAAATATTTCCATACGTTATTTTAATAAATACTCACTGTTTCTGTACATTTCATAAATAACATTTCGAATTGCTGCTTGGTCAAAGTTATCAATGTCGCATACAGGCTTTGTTATTGGTCTTGTTCTTTTAGGACTACCTAAAGCTTCCCCAGTCTGCATTTTTTTGGAAACGTTGCTAACAGCACTCAAACTTATGTTTAAAGCATTAGCAACTCTCTGAAATTTACTGGTTATGTTATGATATATATTTAACTTCTGGAATTATACTTGCCCCTCTTACAGCAGCAGCCTCCATTTTACACCCCCAATTCAATGGCTTGCAAAGTTTTCAACCAAATTAGGGTTAATGGGGTCGCTGCATATGAATCCGAAGTGAAAATTGGAAAATTCAAAATAGTGGATTTAAAATAGCCAACTTTGTCAATTAATTCTTGATTTACGCCGTCTATTGATTTAACTGAAAAATATGTAGAGTAAAAAAGTGTTTAGAATGCCATTCTGCATAAGAATATACCCTTTCGCTTCTCCCCTGTGGAAAACCTCCTTTCTCTTGCAAAAATTGCGATAAATACTTTCTAAATTTTTTATTATAGTTTGATAATATTGGACTAATAAAGTTGACAGTGAATAGAAGAAATAATTTATAAAGAAATAATTTTAGAGATGCGTACTCTCGATATGGTTAGAAATAGATACCTGAAAAGTTCCCACTCCATTCAGGAACGGAAATCCCTTTTTTTGCAAAAGCTTGTTTCCAAGCCACCCTTGAGGTAGAGCTCTCGGTGCGTTTTTTTAAGGTGGTTTCTCGTGTAGGTCTATTCCACTAAAATATAATTGTACTCATCAGAAGGTCCTTCATCGACGAACAGTTCTTCAAATTCAGAATTTAAACATCCTTGCCCGAGGTAATTAGAGCAAATTGTTGAGCAGCGCGATCCAACCTTAACACAGCTGCATCATTTTCCGCAACCCTTTTTTGCAACTGTAGGATACGAGCTGAAGGGAAATTGCTGGTAATTCGGTGGTATAAATGAGTCCTAAGATATTACCCACTTTCTTCCAACCCCATTCTGGTGATTGTTTCATTTGAGGAAAAACGCTTCAAGAAGGTGAAACTCTGCGTGTTGACAGATGCTTGGTGAATTTAAGAGCAGTTAGCAAAGCTCGACAGGACGATAAATATAAATAGTTTCAAAATATTTTGGCTATTTACATCAAATTCAATCTTGGCGAGGAGAAAACTTGAAACCAACGGAATGGGGTTGGATGAAAGTGGGCACTATCTTAACATTTATACTACTGAGTTACGAGCACCAATTTCCACCATTCAGCTAATATCCTGCAGCTGGCAAAAAGGGTTGCGGAAAACGATCCAGCTGTGTTAAGGTAGGATTGCGCTGCTCAACAATGTGCTCTAATTGCCATGGGTAAGGGTGTTTAAATTCCGAATTAGAAGAAAAGTACATCGATGAATTATGAATGAGTAAGAAGAATTTTAGTGGAATAGGCCTACAGGGGAAACCACTTTAAAAAATGCGCCGAGAGCTCTCCCTCAAGGGTGATTTGGAAGCGAGCACATATAAAAAAACGCATATTTTTGGAAATAATGGGGAAAATAAATTGCTGATTACAGGATACTTAACTATTACTAGTACTGATTTGGCTCAGAGGATTTTACTGGCAACCGACAAATCAGATATTATCAAATATATACTTAATATGTTTATTGTCTGAAAGTTATTTGTGGCATTCTACGAATATTCTTTCCTGTTATTTGGGTTTTCTACCACATGTTTTATCCTATTCAAAGACAAATCACCGAATCTACAAAATAATAGAATAATACATGTGGTACAAAACCCAAATAACAGGAAAGAATAGAATGTTTATTGTCTATTGACTGCTATTTTTCCCATCCACAAAAGTTACTTTAATAATTTATATCAAGATTATAATTCATATTTGATGATAAAATACTTTTAACTTTAATAAAATCATTTATTTTGTTGAAAAATACATTATCTAGTTATTATATTCGTATTAAATAGAAATAAAAATTACTTTGCTTTTCTATTTTCAGGCCAATGACGAGTCTGAATTAGAAAAAGCCATTAATTCCGCCTTAGAAATAGGATATCGTCATATTGACACTGCATTTGTGTACCAAAACGAGGCGGTTATTGGCCGAGTATTGAAAGAATGGATATCTTCTGGAAGGCTGAGGAGGGAGGATCTATTCATAACTACGAAGCTCCCCATGAATGGGGTGCATGAAGACAGAGTGGAAATGTTTATAAAGAAGTCTCTAGCAAACCTCCAATTAGATTATGTTGATTTATATTTAATTCATTTTCCTATTGGGCTTAAATATGTTGAGGGCCAGGTCAGGCCTCCCCTTGACGATATACAGGCGGAGAAATCTGACCATGTAGCTATTTGGAAAGTAAGTATAAGCAGTGTTACTTCAAGCACCTTTCAACAGAGTTGTATTATTTTTGTTTTTCGCTGCGAGACTGAAAAATGTTGTGGAAATATTGGAGTTTTAGAATGTTCCCCCTTAGTTATATCCTAAAGACTAGTGTATCCCAAATATCAAGTTTCTAGGCATATTATTTCAAGTACTATATTATAGATTTTGATCTGCTAACCCCTTTTTTGAGATAAATGAAGAAATATTGAATTTAGTTACACCCTAACCCTACGTGTGATCTAAATTTCATGTTTCTATGTTAGTTTTACAGTTTATTAAAATTTTAGAAAATGGAAGAGCAAGTTGACGCTGGTAGGACCAAACTTATAGGAGTTTCCAATTTTAATCTGAAGCAAGTAGAAAAAGTCATAAAATCTGCCAGGATTAAACCCTCTTGTCTACAAGTAGAGTTGCATGTATATTTGCCACAAAGGGAACTAGTACAGTTCTGCCAGCAAAACGGAATTGTCGTGGTTGCATATGCTCCATTGGGATCCCCAGGTTACAATAAATTTATAGCCAAACTAGGAGAAGAGTAAGTTAACACATCTCATATTATGTCGAAATGTATAGGTAGACTTTTAGTATTAGTATTGAAGCTGCCAAAAATTACAACTATTTCCTTAAATATATTTTGAACAAATCAAGATATTGAAATGAATCGTTGGTACAATATGCGAGTAGAATTGTATTTAACTTGAAGAAAATTAGTCACCAGCTATAATCAACCTACCCTTATTTTTAATGGTAAATAAGATAAGATTATAAAAATTGGAGGTTTCCATTTGAAAAAAAATTGATTTTTGACAGTTTTCCCAATTTCATTTTTAATCTTATTTTTTTAAGACAGAATATCATTAATTATTATTATTATCATTATTAATACTTATCAAAATATTATAAAAACTCTATTAAAGTAGATCTTTTTCAACAAAGAATTTAACCCAAATTAGATAATAAAGGCTTTCTTATAACAATAATTGATCATTCTTTTAGGACCTGTAAACGGCATTTTTGACATAAAAATTGAAATATGTCAAAAACGGAGAGACTTAAGTATAAGACATGATACACAAAATCGGCCTAGAATTCTGCGTACAATCCAAAAATGTAATAATATATAGGGTATCCCATTTTAAAAAAGCAAGTTGACTTCTACTTCCGGTATAACCGGAAGTGCAACCATCTTGAGTTGCCCCCATCGACATTAGTTTACTGCCGAATATTCAAAATTTGTCAATGTCTACTTTTCGAGATATCGATCGCCGCAGTTCGTCGTGGGACACCCTATATTGTACGCTTGTATATTTAAACTATTTGTTCTAGTTTTTAGTTACATATCAGCTGATTTATGAGTTGTATATATTTTTGTTTTAGGCCCAAACAGTTGCCCGATATGCTTAACGATAAAGTCATCAAGAAAATTGCCAACAAGCATGAGAAATCGAACGCACAAGTAATGCTGCGGTATCTTTTGCAGAAAAATATTGCGGCTATTCCCAAAAGCGTAACTCCTGCCAGGCTGAAAGAAAATATCGATGTGTTTGATTTCTCTCTCGACTCTGAAGACATGAAAGCATTGGATGGCCTTGAAGTTGGTGAAGATGCTCGAATCTGCGATTTTAAATATTTTGGGTAAGATATTATAGTTTTGTTTTCTGTGAAACAAAGTTTATATATTTAAATATCAAAAATTCGAAACCTTATTTTTTATACCAAGGTTGTGGGCGTTATCACACTAAAATAATGTAAAAATTTATACAGGAAATTCTGTATTAAAATTAAACCTATTTACCCATCAGTTCAATGTTTCTAATGACATCATTAGAAATGTGTTGTATAGAAGGAATATTTTCATACAACGATTTTTCAAGATTTAGTTATGAATTAAGAATTAAGAATTAACAAAAGTTAACAAAGACATTAATTTTCAGGTTATTTGATCATCCAGAATGGCCATTTCCCAAGTAACTGTAGTAAATATATTCTTTGAAGACAAATAAATAATTTTAATAATGGGTTTTATTGTAAGTAATGTAATGTTTTGACATTTTTGTTATTTATTTTATGTTTTATATGGAATGTAAAAAATACATATTTAGTTCGAATTCATTGTACCATTGATTTTTGCTTGCGGTTATACCTTCTTGGTCCAATATCGCAAAGGAAAACTCACTAGTCACTAGTTTCTTGTAGTGGCAAGCATGACCCTCAGGTAATATAATATTTAGTCAAATAAATATTGTTTGTCGATGCTAATTTCTGTGGTGTTTATTTATTATTATATTATAATAAGAATTCACAAGTAAGGCTAAAATTTAACTTATTTAATACATGACAAGTTATTTCCAACACTCCCCTCAGCCGGTGGAGTTAGTGACTGTCTGCATTAGAATCGTGTGAACTAAGTGAAAAGATACAGATAACAAATCAGGTTTTCCACCCTTATCCGCCTCACGGAGCACAGTTAAATTAACAAATAACATAAATTTGTAATAATATTTTGAAAAAAAATCCGAAAAAAATCAAATATTTTAACAATAGGGTTTTCCCAGAAAAAAAAATTATTGCTGAAATACTTAACTCACGTAAAAAAATGATTTATGGCATATTTATTATCTTAATAATTTTACTAATACTAACAAAAAAAAACTTGAAGTTTGGAAAATATTGGGTTCATTTTAAACAGCCATAAATTGGCGCGTTGTGGCGTCAACACCCTGAAATCCAATCACAGAGGTTGTCTCTGTTCAAGATTGCTTATTAATCTTGGTCTCTGTTAACATAACATAACCTCTGTTTATTGACAGCACTCAGCACTTTTCTACTTTAGGTAAATTATCAGCGGCACCTTTAACATATCCCTCTTCCACTTGATTTCATTTTGATTGCAGAATTAATAAAACAAACCAGAAACCGATAAAATAATATTTTCACTCCAAACAATACAAACATAAAAATATAAATTTAACCTAACGTTTTAGGTTAGTCATCTGATGTGTAATGTCGGTGAAGGTTAAACCTAAACTACAGTACAAAATATTAACGTCCGACGCTTTCACGAATAATTTGTGCGGTATTTATCTGGATTCTGATTGGCCAATATTTACACATCCACTGCTTTAGACCAATCACAGTACAAGCATTACAAATTGAAATTCTGAGAAGTTTTAGAGGAAAGCTTTCTTTAACACACAGTTAGACTCTATTACAAACTAATTATATCCATAATCTCATTGGTTTTCCGGGTAGATACGTAATTCTGGCGCGTAAAAATGCCCGTTTTAAAAAGCAGTGGAATTATCAGCAAGTTCTTTTAACGATATTTTCTTAGAAATAATTCTTATTAGAAAAGTAAATTGTTGTAAATTAATAAAATGTTTTATTATATCATTTTCACGACACAAATTGTTAAAATAAAATTAGTGGGAAAACCCTATTATTAGACAATTTTTATCAAGTCACGATTTTGACAGTTTAAACATTAAAATGGGGTCTAAATAATTGTGAAAGTCTTAAAATCGGGTTGCAAATATTTGTAACATTAATAACTGACATAATCTGAATTTGCAACCTCGTAAATGTCCCGGAACTTAATGAAATTATTATTGAAATAATAAAGTTATTCGTGTCTAAAAAAATGGGAAAGGTGCAAATTTCATACAACATTCAAATAATGTTTTGAAGTACTCCTGTAAATTTTCAACCTCGGAGTATATTTTATCTGTTTTCGCTATTCTTCCGAGATATTTTGCAGTTTATTCAAATTTTATTCCAATAAAAAGAATGCGGTAAAAGTTGCACATTTATTACTGTTTTAATTACGTCGTTATATAGCTTTAGATCAATATATTAATACGGTACATGATTTAAATAAATATAGTCTCCCTCAATTACAGCGGTGTGATTGAGGGAGGTTTTATTTATTTAAATCATGTTCCGTATTAATAAACGGGTTACAAATTGACCTGAAGTTATATAACGGCGCAATCACACGGTGGTGGTATTTTAATTTTGATCACTATGAACTATCTGACGATAATTAAGTACCTTTACACAATGAATCCATTTAAACAATAAAACGTACTAAAAATAATTTATTAGAGCAGTACAGTTAAAAATATTCAGATAAATACACGTCACATTATTTATCAGCTTCATTTATTATGTTGGAAATGGATATTCAGGATGCTGCTCGATTCTGAAAAAAAAAGAATTTGCTTAGTTTGTGATCTATAGATTCCTGTATTAAAAGGTCTGCCCATAAAATTTAGTTTTTAATTGGAAATTATAGATTTAGGGGTGTTACACAGTAGTCATTTATTTTCGGTGTTATTTGTTGCGTTGAGGTTAGAAAACGCTTCTTTGGCGAGAGGCTATGGGGGTGATGTCACATGCCTGCTATGCTATATGCGCTGCGATACTCTAGGTGTTGTTATAGTGACAGTCAATTTTGCGATTTTGCGTCATGAGCTAGGACGGGTTGGATATTTTTGCCGATATATCTCTTAGGGCCGGTCTTTTCATCTCCCATTAAAGTTATTCAGCAGATAAATCCTGTGGAAATGATTATTGATACAATTGTAGCCGAGGCAATTATTTCCTAAATAAATTTAATGAGAGTTGAAAAGACTGGCCCTTAGTCGTATTTACCTGTTATGTGAATCTCCTTTCTGGACACCCTTCCTCCATGGTCTAGGGTCCTACGCCCCTTTTTTAAAGTGATTACTAACAGGCTGAATTTTTGTGAGTGGCTTCGTTTTGACGAGTATTCCAACTTTTCCCTCTGCGAAAATTCTCGGTAGAGGTAGATAAAGTTCTACGCAGCCGCCAAACATGTTGATCGTGGAACTGACACTTTCATGGCGTAAGACTGGTGGAAAACCTGCCAGAAAATTTATAGGACAATTTTGAGCATTGGATTTCAAAAATATTAATTAAACGATAGTGTAAAAATCAGCCCGTTAGTGTAAAATATGTAAATATGTGAATATGTCAAAATAACGAGATCTGAAATTTTATTACTAACTAACGAGAACGGCGAATAAACCTAACGTAGGTACAGATAATCTGGCGCCTGCTGAGCCAGCAAGCATGTGACGTCATGCGCGTTTATCTTTGTTTCTATGTTGCACTACCTTTAATGTGTATTAATTTTCTTGTGGACAGACCTATTTTAACGTTTTAACAGACGTCAAATTCAATCATTCGTATATATTTTAAAAATAATGCTCTTTTCATACGTAAAACTAATTTGATGTGAACAAACACTAACTGACAAACCAAAATGACTTACCCAGGAATGAACTTGAACATGGCAAGACGTGCTTCTTCGCCCACCTCGAGTTTTTCTAAAGCTTCCATATCCGTAGGATCGAGAGTAAAATCAAAAACGTCAATATTTTCCTTAAGTCTCTTTATACTCGAACTTTTTGGAATAGCAACAATATTTCTCTGCAGATGATGCCTCAACATTATTTGGGCGCTGGATTTTTCGTACTTCTGCGCCATTTGCATAATAATTTCGTTGTGAAGCATAACTGGAGTATTTCTCGATCTAAAATGAAACTGAAATTCATAACTAATCCTACTCAATTTATGCATAGTGAGAATTTGTGCGACTAATTCCTATATAAAAATAATTTTGTATGAAATACTCTTTATGATTAAGTTCTTACGTGTCTCCAGGTGAACCTAAGGGACTGTATGCAACAACCACAATTCCATTTTCCTGACAGAAATTCACAAGTTCACGTTGCTGAAAATCTACATGTATTTCAATTTGTAGACAAGCGGCTTTAATTCTTGCAGATTTATTAATTTTTTCGATCTGTGACTTGTTAAAATTGGACAGCCCAATATTTTTGGCTTTACCAGCATCTACTTGCTCCTCCATTTTCTGTAACGGAAATTATTACTTTCTATTACTTAGTTCCATATTATTTAAAAAGAATATACAGGATGTCCATGTATTCAGGGCTCTTGCAGATATCATGCTTGATACCAAGTGCAAGTCAATTGAAAAAAATTGGGTTCAAAACCGTTTAAAGGCATTTGAAATCCATGATCAATTCCCTAAAGTTTAGCGCCATCCACAATAATTCTATTATGGAGGCGTGGAGCGCCTCCATAATAGAATACACGGCCTTCCTAATGTTGCAAGAAATATTACCGAGGAATGTGCGATGTAGAATACAAGTTACTATAAAAATGGCAGCAGAGTTTTTTTGACAACCAGGTTATAAACATTAAGAGTAGAATTAATGTTCAATAACTGTAAATGAATTTAAATCTTTAACAATGAATACATAATACATAGTTTATTTGATAAGTTAGAAAGGCACTGAGAAAGTAGACAGCATCTATTTAGAAAAAGACTGTATTTACCTTAACCCATAGTTTTTGACTCTCTTGTTACAGGTAAGTAGGTCCAACAACGGTCCAAAAACGGAACGACTTGTTATTCTTGGCGATTTTAACGCTAGAGTAGGGAAAGATGCAGACACCTGGCCAGGCATCATAGGCAAGAACGGTTTGGGCAACATGAACGCTAACGGTCAACTACTCCTAACTAAATGCGCCAAACATGATCTAGTTATAACAAACACCATTTTCCGACAAAAGGATAAATTTAAAGGCACCTGGCGTCACCCCAGATCAGGTCACTGGCATCTACTGGACTATGTTATCGTACGTAGGAAGCATCTCAAGGACGTCCAAATTACAAAGGCGCGCATTGATAGCGAATGTTGGACCGTTCATCGTCCTGTTGTCTCTAAAATGAAAATTGTTATGAGACCCAAACACCGAAGAACTCAAGTAAAACGTAGACCCCGTCTCTGTATTAGTAAATTGCGTGACCAACAAACCGTCGAACAGCTAAAGCAAAAAGAATTTGAGTGCACTAGAAGAAACCAATTCTGTAGATGTCGCTTCTACCTGGACACAAATTAAAGACAGTTTAAAAAATGCGAGTGAGGAAATTCTTGGCACTGCAGCAAGTAAAAAACAGGAGGACTGGTTCAATGATAATGAAGCTTTTATACAAGAACTTCTTGACCGCAAACATATTGCCTTCCAAAATGCTATCAACCACCCCAACGACTCATCAAAAGCAGAAGCTTTTACCCAATCTAAGTATGAAACGCAACGAGAAATCAGAAGAATAAAGAACGAGTGGTGGGCAAGCAAGGCCAGAGAAATTCAAAGGTACGCTAATTCACACGATTACAAGAATTTCTTTCAAGGAGTAAAATCAGTGTACGGCCCCAGTCGGAAAAATATGTGCCCTATTAAAGATTTAAATGGATATCTCTTCAAAGAAGACCAGGAAATAAGAGCCCGATGGAAGGAACACTACTCTAACATTCTTAACCAGCTAAGTCAAGCCGATCACGATATTATAAATCTTATCCCTCAATATGACACCTTCGAAGACTTAGATAAACCACTAACAATGGAAGAGATCTTAACCGCCATTGGGCAGCTAAAAGATAACAAATCTCCCGGCGCCGACTCACTCCCAGCTGAGATCTTTAAAGCTGTGTCGTCAGAGCTCATACCCTAACTCAAAAAACTGTTTGATGTCGTGTGGGAAAGTGGTCAAGCTCCGCAGGAGTTTCGTGATACACTTTTAATCAACCTCTTCAAAAACAAAGGGAGCGCTGCGGACCGTGGAAATTACAGGGGTATAGCTCTCCTGGCTGTTGGAGGGAAGATACTCACTAAAGCGATGGCAAATAGGCTAACACCTGTTATGGAAAAGTTACTTCCTGAAACACAGAGTGGCTTTAGACCAAACCGAGGCACATCGGATTTAATCTTCACACTTAAACAGCTTCAAGCAAAAGCACTCGAACATCAAGGAGAAATTCACATGGCCTTCATTGATTTAACCAAGGCGTTTGACTCGGTGGACAGGGAAGTGCTCTGGAAAATTATGTTCCGCTTAGGTATCCCTAGAAAATTTGTGGAAGTATGTCGCAGTCTACATACAAACAACAACGCCCAGGTTATGTATAATAATGAGGCAACCGAACCTTTCCAAACCCTCACTGGAGTTAGGCAGGGATGTGTCCTGGCACCCCTACTCTTTAATTTGTTTACCACTGCTCTAACAATTATTGTTGACAACCAACTGACAGTCAGAGGAATAGGTCTCAGATACCGTTTTGATGGCGGTCTCTTTAACATAGAGCGCTTTAGAGCTTTCACGAAGACACGCACACGATTCATTTGTGATCTCCAGTATGCGGATGACTGTGCACTTTTACCCTCTACGCCGGAAGAGCTTCAAGAACTTTTAGATGTGTATGCCCAGAGCTATGATTCCTTGGGACTTAAAATCAACATTGGAAAGACTAAGATTATGTCAACTCCTCATCAAGTGAACCAAATAGACATTACACTTAACGGAAATTCCCTTGAAGTGGTGGATCAGTTCAATTACTTATGCAACGTTGTTAATGACAAAGCAAACACGGACAGCGAGATTCGCAATAGAATTAACGCTGCATCTAGAGCACTCTGGGGATTTAGAGAGAGAGTATTTGACAACCACGACTTTGCATTAGCAAGGAAATGTTGCTGCAAGAAGGCCGAATCCAAGACCTAACCAGGTCTATGTTTGTCCTGACTGCGGTCGACATGTGCTCTCCCGAATTGGCCTCTATAGCCATAGTCGTGTGCACCGTAGATGAATGGGAATTACAATAGACTACACCTTTTACTTGTTTTTTATTGTACACAATCAATCGACTGTAACATTTTTATACTCGGACTCGAGTAACGGCTAATAATAATAATAATGGGAGTTAAAACCCATTAAGGCTAATAAAGTTTACTTAAGAATCATTGAACAAAAACAATAAATACCAAAAAAATATAATGCAGTTTAATGGCCGAAAGCTACTAAAATACTTTACAATTCTCCCCATCTAGCCCCAAAAATACCTACTATGGAATATTTAATGAAAGCTCACCTTCCAAATCGCAATATGATCAAAAACATCTATCTCCTCGTCCACATCGTTAAAAGGACCTGGCGTCGGCTTACTTTCAACATATTTCGTGCCAATGGGGAAGTGCAACAGATATAAATCAACATAATCTAGTCCAAGATTTTCTAAAGATTTCTGCATAAACATATCTACCCTTTCCTCATGTACTCCATTCATGGGAAGCTTGGTGGTAATGAACACATCTTCCCTTTTTAGTTTTCCAGAAGACAACCATTGTTCTAGTACCCGTCCAATAAAAACCTCGTTCTCGTAAGCGAAGGCAGTATCAATGTGGCGGTAACCTATTTCAAGGGCTGCATTAAGAGATTTTTCAAGGTCGCTTTCTTCACCGAGCTAAAAAAATACTCACACACTAACAACAATAGTTAAGGTCGCCATATTGAAGAGAGAGAGAGAGAGATCCGATAGGTAAATATTTACTGTTTTTGACCATAACTTCTTATTCTAAAACACATATTGCAAACAAACTATAAGACTACCTAAGTAGAACCGTAGCAAGAGTAATGTTATAAATTTTCACTCAATAATTTCAAACATATGCGAAATAGTTCGATTTAAATTTAGGAAATACGAAGATTGATATAAGTTTTAAAATTAAATCTGACTAGTTTGCAAACAACTGAAATTATTGAGTGAAAATTCATATTACTGCATATGTTATAGTACTACTTAGGTAGTTCTGTACTTTTTTTACCAATACATATATATTAAAAAAAAAGTTATGGCCAAAAATAATAAATATTTCTTTATCGGATCTCTCTCTCTCTCTCTCTTGGATATGCCCACCTTAAGGCAAAATTAAATAGGTTCTGAATATAATGTTGAGTGAAGTCTAAATATGTTCTTTCAGAAATAGTTGAACAGCAATTTTAATTTTGAAGCTTGAGCAAATAATAAAAATTCGTCTTAAACATAATATTTTTAGTCGCAAACTCCTCTATAAAATCCTTATTTTACTATAAGGAACGTAACCAGACTGCAACCAACAGCTACTCTCCGGGCTATGTGCCCCGCCGAGCGCTGAATTACAAGTTACTAGTCTGGCGCGTTAAGTGTAATAATTGTATATTACCATCAAAACGCTAATGCTTCGATTGCAACAAACACCAGCCGAAAGACTGATCCTACTTAAATATTATATTATGTTTAATATTCCGCCCTCTAAAAGCACATTTGAACTATGCTTAAGCCCAGTCCAGGCTATTTATTTTTCGATTGCAACAGACACTGGACCGCTAGATGGCGCCTGCTGACTATTTTACATGTCGCAATTGTAAAAATACCGGTATGTACCAAATAGTCAAAGGATCCTCGTGCCGGTCGTCAAATGCCTACCTTGCACTGACGAGAGCCAACAGCTCGAAACTGCAGTCTGCAAGTGGTGTATGACGACTGGCAAGAGAGCTCCTTTAAGTTGGATCAGTCTTTCGGCTGGTGTTTGTTGCAATCGAAGCATTAGCGTTTTGATGGTAATATGCAATTATTACACTTAATGCGCCAGACTTGTAACTTGTAATTCAGCGCTCGGCGGGGCACATAGCCCGGAGAGTAGCTGTTAGTTGCAGTCTGGTTACGTTCCTTATAGTAAAATAAGAATTTTATAGAGGAGTTTGCGACTAAAAATATTATGTTTAATATTCCGCCCTCTAAAAGGACATTTGAACTAAAAATTCGTCTTGTATACGACACTTTTGGGGTGATCTTCAACCCTTGTAATACCGACCAATGGATCTAAAAGTATTACAGTGACATTTATAAGTAACCAGACAAAAAAAATAAATAGTTACAGTCTTCAACAAACAATAAGTGTGGTTATTATTTTTTATATTTGTGGTGTTCCATATCTCTTTTATGCCGCTACCGAGTATAATCCTTACTGATGACATTCTATCATGCTTCCCTCGACATCCTCGCAGTAGATAGACCTTGAACAAAATAGTCTGGTGTAGTATTTACTGGCCAGTCAAAAAAACGCGACAAAAACTTTACGAGCTTATTATTATTATATTTTTATTTGTGGAGATCTAAATATACGAGAAGATAACTACCAGACTATAAAATATTATGTGATATTTTTGAGTCCTATAAATTAGCATCCCTAATTGAGTCACCCATCAGAATAGTTAGAACGGCTGACAGAATTACTTGCTCTAGCATTGATACCTGGTGACCAATGTAATGGAGGGTATAAAATTTGATAACTTTGATCCAGGAATATCAGACCATTTTGCACATTCATGCCATATTAAAACCCAACATGTTGCATTTCCTCTACATGAGCAAATAGCATATCGCTCTATTAATGATTGCTCCATCAGCGAATTTAAAACTCACTTTGACCCTACTACTGTACAAACTTAATCTTTAATAACTTTTTAATACTTTTTACGGTGTTTTAATATATCGTTTCCTCTCCAAATTAAATGGTTACCAACAAATAATTTTTACAATAAGAAAATTAAATTCTTGCAAGACAAAAAAGATTAGACGACTTAAAATCTTTGAATAAGATAAGAAAAAACAATGCAGAACTAAATGATCAGTACAAGAACAAACAAATAAATTAATAAAAGAGCGTGTCTCCCAGATCATTAACAAATCCTCAAATAAATCAAAAACCCTTAGTAATTTTGCAAATAACACGCTTGGAAATAGCAAAAGAAACGATTTATGCTCTGAATAACATCAATGTATCTGGAACGCAGATTACTATATTATATTTTTCGATTTGTCACATGCATTTGACACGGTTGACATTAGTTTTGCAGGTCAAAAATTAAATGTACTGGGTATAAATTAACACCACAGAAATTAGACAACCCCCAATTCCAGAAGCCAGGGCTTGTGCGGAAGGGGGTTACACATTGGAAAAACGCGGACATACAACCATTTCCTCCGACAGTGCCAGTGCCGGAGCCAGGATTCGAACCCGGTGGTGCGATGTCCGTGTGATTAATCGCGATTGTCATCTCGCGCCTTAACCCACTCGGCTATCGACCAGACAGTATAAGAGGATATAAGAGGAATAACGAATGATTTAGTAGCCTCATACCTTAGTAGTAGACAACTACAAATCAAATTTCAGAGCGCCAAATCTGCAATATACGATGCAGATATATGAACCCCTCAGGGTAGTGTCCTAGGGCCTCTTATTTTTTAAATGTATTTAAACGATCTCCCAGATCATATTTTGGATGGCAAAATGTTTTTATATGCGGATGACAGCTCCACTGTGATACATGGAAAAGATACATGTGAAGTAATACTAAAGGTAGATACAATTCATATGATAACTGGTGTCAAAAAACCGACTAATAATTAATTATGACAAGACTAGAATCACATATAATAATGTTTACCGACCAGGAACGGATTTTAATTTCTCTTTGAACGACCATACAATACATAGTAACTTTCCCACCAAATTTTTAGGAGTGTCCATAGATAAACTTAAACTTAAACTTTACGAACCACATTGATCATGTATGTAACAAAGTTGGCAAAGCATTTTTTGCCATTCAACTCTTAAAAATTCACTGAACACTAAAAATCTTTTAGATATTTAGGGCCGGTTTTATAATATCGGATTAAACTGCAGAGCACAGATTAAACTACAGATCTCAAAAAAAGTCTGTTTTATAATGTCAGTAATCTTTAGTTTGCAGATTAATTACGTCACAGTAAAGTTAAACTTCAAACGGTGGATGGGGATGGTTTAAACTCTGGATTATCAGATGTCATAATGTTCATAACCTCAGAATTAATAAAATTCGGTGTAATATTTGATGGATGTATTCGAAATATGTGATTATTTACAATCTGATGATGACAGAAAATTATTATTAATACGCTCAAAGTTCTGGAAATTCTAGAATCAGACCTATAGTTACAAGGAAGAATGTAAGCAGAAAAATGTATCAGCTGTTTAGATCGAACTAGTTATTATTTTATTGGAGCTAATTGAAAGTTTATTATTACATATGACAGAAAGGTAAAGATTTATGTTTGATCTCCTCACACCTATATGCATATATTATATGCTTATTGTTACCAGAAACTTTAGAAGCCTATACAAATCAACTGCCTCTTGTATAATTAAAAATGTTTCACTAATAGAATTAGTTCAGCGAATTTGTCGTTCTATTTCCCTCCATTTTTTAAATAAAAATAACTTGAAACGTCATGTCAAAATGTCGAAATAGGTTAGAATCAAACTACGTGAAGTTGCAATTTCTGTTGAACAGTAGTGCCAACTGTTTACATTTAAGTTTGTAAAGTAAAGCTTAAATCATGGTTTAATCCTAACTTTAAACTTAAGATAAACGTGGAGTTAATCTAACATTATAAAACCGGCCCTTATTACGCTATCGTATACTCTATCTTAAGCTATAACATAGTGGTTTGGGGTCAAGTCACCAAAATCAATAGATTTTTTATTTTGCAAAAATGCATTATAAGACTTATATTTGACTTACCATAGAGCCACACTTTACAATACAAATACATTACAGTCAAGAATTCTAGCCGCTAGTACCAGCAGTTTTATTGCACTAATATATGGATGTCATTTAAAAGATTATTTACGTAGTTACTGCTACTTTATACTTTAGTGTAATATTTTTTTAGTTTTTTTATTTTGTGTTATTTTTAAATTTTATTTATACTTTAAATGTTTGTGGGCTATTATTTTCTAAGGTTGTTATTTTAAAAGGTTA
Source organism: Leptura quadrifasciata (assembly GCA_963675555.1). Lineage (NCBI taxonomy): Eukaryota > Metazoa > Arthropoda > Insecta > Coleoptera > Cerambycidae > Leptura > Leptura quadrifasciata. Next base: position 150,780,628 of record OY776677.1, on the reverse strand, counting down.
GTTATACATTTGTTTTGTCATATTTTTTTAACTATTTTTGAATGATTTTGGACCGTTATTTTACAAATTGACTTATCTTGAACACGAATTAGCTCCTCGTGATTGTAAAATAAAAAAAATTTCAGTTGGAGAGCGTGAGAAGAGACACTTGATGAGACTCGTGCACTTATTTTGATTTGAAGAATTTTGGTTTAAGTTTTGGAAAAAATTAATATTTTTTGCACGAGGATCAAGGTTTCACCCTGTATATGCAGCTTGAGCACTTATATTTAGCCAAAAGTTCGAAAAAATACTTTTTATTATTAGTGGCAGGGTATTTTCTTGCACCACTCTGTATATTACTACTCAAAATAACACACTAGTTTAAAACGAAATTAAAATATTCACTTTTCAACAGCTAAAGTTTTGTCTTGAGAAAGAAAAAATTAACTCGATTTATAGATTTGATTTGTAGATTTAAAATAGTTTAGAATTTTCACTTATAATTAGATGCGCGAGGGCAGAGACATTAGTTGTTTTTTACTTAGGGCTGCCAAGGAAGAACTCGAGATCGGTTGTAGAATGCGGATCGGAATTAACTTCCCCGAGATTCACCCGGCGTGGTCTTTTATACCATCGTTATTGTTGCGTTTTTCGTGCCTCATCTAGTCAGGCACGATCGTTGATTTGCTGCCTGGAAAAGTGCCCGTTCTCCGTGCGGGCACGGTCTAAATTTGGATAATTTCCACGGCCAGTCAGTGCGGGCTAGGGTTGCACAACATTGCATCATAATAGAGAAATTCATTGAAATTTGAATAGAAAATTATATTGTCGTGTAGGATTTAAAATTAGAAATCTTTTGTTTTTTGAATGGAATCTGCACCTGCTTTGCTTTGGAAGATATTTGATAAATTGTACGCATTTATTGTACTACTTTTCGACTCACCCCCGTAACACTGTTCCTCAGGCGAGCGCTTATCAACTGGCTGCGGTCCTTTAGGAGTTATCGAGTTGTAGTGAATTTTTTCTGAAATTATTCTGGAAAATTGTAGTTTTTTGATCATCAAAATTATACGGACACTTTTTTTTCTAGTTTGACACAGCGTGCTGAAAGGTTGGTTTATTTGGCAAATTTTGGTATTTTTTCAAGCTAATTTTTCAAAGGACCGAAGTACATACTATAACAATCTATACAACATGTAGAGCAAAGACTAATAAATAATTTGAATTTTGAATTAACGCCGGTGAACCATTCGTCATGGTCTTATCAAACAAACCGACATACTAAAACCTATAACGATAAGTGATTCAATTTGCAGGCGAGATAGTACAGAGAGTAACGGTATTTTAATGAGGTGGTAAAGTTTTTGTTGCGTTTTTTGACTGCCCAGTAATAACACTGAAAATTGTCACCAGTTCTTCTACAAAAAATTTCGTTTTGGAAATTTCGATTTTACTGTTCAACTGTTATGAATAGTTATGTTATACGAATAGTAATTCTGGTGTACTTAAGTGATTACATTATTTTTATCTAAATTTAACCCCCGCATTTTCCTGTGCTGTGAAATTGTAAAAAATAAATATAATCAGGATTGTCGGAATTTTCAAACATCAAGTTGGCTAGCCCTCTTTCGAAAATAACCTTATTCTTCGACAGGCGCGGATTCAGACCAAAATTAAAGGGGGGTCATACAAAATATTAAGAGAAACATACGAACAAAATCCGCTAAAAATATGACAAAAATATCATTAAATTAGAACATTTTCAGCAAAGACACCTCAGAAGTATGATGAAAATCCGTTGGTTCCATCACATATCAAACATGGAAGTGCTCAGGAGAGCGAACAGCCTTCCAATTGAGGTGCTTATTTCAAGAGCACGCCTAAGATGGGCAGGTCACGTTCATCGTATGCATGATAACCGCCTTCCTAAATGTACACTTTATGGTGAATTGCTAAGCGGTAGAAGAAGGCGTGGCGGTCAACGAAAGAGGTTCAAAGACGCTCTCCATGAAAATCTAAAATCCTGCGGTATTGCAGACGAGCAATGGGAACAACTTGCAGCGGACAGATCCGAATGGCGAGGGGTTGTGGCCAGCTATCAAGGAAATGTTGCTGCAAGAAGGCCGAATCCAAGACCTAACCAGGTCTATGTTTGTCCTGACTGCGGTCGACATGTGCTCTCCCGAATTGGCCTCTATAGCCATAGTCGTGTGCACCGTAGATGAATGGGAATTACAATAGACTACAAGTTTTACTTGTTTTTTATTGTACACAATTTATCGACTGTAACATTTTTATACTCGGATTCGAGTAACGGCTAATAAAAACATATGTATTTTTATTATTGCTTTAGAAAATAAAATCAAGTAAATAAACTATTTTTTAGGATACCCGATTAGTCATTTAAAACCATATGTGCGACGCTGGACGCCGGAAAAATTGATCGTTTTAATTGATATTTTTTGTGAGCAAGGGAAGGGGGCCATGGCCCCCATGGCCCCTCCCTGGATCCGCGCCTGTTCTTCGAATGATTTTACAAAGAGAATTTCTTTACAATGATAATAAATTGATGTAATATTACTCACCGCTCCGGTTCCCAATCCAATGGCCGGCATTTTTTGACCTCCCGGCATATCCATAAATATTTGAACAGCCATAATTTAATACAATATTGTTCACAGTTAAAATAAATTTCAAATAACAAGTATTTATATTTTTATAATATATATTTTATAATAAAAGTGAATTTAAACAAAATTATTTATTTAATACTCGGTTATATTTGGTTTCAAAGGATATTATTGACAGAGTATACTTGAAATAAACTTTATTGTACCACTTGACGATGATTTATGTTGAATTTAATTATTCAGTGTGGAATTCACAATAATTAATTCACCGATTCACACCACTATACAATTTCAAAAATGACAAACACTAGCTCTTATATATAACCTCGATTTAAACATTAGTTTCAGCAGATAAGACCTTGACCGGAGCAAAAAAGTAATTGTTAAATCAATCACTAAATGCATACATTTTTCATGCACATTTTAGAGGCCATATTTTGTACATTTATTCAGAATCAAATTTAAATTAAAAATAAATTAAAGTACGGTAGATAATGAGTCGTTATAGATAATTTTCGTAATTTAAGTTTAATATTTCACATATCTCATTTAAAATAAAATTGGTAATTAAGAAGAGATTTCTTTATTATACAAGATGTAACTTATTTCATAATTAACCAAACATTTAGGCTGACAGTGTACCATTTATTACGTTGGGAAGGGATATTCAGGATGCTGTTCAATGCTAAAAAAGAAAAAATTAGTTAATAATAGTATCATAAGATAGCACGCTGATAATTCGTACTAATGAAGACATTAGGATATCATAGCAAGACAAAGTGGTTTGCAGAAAGTATCCCAAAGCTTTAAACAATGCAGAGGTTGACAAGGAGTCGTCAGTATTATATCTGAAGGCAAGGGGCTGTATTGGCGACAGATGGATGTAGGGGTTAGGTAATAGCGCTTCCGACTAGCCCCGATAGTTCGAGTTCTAGGATAGCTAGAATTAAAAAAAATACAGGTGAACTACATAAAAAAATCTATAACTGGAAATTATTTTCGAATATGCAAGGCAAGGCAAGACGATTGTACAGGATCAAGTAGCATTTTGTTAAATGTAGTGTTATTTAAAAAACATCAGTACATTTTTAGAAGGCTCTTTCTAGACCCCTTTCACTCCTATATTATTATTGACTATCTGCCAATCATTTGCTTGTAGTCATTTTTTTGTTGAAAAATATCATCTGCAGATGAATTTTGAAAATACCACCACAGTCACCATTGTGGATTTTAAGAAATAATTTTGTAAATGCCAGTTACGCGACATATGTATGATATTTCTGAATCATTTTCATTTTCCAAAAATATACAGGGTGGCCAAAAATAAATTTTGAAATTAGAACTTTTTGAATTGTTTCAAATGCAGCACCCTGTATATTTTTCGACCATATGATGTAGAAATGAATTACCAACATTTTTGTATGTAAATCCCTATGGCTATTTGTAACCATTTTCTCGATTTATTAAGCAATAAATACGAAGTTCAAGAATAAACTTTTAAAAAATTAGGGTTTTTTTGGCTTTAGGTCATAAACTATGCAGCCAGTCACAGGTAGTTACAATAAATTGTATAAATAAACCTAGCACAAATAAACGAGATTAAATATGGAAAAAAACGAGAGGAAATAACGGGGGGGGGGGACTTCTCATCCTGGGGTCGATCAGGACATTTTTATAATTTAAACAGCACAAGGGAGACCCCGTAAAGTGGGGGAAAACTAACAAGAGGAAAGACACTGGGTTTAAGAGATTAACCTATAGCTTAATTTTAATTTCAATTACGAAATTTATAATACCGTTGACTGCTGTATATTTTCCTTGAATCAATTGACAGTAGACTTAGTAAATTATATGGAACGAGAATATTGCAATATTGGAGAATTTTTTGTATTAGCATAGTAGTGGCAGCTTTGTATGTTGCGCAACTAAAGAATACGTGATCAGAGTCTCCTAAGAAGTTATATTCTTCACAATTGCTTGAGGTAAAAACTCCAATTTTAAATAAATGGTCAAGCTTTAGTCATACCAGCCTTGTGATATACTTTCTTGAACAGGAATATTCATCGTGCCAAAAATGACTGGAAATATTAGTATGTATTAAGGTGTATCTAGTAGGATTTGTAGAGAAGAAGAATTGTTTCCACATAACGGACCATTTACGTCTGTTATTTAATTTCAATACAGTCTGTCTGTCACTTGCACATAACTGCTCGTTCAAAAGATATCCTGAATTAGCACTTTCTTTGGCCAGAATGTCAATTTGCAATTCAATATGAGCTTTCTCCCGATCAAAAATAACATCCCTTCCTGATGATTTAATTCGAGAAATTAAATGTCTAATTTTAAATAGATGTGGGTTGGTTTTGTAGGAAAAAAAGCAAAGTTCTTTTACTGCTGATAGCAGAGAGCGAATCTGACAAAATTAAGGAAGCATTGGACGTGGATGTTTCGACATATTTTAAAGGTTATAGACTGATATAACTTCTGCAGTAAAAATAGAGCAATGTTTAATTTAAACTTGGATTTAATTTCTTGAGATGGTATGTACAATAAAATCTTCACCGGTACCTGATACAGATTTTGAGGCATCTGTATAAACCAGTTCTGAATTCTCAAATTGGCTTAATACGGTTTGTAAAATGTTGGAACTGATGAGAGGATTTTCACAGTAATTTGGAGTAATGATGGAAACGTCACTAGTTAGACTGAAGTAGTCGAAGGATTTCATTGCATCAAGACAAATTCTAATAGCTTTATTCTGTATGATATTTAAACTTTTCAATGTAGATTTACTCGCAGATTCATATATTGTACAGCCATAATCGACTATAGATCTTATATAAGATCTATAGAAAACCAATGCCGTTTGAACATTCACACTCCACAAAGTTTTGGTTACCATTTTTAGAAAATTTATACTTTTGTTGCACTTTGTAACTATTGACTCTATGAAAGGTTTCCATGTCAATTTTTTATAAAAAAATATCCCCAAATATTTTACATGAGTCTTAAAAGGAAATAGGAACGTTCCTAGTTGAATATCGGACATATTAGTCGACATCAGGAGTTGGGATTTTTTGGGGTATTTGCTTTTTTGCCAGAGCGCCAATCTAGAGACCCCGTTTTCGAGGTCGCTGAACACGACGGTGGGGATCCCGGAATTTTTTTCCTCGGCAACCCCTTCAAATTGGCCAAAAACCACCCCCAAAATTCCCTTTTCCGTGAACCCGTTTATTTTCTTCAGTTTTTCGACTAACTGTTATTCCCTCGAGTAGAACGGAAGGTCCCTCGAGGGATTTGACCTCGGCCACCCCTACACCAGGCTTCCACCCCTCCAGGGGGTTGGAAAATTTATATTTTTTTGTGGAGAAAAATTGATATTTTACAGGAGGTGTTTCTGTGAGGAAGGTGACAGGTGACCACGGTTGTGTAATCCCCGGGGGTGTTTTCACCCTTCAAAGAAGTGGATTCTTTTTTCTTTTTTGGGAAAAAAATAATATTTTGTAGGAGGTGTTTGTTTGAGGAAGGTGGTAGGTGACCAGGATGATGTAACCACCACGGGGGGTTATTTTCACTCTTCAAAGGGGTGGATATTTGATTATTTTTTTGGAAAATAAATTATTATTTTGTAGGAGGTGTTTCTTTAAGGAAGGTGGCAGACGACCAGGGTTGTATAACCAACCCCGGGGGTTGTTTTCATCCTTCGAAGGGGTGGGAAAAAATAATATTTTGTAGAGGCGCACCACCTTCCTCAATGAAACGCCTCCTCCTACAAAATATTATTTCTTCTCAAAAAAATATATTACTTCTCACCCTTTGAAGGGTAAAAACAACCCCTGGGGATGATTACACAACCTACCATTTTCCTCACATAAACACCTCCTGTAAAACACAAATTTTTTTCCACAAACAAAATATAAATTTTCCAACCCTCTAGAGGGGTGGAAGCCTGGTGTAGGGGTGACTGAGGTCAAATCCCTCGAGGGACCTTCCGTTTTATTCGAGGGAATAACAGTTAGTCGAGAAACTGGGGAAAATAAACGGCTTCACGGAGAAGGGCACTTTGGGGGTGGTTTTTGATCAATTTGAAGGGGTTGCCGAGGAAAAAATTGCGAGACCCCCACCATCGTGTTCAGCGACCTCGAAAACGGGGGGGTCTCTAGATTAGCGCTCTGGGAAAAAAAGGTACCCCGACGGAACATTGTGTCATGTAAAAACCGAGTAAACTGATTTCTCCTCAGGAAGTTCAAAGCCATTGGAGGTAAGCCATTGGCTTACATTAGAAACACCATCCTCTAGACTTCTACTGCCTTATCATACTTTTTGTTTTCTATATATAGGCAGAAATCATCTGCATATTGAACAATATTTAGACTGATGTTATAATTTTGATGGAGGTCAGCTGGATGAATTAGAGGTTATTTCGAATAATTGAATAGAGAATAAAATGTTTAGATAAAAATGACATAAACAACGATGCAAATATTATCGTTTATTTTGTACCATACTGATACTGATGCTACGCAGTCGTTGCATTTTCATCGTTGGGATTGCCATTCGGTATATTTCTAAAAAACTGTCGATAATAAGCGAATCACGTGTTATATTGCTCCTGAAAAAACTGCAATAAGTGCTCCACATATTAATCATTTTGATTGATACATGTCTATGAGTCTTCGAAATGAAGTTTCTACTGTTCTACAATCCAAAATATGAAAGAAAGAAATGGTTATAAATAGTCATAGAGATGTACATATAAATAAATGTTGATTTTTCATTCCTACATCATATGGTCGAAAAACATGCAGGAAGTTCTATTTGGAAAAATTGAGGGAACTCATTCAAATTACGCGCAGAAATTTTCAATGAAATTCGGACTCCTTACTAATTCATCGCTCTTCTATAAATACCCACCTCAGCCTGCTCATGAAAATGAAGAAACATTGCTGTACTGTGACAATCATCGAATGTTTATATTCATATTTCTCGTCGAAAAGAAAAGGAAAGCAGCAGCGCAAGTGAAGACATCAAAAGCTAACTTACTACTTATTCAATAGAAGGACTTACCCTGGAATGAAATTCCACCGACCAATACGTGATTTTTCACCACCTTCCAGTTTATCCAGAGCTTTTACGTCCTCAGGTTGAAGTGTGAAGTCAAATACATCAATATTCTCCTTTAGCCTTTCCACTTTAGCAGTTTTAGGGATAACCACAATGTCTCTCTGCAGAAGATATCTTAACATTATTTGTGCATTGGTTTTCTTGTATTTTGCCGCGATTTGGCTTATAGTATCGTTAACGAGTATAAGTGGGACGTCCCTGGGTCTGAAATAGATACCAAAAAAAGTTTATCAATCAACCCAGTAACTTCAAATGATGAGTACTTTGAGTATTTAATAATAATAAAATGCATTTATTTATAAAAGAGGGAGAAAACACATAATAATAATCGATTTATATCCTTTTATACATATATAAAAATTACAGACCAGATCTGTCCTAAAATTATGAAAAAAGGAGAAGAGAAAGTAAATAAATCTAAGTTGTGACATTTGAAATACTACTGAGTTCTCATTATGTGTTTTTTAATTTTTATTCAGAAGCTACTTAATGGTAATGATTTAAGGATATCTGAAATATAATTATATACATGAGGAGCATCATAGGAGAAAGATTTCGTAAATAATGTTGAATGAAAGCGAGGTAGTGCCAGCTTATGTGTAAAACTGAGACTTCTACTGTGAACATTGTACCTGAAACTGAGTTTTTCTCTAAGATATAGTAGTGATGAGGTACTCAGTAAAAAATTTTCAACTTTAAGCTAATTTAGTTCCTTTATTTTATAAAATATATGGTCGAGTTTTTTTAAATCTGAATACATATCTACAACAACTATTCATTACATTTTGTAAACGATATTTAGTAAGCTGATCTAAGCATGAGTAGTAAACTATGTTACAGTAGTTTAAAATAGGTAAGACTAGACTTTCGCAGAGCTTTTTTTCTCATTTTAAAGTTTATTATGCTAATATTAGCATATAACAGTTTTAGACTAACAATAATTCTTTATTACAAATGATACATGATTTTGAAATCTTAAATTAGTGACAAATAAAAGCTCAAATTCTTGGCAGAGTTTACAGCCACTAAAGGCCTATCATCAATTTTCAAATTCAAATTTGATGTCAAGTTTTGCCTATACTTATCAGAGCAGTATAAAATGAACGAAAACTTACTTGAATTTGGTTTTAAGTTATTTTGATTAGTAAAATTTGATACTGCAGAAAGATCTTCATTAATTTGTCGTGATTCTTGGTTTACTTCGTTCACTTTGAAAGAATGAAACAACCGTGTATCATCAGCGAAGGCTTGCATAATCGTATGTTCAGAACAGTTAAATACATCATCGACTGTGTATATTAAAAATAGAAGAGGCCCCAAAACGGAAAGAAGTGATATTTGTTATGTCAGAATATTCATTATTTAGAAACAACTTATTATTATTTAAGCCAACAAGTAACATATTTAAATAGAAATTTTTGAAGTTACGACATGTTATTAATCGGAGTAGATGAGGCTGGTGAGACAAACACAGCTCACAGTAGTACTAGTAATGCGAGTAGGTTCATGAATTAATTAAGTAAAGTCATAGGAAAACATGCAATTAGCCATTGGGTTATCAACATTTGGATTCACGTTTACATCGCCTAAATTGTATTGTCGTATATTGGAGCTACTTGAGAAATTTAAACCACATTATATCAAAATACGATAAAGTAAGTACCATACAAGGCTCCCTAAAACTGATATTTCCGTTTCAAGAAAATCTTAATGGTATAAATTTAATAATTTAGATTTCAGATGGGTATATAGTTGAATTTATAATTTACCGTACCTTCCTGGTGCCCCTATAGGACTGTAGGCAACCACAACAATACCATTTTGTTGACAGTAGTCCACTAATTCACGCTGTTGAAAATCTACATGTACTTCAATTTGCAGGCAAGTTGGCTTAATCCTGGCATTTTTAAGAATCCTTTCGATCTGTCCACGGTTGAAATTGGATAGTCCAATATTTTTAGCCCTACCTGCATCTACTTGCTCTTCCATTTTCTGTAAATATCCAAGTTTATAGTTAAATCGTAGTATACTCTGTCGATAATTTAAAACACAAACCAAACTAAGTAAGGACATTATCGTAAAAATTTACCTTCCAAACCTCAACAAGATCAAAGACATCTATCGAATTCTCAGGACCCCACGGGAATCGCCCCTCGACATATTTCGTACCGATGGGGAAGTGAATAAGATATAAATCAATATAATCCAGCTGAAGACTTTCCAAAGATTTCTTTATAAACAGCTCCACCCTGTCTTTGTGGACTCCGGCCATAGGAAGCTTGGTGGTAATGAAAATGTCTTCCCTCTTCAGTTTTCCGGATGCAAACCACTTTTTTAATACGGGCCCGATCAAACCTTCATTTAGGTACATGAAGGCTGTGTCGAAGTGGCGGTAACCTAACTCAATGGCGGCATCGAGGGTTCTTTCGAGCTCCTCCCTTTCTCTAAGCTAAGCAAAAGATACCAGTTTAATCAACACAAAATAATGGTAAATGATCACGTAAATGACGTTACATACTCCATTACATTCAATTTTATGGAAAGAATAATATTGCAGTAGTCATTTAGAGTCTACTTAGTTTCAAAACAAACATTACAAATACAACGGATGTTATGTCATCGAATACATTCAAAGTATTTTTGTTTGCATTAAGGAAAATATTGCAACTTATGCTCTAACTCTACTTTGTGTTATCCGGATTGGGTTTGTCGAATGTCAACATCTTATGTTGTTTTGAAGTCGCTGTCTTCTCTCTTTACTTGTCTTCAGAAGACTGGAACAACAAGGTTCAAATGTCAAACATATGACCAATTTAACGGAGAAGAAGATCTAGATATATACACGCAAAAATTTGTTTTGTCCTTCAATCAAAGGCCGTTAAAAATAACAATATAATTACTTAATGGTGTTTATGTTTAGAATAGAATAAAAATAAAACCGTATCACTTAATAATTAGAAATGAAAAATAATTAATATATGATAAAATTACTTACTTGCCCAGTTCCCAATCCAATTGTTGGTATTTTTTCTGCTCCAATGTTCAAAAATAATTTAGCCGCCATAGTTGATAAGACGTATCTATCTTTAATTTATTTAAGTAAATTGAAATTTAAAATGCTTCATTCCATCAACTCTTCCAAGTATCGCTTAACAATGACTGAACATTTATTCAATTATATTATTTATTTGATACTTGGTAGTTACATATTATGTTGTTAGAGATAATATTAATAGATATAGGGAAGATAAAAGAAAGGTTAGATTGCTTTTGGCACTGATAAGAACCTTTACAATGTATTATGATATTAAAAATTACATCTAAATCAGTGATTACTTAATTTTAATATAGATATTAGAACATTAAACATTGAAATACCTAAAAATGGAAAAATACCTCTCAGTTTATATCAAATTTAGTATTATATTTTTACAAGAACTTTGAAATTTTTATTTGGAAAAAAATTAACACGAACATTTGAATTCATTACATGGCTTGTTCAGTACTGATTCATCTCGGAAATGGGTATTCAGGGTGTTGTTCGATCCTGTAATAGATACATACAATTGGTTATTGAAATAGAAAGCCAATGTTTAAAATACAGGGCAAAAAATTTGTTAGACCTAATAAGAGTCGCATGCATATACGGAAATTATAAAAATTTGTAATGTAATTAATAATAATGATAATAATAATAAATCGACTTTATTTTATAAAAAATATACCTAAATACAAAAATTTTTCGCAAAAAATAACAATGTAGTTTAGCTTAAAGCTACTCATAATTAATCACAAAATTAAACCCTTAAACATAATGTTAAACTATTGAAGTGCATGGCAATAATATAAAAAACCATTCAAATAATTTATTAAAATATTTAAGTTATAAAGCTTTCAGGAACTGATAATTTGCTGGATAGTTCTAGAATACACGACGCTCCAACCACCAGTCATGGCCTTCTTCCGAAGCTTTATTTCGCTTCTGAAGAAGACCACGACAAGGCGATCAAAACACCACGCACCCGAGATAGTCAACGCGGAAGAGAACCCGAAAACCACTCCACAAAGAAAAAAAAACAATTAATAAAATTCCCTGTTTGGTACACATATATAGGCTAAAAAATAAATTACTTAAAATTATCTTTGTAGCTGCTTACTTAGTAAATAACTTTTATACTTGAATTTTCTTGGTTCCATGTTTTTTAATTTTTCAGATAATGAGTTGTAGAGCTTTATAGAATTAAATAAGAATCCTCTCTGATACATGGCTGTGTGATGATGAGGCATAGTTAATTTTAATTTATATCGAATATCCCTCGAGCGAACAGCTGATCTAACTATAAATTTATTTTTAAGAGCAGAGGAGGATCCTTGTATCCAATCGTCCCTTAAACTAGGGCAATTTCCGGATACACTATACATTATACACCATTGAGGTATTGGAAACTATAAGAGATAGAGAGGCGGTTAGTTGTGGCAATTTTAATGCTGATTTTGAATCCGTCGAGAAATCAGGGCTAACTGCGATCGTCCGAGTTATTTTCAGAAAACTGAAATTTTGTATTCAGTTTTCGTCAAATCTGAAAAACGAGCGATCGTACGAAGATAAAACTTTAACTTTCTAAAGGCACTTTTTTATGAACGTTCTAGTAGTGTTGGTAGTTTTTTTTGTAAAGCGTTTAGTTTCTGAGATATGACCCACAATTGGCGCCATATTGGATTTTTATAGATTTACAATATACATTAAATTCTCGTTCTCCTAATGTGTAACACTAATGGTTTATGTTGTTAATTAGGACATCAAGCGACGATCTTTGTTTTCATGTTATTTATATACAGATAATAATAACATACAATAGTAACTCATTTACTGGCTTAGAGGGGTGGTACTTATAGTGGGGATCGAATTTGGGACACACTGTATAAGTAATTATTCTTTAGTTTACGATGATCTTGATCTTCCTCTTATTATTAATACGAAAATAAACTGAATGGATATGACACAATTTTGAAAATACTTTCTAAACATAATTTCGGAACGCCGGACTCTGCCCCCTGAGCAAAAATAACACAATTTCATAAAATCTAGTGTATAGAAGAACTGTGATGCTGTGGCAACAAAGTATAACAATAATTTTTTGCAAGGTTTTATAACGATAAACCTTGCGGCCTTGAAATTTTATCAGTGCTTATAGAACATAATTTCGATTCATTATCAGTACCACTTAGATTTGATTACTGCAAAAATTTCAACAAGCGATGACAAAATATAAATCAAGTTATGTGTGAATAAAAAGTTTATATCATGTTTAGATAATGCAGTTCTGTATAAACAACTCGAATTATGTGGCCTTGGCTGCAAATCTCATGAGCTTGTTCGAAATTATCTATCAAACAGGCGGAAGAGGGTCTCTTATACTGATCAACTCTCTAATAATATTATGACAGCTAACACAGAGAGCACATTAGGCTCTAAAACTGAAATACCATTCTACGGACCCGAACCGTCTAAGGGACACGGGACACAACGGAGGAGATCCATAAATGGTAAAAGGAACAGAAAAAGTCCTACTGGAGGGCCAAAGATAAGCGAAAAAGTTTATCTTATTCAGCAAAGAATGCCAAAAAGTCCGAATTAAGGTTGACCACAGGCCTTCCAGCTGGCCATTGCTCCTTCAGGTGTTACCTGGAGCAGGCGGAATTAACGCCTGATGACATAAGCTACTTTTTATTTTCAAAACTATCTACCGCCTGGTCTATAGGCGAACTATAAAGTATTTAAAGTATCGTTTAAAAAATCCTTAAAAGATAAAATGTATTTACAGTAACAAAGTTGAAAACTATAAAATGATTCAAGGTTACTCACCAACACAGTCAGTTTAAAATAAAAATTACATAAACAGCTTCACAAAATATTTGATACTGACATCGATATCACAATTTCAGTACATATGTTCAAACGTAATTTTTGCTGCGTATAAAAATGTTAAGGTTAATTAACAACTTGTTAGTTTTGATGACTTGCCATCAGCATCGCGCCGGACCGGGCCGGCTGGCCGGCTAATCGACATCGGCGTCGCGTGAAATTTCCGAGGTTACGAAGTCCCCAACAGCGCCTACGAAGTTTATGACTACATGTTTTAGACAAAATTGAATAATATGGGTTATTGAAAATAACCTTTTCCTATTGAGGAACTTTTGCCACATTTTTCACAAAATATAAATTAGGTATGCCAGAAAAAATTCAGTGTGTAACATGCAAAAAATCCGCAAATTCTTCGGATATTTCCCAATTTCTCGATTAATCATCCCTTCTGTTATCACTATCTCTAGATATTTTGTAGGGTTACTCTGTTTTGTGGTTTTAATTTATTAAAATTAAATGCTGTAAAAGACAGATTCATTTATTACTTAATTTAGAAGTATATCTATCGTTAATTTTGGGCAGCTCCTTTTTTCAGATCAAGCCGGTCTTTAAAGCATCTCCAGCTAGAGACCTACATTGACCTACATATGCCAGAAAAATGATGACACAGTACTGAATATTATGATTTAACAATTGAGCAACCTGAGACAATTCACTGTTAAATATTTGGCAGCTGTGTTGTTAAATATAATTACTATAAAAAATGTTGGCTAATGCCCTTGCAGCTACATTAATATTTTAAATAACAAATGAGTCTTACTCTGAATTGAAATTCCATCTGGTAAGACGTGCATCTTCACCTATTTCTAGGTTATTCAAAGATTTTAAGTCCGAAGCATCCAGTTCGAAGTCAAACACGCCAATATTCTCCTTCAGTCTCTCCAAGTTTGCGGTTTTAGGAATAGCTACAATATTATTCTGTAGTAGATATCTTAAGGTTACTTGAGCGCTGGTTTTCTTGTATTTTTCCCCGATTCGCTTAACAGTTTTATTGTCGAGGATAGGTGGAACATTTCTGGGTCTGAAACAAAAGAACAATTGAATCACCATTAAAATCTGTAGGCACTAATTAACTTTTTGTTATGTGCCTTTCTAAATATTTAAATCTGTTTGCATCGCTTTATGTATATGCATTAATACTTTGGCCAAAAAAAATTGTATCTTTTTCACCATAGTGTCACGACCCCCCCCTTTGGGGAAGCTGCAACTGACGGCCACTTGGCCTGTGAGAGAGGGAGATTGGGTCGTCAAAGTAGAATACGAGTTTAAAACAAATATAATTTGTTGACAAAATAACAACAAACAGTGTCATAGTATCAACAGGCACAATAATAATAGTAACAAAATGGGGGGGCTCTTACCAATATCACTGATGTGGGGAGATGCGTCAGGATAAGAAGTCGCACTTCTTAATACTGTTATGTGCTGCCCTCTAACAGAGAGGAGAGTTGTAATTACTCCCTGGCCAGAAGGGTGGCGCCATCTGTGGGCCAACTCGCGAACCACCATTTAGTAGTGCCTAAGTAAATTGTAGAGAATTCCAGTATATTCTGGAAGGTTCTACAATGATATTCTGGACATTCCAAGTGGGTATATAAAGAGGTGAATCCAGCAGATGGAAGAACAGTACAGTTTAGTGAAGTATAAGGAACAGTTCAGTTTAGTATCCAGTACAGTTCTGGTTACAGAGACAGTTTGTAGAAGAAGAGTTCAGTTCAGTGAAAGTTTTTAGGTTAGACAAGAGTTGACAAGTTTAAGAAGAAAAGTAAAGTACATAGTGGTTTAAAAGTAGTGAATTTATATTAGATTAAGTTATTATTAGTTGTGTGATTTTTAAGTATTTACTAATGTAATTTTAGTGAGTAATAAAATAGTGGTTAGTGAAAATTCTTGTTGCAAGTTATTTGAATCCACAAAGTGTTTACTGAAAAACTGTAAGCACGTAACAATACTTAAGAATAAGACTGTCCTAAGAATTCGACTGTCGCCCGCATTAAGAAAATTCGTATTTATAATTTTACTACATGCTTATTTAGCAGGTTACCTATTGAGTAACAAGATCGTATTTATTGTCTGTTTTTAATAATTCAATGTCAGGTCTCGTTCTTAATATTTCTTTAATATTATTGCAAAGTATATCAATTTAGAATTTGGAAAAATAATTTGCATCAATATGTAACCTACTAAAGCTGTTTTATAGTTTTCTCCTAAAATATGAATACTCCTTACGTAACAATAGTAATAAAATAATGTACAGTGTGTCCCGCTTTTCATAAATCCACCCTAATATCCCAGTTATTAATAATGCGATTTTCTTCAAATTTGGGTGGTAATTGTATGTTGGATAAATGAATTATATGGCATAGTAAACATTTTCATTTTTCATTGGAGTGCAGTTTTAGGGGGTAGGTTTTTTCGCAAAAGGATATTAGGGCTTATTTTAGACAAACTTTTCAGCATGAACTGAACTTCAAGCTACGAGGAGCAGCAGTAGGCATCTTTCAGTGAGAACCTGAAGATGGCAGATGAGATTCTGCCGAAACGTCGTTTAGACAATTAACTTAATTAAATACAATATATTATGGTTAATGCGGTCTCAATATTATTATAATAAATTATTTAATTGCATATCTATAATTAATTCATCATCACAACCAATTATTAACCTCACCACAATAAAATTGTGAGAGGTTACTAAAATTGGTTCAAAAACGAAAATTGAAATAACATCAAATCTTTACGTTTTGAGGTCCTAGGAACCCAAAAAAGCAAATATGAAGCATAGATCGCATTTCGCGTGACATGATCGATGCGCGTAGCCGTTACGTCGTGAAACTCGTCACATTATGTCTCAATTCACGTGTGAGGGTTTCTTCACTGCTCTAGAAGTAGAGCGGATTACGTTTAGTGCCGTTTTTAAATATACAGGGTGTTGCATCATGAGAGGGACATAGCTTAATAGGAGGTAGAGAACATCAGTGGTAACCGAAACCTCCCATAGAAATGTCTCATTGGGCCTTCATTACGAAGTTACAGGGTGTTAAATAATTTTTGGCCAAACCTGTTTTTTGTCATAACTTTGACAGGGAATGAAATAACGGATTCATATTTGGTACGGCTAATGTACTAACGAGCCCCAAGAGGTACATGTATAAAAAAATATATATCCAGGTCCTGACTCACTATAATTTATGTTTCTTCTTTGCATCAATAAAACATCACCCTGTATATATTTTTTTGAAATTTCGATACGATATTCGAAAAGAGCAAGAAAAAATAAACAAAATGGCCTATTTCATTTTTTTGTTACACCTTCGTGGTTATTTAAATACGTTGTTAAATGTGCAAGAAAATGGATTACAGAACCCTATTAAATGAGAGGCACGTGAAATAAATAGTTTTATAACTAAAATTTGCAAAAATTCTATTGAGCCTAGGTGGTCTGAGTGAATCCTAATTCCGGCACGTTTTAAAGGTCCATTTTGGTAAAAAACTGTGGTCCTAATAAGTAATCGGGTATGAAATAACAAAATTTTTAATCAATCACAGTAGGCTTGTTCAAAGAATAAAAGTGACAGATAATTTAAACCATTTAGGCCTAAGCAACCAGTTACTTTGATCAAGAAAATCATCAACATTTTATACTTAATAAAAATTGGAAAAGAGAACAAACTAAAATCTAAATAAATAAAATATTTTCCATTCAATTAACAATAAATAACAAAACAATAACTAAATGTGTTTAAAAATAAAACGTAATTGACACTAAAGTAAATTTTCAAAATGTCCTCCCCCACATTCTGTGCATTTTCTTGCGCGTTTAGAAAGGTCACCAATTGCTCGACGTATCATTTCTGGATTATTCCGTATTTCGTCGCAGGTTGTAACGATGCGCTGAATTAAATGTTGTCTACTTTCAATTTCAATGCTATAAACCTCGTTTTTTAAGTGGCCCCATAAAAAGTAATCACAAGGGTTACAATCAGGAGATCTTGGTGGCCATTCATGTGGACCCCCGCGTCCAATCCATCTATTAGGATACACATTGTTTAAGTGTTCTCTTACTTGAAGGTTAAAATGTGGTGGGGCCCCATCATGCTGAAACAACATGCCTCTTATACCGATATTTTCTAACATATTCGGTAAAATGTTTTGAAGAAAATCAAAGTAAATTTCACCATTCAATCTTTCTTCAAAAAAATGTGGCCCTATCAAATGTCTATTCACAAGTCCGACCCAAACATTTACAGAAAACCTGTGTTGCGAACGGCGTTGGCGTACCGCATGTGGGTTTTCCTGTGCCCATTTATGATTATTTCGTGAATTGTTTACTCCATCCCTTGTAAATTATGCCTCATCCGTAAATAAGGTTCTGTAAATGACTGGGCGATGGTTAGACAACCAATGACAAAATGCCAGGCGGGGGATATCGTCGCCTTGTTGAAGACACTGTACCTGCTGGATATGATATGGATGGTAACGTTCTTTTTTTAGGGTTCTCCATACTCGCCAATGAGGAATACCAGTTGCCAAACTGATTCGTCTAGTGCTCATATTTGGGTTTTCTTGAACTACGTTTATAATATTGTTTTGTTCCTGCACACCTTGTTGTAAAACACGCTCCACAACTGCAGAAGTAGGAAACTTTCCGTGTTGTCTTGCATACTGGAACACCGTACTAAAGGTTTTATGATTAGGGCATCGACGACCAGGAAAACGCAGCCGATATTCTCTTTCCGCCGACCTACCATTTCCATTACAGAAACCATAGATGAATATTATGTCAGCATATTCCACGTTTGTAAATTTTACTGGCATAGTTAAAATATTTTCACAAGTTTTCACTAACTAAATGCGGATTATTGACACATTAAATTACTAACAAACAATTATTCAACTGTTTAGGAGATTTCTTTTTATTATCTGTCACTTTGAACAAGCCTACTGTGATTGATTAAAAATTTTGTTATTTCATACCCGATTACTTATTAGGACCACAGTTTTTTACCAAAATGGACCTTTAAAACGTGCCGGAAATAGGATTCACCCAGACCACCTAGGCTCAATAGAATTTTTGCAAATTTTAGTTATAAAACTATTTATTTCACGTGCCTCTCATTTAATAGGGTTCTGTAATCCATTTTCTTGCACATTTAACAACGTATTTAAATAACCACGAAGGTGTAACAAAAAAATGAAATAGGCCATTTTGTTTGTTTTTTCTTGCTCTTTTCGAATATCGTATCGAAATTTCAAAAACATATATACAGGGTGATGTTTTATTGATGCAAAGAAGAAACATAAATTATAGTGAGTCAGGACCTGGATATATTTTTTTTTATACATGTACCTCTTGGGGCTCGTTAGTACATTAGCCGTACCAAATATGAATCCGTTATTTCATTCCCTGTCAAAGTTATGACAAAAAACAGGTTTGGCCAAAAATTATTTAACACCCTGTAACTTCGTAATGAAGGCCCAATGAGACATTTCTATGGGAGGTTCCGGTTACCACTGATGTTCTCTACCTCCTATTAAGCTATGTCCCTCTCATGATGTAACACCCTGTATATACAGACAAATCGAAGAATTAAACTACAAATATTCCTCTAAGATCTAGTAAAATTAATGAAATGCTAATATTTCATTTAACAAAGACAGCCGCGAGCGATCAGATTGCAATGAGCAAATTTTGACGATTGTCATTGACATCGTTTGTCATCCGATAACGTTGGTGTCATGTCATGTTAATAAGATTTCGGCACATTTGTAACTTTTAGTGGATTGTCACAAACTTTAAAGGTAGATGTAACAATATCGATATCATATGCTTTCTGTACCTTCGTTGGTGAATTTATTATAGATTATCACTTTACCAATTTTCAGTTTGTTGCTTTACAAATCTATAGTATTTAGGATAACTAGACTTTCTTAGTCTTTCAAGTGATGTTAATGTTGTTAATATCCTAATAGTATATTATGCAACGAGCGATAATGTAGGTAATAACTCGTATAGATGAAATTTGCAGCACGAACCGCAGGCGAGTGTTGTAAATTCATTAAGTTGAGGTTTTTTTTAATACCCCAGAAGATCTGAAAAGGTTTTGGATGAGATCGGATTACGTTTAGTGCCGTTTTGTCACACAATTTAATGCTCTATTCGGCTTCAAAGATCCACCGAGTGGGGAGGTTCCAGCCGCTTCCAGTAGCTGCCGATTTAAAAAAAATCAAAAGTGTATATTTAATGGCCAATTATTAATTAAATTAATTACTCGTTTTTTATTACGCTACGCGTCGTCAGCGTTGTGTGTGTTTGTACGAATCGGTATTCTTCTTTTATCAGAAACTTCTGGTTATTATGGATTTCCACTTCTTCTTTTTCTACATCCTCTGGTCATTGTCGTCGACTTCATCGAAACTCTTCTTGTACAAGTACTACAAGAATGGTAAGATGTGGATGTACACATGCCATCGAGCATAAAAGTGTCACTTAACCCCCCCCCCCTTCTATACTACTACCGACTTAAAAAACTAATGGGATTGGTAGTGAACGCAACATACAGATCCTTTCAAGAAAACGAGGAGGCCTTCGCATTATGACACTATGAAGAGATAATAGCTACAATAAGGTAGTTGTGGACTCTGCGACAATGGATAAAGCTCGCGGAAGGCGGAAGTCAAGGCCAGTCAGCCAGCATATCTATCTAATCTAATCTGATGTGATCTATCTCTAGCGAAAAAAATCGATACAAAATTTGAATGAATTTAAAAACAAAAACTGGGAATATAAATCATACCTGCCTGGTGATCCTAATGGACTGTAAGCAACCACAACAATACCATTCTTTTGACAGTAATTGACCAGTTCTCGTTGTTGTAGATCTAAGTGTATTTCAATCTGAAGGCACGCAGGTTTGATCCTTGCCGATTTAAGAATTCTTTCGATCTGCCTTTCGTTGAAATTGGACAACCCAATATTTTTTGCCCTTCCTGCGTTTACCTGTTCCTCCATTTTCTGTAACCAAGATTAAGTCTAATATTATTTGCACAGAATGTGATGTAAGCTTTCGCGAGAATTTACCTTCCAAATCAATAAATGATCGAAAACGTCTACCTCACTATGAGGACCCCATTGTGGTTTCCCTTCAACAGGTTTTGTACCAATGGCAAAATGTACCAGGTATAAATCAACATATTCCAATTGAAGATTTTCCAACGATTTCTTCATGAAATATTCCACCCTATTTTCCTGAACGCCGATCATGGGGAGCTTAGTAGTAATAAAAATGTCTTCCCTCTTCAGTTTTCCGGATGAAAACCATTCTTTCAAAACAGATCCAATTAAAGCCTCATTCTCGTACATGAAAGCAGTGTCGATATGACGGTAACCTATTTTGAGAGCAGCGCTGAGGGTCTTCTCAAGGACAACTTTTTCTCTGAGCTAAGAAGTAGTTTCAGGTTAGTTTAAATTTATGTAAATTAATAATAATCTCTTCTGTGGAATATAGAGTGATTCAATAAGCTAAATGAGTTCTCTGTGAAAGAAGTAACGCAGACACCGAAGATAGGCTATCTATGTCATCACTTAGCCCAAAAATGTATGTTGCTAATATTTTGAAACTAAAAATAATTACCTTTATAGTTTTATTTACATGTATGGTTGTCATAGTTATGGACAATACTGTACATAAATACCCTGGGACATTCCAAACATGGGTTATGTCACTATTTCTTATATACTGAATTATCATAGAAGTTCTAATTGATACTATAATTAAATTAATAAAATACGACTCACTTGTCCGGTTCCTAGTCCAATGGCAGGCATATTTTGACCAAAAGGCATATCCATGAATATTTCAACTGCCATGGCTTGACAAAGATATCTCTTTAATTTACTAGCCCAAATGAAAATTAAAAATGCTCTTGATTCAGTTTTATAACGTGCTGTTTATGCATTTGTATCTCCTATTTATTTGGTGTTTAGTTGGAAGTGCTTTGTTTCAGATGGTATTGGTTAAATATTGAAGATAAAGGAAAGGCTGTTAGAGTGTTTGCTGTGGAGATAACAATGTTTGTAATGTATTAAGATATTAAGAGCAAAGTCATAAGATATTGTTGATGTGCTACTACTCACTGAAAATAAAAATTATAAAATAATATTTGACTTGTGTAATTTGTTAAATTAATTTTTCTATTCAAGCGATAAGAAGCAGTCAATAAGAAGATGGAAAATGCGATTCAGCCGAAACGTAATTTTGACAACCAAGGGCCCTTCAGTAGGATATCAAGAAGATGCGTGATAAATTAAATGATATAGTAATTAAATATGGGGGCGAGCGTGGGTGCGTCTTTACTATGTACATACTTCGATATGCGATGTAAAGCAACGCCAGGCGCAGTTAGTAGTTGGATGGGTGACCGTTCCAACGAAGACCTTAGGCGAGGGTTGTATAGGGGATATATCATCCTTCGGAGGGGATGTAAAGCCGTCGATCCCTTGTCTATTAAATGTTAGGCAAGTAAAAGATCCCCACTCTTCTTAAGGGAAGAGGTTCGGCAAAATTCCTGGTTGGGGGTAGCTCGTCTACAGGCGTCGGTGTTAGGCCTCAGTAGCGGAAATAGGCCGAATTAACTATGGAGCGATTTAATTATTTCACATTAACGTTACTCATTATTTCAGATTTTAGTATTATTTTTTTAAAAAAGAGTCATTTTTACTAGTAATCCAGTCAAATTGTGTTTTTACCAGGAAAGTTGTGTGGTAGTTTTGATTTCTTCCGTGTTCTTGGGGCGCTGAATGTAAATCTGAGGTTTGCTAAGTTTCATGACGCAACATTAAAAAAAATTCAAGAAAATGTCAAAAATCTCATTTTTTGTTGGTTTTTTGCTTATAACTCAGAAATTATCAACTCTTCGTAAATAACCTCCCTATTCAAAATGAAAGTACATAAAATTTACTATAAATTTTATTATTTAGGTTTTTTTCTCCGACGAACCGTTCGGGCTCAAGCGCAAGTTAAAAATTGGCGTATTTCGGCTGTCCCCGAGAAACTGATTTTTTCCACTCTAAAACTCTAATTTATTATTAAAGGCTGTCAATTAGTGAATTCCTCCCAGTTCTCTGCACTTACCTTATTATTGAGTCGTACAGGTAATTTTTTTAAAAATTCCATGAAGTTCAAGTTGTTTAATGAAGTCCAAAAATAAAATTGTACAAATTCAGTTACAAAAAAGTTGAAATTCCAACGAAAAATCTTGAAAAATTATTACACACTATTATACTGGATTACATAATATGATTGTATATTATATTATTATATAACCAAAAAGTATATAAGCCATTGTCGTTTAGAGGGTCCTGGCTGAGGTTCTTTAAAGGCGGCGGGTCCTGGCACAGGTTCCGGTTGTTCTATCGTCAGGGTCGGGGCTTGCTCATTTGGAAAATGAAAGAGGTGATGAGAAAACAACAACTTGTGATCTATCTCAAGGTGGACATGTCCGAGAGAGAGAGAGAGAGAGAGAGAGAGAGAGAGAGAGATCCGATAAGCAAATATTTATTATTTTTGGTCATAATTTTTTTTAAATACATATATTGGTAAAAAAATTATAAGGCTACCTAAGTAGAGCTATGACGGGTGTAGTGATATGAATCTTCACTCAATAATTTCAGTTGTTTGCAAAATTAGTTAATTTAAAGCTACAAGATATGAAGATTGGCACTATTTCCTAATTTAAATTATTGAGTGAAAATTCATATCATTACAACTGGCATAGTTCTACTTAAGTAGTCTTATACTTCTTTTTATCAATATATGTATTTAAAAAAAAGTTATGGCCAAAAATAATAAATATTTCCTTATCGGATCTATCTCTCTCTCTTGAATATTCCCACTTTAAGGAGAGATCAGTGATTACGAAATAGATTGTGAAATTAGACATACCTTCCGCATCATGTAAGTGCCTTTCTTCAGTCTGTTCTCGGTTTCTTTCTTCGGTCTCTTCTTCGTCTATGTCAATGCTGTCATCCGGGGGCTCGACGTTATCACGCAGCTCTTCGCACGATGTGCAGATCGAGGAGCAATGGAGGCCTGTTTTTCTGCTTCCACAATTGCATTGGCAGCCTTTTTTACATTTACAAGAAATGTGTCGGAGTATCGAATCTGGTGCAGGGTTCAAAGTGGTTGGCACCGGCACGAGACCACTCCTTGTTTTTTTCCGCCCCCATTTGTTCAGGCTTCTTTGTTACTCGTTGAGTGTGGTTTGACCGGAACCTAAAGTAAACTCTCAGTGAATGTTGTCGTGCAGTAGCTCGGTGAGAGGCAGTGAGGCAATGTTGGTTTTATCTGAGTTTTAAATGTTGGTTTTATTTTTGTACGATGAAGATAGTATTGCCTGTATCTAAAATATAGTTCGTTCAGGCTAGTCCCATGTCCTTTACCCTACAGATCCATGAGAAACACTTTTCCTGCTTCGTCAATCTCGTCCTCGTGTGCAAAGGGTCTTTGAAAGCATCAATGACTGATTGCAAGTCATTGTTCTTCTGCGGAAATTTCAGTTTCCCTTGTTTAAACAAAGCAGAAGCGGTGTTACAACCACCGGCCGGGAGAGGATAAATAGAATGAAAAGACGTACAAGACGGAATTATATTTGCACAGAATTTAAATACAATGTGAATTTGAAACTTATTTCTTTTTAGTACATAAACAGTAAACCAGTTAACAGTTGAAACCAGTCTACATTGTATTGTATTCAACTTAAAACTTGAAAGAATTCACTAAATTGCAGCCTTTAATAATAATTTAGAATTTTGGGGTGGAAAAAGTAGATTTTTTCGGAGACAGCCGAAATACACCAATTTTAAACTTGCGCTTGGTCACGAACGGTTCGTTGGAGAAAAAAACCTTAACAATGAAATTTGTAATAAATTTCATGTATTTTCATTTTGAATAGCAAGGTTATTTACGAAAAGTTGATAGTTTCCATGTTATAAGCAAAAAACCGCCAATAAATTACGATTTTTTACCTTTTTTGCATTTTTCTATATGTTGCGTCACGAAATTTTGTTAGCAAACCTCAGATTCGAATTCAGTACTACAAAAAATATGTAGAATGGAAGGAATCAAAACTATCCCACAATTTTCCCGCTAGGGACCCTTTTGAGCACAAACTGACTGTATTATAATGATATGAGACTTATTCATTTGTTATTCTAGTGGACAAGCATCTAGGTTTCCGTCTATAACAGAACTGTTTATTTCTTCTAAAGCTTTCGTTTTCTTTTAAATTATTGTATTCAGAGCATAATATTTAAGACAATTAAACGGTAGTAGCGTCTACATTTACATTACACATAATACACTTACATGCATATTGGGTTGCATATATTTCTGAATCATGAGACACATTATGCTAGTCCTTGAGAATCATTAAACCTTTAGATAAGCTGTAAGTGTTCATAGCTTAAAACTTAGAAAATTAAAATAAAATCATGTGAAAAAGGTTTAAAGAGAGATATTTAAAGTTGTATATCACTAAAAATTTATCAAATGAAAATCAATACCTAGTCCCAGTTCCTGCGACAAAACCTGCGATTTTGAATTACATTCCCTTATCAACAAAATATCTCTTCAACATTTAAAGCCACTCGGTACAAACGAATAAACTTACTTTATTATTATGTTATTAATTTCCGGATTTTATTTTGCAATAAACCATTTATTAATTATTCGAGTTTATTAGGTATTAAACTTGAACTTTATGGTGGAAAGGTTCAGAGACATTAATAAAATAAATGGTCTTGGGGTTAATTGTTTATTTTATGTAATATTAAATCCCATCAAGTCGTAAGATGAGTATAATACTTATAGTTCGGCCGAAAAAATATTAGATGAATTTTCTTTCACAATGTGTTAGGCTTATATTGAAGTACATATTTGTTGCTAATATAGCAACATTACCAAAATACCCTGCTTGTTTATATAAATTATTGGTATACTATTCTTAAGCTTAAGAGGTGGAGAATTGCGCAGGTATCCAACATAAAACTGTAAATCGCTCTAAAAAAGTCACAAGTCAAACGTTCGTTCGTTTTCTTTTTATGTGCGAAATACAATTTTGGTGATTTTCATTTAGCGATTTTAACGACAATTGTACTTACTTCGTACATAAAAAGAAAATGGACGAACCGACTTTTGTAACTTTTTTCTATTAAATCTGCGTTTTATTTACAATAAGTCGATTGTTTTCGTTTTCAGTCATAAACCACTCAAATTTAAGAGCTATTTACAGTTTTATGCTCCTCAATTCACAACCTTAACTTATATACGATCCTGCAGCTACCAAAGTACATCTTGAATGTTCTATAACCATTTACTCACTGAGCCACTGATTTTAAGTTTTAATCACCTCCTGATAATGCTAACATGGTTATCGAAACACACCTCGAGTAGTGTATTCGAGTGTAGTGTTCTTTAAAGTCAATTAAATAACATTGTGTAGTAAACTTCCCAGAAAGCATCATGTGTAGTTTACCAGAATGTTTAATATAGGTGGTATAGTATCGTTAAAAGTTTCCTTGCAAATAAAAAACGCAACAAAAATTTTACGACCTCATTAAAATACCATTACATTCTGCACTATTCCGCCGACAAATTGAATCACTTACCTTTATAGATTTTTAATGTACGTCAGCTTGTTTCATGACACCATACCGACTGGTTCGCCGGCGTTAATAAATGAGCTCGTAAAGTTGGTTGCATTTTTTATTTGCAGGGAAGCTTTTGAACAATACTCAGTTATCGCACGAGCTTCATTATGTCATATCACGCATATAGAGCTTCTAAATGTAACATCACATTATTCAAGATCGTTGCTTGGAGGGAAAACAATTTTAATGCATAACCCCGCTTTAGTTCCTTACAATGTTAAATCAAAAAACCCGGTCGGGTTTCGCAGCTAATTTTCTCTCTCTGTCATGCGAAAGCGAATGGATTCATATACAGAAAGATCTTGCTTTCTGCGCCATCTGGATATCACACTCCGCAACTAAACATTATGAAGTTAGCTTCCTTCACTTGCTTTACCCGAAAGCAATAGACTAACTAAAGTAAGGTTATGTGTTTCTTGTTTTCCCTTCAAGCAAGGACCTTGAAAAACCTGCAGATGCCCTATATTATTCAAAATTTAATCTACGATATCCATATCATGTCCCTCCACCCTCATAGCAACTGTAAGTTATTTATTTATTTATTTAAAATACACTGTTCAACAGGTAAACACCCAATTACAGAACAGGAAATACAGAAAAAATACATATAACTAAAACTAAACTAATACATACAGTTAAAATATAAGACATATACAATATGATTGTAACATATAAGAGATATAGTACGTAATACATATAAACCATGAAAAATTATATATAATATTATCTTTGATACACTAATGTTTAAAATATGACTTGATGTCATTAAGGCTGCAGTGAAAAATATCTATACGGCTACAGTGTTTGTTGTAGTTGCCACAAATTAAATAAAAAGGAGAATTTTTTAAGGTATTAGTCCGCGCCGTTGGTATATAAAAAGTTAGTTCCTGTCTAGAAGCTAGCCTGAGGACAATAAAGTTTAACTTCCCTACTATTTCCTGACAATCCAAAATATTATGAATGATCTTGTATAAAAAAACTTGCGAAAGGTATTGCCTCCTGTCATTAAGACTAACCATACCAAAAGTATCGAGTAAGCGTTGTTGAGGGTAGCCAATAGGAGGATATGTTTCATTGGTTTTAAAAAACAGAAGTTTTAGAAATCTTCGTTGCACATTTTCTAAATTGTTAATGTGTATATCATAATAGGGATACCAAACAAGGGACGCGTATTCTAGCTTAGACCTCACGAAACAACAGTATAATGTTTGTAGAGTGCTTATGTCAAGATGGTAGTTGAACACATGGGGAGTTGATTTACGCGTAAACGACATAACATTACATTTACTGGCATTTAATGGCAATTTGTTGTTTAGGCACCAGTGTGATAGTCTGTCAAGGTTATGCTGTAGGCGGTAGCAGTCTTCAACACTCGTTATCTCTGTAAAGATCTTCAACAAACATCTAAAATATCCACTATATCATTAATAAAAATATCAAATAGTAAGGGACCTAGCACCGAGCCCCGAGGGACACCTGATGACGCCAAGAATTCGACAGACTTAACTCCATTATACGCGACATATTGTATTCGATTTGACAGATAAGGTCTAAATAACTGTAGCAGTGAATAAGACAAACCTATATCATGTAACTTACGAAGTAGAATATCATGGTTAAGCCTGTCGAAAGCCTTGGAAAAATCAGTATATATAACATCAGTTTGCGACTGTACATCCAAAACTTCAGCTATGTATTGTGTAATGGACAATAAATTAGTAGTAGTTGAACGTCCTTTCATGAAACCATGCTGGTACGGCGAGATCTGATTGCTGACACTTGGATATTTTGTGTCATGTAGCAGTATTTCCAGGATTTTACAGAAATTATAAATGATTGAAATAGGTCTAAAATTAGTTATATCAAATTTATCTCCTTTTTTATAAACCGGACATAGTTTAGATCGCTTCTAGATTACCGAAAATGAACAGGTCTTAATGCATAAGTTAAATAAAACCATTAAAGGATAAGAAAATATCTGAGCGCAATCCCTAATAAGAAATGCTGGAACGCCATCTGGTCATTTTAGGTTTAATTTTTTTGATAGCTTTGAATACATCAGATTCGTCAAAGGCTCGTATGTGGATATTAACATTATTCAATTCATCATTGAAGTCTAAATCTGAGTCGCCACCATCAGGTAAATAAGAATCATCAAAGAAATTTGCAAAAGCATTTATTATATCATCTGTGGTAGTTAAAGTTTGACCGTTAAAATGCATGTGGTTGGAAATATTGGTCACGCCTTTTTTACTGTTAATAAAAGCCCAGAATTTAGAAGGATCAGTTTTGATATTACTTTCTGATCTTTGAATAAAATTTTTATACGAGACACTAATATCAAATTTAATTTTCGATCTTAAGCGCTTAAATTCATTAAGAGCATCAATATCACCTGAAGTCTTGTATGTATGCCACATTTTAGATTTTAGCCTGATAGCTTTTATAATACTGAAGTTAAACCAGGGAGGATACTTATATTTCTGCGACGGGCGATACTTTGGAACACATAAGTCAAAAATCGAATACAGTTTCTTGTAAAACATGTCACATGCGTCGTTAATATTATTATATAAGGTAATAAATGACCAATCAGTATTTAAAAGAGTTTGATATAGCACATGTAAGTTAGCTTTCCTAAAATTGAAACAGTTATTAAAGTTGGTTGGAAAATTATTTTTATGGTTGTCAGAGGTGGATACTTGAATAGATGTAGTTAAAGCCGGGTTATCATGACAACCGCTTGTTTGTTAAGTCAACTTCTTGATTGTGTCAAATAATTAGATTTTGTGTGAAAATCAATGGATATGGATGAATCTGAGTCTGAGAGTATTCTGTTCAACTGTTTCAACATTGAAGAAATTGCTGAAAACGTTGTGACCCCACTTCTTAAAAGTATACGACTAAAGTTACCTATGCAGAACTAGAAGAATGGTGAAAAGATAGGAAAGGAAATAGGAATATACCCATCTATACAACGAAAAGATCTTCCGGATGCACCTATTTCCACTTCGACTAGGTACCTACCTAGGTGCTACAGTGCTACAAATCGACCAAGCAAAATGTTAGATATCAGCAAATAATATGTTCTTTAAATGTATTTTTCAAAAGGAAATCAGAAGAAAATATCCTTAAAAATGTTGTGTGATATTCCAAATGCTCGTCACATTAATGGAGTAATCAGATAATGAATTTTCTTCAGATGTCGCCTTCCAAAATTGACGGAGAGAACTGCAAATATTTTGTACTTAACGTTTGCAATAAATTTATCCACTTCTCGATTTTTGAGGTTTTTTTTGTGAATACATTAATAAGAGAATTATATGAAGCGTTTGTGACTAATGAAACGTTCCGCAAATGTATAATAATCGAGGAAATTGATGGAAAATTGGAAAGAATTGGGGTGCTGGGTGGATAAAAATGAGTGAAAATATGATGTTTTTAGGTCACTTTGAAACGGTTGGCATTAAAAAGATCATTTTAGGGCAAGGGTAAATGATGTAAGAGTCATTACAGCATTATACCTACTAAATACGCCTAACCTAACCTAACTTTTTCGGTTTGCAATGACCAATACGCAAAGGACCCAAAAAGAAGTAAAATACTAGAATTTCAGGTCACTTTCACATGAAAAGCATTTAAACAGTCATTTCAGGGCAACTGAAAGCATCATGACAAATTTGAATGTTTACGGGACGGGACTCAATGAAATCAATGAATTGAAGTAATAAGCAATCAAATGCCACGACTCTTGATTACCTTTGCCCTAAAATGACTTTTTCATTGCTAATCGTTTCAAAATGACCTAAAAACGTCGTATTTTCACTCGTTTTTACACACCCGGCACCACTAGTCACTCCATTTTCGTCGATTTCTTCGACTATTAAACATTTGGGCAACGTTTTATTAGTGGTGTGAGGTAAGTGAAACTTCTCAAATGGTCAATTGCTACTATACACCATAGATGTCTCCATGGGCGTATAGCGACTTGCGATTCTGCAAGTACCTGAGAGCGGCGACCTTTCAGTCCTAAGCGGACTTAACCTACTGTTATAATATATGATTTGCAGGAGACAACTACTCACCGGGCAAATACCCCGACCTTTGAATTACACTTTACAAATCATGAAAGAATGGTAACCAATATGAGAGGTTTCACTTACCTCCCACCACTACTTAATTTACTATAGTTTGCATAAAAGTAGCAGGTTGGTCACTATCATTTGTCTGTTCCATGACCTATGGCATACTGATGGGAACTAATAAGTTCTAAACCGGTCTATGTTTGGTCAGGGAATTATATATACTGCTATATGGATGTGAAAGCTGGGTCACTTACCGTCGTCATGTGAAAGAATTAGAACATTTTCAGCAAAGACACCTCAGAAGTATGATGAAAATCCGTTGGTTCCATCACATATCAAACGTGGAAGTACTCAGGAGAGCAAACAGCCTTCCAATTGAGGTGCTTATTTCAAGAGCACGCCTAAGATGGGCAGGTCACGTTCATCGTATGCATGATAACCGCCTTCCTAAATGTACACTTTATGGTGAATTGCTAAGCGGTAGAAGAAGGCGTGGCGGTCAACGAAAGAGGTTCAAAGACGCTCTCCAAAAATCTAAAATCCTGCGGTATTGCAGACAAGCAATGGGAACAACTTGCAGCGGATAAAATCGAATGGCGAGGGGTTGTGGCCAGCTATCAAGGAAATGTTGCTGCAAGAAGGCCGAATCCAAGACCTAACCAGGTCTATGTTTGTCCTGACTGCGGTCGACATGTGCTCTCCCGAATTGGCCTCTATAGCCATAGTCGTGTGCACCGTAGATGAATGGGAATTACAATAGACTACACCTTTTACTTGTTTTTTATTGTACACAATTTATCGACTGTAACATTTTTATACTCGGACTCGAGTAACGGCTAATAATAATAATTCAATGCAAGTCGGGGTATTTACCCTCTGAGTAGTTGTTTCCTGCAAATCATATATTATAACGTTTCATTAATCACAAACGCTTCATATAACTCTCTTATTAATGTATCCACAAAAAAAACTGAAAAACCGAGAAGTGGATAAATTGCAGAATTACCAACAATTTTTGTAGTTTAACAGAAAATATAAATTAGTTTGATAAATAGGGCATATCACATTATCACAAACTAAAGTTTTTGGTAAAATTTTTAAACAATGAAAATTGAATATACTCTTCCGTTTATATAGTGAAAAATTGAAAATTTGTGTGTAGTTTTCGTAGTGTAGTGGTTATCACGTGTGCTTCACACGCACAAGGTCCCCGGTTCGATCCCGGGCGGAAACAGTTGCTTTTTTTTTCAACGTAATCTCATAGCAGTAGAAATGTAAATAGTGAATTTTCGAATTAAATTATTATTTTAATGAGAATACGTTGCAAGTGTAAAACAAAACAAACTCACGATAATACCATAAAACTTGATAAAATTTTCTAGGCATTGCTGAAGTCTAAACAAAGATTTACGTAAATCTTCTTTGGTCTAAACTTACACTTGCAAGTTTGTAAGATTTGTAAGATATGCCCTTAACTGTGGAAAGTAAGTTATTTTCGATAATAGTTTACTATAGTTGAACATTTGTATCACGGTTAAGTCACAAAATTTATTATTAGTGTAGATCATTAATAATGGCTGGGTGCTGGGGCAGCTACTTAACAAATTTACTATTCCAGATCTTGAATGTAATTACATCGACATTGTTTTTCGATTATGGATCGTGGTGATTTTAATAATAATAATATCTTTATTTTTTCCGATTAAGAGGAAAAAGAAAATATAGTCATATATTAAGTGTCTACATAATTGGAAGCAAAGGGCGAAGTTCAACTAATTTAGTTAAGAGAAACGGGCTAAAAAATTTGCTCCTCCACTTAACCCAAAAAATTACCCATACAATCTAAATTTCAAACTTCTATAAGTCTGTTTTGTACGGAAGCGCTGAGGGGCCAAGATAAACTTCTTTTTTTTAAGTCGCTTGTTAGACGCGTTTAAGTCGACTAACAGAAACGTTACTGTTAGGCGAGTTTAATAACGACTAACAGATGCGCGATTCTTAGGCACGTTTATCTCGACTGTTAGACGTGTTTAATTCGACTAACAGATGCATTACTGTTAGACGAGTTTAATAACGACTAACAGACGCGCGACTCTTAGGCACGTTTATCTCGACTGTTAGACGTGTTTAATTCCACTAACAGGTGCGTTACTGTTAGGCGAGTTTAAATTTTACTATTAAGCATCACTCCATACTTGAATCTATCTTCACCATAATATGTCTAGCGCCTGCGCAGTAAACACGGACGTGTTACTTTGATGGGTACTTGGATGGTTTCCTCATTTTAAGGATATACAGTGTAATCGCTCCACCCTTTAGCGGCTTATATATAAATGTATGCGCAGAAGCTATAAAATCTTAAGCGAGGATTGCGTAGCGAATATACCATTTTTCGGAAGGGATGTAAATAAGCTGTTGGTCCTTTATCTACTAAATGTTATGCAAGTAAAAGAACCCTATACTCATCGAAAGAGAAGAGTTTGGCACAATTTATGGTTGGGGGTAACTCGGCTACAGGCGTCGGTGATAGGCCTTAGTAGTGGAAATAGGCCGCCGTTAAATAAATGTATAAAACCACAGAACAATGAACACGCCTAATAGTCGCGATAAACATGCCTAAGAGTCGCCCGTCTGTTAGTCGTTATTAAACTCGTCTAACAGTAATGCATCTGTTAGTCGAATTAAACACGTCTAACAGTCGAGATAAACGTGCCTAAGAATCGCGCATCTGTTAGTCGTTATTAAACTCGCCTAACAGTAACGTTTCTGTTAGTCGACTTAAACGCGTCTAACAAGCGACTTAAAAAAAAGAAGTTTATCTTGGCCCCTCAGCGCTTCCGTAGTTTTGCATAGAATTACAAATACCTTATACAATAATCATTAGTAATAATATTTTCCCATGCATTATTTACTATTTCCAGTAATTCTTCGGCATTCCGTGGTCTCACATTTCGTTTTTGCATACTTCTTACGAGTAGTCCCCATACTTCTTATACAGGGTTAAGATCTGGACTATGACTGGGCCAGTTAACAACATTGATGTCGTTATCTTGAAACCAGTTAGTTACGGTATGAGCAGTATGAACGAAACAATTGTCTTGTTAAAATATGAACTCATTATTAGGAAATAATTGTGACACAGAAGGGAGCATAATATTGTCTAAAATCCTAATATACGTTTCACTATTAAATCGTTCCTCAATATGCCACAAAACACCAGGACCACGTGATGATATCGAAGCCCACATGTTGACGAAAAATCTACCACTTTTATCATTGTTAAATATATATTTCTCATTGAATCGAGTATTTGGAGGGCGGTAAAAACGAATACGACTGCTGTGAGTTGACTGAAAAGTTTTTTCGTCTGTAAAGATTACATTGTTCCAAAAATTTACATCAAGCGCTAAAAATTCACGCGCAAATCCTACTCGAGCTTATTTATGTCCACCTTTAAGTAAGTATTTCTGTGCTGCTGCATGACAGCATAGCTCCGATTCTCTTACTCGCCGGCGACCAGTACTACTCGATCCAGGAAATTTTGTTTCTTCAGCAGTCTGAATAACTGAGTAAAATAGATTTTCTACTAAAGCATTTACCAATTGCAAATTTTGTTGTTGAGTTCATATCTTTCGTCGCCCTGATCCAGGATTTCTACTAATCTTACCGTTTATTCTCCACTTTCTTAAAATGTTACACACCGAATTTTTGTCAATATTATATCGCAGTGCAATTTGTCTCATTGACCATCCATCTTCTGCTTTAGCAATAACTCCAGATTTAACTAAATCGCTTATATGAGGCATATTAGTTTTTTGCACACTTGCAATAAATTATGACAACTAACTGACAATGTCACAAAAATTAAAATTAGATGTACACAATTAGATTTTAGCAAAATACCGTTATAAGACTTGTCCTATTTTTTTTGCTCACGACCGTACAATCATAATTTCAGCAAAAGAATCTCCTTTTAGTCTATGCTTTATTCATTTGTAACTCATCCTGTATTACATTTTACTTTATATCTGCATACGTTGTGGAGATACTATAAGCTCCTCTCTTGTCTCGGAAATAACCCCCATGATATTTATGTGATCTATATTTGTGGGTGCAAAAGGGATTGGGACTTTTATGTAAGCCTACCGGCAGAACTACAATCATTGTATTTTTCCAAGATCAAATTATTTACACTACAAATTATCATTTTCAATTACTCGGGTAATATTGTTTAGAATTTAGAACGATAATTGTCAGTAACTTTTTATATAATAATAATTGTAATAAGAAACTACAAAAAAAGTAAAATAATCAAAGAGTGACTGCTAATCACCGAGTTACGAAAGGCAAGAGGTAATATGAAAGGAACGACGCTTTAATATTCAAGGTGTTATTGTTATATTAATAATGTAATAAAATATTCTAAAGATAATTGGGATTTATAATAAACGAGTAATTACTGCGCTCCTTCTACGATGCTGTCAAGTGCAGTTTATTATCGAACTAATATTTAACTATAATATCCTGATAGACACTTGAGCCAAATTTCAATTAATAATAATAATAAACACCGTTTATTTCAAAGTAATGCAACGAAGTACATTATACATGTATTAGCAACATTAAGTGAAATAGTCGTCACAATAAAAAAAAAAAAAGAAAATACTTTATATTCTACTTATATTTTCTGATATTACAGAAACGAGAAAAATTACTGGCTCAGGTACTCTGAGCTTTGCTAACATGTTAAATACTTTATTTTTAAATATGGAGAAACTTGCGATGTAAAGCAACGTCAGGCGCGGTTAGTAGTTGGATTGGTGACCGTCCCAACGAAGAACGCGTCCTCGTCTCACACATCTTCCAGCGGCTTGTATTTCAGTGTATGCGCGGAAGCTATACAACCTTAGGCGAGGGTTGTAGGTTGTATAGGGGACATACCACCCTTAGGAGGGGATGTAAAGCCGTCGATCCCTTGTCTATTAATTGTTAGGGAAGTAAAAGATCCCTACTCTTCTTAAGAGAAGAGGTTCGGCAAAATTCCTGGTTGGGGGTAGCTCGTCTACAGGCGTCGGTGTTAGGCCTCAGTAGCGTAAATAGGCCGACGTTAAATAAATGTATGAAAAAAAAAAAATAAAAAACTATCAATAATTTTAATATTTTTTGGTAAAAATTCACTAAAAAAAGTTTTGTTCTTAAATGTAAAAAGCAAAATTTCCTGAATATGCTTGTGATAGTCAATAGTTTATTTACTTTAAATTTTCCACGGCAACACTCACTTTGATATATTTTAAGTATGCTTCTTACAGTTCTTTTTTGTATTGTAATAAAAATTCGACTTATCTGTGTAGTTTGACCGTAGAAAATGATGCCATATCGAATAATAGATTCCAGATTAGCATGATAAACTGCTTTTAAGGATGGTAATTCTCAGACTGAGACTTTATTTAATTTTCTTCACTGTTTTTAATGTGTTCTGCCCACCTTAGAGTATCTTCAATATGGACCCTTAAAAATTTGGTATGTTCTACTAGGTTAATTTTAGTACTTGCAAGAATGGCATCTTTAGGCGTTTCAGAATTTCCTTCATTTGCTTTAAATAGAAGAGCATTTGTTTTGGATTCATTAATTATTAATCTATTATTAGCAAACCAATCTGACATTTCTGTGCAAATATATGTGGTACTAGCGAGAATTTCCGGGAAGTTTAGAGCAGAAACTTTTACACATCATCAGCATATTGGACAATAGACACATTATTTTGATCATTAATGCTTACAGCCAGGTCACTAACAAAAACCATAAACAGTAACGGTCCTAGAATACTGTCCTGGGGAATTCCAAGAGTAATAGGCAAGTAACTGGATTTAATTGTGACGTGATCTTTTGTAATTGCCACTCTCTGACAGCGATTTGAGAAGTATGATCGAAACCACCACAGTAAGTTACCTTTTACACCATACTTATCCAATTTGCATAATAGAATATCATGTTCAATACAATCATATGCTTTAGATAAGTCTAAAAAAGGGCCTAGAGCCATATAATTTTTTTTAGAGCGCAATATTTTCAAATTAAACTGGTAGACTGCAGTGTGAGTCGATCTGCCCATCAAAAGGCCATGTTGAGCGGTAACCAGTAAATCTTGGATTATCATATGATTCATGAGTCTATTATACATCATCATTTCAAATAATATAGTAAAACAGGGGAGGAAACTAATTTGTCTATGGTTTTCCATTTTAGTTCGGTCACCTTTTTTATAAACAGGGATTACCAATGCTGCTTCAATTTCAAAGAATTGTTGAGAATATACAGGGTTACTGGTAATTCGATACATTCCTTTGGAGATGTGATGGGGCATAATCTAAGAAGTAAATTTAGCCCTAACATATATATTGCAAAACTCAATAGTTTTTGAGATATTTAATTTTTTTTGTTTTTCTCAAAAAGTAGATCTTAATATCCTAAAAGTTAATTTTCGAAAAATCTATTTGACATTTTTAAATTTTTTTTTACTGGATTACTTGTCCAATATTATAGATATCTGTTTGGAATGAAAAATATCTGGAAACATTTCGATCATGTGAACATCTGAAATAAAAACTTTAAATTTTTTTTTTTAAATCAGCTATGAAATTTACCTATTAGGTTTTTTCAAAAAAATATTAATGTAACACGCGTATAAATTATTATAAAAACTACTTTAATTCAATAGCTATCTAACAAGGTACAAATGTTCAATGTACCCTTAATAGTTCTAAGAAAATACTAGTAAAAATAAACACAAGTAGTACGAATTTTATTTTTAGATAAACAGTAAAAAACATTTTAAAAGTAGAGTTTAATTCTTCATTAATTTCAAAGTTGTACTTTATTTTTTATATGTCTTGCTCAAAATGGGAGCCCCTATTCCGTATACAGACACGGCAGCGTCTTTTTATTTCCGTCCTTGTTACTCTGGCTGTCAGATTACGCCTTATGTGTTGGGCAGCATCGACTATCCTTTGTCTAAGGTTTTCTATAGTATTGACTGGTGTGGCATAGACCATCTCCTTCATATGGCCCCATACGTAATAATCAAGGGGTGTTAAGTCAGGGTTTCGCGCTGGCCAAGGTATTGGGCCCGCTCTTCCAATCCAACGGTTAGGGAAACGTTGATCAAGTAACTGTCGTACTGTCAGCCGATAATGTGCTGGACAACCGTCGTTCTGAAATATCATTCGCTGTCTGACGACGAGAGGAACATCTTCTAAAATCACCGCCAGATCATTTCTTAAAAAAATTTCATAGATTTCCCCGTTTAAATTTTGAGGAAGAAAGTGTGTATTAAATAGTGGCCAATGACTCCCATCCACACATTAATAGAAAACTTCATTTGGAAACTAGTTTCACGTGCTAACTTGGGATTTTCCTCTGCCCAATAATGCAGGTTGTGGAAATTTGTTATACCCTCGCGATTAAATTTCGACTCGTCCGTCCATAAAATACTTGTTAAAAAATGTGCACTGTCTGCATCTGAATTTAACATAAAGCGGCAGAATTCCACTCTCCTTCCAGGATCACCTTCCTCCAAGCCTTGGACAGGGGTATAGTGGTAAGGATGACATTCAACTCTACGTATCGTAGACCAAACTTTCCATTGTGACGCTCCGGTTAGTCTTGCGACTTTATTAGTTGAAATAGTTGGGTCTTCCTCAAAATACCTCAATATTTCTTCATCATCATCTGGTTCATAAACGGGAGGAGCACCAGCGTCACTTCTTCTACATTTCACGGAGTCAGTTTCAGCGATATTTCGATATGCCGTATTGAATACACGTGCATTTGGTAAGCGGCGGTTAGGGTACCAAAGACCATATTCTCGGCGAGCTTCAGCAGCGTTGCCGCCACAGTATCCATAGACAAACAAGATATCAGCGTATTCTGCGTTGGCATACGCGGCCATGGCACAGAAAATACAATAACAACAACTAATAGCAACAACTACGAGCAAAATCAAAATCTTCGATAACTAATTTAACAAGACCAACAAACTTAAGAGACACAGAGATAAGAATGTCAGTTAATGACTATATGCACAAACGTCAAAGCCAAGGTCTGACTGACTTAAATGAAAATGAACGATTAGTCGTTTAATAAATTCCGCTACCAGCATTATCTTTACTAATTTTTTATTAGAACTATCAAGGGTACATTAAACATTTCTACCTAGTTAGATAGCTATTGAAATAAGGAAGTTTTTATAATAATTTGTACGCGTGCTACATTAATATTTTGTTGAGTAAAAATAATAGGTAAATTTCATAATTGATTTAAAAAAAAAAATTTACAAGTTTTTATTTTAAATGTTCACATGATCGAAATGTTTCCGGATATTTTTCACTCCAAACGGATATCTATAATATTGGACAAGTAATCCAGTAAAAAAAAAATTTTAAAATGTCAAGTAGATTTTTCGGAAATTAACTTTTAAGACATTAAGACTTTTTTGAGAAAAACAAAAAAATTGAAATGTCTCAAAAACTATTGAATTTTGCATAATGTATGTTAGGGCTAGATTTACTCTTTAGCTCATGCCCCATCACATCTCCAAAGGAATGTATCGAATTACTAGTAACCCTTTATAGTAAAGACTGTACAATTATCGGGATGGATAGTTTTACTAAACTAGTGCGGATGCCATCCTCTCCACTGCTCATTTTATTATTCTAAAACTTCTTCAAAGGTTACACAATCAAGAGATATAAGCTCATCATTAAAATTACTGTTATATTGTTGAAAGGTAAGTGAGCTATTTTATTTGGCGCAGCAGTTATGCCATATGAGATAAATTCATTTGCCATTTTCTGAGAATCACCCTGTATGAGGGTGTTTTTTTGCGGATTTACCTTTTACCTCAGTGACTATTCAGTATTCATTTCTGTCAGCTGCCCTGTTATCTGTAAGTAATTAATTGTATTCTTTTTTAGTTGACACATCTATGGATTCATATTCTATCAATTTAATACCGTCAGAGTAGATTGGGTTGTCTACATTTGTGTCGAATATCTTATAATATAAAGTCCTGTATATGTAACATATAGCTTGTAGTCTCCAATCAACAGTACGATATTCTAAAAATACTGTGTGTTTACTTAGAGAGGAAAGTGGAGAGGGGTTTCTTTAATAGTATCGTTAAATCTTGTGCTGTTAATGCAAGATAAATGTTATTATTTATAATAGCATTAAATTTATTTTATGGAGATATTAAGTCTTACAATAATTTTATTAGGTACTCATAATGTCAAATGTCATTATTTTGTAGAATCCAGTTTGATTTATTATCCACAGGAAGCATTAATTATCTTTTACTTCCATTTTATTTCACACATTTACATGTTCTTTTGTAAATACCTAATTTAATAATAATAATAATAATAATATTACTTTATTCATCCAATAGATCACAAAGTCATATAGGACAAGTCAAGGTACAAGTGTAAAATTACACTACTAAAGAATACAGTATGAATGAAGTATGAAAGAAAAACAAAAATAAAGAGAGAGAAAACAAAGGAAAAAATTTAATGCATTAAGTATTCCTCAATGGAATAGAATGCTTTACTTAAAATAATTTTTTTAATTTTTTGGTATTAATTATACTTTTTATATCAATACTTAGCTTATTATAGAGTGTATATCCCATGTAATATGGGTTATTTTTATATATTTCAAGTCTATGTATATTGTACTGCAGATTATATCCATGTCGTGTGGGGTAATCATGATTTACATTGAGAGAATTAAATGTTGACAAGTTATTTGATGAATTTCTCCAAAAGATAATACCATACCGCAGTCTAGACTCCAAATTAGAAAAATAGAATATTCTAATGGTATTAATGTTTGCTATGTGGCTCAATCTTTTTAACGCAAAAC
This sequence comes from Leptura quadrifasciata, assembly GCA_963675555.1. Classification (NCBI taxonomy): domain Eukaryota; kingdom Metazoa; phylum Arthropoda; class Insecta; order Coleoptera; family Cerambycidae; genus Leptura; species Leptura quadrifasciata. The sequence continues at coordinate 150,740,251 of OY776677.1, read as the reverse complement.
AATTTATATAACTGGTGGTCGAGAGGTGAGCGCACTTGCCTCTCACCCAAAGGTTCCGGGTTCGATCCCCGGTCGTGGCAGTGGAAAATACTGTGAGAGGGATTTTTCCACTATGCACGGATATTGGGTGTGTGTCCCTTGTCTCTAAATGTGTAGCCCCCTCCCACACAAGGCTCTTCTAGAGCCTTCCGGGATAAAGGGGGTCGTAATTACATGTGGTGTTATTTATTATTTATATTTTTAATTACAAGCATATTTGCTACAAATAAAGGAGACGTGTGATTTCCAATCTAAAGACATATCTATGTTGATACCTAAGAGCTTAAAGGTAGTTACTTGTTCAATTGACTTTCTGTTTAGTTTTAACAGTAAACTGGAAGTGTAAAGAGCTCGAATAGGGTGAAAATGTAGGGAAACTGTTTTTTCCTGATTCATTACTAACTTTTTGTCATAAAAATAGGAACTTATATTAATCAAGGCAGAATTTATCTTATCAATTACGTTATCTAGAATTTTGTCACAGACAACAATAGAGATATCGTCAGCAAATGCACAAAAAAAAATTATTAAAGAATTATCCAAGTCGATGATGTAAAGGAGGAAAAGTAATGGTTCCAGGACACTGCCTTAGGGCACACCAATATCTATTTTTTGCGTTTCGGATTTCAATATCGGAATATCAATATATTGTTTCCGGTTAGATAAATATGATTTTTAACAGTGTTTTGCATTGACCACGTATACCATAATTCTCAATACTATCTAGGAGAATCTCATGGTTTACGCAGTCAAATGCCTTAGAAAGGTCAATAAATAATGCTACAACTTTGTGTCCACTATCAATATTTTTACAGATATAGTCAAGAAAATTAACTAATGCCGAGATGGTGGATCTGTTTTCTCTAAAAACATGTTGGTTTGGAGAAAGAATTGAATTTGATTCTAAATATCCGGTTAATCTTATTACAATTAATTTTTCAATATTTTTTTAAAAAACTGATAAAATTGCTATTGGGCGATAGTTGCAGAGTTGCTTACGATCACCTGTTTTAAATAGAGGGATGACTTTAGATAATTTTAATAAATCGGGAAAAGTGCCTTCAGTGAAACAGTGGTTTATGGTGTCATTAAAGGTATCGCTAGTAAACTCACTCTTTTATAATTTTGATTGAAAAAAGTCTGGCCGAATTGAATTACAGTTTTTTAGGCTACTTATTACATTAATAATCTCGGATCTCGGATCTATTGGTAGGCTTTAAATAGATTGAATTTTCAATAATACATGCTGCAGGTCGAATCCTATTTAAATTATCATTTGGTATATTTAAGAATTTTGTTATATTGTATTGTTTTGTTATTGTATTTGTTGAATTCATTAGCAATTACCACTTTATCTGTAGTTACTACATTGTTGATTTCTAGTTCTGGATTAATATTAGCGCGTCTATCTTTTTTTACTGATTGATTAATTACATTCCAAACAGCACTTAACTTGTTAGATGAGTTTATTATAATGTTATCAAAATACATTTTTTTTGCCTGACGTATAACTCTATTGTGGATAGTTTTATAGGATTTATAAAAATCCACAGTGATTATGCTATTTTTTTGTAATTTATAAAGTTCTTTAAGGCAAACTGATGAAATTTTAATTCCGGCAGTTATCCACTTATTATTTTTTTCATCAAGATTCCTGGTAATAAATTTAAATGATGCGTTATAATAAGAATATAAAGTGTTATTAAATTCAATATATTCATCTTCTACTGACTGCCTGTTTAAAGCATTGTGCCACAATTCACTACTTAAAAGATTTTTAAATTTTGAAATATTTGCCCTAGAAAAGGATCTAAAAGTATGATGATAACTATTTTTTGGTTTATTCACCTCAAAGATAATTTTTTGACAGGTATGATCTGACAGACCTGTATCTAAAATATCTCTCTCTACACAGAATTTAGTCGCATATCATTGAAAGGACCGTTTGAAAAAGTGATTAAAATAATATAAAATTCTTTTTTTGGGTTTCAAACAGATAATTATCAGTCATTTAAAATCTAATATGAAAAACTCTCTACATACCGGGTGTAACAGGATCATGGTTTACCCTCCTTTTCTCCTTTAGTTTTGAGGGTAATTGATTGAAATTTAGGATATACTACATAAATAATAAGCGGCACTTTTTGAGATACACTTCCGGTTTCGCCGGAAGTGACATTAACTTTCTATTTTTAAACGGAACACCCTATATATTATTGCATTTTTGAATTCTGCATAATTTTCTGAATCCAACGATGCTAAATAAGTGACATTTCAAACATCAATTAAATGTTAAGAAGTAACTCAGGTGGCTTTGAATACAATGAAATATTCACCTTGTCAAACATTTGTTGGTTTAACGGTGTTTTTATTGTACCTTTAACATTTTAAAAAAATTCTTGTTAATTGTGTTCAAAATAGCGCAAATTTATAACAAGAGATGAAAAAGTGAACATGTTAATTATTTATGGGGAATGGGGAATGGGGAAAAACAGCTCAGTCGAAATACTATAAAATTGTTTTTTTGGCGCCCCATGACTTAGGGCGCCTTCGCGCGTGGCACGAAATCCCCCCCAGTTAGATGCGGTCCTGCTAACAGTCAAATTATAATAAAAAATATAAAAATTGTTAGGACAAGTGTGTGACTGTATGAATAAATAGATTACAGAGTTTTAGTAATGTGAATAAAACAGGATACAAAATACGTTTGCATACATACATACTTATAATTATTAGTGTTATTGATGATTGTTTTCTTGACTACTAATTATTGTGGACTGTAGAATTTATTGAGAATAACATTAGATTGCAACAACAGATATGTGACAACTATTAACATACTACATTGTAGACTGGTGTCTGCCTTCAAAGCTCGGATGTCATCCGTCTTTTTCGTGCAGACAGGGTCGGCTTAGACCTGTTGCTATATTTAACTAAATTTTACATACTATTATGACAGGTGGGTTTTTGGCCTTAACAATTAGGAATTGAAAAATTCATCATGGCTGTAGAAAGCATATGCAGCCAGGTAATTCCTAAGATTGTTTGTAAAATGAAGTTCATTTCTAATAATTTTTAGTTCGTTAGGTAAGTTATTATATATTTTTATAGAGAAGTACTGTGGTGATCTTTTAAACTTAACTACTGTGAGATAGAGGTATGCTTAGCTGACTGGCATGTCTAGTATTGTAACTGTGCTGGTGGTTATTTTCGCAAAAAAGTTGTGAATTCATGTGAACAAATACAGCACAAAAATTATTTTTTCAGTATTATTCTGCAGAACCTAACTTTGTATTAGATACACGTTGTTTTTTAACATTAAAATATGCATTTAGATGGCAATCGTTTTTAACCTATTTAATGCATTTAATCAGCTGTTTTTTTATTTAATACTGTTTGTGTTGTTAAGTAATATAAATTATTGGATATTTTATATATTTTTTCATGACATTTTTTTATAACATAAAACGCGTTGTTTGTACCTATAAAAGAAAAAATATTATGCACAGTTTTTGCAGGAAAATCTTAATTTATAATAGAAACAAATTTTTGCTGATAGCTTTAAACAGCTGTAACTCGTGAACCATTCATCGTATGAAGGTCACTTGGAGATCATTTTACAGATAATTTAATTCTATTCAAAAAACCTTTAGTGCTATTATTGCCTGAAGCCAATAAAAAAAAATAACTATTTGTAAAAATGCAGTTGAAAATGACAATTGTTCATGTTTTTACCTTTTATCTCCATTCACTCGTTATCAAAACGACTTTGTACGTACACTATTATATTCAAAATTCTCTTTAACTTTCATTAGATACACCATATACGTACGACCTACTGTTTTCGAGTTTTTGCCGATTTTATCATGAAACAAGTGTTCATATCTCTGCCAATATCGATCGAATCGAAATGAAAAGCAAAAGGAAATTGTTCGTAATCGAATTCTCTACAAGAGAAGAACGCCCGAAGAACGCCCGCGTTTCCGTTGCGTCGCTAAACTGTCAAAAATTCAAAAACCAATCTCGGCTCCAATAGGTATGAAGTTAAAAAAAAAAACTAAATTGTGCGTATTTTTATTACTTATAATTACTTCCACATTCAGTGGAAGTATAGTAACGCAAAAAAAATAATTTTTTTGTTGAAATAGGCGTGAAATGTCATGAAACGTCGAGATTTTAAATTTGAGCGAAAAAATTTTCCTGTCTGTCGGTCTGTCTGTATGTCGGTCTGTCTGTCTGTAACTTTTTTGTGCGGACGTTTACTGTGGAACCGTTTATGATATTGACTTAAAATTTGGCACACTTATGTATTGTAACGAGATCTAGAACTAGATTATATTTTGATCTAATTCCGTTGAAGGGTTCGGGGGTAAATGGGGTAAATAGGCAAAACAAGATTTTGTTTAGCATCAGCCCCCCCCCCACTATCACCCCCAATACCACCCCCACACTATTATGAAAGGGAGCAAAAAAATTAAAATGCGATTTAGTGTATATACAAAAACGAAACAAATTTTTTTAGCGTTAGCTACTCCCTCTACCATCCCCATTGCCACCCCCCACCTTATTATTAAAGGGGGTAAAAAAAATTAAGTATGATTTAGTGTGTACACAAGAACGAAATGTCTAAAAAAAAATTTTTTTGGCGTTAGCTACCCCCTCCACCACCCTCATTGCCACCCTCGCCCTATTATTAAAGGGAGTAAAAAAAATTAAAATGTGATTTAGTGTGTGTACAAGAACGAATGGTCTAAAAAATTTTTTTGGCGTTAGCTACCCCCTCTACCACCCCCATTGCCCCAGCCTATTATTATAGGGGGTAAAAAATTAAATTGGGATTTGAACCAATGGCCTCTAAAATTTATTTTGGCATTAGTTGTCCCTTCTACCACCCCCATTTCCATCCCCACCCTATTGTTTAAGGGAATAAAACATTAAATTGCGGTTAGTGTGTATACGAGAACCAAATACCCACCCCCTCTACCATCCTCACGCTATTATTAAAGGGAATAAAATATACATTGGGATTTAGTGTGCATAAGACTTGGATACAAAATCTGGACGTGGAAGTAGTGATTCCTTGGGCAGCGGTTTTTTCATACGTACATATTTTACATTAAAATTGATACTTTTCCGAGTTTTTGCGAAAAACCGATTTTTTTACCTATTTTCTACCCCCCCTCCTCCCCTCCACCAGCGGCTAAGGGTGGGGACTTTTGTTATGTTAAAAAGTATCACAAAATAAACCTGTTCCCAAAATTTTAGCCAGCTCTGAATTATTTCATCCAAATTTTCCGATTTTATTGGGCTACTAGTCTGTTAGGGACCTTTAACATAAGAATGTTGTTTGTAACACGTACCTAAATCAGTTCTTTGGAACTCATCAAGTATTCAGGACTCGGCTTCGCCGCGTCGGGAAACAGTTAAGATTCGTCCCAAAAAATATGATTTTAGGTAGGTACTTGTTGGAAAAATAACTATTTTGCAAACATGTTATATTTGATGAGACCTATCGATTAAAGTAACAAAAGTCGTAATCCAATAACGTTACGATGTTTCATGGTGGGGTACATAGTTTAGCAATTTATTACTAAAACAAATTAAATAGTTTAAGTAATTTCGGCACCAAATATTCATCGTAAGTTGGTGGCTATAAAATAGACTGACTGTTTTGGAAACGAAGTTGCTAAGTAATGAAAAAATAGTAAAATTTTCACCTTTTATTATTTGATAAAAAAATCAAACAATTTAAATTTGTGTTTTTTTATATTCTGCACAACATGCTTGCGTTGCAGTGAAGCATTAAGTTTTTATTCTCAAAAATACTTGTTTTCAATTGTTTAAACAATAATTAAAAAATACTCTACATTTACAAATACCTAAACTTAGATCATTATTATTTAAGAGTTTATTGATGAGATAAAATAAAACAAACTAGGTACAAAATCGACGAAAACTAGAAATAAAAAAAATTAACGTAGACGTACCTAATGCATTTTCTCATAAAACAAATGTCATCAAATTACCAACATATATTAGAAAATATTAGTAGTGGGGTTCTAATACCATTACTTCTAGACAGTTGGAGGCTTTTATTACACTCATGCACTTTGCACTATTTTCAAACCGCTTGTCTTTAGCATTTACTTTCATCTTGTATGTCGCTGTATTTCTAACGGTGTATAATTGTCGTTTATTGTGTTTATTGCCTTAGTAAAACCAACTGATGCAATGAGTGGAAAAAATATAGGGCTAGTTTTATATTTGTGCTATATTGCATTACATGTTCAAACTTCAAATTGTTTTGTTCTTGATAAGATTTTGGAGGAGAATGAAACTGCACCTAACTTGATTGAATTGTACATTCCTACAGTGAACAGCAAGGATGAGATATGCCGAAATCACAGCTTGTACTACTTGCAGCAGTTGAGGAACTATACATTGTGGGCAACTGAAAGTAAGTTTTTTTCTTTCATCCGTGAAATTAATACTACAAAATACCAATGCAAAATACTATAAAATTGGAATAATTTATTTTGAATATTTCTCATCCAAACTGCGCAATGATCCGATCTCGAACGTAAGTTTAATTTTGCTCCTATAAAGGCACATTTTAAAGGAATTTTTAATTTTTTTGTGAAATTTCAATGAAAAAAAAACACGAAAATATAGTTTTTCTTAAAAATCTTCTCGGTTTAAAGATGATAAAATACCTTTGTTCTCTTCTTTTACTTATAAAAAGAAAAAGTTCAATAAAAAGCTTTTTAGGAAGAGGGGGGGGGGTTCCTCCCCTATCCCCTATCTTAGAAAATTAGTTTTTCGTGTTTCCTTCGTCAATTTTTGTGAATTTGATCCAGTACAATAATGTTATTACCTTTAAAGAGGAGGGAAAATGTACACAAACCCTCAAACTGTTTATTGTTAAATGATAATTAGTTTATTGAAATTCGCTATTTTGCTTAAAACAACAATTTTTTTATGCAATATTTTAATATTTGTAGTAAACCTTGATTAGAAATTACCAAATGCTGGAAACGCTAATTTTACTGCAAAGAAGGAAATTAAAGATAATGTTATTAACTTTAATTATGTTTGACTCTGAAATCAGCATTTTACAATGTATTTGTAGTCCAAGCAATGGGGGTTTCTATTTGCAAAAGGCCTGATAGTACATCTCAGTTTGCGACCTCGGGAGGTTGCCACTCGAAGGGTGGGGGATGAAAACTCTGCGTCGCGACGCTTTTCGAGAAATAGCGCCGTTGTGATAAGTGCTATCGAAAAAAAGTTCAAATTAATTATGTAGGGAACAAAATTGTGCACATTGTCTTAATCCGCGATGAAATTTTGATTTTGTTGAAAATTGTAAATCAACCCCCAACTTTTGCGTGCCGTAAAACTGAAACTGTCGGCCGCAGGCGAAAAATGCAACACCAAAATTGTGCACAATTTTATTCTCTACATATTTCATTTGAACTGTTTTCGATAGCACTTACCACAACGGCGCTATTTCCCGAAAAGCGTCGCGACGTTTTTCATCCCCCCACCCCTCGAGAGGCAACCCCCGAGGTCGCAAACTGATCAAGGGACCTATGTCTACCATCCCACCAAATTCCACTTCTTTTCGACCTTTTGCGAATAGATATACAGATAGAACCCCACCCCATTGCTGGGACTATTGCTATTTGTCACTTTTTTACAAATTGTAAACATATTTCTCAAAGTTCAAATTATTTAAGCAAAATATTCTTTCGGTTCTTGCAGCTGAAATATGACACTTCAAGTTAACATATCACATTTAAAAAATTGTTAAATAATTGTAATATTTTTACATTTTCTGCAAGTACTGCTCATATTCGAATGGCTATTTTTAAAGCTATACTTAAGATAAACAGGTTGATATAATGAAAATGTTCGCCATTTCACGTGATTTTGACAAATTGTGGTAAATGTATATTTTTACTTTACTTAAGAAAGAACTATTTGAAAAACTCGATCGGTGACAACTCGGACAAACTTTTCTATTTTAGTTCAAATGTGCTTTTAGAGGGCGGAATATTAAAACATAACATTTTTAGTCGCAAGCTCCTCTATAAAATCCTTATTTTACTATAAGGAACGTAACCAGACTGCAACCAACAGCTACTCTCCGGGATATGTGCCCCGCCGAGAGCTGAATTACAAGTTACAAGCCTGGCGCGTTAAGTGTAATAATTGCATATTACCATCAAAACGCTAATGCTTCGATTGTAACAAACACCAGCCGAAAGATTGATCCTACTTAAAGGAGCTCTCGTGTCGGTCGTCACATACTTACCTTGCACTAACGAGAGCCAACAGCTCGAAACTGCAGTCTGCAAGTGGTGTGTGACGACTGGCACGAGAGCTCCTTTAAGTAGAATCAGTCTTTCGGCTGGGGTTTATTGCAATCGAAGCATTAGCGTTTTGACGGTAATATGCAATTATTACACTTAACGCGCCAGGCTTGTAACTTGTAATTCAACACTCGGCGGGACACATAGCCCGGAGAGTAGCTGTTGGTTGCAGTTTGGTTACGTTCCTTATAGTATAATAAGGATTTTATAGAGGAACTTGCGACTAAAAATGTTATTTTTTTCTATTTTAGTTCGGGCGAAATTAGTCATCGACCGGAAAAATTTATACGGATGGAATATTTTTGTGACATCTTGTTCAAAATGTGCTTTATAAGAAAGTACAGTTTGCCAGATGGAAATGTGGTCAGGAATTGTTTAAACAATTTTTTTTAAATAAATTACAAAAACTGACTGAATATTTTCGTATTTTTCACACCAAAACAAACAAAAAATATTCTTAGACATTTTTGTCGAAAGTTGATAGATTTCGAGAAAAAATTTCTCGAAATCTCAAGAAATACAAATTTTGTGATTTTCATTGCTCAAAAATTATATGAATACGAATGTTTTTTAATGTAAGAAAAATTTATATCTATCCCTTGAAGCTTGTACTACAATATACTGTAGATATATTTTGTTATTCTTTAGCTTAAGTGCTTGATTTTTAATTGTTTCATGGAATCGAAATGCCAATTATGGGGCATCACCGTAGTCAGAATTTTTCAAGGATTTCAAAAATATAATAATACAGGGTGTCCCATAAGTAATTGTACACAGGGCAATGGCAGATTCCTTACGTCAGAATACCAAGATTTAACTCAACTTACTTAGCCCAAAGGTTGATATTAACAGAGATACAGGGTGTCAAAGTTTTTTTTTTTGTTTTTTTTTAAATAATTTTTTTAAAAAGTTAAATATTTTGACAAAATTTGGTGATGGGGGTTTTTTGAGGCGAGAGATTCAAATCTGTTGATAGTTTAGCTGTTGTTTGTAGAGAGCGCCATCTACGGTAGTTTGCGTGTCGCTTATACGTTTGGAGATATATAAAAAAAATGTTTAAAATAAAAATTCCCGTTTTCATGTAATTCTTACGTAAAAACCTTCAAAATGTCGCTACGAGTAACCGTTTTCGAGATATTTGGTTTTAAAGTATTCAATGCAACCAATTTAAATTAGAATTTAGGGATGTACGATTGTTGTTACCAAATCTAGGTAGCTTTTGTCAATTACTCTTTAAATATCGTACCTAAAATTTGGTTGTGCTAATGAATGCAATTTAAAGATTGTTGTACATAAATTTTGATGACTTGTGTCAATTAGGTATTATTGTATTGTGTTGGCTGGATTTAGATAATCACTGAATTTTTAAATTTGTTTGGATTAATCATGCCTCGTCACAACAACTTTTCAAACAGTGAAATGCGAGATATGGTACGCGTCTACGTACAAGAAAATTGTTGTTGTGCCCGCCGTACATATCTATGGTTATATCCCAATAGGGCCCTACCAGACCATCAAACATCTATGACAGGTTAGGAGAAAGTGGCGAGTTTCATCCCAAGAGCCACATAGGGCGTCCAAAAAGAATTACCGCTGATCATTAGGATGAAATTTTATTTCGAATTGCTTCGGTCTGGGATTCCTAGAATAAGTAAATATCCATATTTAGAATACTTCATAAAGAAGATTTGAGACCATTTCATTTTATCCCGGTACAGAATTTGTTACCTAGGGATCTTTCCGCACGTGTAGAATTTTCACAATTTCTTAAAAATAAACAAACAATAAATCGTAATTCTCTCGAAAATGTTTATTTAGCGATGAAGCAACTTTCACCCGAAGAGGAGTATTTAACTGGAGGAACTCACATTACTGGGATGTGGAAAATCAACATACACCTAGGGAATCACATTTTCAACAAGAATTCAAAATGAATGTTTGGTGTGGAATTAGGGGAGATCAGTTATTTGGGCCATATGAATTACCACCAAACTTAAATGGTGCTTCATATCTGAACTTCTTGCAAACATAACTTTTAGATGAAATGAATACATGGTCCCGAAATATGACAGAATTTATGGTTTATGTAGGATGGAGCTCCACCTCACTATTCCCTTGAAGTCCGCAATTATTTAAATTTGCAGTTTCCTCATAGGTGGATTGGAAGAAGAAGTGAATTTCGATGGTCAGCTCGTAGCCCTGATTTCAATCTTATGGATTTTTACTTTTGGGGACATATGAAGATTATGAAGACATTGGTTTATTCCCAAACAATTAATAATCGAGAGGAATTATGGCAACAGATATAAAGTGCCGCACAGTTTATTAGAAATTAACCTGCCATATTATTTAAAGTTAGACAATCTTTAACAAAAAGAATAAGGAAATGTATTGATGTTGGTGGGGCGCATTTAGAAAATTTATTAAAGTAATTATGTAATAAAATTTATTTTGTTGCTGTATAGTGTATACGACCAGAATTGAAACCGTATAAAAACTAAAAGCCGGCAAAAACAGTCGGCATCTTTTTATTGTTTTTCTTATGACACGCATTTCTATTTACCTCCGCAAGAGATGCCGGCTGTTTTTGCCTGCTTTTAGTTTTTATACGGTTTCAATTCTGGTCGTATACACTATAATGACTGATTATTCTAATTAATCAAATACTGTGTTTTTGCCTCTTTAATGGTTAATATCTCGACAATTATCCACTTTATGGGTTCTTAACAAGAGTAGATATGTTACGTATGAGACAGTGGAAAATATAAATTAATTAGTCGAAATTGATATTCGCACAGTGGCGTAATTTGTAACTTAGAAGGGGTGAAGGAGTTTATCATTTATGTTGTACGCCACTGGCAAAAGCGACTTAAATATTGTTTTTGTTTTAATCAAAGCTTACTTTGAAAAATCGTACATTCCTAAATCATAATTTAAATTGGTTGCATTGAATACTTTAAAACCAAATATCTCGAAAACGGTTACTCGTAGAGACATTTAGAAGGTATGCGTTTTTACGTAAAAATGACAGGAAAACAGAAATTATTAACAGTTATTTCAGTAAAGGCACTCTTTTCATAAATGCAAAATCCCATGCAATAGTTAAATTTCTTCGGAAATTTCTGAATTTTTATTTCTCTCAGGAAAAATCCAAATATACAACTTTTTCAACGAAATTTGGTACAGACACATTTGAGGGGTTGGCGAATCCACCATTTTCCGACCCGAAAAAAAATCATAGCAGGCCACGCAATCATGTTTTTTAAAATTTAATATAATACAGAAATAAGTTGGGGCGAGCGTGGGTGCGTCTTTACTATGTACATACTTCGATATGCGATGTAAAGCAACGTTAGGCGTGGTTAGTAGTTGGATTGGTGACCGTTCCAACGAAGACCACGTCCTCGCCTCACCCATCTTCCAGCGGCTTGTATATCACTGTATGCGCGGAAGCTATACAACCTTAGGCGAGGGTTGTATAGGAGATATACCATCCTTCGGAGGGGATGTAAAGCCGTCGGTCCCTTGTCTATTAAATGTTAGGCAAGTAAAAGATCCCTACTCTTCTTAAGGGAAGAGGTTCGGCAAAATTCCTGGTTGGGGGTAGCTCGTCTACAGGCGTCGGTGTTAGGCCTCAGTAGCGGAAATAGGCCGACGTTAAATAAATGTATAAAAAAAACAGAAATAAGCAAAATGGGACACGCTGTATAAAGGATGACGTTTTAAAGATGCTGATCTCTCAAGCTCTTGAACTTCTAGATTTCTTCTAATTTTTTACAGGATAATGTAAACATAGGTATTCGCTCATAAATAATGCAGTTAGTTTATTTCTTAATTATTGCAATTATTACTAACAACTATGATTATTAATTGAATAAATATTCACATATAATTAACAAAAGATTTATTACGTTTTATCTACTGTACCTACTATTATATCTATCTGAGAAATGATCCTCTAAACCAGATATTACACGCGCGTGATTAAAACATTCACTAATAGCATCGGAATATAGAATATATATTGCAGTATTTTCTTCTTCCTTAACGAACAGTATATCTCAAGATAGATCTATTTATTTTATATACTGCAAAAATACTGTTAGTGGCCTAACATTGTACAAATGTAACACTTGTAACATTCTACATGTTACAAGTTCCAATTTGTTATAAATTTAAAAGTTTAAACTGCCTTCTAGGTAATTAGGCTGCCCACTATGTGTTTACATGTATTTCTGGTTGCAGGGAAAACTCTCATGAAGTAGAATTTATTAAATAAATATATATACAGGGTGAACCATTAATAATAGGCCATAGTTCAGGGGTAGATTTTTTGGGCCAAAATATGAGGATATAACCAAATATGCTTTAGTAAAATGTTGCTGTGGAAAAAGATACATGGTGTGAAAGTTCAAATTATTTTTCGAACGAAAAAATTATTTGAATTTTGACACCCCGTATCTTTTTACACAGCAAAGGATCTACCCCTGCTATGGCCTATTATTAATGATCCTCCCTGCATATATTTATATTTTTCTACAGTAACATGCCTCACATTCATTTAAACATTGAAATTAATATTATTGATAATCAATAATGCACTAGTCACACAACCAGTCATTTCTGTTAGAAAGCAGGCAGTCAATGCGAAACACGTACTTATGCCGGGCGCCACAAAGTAGTGGGTTATTATTTATAGTACCTTTCATAAAGGGTTTATAGTCGAATACGGTGCAACATCTGGTATTCCGCAGGGATCAATTCTTGGACCCCTGTTATTCAACATCTTCATAAATGATATCGTGAATTGTATTCAAATATCCTGTTTGCTGTACGCTGACGATCTTAAAATATTTAATACAGTCTCATCTTTGGGGCACCGCGTCACACTGCGGGATAGTCTAGCACGCATATGCAACTGGTGTACTCGAAACAAATTATATCTAAACGTGTCAAAATGTAATGTCATGACCTACATAACTAGTGCAAGGCCGGTTATTTTCGACTATAATGTAGATGGCGCAGTGCTTCAAAGATACCCTTGTAGACCTTGGCGTAACCTTCGATAAAGAGCTTACATTTGTACCGCATGTAAACAATGTTGTAGACAAATCTTTTAAAACTCTGGGCTTTATAATCAGAATGAACAGAGATTTCTCAAACATTTGTACACTAAAGATCCTCTATTTTGCTTTTGTTCGGTCTAAACTAGATTATGCATCTCTCGTCTGGAATCCCCATTTACATTGACGCCTTGGAGAGTGTGCAGAGACGATTTGTAAAATTGCTCTGGTTTAAGTCGGATGGAGTATACCCGGAGGTTGGCTTCCCGCAGCAAGAACTCCTAGCTAGATTTTCTATAAATTCTTTGGTAACCAGACGCGAATACTTTTCTCTCGTATTTTTATACAATATTGTTCGCAGCAATATACACTGCCAAGACATTTTAAGTCAATTAAATTTCCGCGTTCCGAATTTGAATTCCAGAAGTTCACAAACCTTTTACCTCGGCATCCCACATTCTAATGTTTTAAAATTCTCTCCTCTCCATACTATGTGTAACAATTATATCAAAAACTGTGGACTGTTTGATATTTTTCACAGCTCAATCAATGATATTAAAAAACTCTTTAACCCTACTTGAACCTTTGTTTTTCCTTGGATGGTAATTTCATTTTGTACTTTTTTGTATTTTGTATTTTGTATTGTGTATTTTTTGTATTCTTTTTCTATATGTATTTTTTTTGTTTGTTTTATACCTGTACCATACTGCTATGTAATGCTAATTTGTGTATTTGTCCTGCTCTCTAAATGGGTTTACCTGTTGAGCAGTGTATGTAAATAAATAAATAAATCGATAGATGTCTGGTCGATAGCCGAGTGGGTTAAGGCGCGAGGTGTGCAGGATTATGATAATGAACTATCTAGAAAAATAACATAAACAAATGAAATGAAATGTACATACAAGTCTAATAAAAATACTTAAATTGGCAATTGGCGAGGTGGCAATCGCGATTAATCACACGGACATCGCACCACCGGGTTCGAATCCTGGCTCCGGCACTGGCACGGTTGGAGGAAATGGTTGTATGTCCGCGTTTTTTCAATGTGTAACCCCCTTCCGCACAAGCCCTGGCTTCTGGAATTGGGGGTTGTCTAATTTATGTGGTGTTTATTTATTATTTATTTATAAATAAAAATAAATAAATAGGAGAAAAAAAAATTGAAAATATCACAAAATTTATCAATATTTTACTTCAGAAAGTCAAATCACAATAAGAAAGTCCTTCAGACACTTAAATTCACGAAAAAACTACAATTCTTTATAAACAAATCTGAAAAAATCCACAACTCATCGATAATTATAAATAGTCCGAATTCATAACAACACCACACAAACATTCATATTAACCGAATTACAGCTCAAAAGTTACAAACTACGTTCCTAAAAAAAATACACTTACTATGTCGATTCGCATGACAACCACTTTCCACGCCCCCAGCCACAATGTTGTGTTTCACTTCTACCAATTTTTATTAATCATTATTCTCTCAATTTCAACTTCCCGTTCAAGTTTCCATTCATACATCAAAATACACTTCATTCACTTTCCCGATGTGCCAGCTGAGCATTCATCAAAACTTATTTCTATTCAAAAAGCAAATTTTTGAAACTTCAATAGCTCGTTCTCTAAAAGGAAAGAACGGATAAGGACATTTACAATAATAGCATTTAATTCAATTACATAGTTGTTTCTTCTATACAGTGTTTGATGCCACCACAAAATTTCCAACTGGAATTTTACATGGTTCTGCATACGATTTTGGAAATTTCGATGAATGTTTGGCAGTGAAAGTACCCTATCAGTATGAAGAGTTTTCGGGAAAATATTGTATAGCACAGTTCTCCGTGGATTCACCATATCGAGAGGAGCAAATCTATAAACAAATATATAACTACAAATTTGATGACTACAAAATTTTCTATAACATCTCAATGTGGAAGAAGATAGAGGTAAGTAATGTTCAGGTTCTCTATGATGACAGATGTAATGTTAAAAATATTTGAAAAAAATATTAAATTTATAGAAACTAGTATATAGCTAAACTAGTACGGTTCTAAACAATGAGTCTACACTAAGGGCATTTTGTGCTACATTAAATCAAATTTATAAGTGTTTTTATCACGGATGGTTATAGAGTCATTGAATATGACAGTATGGATGTAGCTATGCCATTTTGACTGTGGAGATCTTGAGCAACTCCCTCACATGTTCATGATACGTGGGCCATATGGCATTGTCACAAGTTATAATATATTTATTATTCAAAGAAAAATATTGTCATTATATCCAATGTGTTTTACAAATTTTGAAATTTGTTAAGGTCGCTTTACAATCTACAATTTTCTTGCAAGCAAGATGTTGCAGAGGCAATTTCTTGCAGGCAATGTTTCCTGAAAGCCGCTTTACAGTCTGAAATTTTCTTGCAATTGCAAGAAATCTTGATCAATGGCACGCGCACTTACAGCCAACTGATCACATTTGGCAATTTACTTGCACATTTCAACATCTTGCAGATAATCGGTTCTGCTCGATTTTTCTTGCAACTTAGGTGCAAGTCTGGTGGAGAATTTAGTGTTTTCCATCTTACCAATACAAACAAAAAGTTACTAGAAGTACTAGAATATTGCTTCATGCCGCGATTAAGAGGTTATAGATGATAAAAGTAGTCGAAAGCATATTCATATGAATATTCTCTGCGATTAAAATGAGCAAAATTAGGCTAATGTATTATTATTATTTAATTTGTTTAACACAGACAATTTATATTTATAGAGTTGCCAAATCTTCCTTAATATTACTGCAGTTGCAGAAATTGATTAAAACGTAACGTCAAGAAACATTGCCTGCAAGAAATTGCCACTGCAACATCTTGCTTGCAGGAATATTGTAGACTGTATAGACAGGACAATGATATTTCCTTTCCAGGACATCTTGCGAGATGCGTCAGCGAATCCAGTCAATCGAGTTCATTTTTCTTACTGTATGCCATCGTCTTGTACAAGTGAAGATTTGCAGCAAGTTCTGGAGGATTTTTTCAATAAAATAAATAAAAACAATGCATTTACAGTAAACGTGGAAGTTAACAAAAACACCTGCCAAATCTCTAAAAGTGTACAATTGGACGCAAGTGATGTTATCTTTATGTAAGTTGAGTTTATATTTTTTGTGGACACTATAAATTTTGTAGCCAGAACGACTGCTGAAGTATAATTTTTAGTTTTTATAAATTCATTTTTAATTTCGGTTTCAATATTTTCTGTGACATTTTGTACATTTTTTTCTTGACGTGTGTAAATAAAATTGAACAGAACGTATAATAATGTAATTGTACTCATAAAAATGATATATATTACAAAACATATCCAATTATAATTAAAACAAATGCCCTTGATTTGAAATTTCTGTAATATTTTGTAATGTTAAGACAATTAATTATTGAACTGAAATGTTTATGTATAGAGTGAGTTAGTTATTAGAGGAAAATAGTTAGAATAAGTTTTTCTCATAATTTTAATTTGAAAAATTGACTTATTACTAGATGTAGTTTTTACATGATTCTCTATAGTATGCAAACAGTATGCTAATAAAATAAATGCAAATATACAAAAGAACTTTTAAGTTTAATTATTGTAGAAAAATACTTGCCAATATTTGTTATTTCTAAATTATTAATATTACAATAATTATTTAAAAAACAATGCTTCTAGCAAAAGTAATGTTATTAGAAAGTTCGAGTGAAAATCTGTGTTTTTTTAAAGATAATAATGTTCTACTGAATTTAAAAAATTCTGGTACAATTTACAGTTGTAGTAAAGCTCAGTATCTTCAATAATAAATATTTTTATTTCAGATTGGTTATTGTCATTTTTGTGCTAATACTAATTTTGGCATCTACCTATGATTTTTTGAGAAAAAGAGATGATTTTGCGCATGTTAAATTAAACGGCAAGTACCATGATGTAATACTATGCTTCTCTTTCCAAAGCAACTTTAGGAAGTTGACGTCAACCAAAACTAATACTGATGGATTGGATTGTTTAGCAGGAATGAAAGTGTATTCAATGCTTTTGATTATTTTGCTTCACAGACAAATGTTTGATTATGGGTCTGCCCTCATCAATCCGACAGACGTGGAACGGGTAAGCCTGTTATAGTCGAGTATACATTGGGTGGGCACTCAAAAATGGCAACAAAACTTTACTACCTCATTATAATTGCCGTTGGCCCATGCGGCATGGTGTCATCAAACAAGCCGACGACATTAAAAACCTTTAAAGGTAAGTGAGTCAATTTGAGGTCGAGATAGCACAAAAGTAATGGTATTTTAATGAAGACGTAAAGTTTTTGTTGTGTTCTTGAGTGCTCAGCAAATTTGTACCCGACTATAGATGTTTAGCTGCTGTATTCAATGCGCTTACTTTTTTCCTTGGATTTCAAGAACTGAGAGAAGTCTTTAATCCCACATAATTTTTTAACGTTGTATTAATTGTTTTTTGTTCTTCTTTTTTTGGTGCACGGAATTAACAAATTCAGTAGAAACAAGTTATGGGACATTGAATAAATAATTAAATAAAATATTAATCAGAGCAATTTTTCTCCGTGATTCTTCTGCTCGCATGAAACAATCAGATAGCAATCAAGGTGACTTTTGTATACATCAATTGCTCGGTTGAACTTAGATGCTTCAATAGCCACATTAGCGATGGATTATTCAATGCCAATCACGCTATATTTCAGTTCAGGTGGCTACCATAGATATTATTAATATTATATATAGAATTTGTGATTTTAGAGTACTTCTATATCACATAGCCTTTTTGTAAAAAAAAATTTTAATATCCTTGAATTGATTGAGCCTAATATTTATTTAATATAATAAGTGGTCAGTTCCTCCATCACATGGCAATTTATTATACATGAAAATATCCCAGAATGACTATTTTAATGTTTTCGTCATAAACAATAGGCTTTCTTCTTTGCATTTTTGCCTTGACAGAGCCATAATTTTTAAAATGTTCCAATATGCGTTTTACAGTGTTTGGTGACGGTTTCCGTTTTTCTGGATATCGAGTAGCAAATGTGCTGCACGTTCTTGATATTACTTTATCACATTCTCCATAAATAATAAACAAATTTAAAAAGTTTTCGTTGGTATAATTTAAACGTGCTGGCATTTTTTGACATAAAGTAGTGACTGATTGTTTCTAATCATGGCTATTTTGATGAAATGATTACAATTCATGAATTTCTAATAAAATCGCAAATATTTCAAAAAGTTGCAACTTTAACCCCCACAACGCTAATATCAGAAAAAAGGGAATTCAATGTTACACAACTTGATGTAAAAAAATACTGAGTGTTCCATTTGACCTAAACAAGTTTTCGCGGTTTGAAGTTGACAAAATCTAACGCGAAAAACGGAACACTTGGTATGGATATTATTGAATTTATTTCAGTTGTAGAGCGTAGTTCTCCTTGCGTTCTTTTTACGTGACAAGAAGCAAATGAGAATCTTTTACACGAAGAAAGTTATAACGGTTCTTGCAAACCGTTGCATCTGTCAAATTTCCTAAAAAATGTCAAATATCTCTGAAACGGTTAGGTTTAGGTATGGATATTTTCGACTCAGAATTTTATGCTCTTTTCGAAAACCCTAAAATATATAGGGTGTTCCATTTGAAATAAGCAAGTTGGTATCAACTTCCGGTATAAGCAGAAGTGCCAGCTGCTTGTAATTATTTAGTTGGATTGGCCACACCAACATTAGTAATCATCTAAATTTTCAAAATTTTCTTATGCGTACTTTTCTCTATATCGATTAATTCATTTCCCGGCGAGACACCCTGTACATACATTTTTAATTGTTTGTCGATTTGTTTGTAAGTTTTTTTGTTATATACACATGCATGTAATTATTCTATTTTAGTTTTATAATAACCTGCCATATATACTATATGTATCTCATGTATTTTTTAATTTATAATTTATGTATGTGACAATTAATTACAGAAATTAAAGAGTAAATGTAGATGCTAATAAGCTGGTAAATATTTTAAACATATTTCAAGATAATAGACCCAAACTTCGTAATATCTTGAAAGAAAATTGTGAAACCTCAAAATTTATTTTCTGTTTCTAGTACTACTCACAGTTTGGGATGACTTTTTTGTTAAATGGCCCAATTCTTGTGGATACATTTTTTACAATTTCTGGATTTTTGGCTACCTATCTTATCTTAAATCAATACCACAGAGGTAAAAATGGCAATATAACGTTGTTCTTATACTTTCACAGATATCTCAGGTATGTTCAACGTTTACTTGTCTCTAAGAAAAAGAGTTACCCAACCAAGTAATTTGCTAGATTGTTCTATATTAACTTCAGTGGCTTCAATCAATATAATATAAATCCCTTTTTTCTTAATCAAGAACTTGACGTAATGAAAATTGAGCTTTTATTTATTTTAGGATGACATCAACATACTGCATAATTTTGGCTTTCTATTGTACCTTGTTTGTAAAGTTGGGCACAGGCCCTTTATGGGAAGAGAGGATCGGCCTCGAACGTGAGAAATGCAGGAATGCTTGGTGGGCAAATATCTTATATATAAATAACTATGTTAACACGAAAAATTATGTAAGTATATTTTCTTTTAGATACAGATCTGGAGGTTCGAAAAGAATCGAAAAATATCTCCTTAAATTTACTAATATGTTGTTCTGTACTTCAGGAGAACCTTTCATATGATACAAAAAATGTAATAGTTTCCAGATATATAAAAAAATTTAAACACTATATTCGTGTGCTCTACTTCGATACAACGAGTCTTTCTTTACCTTCTTAATCAAATAGCAGAAATTTTTTTAATAGTCGTCGGGGAACAGTTTGCACAAAAAACCGTTTTTAGAGGAAGAATGGATAATGGGAGAGACAGACAGACATGCGGACAGACACGCACTGCTATACTTCCTTTTATACAATGTAGCGATGATAATAATAATAATAATACACATCGTTTGTAAAATTTGCAATTACAAATTATGACGTTTTTCAGTGTATGTTTCAATCTTGGTACATGGCCTGCGACATGGATGGATTTATTTTTGTTCCAATAATTTGTTGGATTATTTGGAAGAAAGCGAGTGCAGGAGTGATCACCCTAGTCGTTGCCATCGTTGCTTCCATTTTAACAGTGTTTGTTGTAGTATTTCTTAACGATGAACAGCCTATTTTGTTGCTTTACCTAAAGTAAGTCGAGATGATTTATTGTGTATTTCTATTAATCATTTAAGGCAGAAAACGTGTTAATGGTAGATAGAGGGCACCAAGAGCAATTAAAATCACCTACACAAAAAGATAATTTTTGAGCGATTTATCGATAAATACACAAAAAATAAACAAGGTATGGTTTTTAAAAAATAGCAATGCACATTTTTTTCAAGTCTGAACCTGGAACTTTTGCTCTTACATATACTTATTCAGAACCACAAGTCTATTACACGTGCAAAATAGGAACTTATTCCATTGATTTCTAAAGGAGTGACTAAAAGAAATTTTGGAAATCGCCCACCTAGCTCCAATGATTTTGATTATTCTTAGTGTCTTGTATTTGCCATTAACTTTAGTAGATTTTGTCATGAAACAGTATGTAAGGAATAATTCTCATTTTTTAAGACATTTTAATTGATATACAGCCTATTTGCAGGATGTTGTTATCTCCGAACACTGACAGCACCTTCCTAACAGTCTACATACCAGGACATATGAGAATATCCTCGTACTTTGTGGGAGTGGCAGTGGGATACATTAAATACAAAATGAAAGTTACCGACTACAAAATGCCAAAACGATTGATACGCGGAGGATGGATAATTTGTGCACCTCTGATGTTTTTAACATTACATATAAGTTTTGCTTTCTATGTGGCCACGTTGCCAGCTTGGTGTTCTGCACTGTACGCTTCCCTTCACCATTTCGCTTGGAGTGTATGCATAGGGTGGATGATCATTGCCATATCTTCTGGTCATGGCCGTGAGTATAACTATTTTCAGTATAAAATTGACATGATTCTCAAGTTCAATCGAAAGCGAATACATTAGACTTCGACTCACCTTTCTAGAGATGAGGCTTCAGTATGTTTTTTTTTTAACTTTAAGATTGGATTAACCCCATACTATCCTGGAATCCAGTCGTCATCCTTGGTAGGCTTACATATACTGTATACTTATGTCACAGCACGATCCAGCTATACTCTTCTGGGACCATAAGAAACCCGTTATATGCCAGTAGATTCATGGCAGTAAGTATGCTATTATTCTTGTACAGAAAAAATATTTTTGTAGTTATCACAGAAAATACATTAGTAGTATGGAAATGAGAGGGGGTCGGCGCAGGTGCAAGAGCCGGTTCGGTTCATGTTCAGGTTAGGGGTGGGAGTAATTAGAGTGGTGGGGGGTAATGAGAGTGGTGGGAGGTAATTAGAGAGGTGGGAGGTAATTAGTATGGGCATAGGCAATTGTAGTGGTGGGGCGCAATTAAAGAGTAATTAAGAGTAATTTACGTACAAATAAGGGTAATTAAAGGTAATTCAGTAGAAATTGGGAGAACGTAGAATGAAACATTATGCTCAGGAGCGGTTACAGAGAAAAGTTGTTACGCAATAATGTAACTTGATATGGCTGGAAGGTTAGGCCTGTATCTCAGTAATGTGGTGTCATATGGCATATTTTTGATATAACATGTATGTCTCTGATCACATCAGTAATATTATTTTTTAATTCTTCCAAATCATTGCCCACAGTTGTTGGTATAAAATTGTTTTAGTTTGCCCCAAAAGTAAAAATCCATAGTTGTTAAATCCTGATTTTTTGGTAGGTATGGCTGTGGCCCAAATCTACTGTTCAAGTAATCCTTATCAAAAGAGTTGAGTGTGGACTGAAACCGTCTTAATGATAGTAAATTTTTTGTCTCGTAGCCAAATTCATCAGAGTAATTTTGTAAGTAATTTTTCTATATCTTCAAATATATTGATTTAAATTTCCATCCAAAAAATAAGGCCCAATTATCTCATCGTATGAAACGGCACGCCAAAAATAAAGACAATGTAGGGTAATTGAGTTTAAAACAAGGATAATTAAGGGTAATTCAGGTAAGGATAGGGATAATCAAGGATATTTAAGGATGCTAAGTGTTGGGATATTGTTATTGTTACCTAAATTACCCTTAATTAACCTTACTATTACTTTAGTCACTCTTAATTATCCTTATTTTAACCTTAATTTCCTTACATTGTCCATATTTTTTATATAAATTACCATTGGTTATCCTTAAAATTCAACCATGGGGAGCTTGGAAGACTGATGTATCTTGGAACACGACTGGCAGTTTATATGCCATGTATCAATAAACATCTCTGGTCAAATGAAATCTTTCTTTATATTTCCGGATATAGAATCAGCTCCCAACAACATTGTCAATATTTTACGTTAAAATGATAATGGGACATCATCCTGTATAGCAAATTAAAAATATCCCCAGTTTCATTAACCACATATTTATTTCATTACATTCAATAATACCAGTATAAAGACTAGCGTCAATCATGACATCCTCTTACAACGCCCTGAAGAATTCTTTAAATGTTTACTAACCAGGTAATATTAATTGTGGCCCCAGGTGTTAAGGATGGCATTATCTCGATTTTGTCGAAATGCAATGAACATATATACTTATCAGAAATACAATGATATGAATATTGCATGTGAAAAATTAACATAATACATTCATTTCATTACTTATTCTTGATTAGATAACTAAAAAATAAACCTAATTAGAACGGAAATTTAAGTCAATTATGTATGTGATCAAATATTAAGCAATATATCATCAAATCAAAGAACAGCATTTCACACCCACCTCACTTGTGGCATTAGGATGTTTCTGTACTTAAAGCCGTTAAAGGGGGATGCGCTCATAATATAAATCAAACCCTTGAAGTGCAGTCATAAGGCAATTAATGAAAAAGTGTACTTAAAAAATGCATTGCAATATTTCACTAAAAATAATATTGTAAATGTACCCTTTCGCAAACTCAGTGATAAATATCTCGGTAGATAAGACAGGTAGGCGCAAAAGATTCATCAGCGTAAGATATCCCGAAAGATAAAGCAGATAAAATAATTTATATTGCGATTGTTGATCGGCATAAAGATAATGTAGGTAGGTCGCAATTGTTCATCAACATAAAGAAAAGCAGGATCGCAATTGTTCATCTCATTGATCAGTACAAGATATCTCTAAAGATAAGGCAGGTAAAATATTTTTTTAACTAGGTATATAATCAAGAATGAATGTTTGTTGTCATTGTAAAAAAAAATACAGATACTATAATTGTGCAATAGGACTGTCGGACAGACGAGCATGTGGGCAGACAGACTAATAGGTGGGCAAACGGACAGACGGATGGGTGGACATAATTGCTTTAATCACCATTATTTTTACTGCAATTACCCTTAATTCTACTTATTGTTAATTATTGAAATTACCCTTAATTGCCAACATTGTTACTGGAATTACCCTCATTGTTACTGCAATTATCCTTAATTATCTTTATTGTTATTGCAATTACCCTTATTTACTCTTAATTACCCTTATTTCTACCTAAATTATCGTTAATTACTACTTCAATTACCTCCCTCCACTACCATTGCCTCCCTACCACTCCTAGGTCTCACCTCCTAATTACCTCCCACCCCTACAATTGCTCCCCACCACTCCAATTACCCCCACCCCTAAACTGAACATGAACCGAACCAGCTCCTGTTCCTGCACCGACCCTCTCTCATTTTCATACTACTTGCATTTGCACACATTCCACTTCGTAACATTCTGAACTGAATGTAGTAGATGGCATTAAACTTGATATTCAGTGAGATTTAAGGATAAAACTAACATAGGCTATGTCTTTTGTGCTAAAATTAAATTTGTATCGGTATAAACTGTATTTACTTTATTTGATTTACTCTTTTCAGGTACATAAAGCGGCAGCTGATATTACTCTAGGATATTTACTAGCCTTTATTTTAACCATGCTATTTGAGTCACCTATTATTGGCCTCGAAAAAGTGATTTTATGGCAAGGTAAGTAACCAGCAGCTAGCATACACCTTTTGTGTGAAAAATTTGGTTACATAGTTGGAAATTCTTTATGCTGATTTTCTCTGGACACGACTTGTTTGGGTATATTGAAAATTATAATAGCTGAAGCTTTGCTGATATAATTCTAATGTCGCTCATACTACTAGGCTCTAGACCAATCCACAGAAGTTTGAGAGGTAATTGAAAGGAAAACCTTAAGATGCCAATATTTCTGC
This sequence comes from Leptura quadrifasciata, assembly GCA_963675555.1. NCBI lineage: Eukaryota > Metazoa > Arthropoda > Insecta > Coleoptera > Cerambycidae > Leptura > Leptura quadrifasciata. The sequence goes on along the minus strand of OY776677.1, from coordinate 150,715,402 downwards.
ATCACACCTCATAAAAATGCGGGAGGCAGGCAGTAATCAAAACCTATAGGTTACTTCGAGTTTGCTCAGAATCAGGAATTTGAGGCAGAGGTATAGGCACAATTAAAACTGCAATAATACCGCGCCACACCTCAAAAAGGGGAGGGCGAATACGGGTAGTCAGTAATGAAACCCTACTTCCGGTAGACAGAAATTTGAAATATGGGACACAGCTGGCGTTAGGTTACAAGAGAAAATATTAAAAATAATCGACAATTTCTTCTAATTCTAAAATATTTCTATTGTTTTAGATAAAAAGAAAGCAGACACTGCTAAGGACGAGGTTGTATCGGCAACAGAAGCACCATCATCGTCTTACGATGTTTCCTAATTTTTATATTTATTTTACATTTTTTCTAAGTGTTACTCATTATAATTCAGCTTTATTAAATTCTACAAAAATACTTTGGTCTAAATTGTAGCCATTTTTAATAGGTGTTTCTTATAAATTCATCATTTAATTTGATGATGATAAAAGCTGGCTTATACCATTTTTTTAAAATATACTTGTAACTTTTACCAAGCGTTTATTTGAAATAAAAAAGGCCAAAGACTGTGTATACAGGCATAAGATTCCTACGTAAACACTACAGAAGTTAATTTACATAAATTGATAAAGACAAAAAAGGGATATTCAATTATGGATCCTTTGCAAAATAAATAGAATGAAATACGTTTCCCACAGAGATTATATTTATCTTCCTTGTTTACATTTTACACTTGCAACACGTATACTTAATTTTCCCTTACAGAATAGCTCATTAAGAATGCGCAGACTTACCTTATTTACATATTAGATTATCTCAAAAAATTCAAAGAAAGCGATATTTTGCCGGGATGAATTATTATAAAGACTTCACAGACTCTCCACTGGGGTTCGGAAGAATTGATGTGTCTATCCTGCATTTAAAAAGAATCATAAGGGAGGATGTACGGAACATCGGACACAACTGATCTATTTTATGATGTAAATATCGATGATCCATAACCTAACTATGGATAATCATCAGCTCCGCGAAAGCCTTAGAACCAAAATGTAAATATCGAATTTCATGTACTAATACTAGTAAACTGTTTTCTGTCACTCAGGCAATTTTGAAACAGGAAAACGAATTTCCAGATATACTATAATAAAATATTATAAAAAATATTTTTGGTCGTAATTCATCGCTCGGAGGGGCACATAGCCCGGAGAGCAGCTGTTGGTTGCAGTCTGGTTACGTTAATTATAGTAAAATAAGGATTTTATAGATGAGTTTGCGACTAAAAATATTATGTTTTTAACAGCATATTAGTTTCATTTTTTTTAAATTAAGCTTGTTTTCCTCAGACCATTGAACTACCTGTGAGTAGTCTAACTCAGCGGAGCTTTTAATAACATTTAAGTCATTATCAATGATTAAAATATTTGTATCATCCGCATAACAGACACAGTGAATATTTGGCATTTTATTTAAATATGTTATTAAATCATTAGCAAAAATATTAAAAAGTAGAGGCCATAAAACAGATCTCTGAGGAACTCCATGCGTTATGTTGCATACAGCACTGGTTATATCATAGTTTAATTTAACGATCTGTTTGGATAAGAGGAAAAGAAGTTTAAAGCAACTCCCCTGACTCCGTAGTATATAGAGGTGTATTGAGGTCTACACGAGTGTAGACAAAACTGTAATAAATATATAGAATTTAATAGTGGTTTTCTATAATTCTATAATTTTTTATTTCATCGAAGTTGACGTCGGACTAGATCACCCCCTAAATCTCCCACTTGCCTTGTCATATTTGGTCGTTGTAGAATTTAAAATGATATCAGTTACATTTCTTATTTCTCGACTTACCTGTCTGAATCAGTAATTTGGATTGCTTATTAGTTTACACTAAGTCAATTAAACACCTTTAAATGTTGTAGACGGAAATTTTTCGCACTTTAAATATACTTAAAAAGATGTCGGTTATAGCAATTCGCACTACTGCTGCTTTGTCGTTGAGTCTTGCCGAATCGGTTCATTAAAACTTATGCACAGATCTTAAAAATAAATAGGGTAAAGGAAAATTCAGTGAATGTGTTAAGTTCTTGTTATAGTTTAGATTCCATTTGCTCCTGCTTTCTAAATTAAAACTTGTAAAACTTTTGCTGAGTACATAAACTGTTTCAATTTAAGTTCATTAAAACTTGAAATTTTCTGTACTGTAAACAAAGCACTCTAGAATGATATATAGTCTCCGTTGTTTAAGTTGATACAGATATGCTGTAGATTCCGTTAGACTAAGTTGACTGCAGTTTTATTCCAGTTCATGTTTTATGACTTTAATAAAACAAATGCTCGCCCAAACTGTCGCTCAAATACCTAACCTATAACCACAGTACTTTTCGAGCCTTAGTTTCCCACTATAATGATGTCTTCAGGAAACGACGACAGTTCGCAGAGCTCCTGTTCTATTCATTATAAATGTTGCAAAAATAGACAATTATTATTATTATTATTATATTCAACGAAGCATATTAAAATATCTGCCGAAAAAGCAATTTACGTAAGAGTATATTAAAAATATATATATATAATTGGCCATCTGTGACGACGATAGTGTGGATATAAAACCAAACTGCAAATATATTCTCCGTTAGGCTATTAAAAGAGCCCTCAACAAAAAAAGGAAAAACAAACTTTGTGATTATCCCGAGTTTAGTAAACTTAACAATTGCTATTAATAATAAATCACTTTTCTAAATAGGAAAGTGGAAAGGGACGAAGAAAGGTAATGTTGTTAGGGTAGTTAGTTATACTATTTCTTTTAAACACAATTGACCCAAATGTCTCTCATTGGCTCGTTACTTTTCCTCAATCGCTTGTTAGGCTTAATGGAAGAATTGTTTCTTGATAATTAAATAATCTAGAGGTAAGTATACTGGATTTATGTAAATAGGCATGAATAAGGTTGTGGCAGATGATAACTTTGTGACTTTGTATGCATTGTTATACGTTTACATTCATCAGTAATGATTCCAGTAAATGCAACAGGATATACACAGGGTTACTGGTAATTCGATACATTCCTTTGGAGATGTGATGGGGCATGATCTAAGAAGTAAATTTAGCCCTAACATATATTATGCAAAACTCAATAGTTTTTGAGATATTTAATTTTTTTTTTTCAAAAAGTAGATCTTAATGTCCTAAAAGTAAATTTTCGAAAAATCTATTTGGCATTTTTAAATTTTTTTTTACTGGATTACTTGTCCAATATTATAGATATCCGTTTGGAATGAAAAATATCTGGAAACATTTCGATCATGTGAACATCTGAAATAAAAACTTTAAAATTTTTTTTAAAAATCAGCTATGAAATTTACCTATTAGGTTTTTTCAAAAAAATATTAACGTAACACGCGTATAAATTATTATAAAAACTGCCTTATTTCAATAGCTATCGTAGTACGTATTTTATTTTTAGACAAACAGTAAGAAACATTTTAAAAGTAGAGTTTAATTCTTCATTAATTTCAAAATTGTACTTTATTTTTTATATGTCTTGCTCAAAATGGGAGCCCCTATTCCGTATACAGACTCGGCAGCGTCTTCTTATTTCCGTCCTTGTTACTCTGGTTGTCAGATTATGCCTTATGTGTTGGGCAGCATCGACTATCCTTTGTCTGGCCAAGGTATTGGGCCCGCTATTCCAATCCAACGGTTAGGGAAACGTTGATCAAGTAACTGTCGTACTGTCAGCCGATAATGTGCTGGACAACCGTCGTTCTGAAACATCATTCGCTGTCTGACGGCGAGAGGAACATCTTCTAAAATCACCGCCAGATCATTTCTTAAAAAATTTTCATAGATTTCCCCGTTTAAATTTTGAGGAAGAAAGTGTGGCCCTATTAAATAGTGGCCAATGATTCCCATCCACACATTAATAGAAAACTTCATTTGGAAACTAGTTTCATGTGTTAACTTGGGATTTTCCTCTGCTCAATAATGTAGGTTATGGAAATTTGTTATACCCTCGCGATTAAATTTCGACTCGTCCGTCCATAAAATACTTGTTAAAAAATTTGCACTTTCTGCATCTGAATTTAAAATAAAGCGGCAGAATTCCACTCTCCTTCCAGGATCACCTTCCTCCAAGCCTTGGACAGGGGTATAGTGGTAAGGATGACATCTAACTCTACGTATCGTAGACCAAACTTTCCATTGTGACGCTCCGGTTAGTCTTGCGACTTTATTAGTTGAAATAGTTGGGTCTTCCTCAAAATACCTCAATATTTTTTCCTCATCATCTGGTTCATAAACGGGAGGAGCACCAGCGTCACTTCTTCTACATTTCACGGAGCCAGTTTCAGCGATATTTCGATATGCCGTACTGAATACACGTGCATTTGGTAAGCGGCGGTTAGGGTACCAAAGACCATATTCTCGGCGAGCTTCAGCAGCGTTGCCGCCACAGTATCCATAGACAAACAAGATATCAGCGTATTCTGCGTTGGCATACGCGGCCATGGCACAGAAAATACAATAACAACAGCTAATAACAACAACTACGAGCAAAATCAAAATCTTCGATAACTAATTTAACAAGACCAACAAACTTAACACGGAGATAAGAATGTCAGTTAATGACATATATGCACAAACGTCAAAGTCAAGGACTGACTGACTTAAATGAAAATGAACGATTAGTCGTTTAATAAATTCCGCTACCAGCATTATCTTTACTAATTTTTTATTAGAACTATCAAGGGTACATTAAACATTTCTACCTAGTTAGATAGCTACTGAAATAAGGAAGTTTTTATAATAATTTGTACGCGTGCTACATTAATATTTTTTTAAAAAAACCTAATAAGTAAATTTCATAAGTGATTTTAAAAAAAAAATTTACAAGTTTTTATTTTAAATGTTCACATGATCGAAATGTTTCCGGATATTTTTCATTCCAAACGGATATCTATAATATTGGACAAGTAATACAGTAAAAAAAATTAAAAATGTGAAGTAGATTTTTCGGAAATTAACTTTTAAGACATTAAGATCTACTTTTTTGAGAAAAACAAAAAAATTTAAATATCTCAAAAACTATTGAGTTTTGCATAATGTATTTTAGGGCTAGATTTACTCCTCAGCTCATGCCCCATCACATCTCCAAAGGAATGTATCGAATTACCAGTAACCCTGTATGTATTTCCTATTTTATTGACTTAGAATATGTTATAATTCAATGTTTTGTGTTTTTGACAAAATATTATATTCATTGGCCACGATTGTACCAAAGTGCTCTAACACAGTAGGACATTTATTTCCCAAAAATTACCATTTCCGTCAAACTATTTAGAGGCTATATGTGATACAAGTTGAGAATGACATTAAACCGAGTACGCATGGTGCCATCTATTGGATATATTAGGAACTGGATTAGATTGTTCCCCATCGAACGTAATACCAAGTAGAAAGCGTGGAAGTGTGGAGGAAAATTGGGGGTGTTCAGCGAGGCGGCCGAGAGGGAAAAATTGCTATGTCTAAAAGAGACCTATAATGAATTGGTTCCCAAAGTAAAATCTTTTGTCCGATTTAAAACGATGTTAATCTACCTGATGACTGGCCTATATGTATAAAGTTTCAGAATTAATTCGGAATATTTTAACCTACTCAAGTACCCCCTTAGTGCTTACAATTTTTTCAATATTTTCCGGTTTTCTAACCAATATTTTTTGTTCATTTAGAAATTTCTAGAATTTTGTCCACTTAGAACTTGAAAATTGCCCGCTGTGCGACTTCCCCTAGCACGCCCATTCTACTTATCCATCAGCTTGGTATCAATTTGCTTTATTTTACTACATGCGACTTCGACGCTATTATACCTCATAGTGATTCCACGTGTCCTTTACTCCCAGTTAGTTTAACCAGGTTCATAACGTCTCAAATTAATTTACAGCCGAGGTAGTTAAAACTTAAGAACAACCTTAATGAGAATGTTGAAGCACAAACAAACGCTGTAATGGGCTGGTAAACGGGGGTCCCCGGTCACTAATTGTTGTTGGTCAGAAAGTTATGGTTAATTGTAAGATTGGCTTCATTACAGTCGTGTCATTTGCAGGTGGTTAATTGCTAGCATTATTTGTGTGTGGTTAATTTAAGGCTTCCCTTTTAGCCTTAAAAGTTAAATTGCTGTCACTTAATAACAATCAGCACGTAATAATCAAAATATAACTGTCACAAATAAAAAAATCTTTTAACCAAATTTAAATATCTCAAACATTTTTTGCAATAAATCCGCTGAAAATCACGTGTCACTATCTCGTGAACTGAAATTTATTTAACAGTCTGAAAGCTATTAAAGAAATAATACATTATATTGTATATTGTCTGGTCGATAGCCGAGTGGGTTAAGGCGCGAGGTGGCAATCGCGATTAATCGCACGAACATCGCACCACCGGGTTCGAATCCTGGCTCCGGCACTGTCGTAGGAAATGGTCGTATGTCCACGTTTTTTCAATGTGGAACCCCCTTCTACACAAGCCCCTGGCTTCTGGAATTGGGTGTTGTCTAATTTCTGTGGTGTTAATTTAATTATTATTATTATTAGGAGTAAAAGTGATACTTTTGTGACGAGTCTGTAGGTTTCACGATTGGTAAATATTTTAATATATATCCTTTGGATATCATTCTTTTAAACCACACATACTCTAGATTAAAATTACGTGAATTTTTAGAGGGGGGTTCATATAACATTGTTTTTAGGCTCTACCTAGTCCTCTGACGAGAAAATTTATAGAATACCTTTAGAATACAATTTTCCACTCTGAACAATTTTTATTGGGAATATTTTTGTTTCGAAGTAAGATTTTATTCGACAAAAATTTGTTTCTGGGACCCTACATACAGCAGCTTGTGCTACTTTGACTAGAGTTTGGAAAAAATTTTCGATACAATTTCCCATTCTGAACAATTTTTATTATTCAAGACGTTTTCGGATTCGGCGAAAGATTTTTTTTGGGCCTTCTTTGAAGCCGCCCTTGGTGTTCGGAGAGAAATTTACAAACAAGCACCATGTTTGTTGTAATTTTCAAGTATGAATAATCCTTATTTTAAACGTTTTTTGAATAAACAAAAATTTGTTTTTGGGCCCTGCCTGGCCCACTGACTACAAATTTGCAAAGAACCATATCAGCCCGATTTTCCATCCAAAATAATGTTTATTTGAAATTTTTTTAGATTTGATGAAAAAATATTTTTGGCCCTGCCTAGGGCCGTCCCTGGTGTACCAACTGTACCAACCTTCAATATTTCTTCCTTGGACCTCCCAGGTCTTATATCTAACATTTCAGATTCCCGCATTGAGCGGTGTTCGAGAAATACGTATCACATACAGACAGATTAACAAGCACATAGACTAGCCGACATACAGACAGCCTGCCGATTCGGTATATTTGGTATGTTTGATATAATATACATTCTCACAATTATATAATAAAATATTATTCTCACAAACAAGTATCTCTTAATTTACCGGTTAAGTAACCAATGCCTACGCGTTAGGCTTGAGACAAAGAGTCCCGGATTCGAATGTTTAGTGGCATTTTTAATGACTTTTGAATCGGTAGCAGCGGACTATGCAGAGTTGTATCAGAGGCAACACGTCAAGTCAGTTCGTCACTCCTGAGTTCGAGTCTCAGCTGCGGAAAATGGCAATTCAATGCAATGTTTACTTATCTATTATTAAAATTTAATTTGTATATTACTATCATTTTGTATAAAAATGCATTAATACATACGACGGTTAAACGCTTAGAAAAGTATGTTATTAAAAATGTACTCAAGAATGAAGTAGCAAAATTAGGGTATCTATAACATAATTAATTGTATAATTGTATACTATATGTGGTGTGTTTATGTTTAATTTACCTCTAAGAGCTTAAGCAAGTAGAAATTGTACAGTACATATTCATTAAATGAATACCAATTATTTACGATAACGTACGTATCTGCAAATTGAACGAAAATATAATACGGGAATATAACAGAAAATATATTCCAAGAATTTGCCTAAAATCTAATACAACTGCACTGAAACGATCTCTGATGTCTCTCTAATCAAAGACACCTATGCACGATTCGTCAGTTCACACTAGCCAAATAGATTGTCTTTTGTTTCCCGCCATGTTTAGTTTTTATTCGGTAACGTTGCTTCACGTCGTGTTAATAAGATTTAGTGGTGTTTTGCAAGTGATAATGTGATTTTTTTCCTTAATAACATTTACAGTTCTTTAGAGACTTTAAAATTATGTGGCTGTGCATCAAACCTTTAAGATTTTGGTTCAAATGTTAAAGGTAGGCAAGTAATAATATAAATAACTTTCTCTACATGTCTACATTGGTGAATTTAAATCAAAATATCAATTTTAAACTTATTATTTATTGAATTCTTAATACCTGAAAGTAAATATATTGTAGAAAATTACTTTATTTGGGAATTTCCTAAGCGAAATTTCTATTCTGATAAGAAATTAGGTACCTAGTTTATTGTATTTATGTCTTCGACTTCTGAAGATGGTAGGTAATGTAAAGGTAAATAATTTCTAACCTAAGTTTGTTGTCAAGTATTCTATTTCAATGTATTTTTTCTGCTTTCAAGTGCTATCAATTTCGTTATATAATTAAATTCCTTTAGTTTTAGCGTTATTTTAATAGATTCAGCAAAGATTCATGTTTTAAATTGTTTGTCAGTGATTTTTAATCTATTTTTTTAGCCTGTTAAAGAGAATGTCAATATAAATACAATAAAACCAGGTAATTCTTACCATCATCATAGTTTCCCTTGAATTATTGCTAAATAACATGTTTTTATATACTAATGTAACAAGCAATAACATATTTTAAAAAAATAGTTAAAATGCGTTTTAAAGTTACGGAAATGTTAGAAATGGCACTGCCTCGTCAAAATAAACAGTCATAGTTGGGGGTCACCACATAAGATAATAAACAATAATTGCCGCTGCAAACCCATATAAACATTATGTGTTTAATGTGATATGAATAATAGTAGAGATGGCTGTTAATTTTATTATGGCGGGCCTTACTAACAGGTCGTATCATAACAGTTTGGGCGCGAAATTCATCATATTCTTTATTCTTACAGTGGGTCAGTGGAAGCAAATTATCAAAATTTTTGCGTTGTTTGGTATAATAATAATAATAAATGTCCTTTATTTTCAATGTGTAGTTAATACTTTTACAATTATTTACAGAGAATAAAAAAACATATATCATTGAAAAAAGCCGAAGATCAGGTGGTCATGAAGCATGACCTCTGTTTTTCATCTTAAGCTATAGTAAAAGAAGCAAATATACTGACACACTAACTAATACCTAAAAAAAAAACAGCTAAATAGACAAAGAGTGGGGATGACACAAGAAAGAAAAAAATATTATGATCATCTGGAAAGGTGAATATTTTTAATGATATGCATAGTTCGGTTAGGTAGATGTTGTGGAAAAATATATTGTCCAATGATGACCCTATCTTTTTGTATGAAAAGGAATCTTCTCCTTTTTTGGAATTTTTTTTATCGCCTTATTTAGATTGTCATTCTAGCGGAGTTTAATATTAGCTATTCGACCACTCACCCAGGACACATGCACACAGACAATTATACAATGACCAGTCCCTCTCTACGACTTTGCCATCCGCCGCAGCTGAGACTCGAACTCAGGAATGGAGCAGCGACTAACCGTGTTGTCTCTCACACAACCGCGTTTAATCCGCTGCTACCAATTCGGTAATATATGAAAAAACAACAGTAAACATGCTTGAAGTAGCCAGGATTAGAACATGGGACTCCTTGATCTTAAGCCTGAAGCGTAAGCGTTGAGACACTGAGCCGACAAATATCGCTGGTTGTGTTTGTTAAACATCCGATAAATTCAGGGCATTAAAAGTTGTTTTGTGAATTTGGTAAGTTGCAAAAATTAAAAAAAAATAAGCTGATTTTTAAGTTTGTTTTATCTTAAATGATCGTAACAGGTTATAGTTAGTAAAAATGCGCTACTTATTGAACGAAAATATCATAAAAGTTTGAGCTCAAAATATTTGTTTAAAAGTATGTAGCAAAAAATTGTAAAGTTGAAAATTTGACTCTTAATCTTGCCAGCTGGTTTAATAATAGTGAGCCTTTTTGGTCTTAGATATAGGATTTCACGTATATTTTTCCAAAGTGATGGAAAATATAATTTTTTAAACATGAATTTTTTTTCAATGTAACTTTTTTCGTTATAAACAACTCTTTGGGTTTCCGACTAATATGAAGATAAAACATGGGCTTAATTCTACTTTGACAGGCCTACACTTTAGAAAAAAAAATGTTCATTGGAATGGAAATAAGGAATTTTAATTATTTAAAAGTACAGTACAGTAATAAATTGCATTTCCACCGATAGATATCACTTCACCTTAATTACCTATCCAAATTTCCACCTAAATTATTAGGCTTTCCGCCAACAGGTGGCTCCCACTAGGAAAATATACCAATTTATTAAATAAATGCATATACCATAAGAAATCTAAAATATAAACTATCATAATTACTGTATAAAAATTGTCTGCAAAATCGATTTAGTTTTTAAAATTTCTCAAGTTGGTACTGTAAGACAGTCGATTGTTGAACTGTCAGTTTAAATCATATCCTCTTGTTTTTGTAAGTTAAAATAAATAATAATAATAAATAAACACCACAGAAATTAGACAACCTCAATCCCAGAAGCCAGGAGCTTGTGCGGAAGGGGGTTACACATTGAAAAAACGCGGACATACAACTATTTCCTCCGACAGTGTCAGTGCCGGAGCCAGGATTCGAACCCGGTGGTGCAATGCCCGTGTGATTAATCGCGATTGCCACCTCGCGCCTTAACCCACGCGGCTATCGACCAGACAAATGGTTATAAATATCACCCAAGTTCCTTCAAACTTCCTTTTCGATCAAGAAACTAAGCCGGAAACTTTGCGAAGTCATTAATTTAGTTAAAAAGGCAAAAGTGGTTACTACTCGGTTTGGTACCGGATCATAAACTAGATTTCACATATTTTCAATTAATATTTTGGATTGTTTTAATTGGAATTTCGATTAATTCGAATTTAATTAGCGAGTATCATCCAGAAGTATTGTGGGTAAGTTTTAATTTATTAGATTTATTATAGACATATGCTCACGTTAGAGGTTAATTTTGAGACTAATTTTGTAAATGTAACTATTATAGATGATTTGGTACAGCTAGATTTTGGGTATAGAACGTACCAATTATTCTGTTTTTGATTATTTTGGATTTGAACTTTCGGATCATTCTGCTATTCTTTGTATACGATTTTTGGTAAGAATTTTACCTTGAAATTTTCTTTGTTTGTACATTACTTTGTATATTGTAAGAAAAAATGGTATCTGTTTTCACCTGTTACTTCTTTTTATTCTCTAACTCTCCCTACAAGGATTCGCAGGGCCGGATGTGAATTTTGCTTGCAAGCAAAAATATTTTTGGCACCCCCTCCCTTTACCGCATAATTTAGAAAATATGTTACTTTTTCGATTTTGTCGCCCTAAAATAAGAGGCGTCGGACACCGGATTATTAGATATTAAAAAAATGCATTTCTCGAGTACGTAGTTTATTAGTTTCATATTAAAAATGTAATAAGATAATTTTTTATATGAAATTAATGAGTTATAATCACAGTAACTTATATTGTATTAATTTCTTTTACAAATGATCTGAGAGAACAAACTTGACAATATTTAACACAAACAAATGAAATGATAGAAATTTGTCGAGTAAACAAAACAAAGTTTTAGAAACTACAATTTATTTACTATTATTTGTATTGACAACCTAGTTCATTCTAAGCAAATAACGATTTCTATCAATAGAACCGTGTTAGTCATCGCAAATTTTCGTGTAAGGTGTTGATAACAATTAAATGTAAATATTATTTGTAGTTTAATTGTTAAATACTCTATATGAGACACTTTATAGTTTCTTGAAAATATTTTTTTAGGTAGGATTGCTATATCTGGAATCTAATAATCCCCTGATGATGTTAGCATAGTTGGCGAAACGTTCCTCGGCGTATTATGCGTGTGTTGTTTTTGCAAACTATCATCGAAAGTTTATCAGTTACAATTTTTTTTATTTTAAAACTTTTATATTTTGCGGACCTGTTGCATAGGCGACCCGCGATACTCACTTGCGTTTTGTGTGCCGCATAATAGCAATCGCACCAACGAAACATCCGTACGGAGTTTCTGTGGCTGTCCGCGAGCGGTGAGAGTCTTCCGGCTGGTTCAGAGGGAGAGAGACATTTTGCAGGCATGTACACGGTTGATGATTCCTGAAAAAATTTCCTCCATTTGTTGTTGTTCTGTTGAACAGAATATTTTGTTGCTGGGAGCGAATCTTAACTGCTGGTACAGGATTTAAGTGTATAGGTGAGTTAACCTCACTATCGCCATATTACCCAATCTCTATCCACGTGTTTCGCATATTTACAAGCTTTCCTTTGGAAGTATATCGCTGGTTTGTAAAACGGACTCGACCCTATTCATTCAGCTGTAGCCTTCTCTAGCAGTTTTGGTGGATTGCTTCCCCCAATAGCAAGAGGTAAATTATATTTTTTTTGTGGGTTATGTCAGATTTAAATTGCTCTCATTATTCACGTTTCTCGTGCATTTCCGACCGTGCAAATTAAATCGGTATATCTATAGGGTTCCACAGGCGGGGCCCGAACGCCCACACACCCCACAGGAGTAGGAAATTCCATAGCTGGAGAGGCTGTAATCGACCCCATCGTCTGGTCAATTCTTTCTTCTCGAAGACACCACCGTAGGGCTGCAGTTTCTGCATCGTCGAAGTCTGGATATCGTACCACCCTAGATAAGTGTGTCGTTTTCTGTACCGGGGACCACTTTCAGTGGTTCTGCGTGGTTATATATATTCATACTTACTTTTGCATTTTAACTTGTATATATTTAAAGATTTTACGCATATATATTTATTTAAGGAGGTTCTCTAATCAGACCCGTTGTGGCCAGATTTATGTTAATTTATTTATTACATTGTAAACCAAATGTAGCTACATGAGGCATATTTATTTATGCTGTAATCAGAAAATTAGCCACACCTTTTGAACATCGCCAGGTTTTATGCTAGAGAACCAGTAAATATTTATAAATTCTGTAATATAGTGCATTTCATGTTTAAAGCTAGTGTCATTATTCCATCTGCGACCGCTTCGAATGAAACCCTCAGCGATTTGTGTAAGTAAGTACACTAATAATTTATAATAGTTTATGTTAACTTGGGCTTAACACACTGAGGTAGTCTGAGCTAGTAAAATTTTATCGTGAGCACGTTACATCGCTTATCCGGGCTAGGTAGTGTCTGCGATCTGCTACGCCACAGCAGCCCAAGTAAGTTTCTTTTCTATAATATGTTGTAACCCTCACTATCCAACGTATTTATTTATTTATGTACTTGTAGAACGTAGCAATTTGCTGATCGATTTTTTAAAAAAAGCCATAAGACCTAACCTAACACCAATTTACTGTCGAAATTCAGTTGTGATTGTACTGCGATTACAAGAAATGTGATGGGTGTACAGACAAGCAAACGGGCCGACAGACGGATGGATAGACTAAGGTTGGCCGGAATTAGCTGAGAAAATAGTTTGAAGTGCAAGAAAAATGAAGAGATAGAAGCTAGAGGAAAAATTGATGGGAAGCTGTATTACTTGCGGGAAAGAGTCGAATTGGAACGAACTAACCAGCCCTCGAGGCAACCGTTCCTGGGAAACGCTTTGTGAGGCTGCAACAGTATTTTAACATTACCTCAAGGTAGTGGGACTGTACCAAATTGTATATATTACCACAACGAATGCAGGTCACAATTCACCCACCCAAAATCCTTCTACATCTTCAAAAGAAGAGAAACAAACTTCCATAGAAGAAACCACTCCGGAACCAAGATGCTCCATAAGACAAGCTCCAAATGTTACTGTGCAGTCCAGAGTTTATGATAAGACTTGCATGTTTTACATGAAAAAATCTAAGTATATGAAATGGACAAATAATCGTGAACTCTTAAAACCAGCAGTAGAACTTAGGGCTGACAAAGCCATTCGTGAAATTGCTGCACGCTTAGATAACAGAATATTATCTGTAACTTCAAGAGATATTGTGGCAGCTGATGCATGTCACCATAAAACCTATTACAAAGACAGCATACAGAGCATACATCGTTCAATACGTACAGTACTGGTGTATGATAATATGTTCTACCATCTCATCAATCAGAGAATACATTTTGGGAGAACTTTGGCCTACTTTGGCCGATATAAGAAGGAAGATGCCCCTAGGAAGAATCACCAACTATTTCGCAAGATTAGGTTGGTTGGAGGCCTAGGCTGGGGTCTGCCTACAGGGAAAGTGTACAAGGGGCCCAATGGGGCCTAAGTGCTGTGGTTCAATATTTTTCTTTGGCCATCCTCCCAACCAATTCCAAATTCCAATTCCATACCTATGCTATAGAATTTAACGTACATCCAGAAATATGTGCTCTTTCGAATGATATTTTTTAAAATGGGGGTTGCCGATTAAAATGATTGAAGATGACGTAATAACTTTAATAACAAAATTTAATTTTTTTTTACATAAAACAATTTCGGAAATGCGAAGTGCTGAACGAAATTTTTCACTTGCTTTTAAGAAACTTATTCCAGCTTTTACGTGCTGACTGTATAATGAAAAGATACAATGTTTATGTCTATGACAAATTCGCTCCAGATACGTGGCAGATAAAATGCTAGAAAATAATATTCGGGGTTGATTATATCAGTGGCGGCCCGTCAGGGATGGCAGGGTAGGCAGTGCCCACCCAATTACATAAGCGGTAGTTATAAAGGTATATTTATATTTTTATATATTTTTGTAGTTAAATTATCAAGTAAAATTTTGCGGTTAATTATGTAGTATTAAAATTTAAAAATTAGTTTTATTTATAATATTGTTTTACTACATATTATTCTGCCTCATATAGGTATAGGCACACTTATGAATCCATTTAGAAACCGGACGTAATGTTCTCTAGTGTAATACTGTTGGAAGCGTCATGCGCCAAGCCAGGGCGGGCGAGCATCGCTCAGAAATCGTGAATTCAATCATAATAAGTCTACGTGCATGTTGGTTATTCACCTCGATCTTACGCCTGTAATGCATATCATTACGAGACGTACGTCTTGCATGCTTAGGCTATTTACAACCTAGAGTGGGCATGCCATCCCTGAGCAAAACTTGCAATAAACAATATGAATATTGAATAGAATACGTTCACAATTGAAAAGATATCAAACAGAAAAAATAACTAATGTGTTAAAATTGATTAATCAATCCTTTATGAATATCAAATATGATAGCAATTTCTAATTTGATAAATAAGGACAAGAAGAAGTTAAAATTACATATCAGCGGTGCCATATAGTTAAGTTACGTATATAACTATAATTTAATTTTTCTTTGTGTTTTAAGGTATAATGATTAGAACACATATGCCTCTATATTCTTCAAAAAGTACTAAAATAATATTTAATTTTATTTTAGCAGTTTTAGATGTGAAATTAATATAATATGTAAATGAAATAAATGTAATATTCAAATATGGGATTTCGTGCTCGGTGGGATGTGGACACTGCCACCCTCATCCCTTCCCTTTTTTTTTACAGTGTCGTGATGTTTTGCCGAGAATTGTTTCATTTTCGGACGTGTGGAGTCAAGTCAGTATTCGCGAATCTCAGACGTTGGAAATTATTGCTGCTGTTTTAGAATTGGAAGATTTTGATTTTTGGTTAGGTTTGTGTAATGTTTCATTCTCTCAATTTTATGTTTCTTTTAATTTGTAATCTGTGATCTTTGTTGGTATTTAGTAAATAGTAAGGGTCTACTTTAGCAGAAAAAAGTGTGGTGAATGGACAAAAATGGGCAGAGGCATCATTGAATGTTTTTTGCGTGATTTTTACACCCACTAAATTTCCGTGGAGAAGTGTCATTATTATTCGGTTCTATGCCCCATCCTGCCCACCCAGATCTAAAAGCCACGGGCCGCCACTGGATTATATAAGATTTCCCGATTTAATTGATGTATTTTGGTCTGTTGACTTCATTGAAATTAAAATCTCAAAATAGTTAACAATGCTACATACGGTGTTATTTCATATGGGGGCAGCATTGGACTGCAAGATTTTATCCTAAACAAATCGGCAGCTACTGGAAGCGGCTGGAACCTCCCCACTCGGTGGATCTTTGAAGCCGAAAAAGAACAGTAAATTGTGTGTGGATCGACCTGTCACACGAAAACCGTTCTTATGCTTCACATTTGCTTTGTTTTTAATTTATTTCACGGAAACCAGATCGAAAGGATGCAGGTGCGATATATCGCTGAAATTGGAATTTTAACTGCTTTTCAATAGTTCAATTGCAAATTGTAGGTAATTATAAAATAAACAACTTGTTGTGCCAAAATGGCACTAAACATAATCCAATCTCAACCAAAACCTTTTCAGATTTTCTGGTGTACTAAAGAAACCCTCATCCAAAGTTTCATCCAAATCCGTTCAGTAGTTTTGGAGCTAGCGTACCAATACACATACACATAGACATTTTTCAAAAACCACTTTTTGGGTTCCTGGGCCTCAAAACATAAAGATTTGATGTTATCACAATTTTTGATTTTGGGCCAATTTTAGCAGCCTCCCACAATTTTGTGGTGAGTTTAAAATTAACTGACGAGTTAATATAACACTTCAAAGATGGGCAATATATATGACACCTCTTGCACAACAGCCGGTCCACTTACTAGTTGTCCTGGAAATAAAGGCAGCCTTACTTAAATCTTCATATCACATCATGTAAGATTTTCTGCTCTTGACCGGAATCAACACAATTCTGTTGATCATAACCCGCCAATCTCGCGCTTTGTAGTCGGTTAACGCGGCATACGCTTCTTCGCGTTATTTGTGTTTATTTCCATCTGGGCTGCTTTGCTAATTAACAGATGGGCGTAGTGTTTACAATTCCACAGTTGCCAATAAATCGTTTTATATTGCACATTTTGTGTCAGTGAGGTGTGAAAAATTGTTAGTGATTGAAGTGAAATATGCAGTTTGGCGGATACTCACGGTCGCAATCATCGTCTGGATTAATTTAAACCGGCATGTGAGAGGCAAGTAATTTATATGGAGTCATAGATCATTGACGCTGTCACGCATCTTTAGGGCTGGAAAGGTCCCAAACGTAAATACAGAGCAGCTTAATAAAATATATTTTATTATGTACAGTTTGTTGGTGTTGTGTAATTTTGAAACTAATTGACAAATAGTATTATACGCTACTTTTTATTATACCTGCACTACAAAGTAAAAATTTAGAAAAATTGATTAATGTAGATTCATTTTACAAGGTAATCTCTGAATTTCATTTTTAATCGGTAACATAGAGACAGTTACAATTTTTTTGTTTGGTTGCTATCTACATTTTTATTATAAATTTGTTGATTTGTGAAGTTTGTTTCGACTTCGTGCTTGTGAATTATAAAATGAACGAGAACATTGACCTTATTAATGCTTCTGGTTTACTAATTTTAAACAACCCCAATTGTACGATTCATATTCATTTAAGTAAATAAGGATTAGTTCTGATTACCTGTGGATTACCAGTAACATTATTGAAGAAGGTATTTTTATTAGAGACCTCTTTAAACAATTAAAATTATCAAATAATTCCGACCTCAAGTTAAGATATAACATATTTAATCACCAAGAAAATATAAAAAATTCAAAAAGGCTCATTATCAAAACAAATTAATAAATTCTTCTAATAAATCTAAAATCATGTGGGGTATAGTTAGAGAAAACACTAATATTGGTCGTAATAAAAAGCAATTACCTTCTAAAATAATTAATTTGAAAAGTGAGATTTTAACTGAACCTCAAAATATTGCAAATTGTTTCAACACAAACTTTATCGATTCAGTAAGTGAACTCACCTCCACATTTATTTTTGAGACTTTTAATGTTACAAATACACAAGAAGTTAATAACAACACTATGTAATTAATGCCAATTACAGAGACTGAGACTGCTGATATTGTCAACTCTGTTTGCAAGTGCAAGAAAAAAATTATCAGGTCCAGATGATGTGCCATGTTGTTTAATAAAGGAAGTTAGTACTTTTTTGATTAGTATCCTGACATACCTCATACATGTATCTTTCGAAAATGGACAATTTCCACAACAGTTAAAAGCTGCGCTAATAATTCCAGTTTACAAAAAAAAATTATCCACATTCCATGGAAAACTATAAGACCGATAGCTCTTTTATCGATATTTTCAAACATTTATGAAGAGCCATTTGAAATCAGATTAAATTCATTTTTAATCAAATATAACCTATTAACCCCTAGGCAATATGGGTTTTGCAAAAATAAATCAACACAAGATGTTGTTCTCTCCTTTTATGAGAAAATCCTGCATAACTTTGATGAAAAAATACTATCAGCTGGCAATTTTTTCGGGCCTTTGACACCA
Organism: Leptura quadrifasciata; assembly: GCA_963675555.1. Classification (NCBI taxonomy): domain Eukaryota; kingdom Metazoa; phylum Arthropoda; class Insecta; order Coleoptera; family Cerambycidae; genus Leptura; species Leptura quadrifasciata. Next base: position 150,696,749 of record OY776677.1, on the reverse strand, counting down.
TAAATCATAATTTGTTGTTAAAAAAACTTGAAATATACGGTATTCGTGGCCCAGCATTGGAATGGATTAAGTCCTACTTATTGGGGAGAACACAAAGAGTCAATGTTGTACTTGATGACACAGAATATCTTTCAGATAGTGTTAACGTCTTGACAGGGGTACCACAGGGCAATGTATTAGGTCCATTATTGTTCATTATTTTCGTCAACGACTTAGTAACTAACCTAAAAAATTGCTTCTTAACCCTTTTTGCAGACGACACCTCCTCTATCATAACTGCTGCAAACCTAGACCTTCTAAGCAAAAATGCCACTTTATGTGTTGATAAAATGTCATAATGGTGTCACAATAATGGCCTGATTCTAAATCAGCAAAAAACTGTTTCTAATGTTTTTCCCGTTTCGAAGTTAGATTTCAGCCTTTTGGTCAGAGGAAATCACAATCTCCATCAAAATGATCTTACGAAGTTCTTAGGCGTTCATATGGATATGAATATGTCATGGGAGGCTCATATTGAGAATCTGGCGAAAAAACTGGCTAGTTAAACTTTGCACTTCTTCAAATAAGGGAAACTGTTCACTGAAAACATTCTATTACGGATGTATTTACTCTGTTTTGCAATACTGCATATTGTGCTGGGGAAATAGTTCTGGAATTAACAAGGTGTTCATTTTGTAGAAAAGAATTATGAGAAGTATGTCTAAACTTCCCTACAATACATCCTGCAAAGTTTCTTTTAAACAGCAGGGTATACTCACTATTTATTGTATATATATTTTGCAGTCTGTATGTTTTGTCAGGAAAAACATAGACAGTCTTTTAAAATGTGGTGATGTTAATGAATTTAGCACGCGATCACAAAAAAATATTTTTATACCGCCCCATAGATTAGAGCAGACTGGAAGAGGGCCTTTTATTTCTTCAATAAAAATGTATAACCACCTCCCACAATTTATAAAAGATGCAAGTAGTTTTGTGATATTTAAGAAGATGGTAAGAAGATAAGATTCCTAGCGGAACATTGTTTCTACTCTTACGAGGAATACTACCTCTTTGTCTAATGCTCCCCATCTGATTCTACAATTTGTACCGTAGGTACCTACAAATGCTGTGATAATTAAATAACTCATTTATTGATATACCTTTATTAGATCATAGTTGTACATCTCTTTGTTTGTTTGTTTGTCTATTTCTCAAATGTTGTGTAATCTACCTCTAACTGTATATGCGTCCATATATACGTACATATATTTATTATTATTTTTTGTTCTATTTTGTATTTGACAATTCCAATACTGTAATAGTCCATGGAAATAAACGCATTATTATTATTATTTATAATTGTTTAAAATTGGTTGTTACCTAAGCAACTTTGAAGCTGTAGTGCTTTAAAGGCCGGATTTTGCACGCTTTTTAGTTTCAAAAACATAGATTATACTTCAGGTATAATAAAAAACCTATTTTATATGAATATTATTCGAGAGTTAAGGGCATAAAAAAATCGTGACAAGAAGTGCGGCAATTCTTTCTGTATCTCAATTCGAGCATAATTAATTTGCATGAAAAACAGGTTTGAATCACTCCAAACTAAATTTACTTCAGTAGAAAATCAACCTCTGTATTCTGCTTTAAAATTGCTCATTCGGTGATAATTATCAATTTTATTTTCGATTTGGATTGTTTCGACACTTCTCAGAGATGGCGCTAGTTACGCTCTACTGCGGTGGAACTTAACAGGGTCTATGAGATGCAAACTTCGGGTATCGAAGGCATTCTCACTTGCACTCCACTGACGAGACCCAAAAATAGGTCGAAACCGATCTGTAGTTAGTGACATCCTGAGATGTGAGAGGCCTCGCATCTTCCTCGTAGCATTCGAGCATTCCAAATCATTATATTTTAGTGCTAACTGTGTTAAATACGCAAATTTTACCATATAATTCAGTTCTCGTAAGGGGGAATAGCTGTTTTGGTTTAATTTGTTGAGTCCTTATTTATATAAGGCACTTGCAGATAGATTGGAATATTATATATAATTCCTATATTTCATATTTTTTATATAATTGATTACAAAATAAGTGTTACCTAAAATAATACTAATTATTAGAACAACAAACTGTTTGTTTAAAGTTTAATGAATGACAAATTCTAACAATTAATAATAAGAAATACAGGCCTTTTCTGTTTTTTATCATCAAACATATTTATACATATATTTTATCTAAATGATATGGATATGGATATGAAAGTTGTTATGCAAATGGCATTACTTTTAAATTCTTCTGCACTTTTCAAATTTTAATAAAGCGAAAAGAATATATTTTTTCTTCGGCGATGAATTTGAATTTTGCGAATCAGCGGTTATTTGGCGCCAATAACTGTGACGTCATCCGTCATCATTCGTGTAAAGTTTACTAGGTCAATCTATTTTAACACACTTTTATTAGCCTCACCTGTATGTTTGTTTGTTTGTATGTAACGGAATCTTTGGAAGCGATTCTCACCCACTTCAAAACGTCAGATTAAATTGAAAGTTTGCACACTTATCAAGGACCTACGACAATACAATTATTTGATAACTTTGTCCTAATATCCTCACTAGGATCATCAGGGTAAAATAAAATAAAATAAATGACTAATCTATTGTTGCGATTTTGCCGGAGGCGCCGCTGTTGATATTATATATTTTATAAATTATAGTTTAAAAAATAGCAAACCGAACTAAAAAGTAAAAAATAATGTTTAAATATTATTGACAAAAAAATCATTTTATTGTAAAAAGCGTGGGGTGCTTTCTTAATTCTACTTTTATCAATAGCTATCAATAAAATATTTAAGTTAACAATTGATATCGAGCACCACACCCTTTTTACAATAAAATGATTTTTTTGTCAATAATATTTATTAACTTCTTGTTTGTGTTGTTATTATTTGGTTAATGAGCTAAGGAGTAACATTATTATGAGTTATAAATACTATATACCTAGATATAAAAGTACCACGATAAAAACTATGAATAATTTGTTCTTTAGTGTTCTAAGACATTCCAAAGTTAGTCAAAAGTGGTACATTGCTATGAAATACGACACTAAGAAAAACCTCAAATTAGCAGAGAAAACGTCTTTTTGGTGTTGTGAGGATCACTTTAATTCAAGTCTAAACATAATGCATACTAGATAGATATATTCCGGTGATTTATTACATCCGAATCATCTACATCTATCTACATACATCACATAAGTTGTCTGTTAATACCAATAGGATAATTAATTGGATTGAATCTGCGGTAGGTTCTTGATGAAACATATTTAATGGAATAATTATAAATATTCAAAAAAATAGTTACAATACGCACTTGGTTTATTGTTTCATGAATTTTGTTCAGTTTTGTCTGACATATGTTTCGGCTTTGCGACAAATGCAAACAAATGAAAACGGCAAGGATTTGGATTAGACAAGTGTTTGTAACAAACGGTGTGAAAAAGTTTTCAGACAGTTCGAAATTCTAAGCGCGGTCATGACTTAAATTACGAATTTATTTTATTTTGTAAACACATAAAAATGCAAACAGTGAAGAATTTTACTAAAAGTATGATGATTTACAGTCAAGATTCTCCAACATTTTTCGTTGACAAACGCCAAATTCTGCGCTCTAATATGAAAACTTTTATGCACACAAACCTCATAGTCTTTGTCCCTTTAATTTCTGCACTTATAGAATTAGAATTGCCAAAAGATGCAGCATCACGACTACGTCTAGGGCAAATTGTCAGACTGGGCTTGCATAAATTTCTTGTCCACCATCGCTTCATAGTTCACAAAACGCTATAATTAACCCTTCTTGAATAAGTAATAGACACACTTTTAGGCACTTTTATCGCAGTGTACTGTGCTTTTGTAATGCTGGCTGATGACGTCACACCAATAAAACCCAGTTTTCAGTCACGTGATTTTGTTTACATAAAAACTCGAATTTTAAAATTGAATATATATGGAGTAATTTTTTTTATGAGTATCTTTTATTATATTCTTAACTTATATAAGTACATATTATGGAATAATAATAAATTTAAGCATTTTCAAAATTCATGCATTTTCCTCTTGGTCAGTGTGGGAAAAATTGTTTTCGACTCCCAAAACCGTCGTCTCTAATATTATCGAAACAATTCCAACATAAATAAATATAGCCTCATTTACATCTTTGAGTGTTACCTTTATTTTAAGATTCCAAAAAATTATCTCAAGACCCAACTATTCACTATCTCAGCCTTATCTTCACCAAATGTCGGAGGTTATAATAACAGAACCATTCATTCTGCGATCTCTAGAACTCCAAAAAAAATCAGATGCCGTTAAATTAAACACTGACTAATTTTTGTTATCATTGCATAACACTTAAATCATTACATACAAGTATTGGCGTAAAGTTTGAATAAACAAGTTTTTTTACAGACACTTGCAATGTTCCTGGCACGAAATTTATCAGAGGTTAATAAAAATATGATATTCATTTTTTAAATGGAACTAAAAAAGCTGTTAATTATTGAGATAATTTTATATCAGAGGAAATAAAATTGAAGTACTATAATAATAGTTTATTTGCTTAATACACCAAGAAATGCTAAAATTGGAAAAAGTTGTTTGAGAGCCTCTTTCTGCAACCGCAACGTTTTGAATTATTATTATTATTCAATTGGATTGAATCTGCGGTAGGTTCTTGATGAAATATATTCAACAGAATAATTATAATACACACCTGGTTTACTGCTTCATGAGTTTTGTTTAGTTTTATCTGACATATGTTTCGGTTTTGCGACCATTTGTTACGGCTGCCACGCAGAACTTGAGACGTGCTGAATATGCACTGTCAAGGCCAATATTATTCCAGTTGCATTTATTACTACTTTGTCTATAAAATATAATCTAGTATTTATTATTCCTTTTTGGTATGTGAAATAGAGTTAGGCTTTATATGGGTTTTAGTTCTGTTGATGCCATTCTAAAATGTAGTTGAGTGAAATACGCAAATAAAATATCATTTTGTGGAATACAGTGTATTTTTACCTTAGTCGTGTCCCAAAAGTCCCGGAACGGTCAAATATATCGCAAACTGCTAATCTTTTCGGAAAACAAAAAAACACGTGTTCAATATTTAAAAAAAAACCTATCCAATGACACCAAATTTGACGCCCCCACCCTCCTCAGCAAGGGGGAGGGGGCAACTTTGAAAAATTAAATGGGAACCCCCATTATTTATTGAAGAAACGGATTGTACGGCTAAAATTATGTAAGGTTCGTCTAGAACATTTTTTTGGATTCGCTACAGATGGCGCTGTAATCGCAAAAAATTAACATAAATGCGTTAAGTTTCAAATAATCGGTTTACACCGGAAACAAAAAAACACGTATTCATTATTTTAAAAACCCTCTCCAATGACACCTAAGTTGACTCCCCATCCCCCTGTGCTGCTACATTACAGCGTAGCTCCGATTCTCTTACTCGCCGGCGACCAGTACTACTCGATCCAGGAAAATTCGTTTCTTCAGCCTGAATAATTGAGTAAAATGGATTTTCTATTAAAGCATTTACCAATTGCAAATGTTGTTGTTGAGTTGATATCCTTCGTCGCCCTGATCCAGGATTTCTACTATTCGTACCGTTTATTCTCCATTTTCTTAAAATGTTACACACCGAATTTTTGTCAATATTATAACGCAGTGCAATTTGTCTCATTGATCATCCATCTTCTGGTTTAGCAATAACTCCAGATTTAACTAAATCGCTTATATGAGGCATACTAGTTTTTTGCACACTTGCAATAAATTATGACAACTAACTGATCATGTCACAGAAATTAAAGTTAGATGTACACAACTAGATTTTAGCAAAATACCGTTATAAGACTTGTCCTATTTTTTTTTTTTGCTCACGATCGTACTTTTACCATTAATATTAATAATAGTTAGGTTAAATCATTCTGTTTTACTTCAATTAAATATGTCAAAAATGTTAAGTTTTGACCTTTTATTTTGTTAATAAGAAAACAGTCCGAAAAGTTGCCTAGCAACCTTTTTCTGGCTCTGATTCCGTAGTAACCCATTTTCCGGACTCAAATTAATAATGTAATCAAACAATTACATGACAATATGAAATAAAATACTTTTCTGGTATAATACTATATATTCATGAATAAATTTGTAAAAAAATTGCTTGCAATTTTATATTCCCATTATAATTTTTTAACATTCAGTGCATAAGGATCTTAGCGATATTATACCAGAATTAGTTTTCATTTTACTCATACACTATGTTGGTAACACTATCCTTTTCACGTTTCTCCGATTCTTTAGATTCAAGCCTCACAAGAAAAAAATTAGCCGAGCATTTTAGGGTAGGCCTTCGCCACCGATATCCGATACACTTTATAAAACGAACGTCGACCCTAATGATATAAATCAAAGGCAATCAACCAGTTAATTTCATTTGTGTTGTAGATCCAAGTTAATTTTGTTAGGAGAAACTCACCAGCACTCCCATTTTTCTGTTCTTCCTGTTTCACTTGCAATCATTTAATGGGTATAATGAATATCAAAAAAAGCGATATTTTTCTATATGGGCAATGAGTAATTTGATACAAAAAAATAATAAAACTCGTTGAACCGTACTTCTAAAATAACACACTGTTTGCTAATTTGGATTGTTAATTAATATTTTCGTTTTCACGATATTCATCCCTGTGTTTATTTTAAATTGAATTTGCTCTGGTTCACTTTCTCGTTGTTATGATATACGAAATTAAATACTACGGGGTTGGATTAATTTCAAATATTTATACAAATTTGAAAACAATAAAGCGTACATGTAGGAAGAACTGTCGGATTACTAATTAAAGGCTGTAAACAACCGTAGACCGCATTAGTCATGTCATAAATTACACTTAGAACTAAATTGAAATCTTGGTGTTAACGTCTTTTGAAGTTTACAGAATCTGGCGGAAACAAACTAAAATTAGTTCATTGCTGAAAACTGAAAATTAATCTAGTAATTTGTTGAAGTTCTCCTGTTATTCCGCAAATAGACAAACGGCAGAAAGTTGAATTTGAAAAATCTTTAGTTCTCTAATATTATATTCAGAGTTTAGTTTTCTTCTTGCGTCAGAAAGAGAAAATAATCTGTAAGTACTCTGTTAAATTTTCATGTTCGTTTGCGTTTTTACATACTTTGAAGATCCGTTTCCAACTTTTTATTGTTTATTGTTCGACTTAGAAGGTAGGTTCACAAAAAGCACTTATGTATTAATTAATTCGGATATGTAACATTACCTAAAATATCACATTTAGATTTAATGAGTATTCTACATAACATGCTACACTAAATAAATACCTATGCAAATTCAGCAATCAAGTGAAAATCAATTACAATTATAATGCTTGACTGCATTTATATACTAATTAGATTGTATCTAATTTAGCTTTTCAAAAGTTTTAATTAACAAAGTTTCGGAATCCGATTCTAACAAATTGATTAAAATTATTATTATGCCGGTGTATAAAGTTTATCATTTTATTTTTATGTATTAAAGGATGATTTATCATGTAATCCAAGCATAGAATTAAGCCCAATTTATAAAAGTGTCTATTTAATGTGGCTCGATTGATAAGTTGCTCATTAAAAAACTACTAGACTTCTTAAAAACCGATATTTCTATGCATAAAAGCACCTGCTAGATATGGTAGTTAGATTAGAGTAAGAATGGTATCAAATAGAGTTATATCCATCTTGTAGTCATTGTTGTGGAGCTTTCTCTGAAAACATCAGGTTCACATCTCATCGCTACGAGCCATAACCTCAAAAATACTGTTCCTTTGTAGTTTTTTATTTTCTCAGCTATTTTTTAACCGATTTACAAAAAATTTAACTTAGTTTGAAAGGTAATGTTTGCACCTGCAAAAAGAAATTTTTAGTACAAATTTAGCGCGAAATTTGAACTGAAAAGTTATAAAATGAGAAGAAATTAACTTTGTCATTGATTTTCCTTTTAGGACTAGAATCTTTAGAGAATGTGTAGGTATCTATGTGACAAGCAACAACGTAATTCAAGATATATATATATATATGAAGTGTTTTGTACTTCCGGGTGCTCCTGGAGGAGTCGGTCCCGGAAGTACAAAAACACTCCACTTAACACCCGCGAAAACCTAAAAAACAACATATATATATATATAGCCAATAATTAAAAAAAAATAAATATACTGATTGACACATTTAAAAGCGGGGCACCTCTAACATTTTTATTTGTTTTCCGATTTTTTTAAATGATATAAAGGGCCACTTCGATTTTTTCCACACCAAAACTCCAAAAACAAGTGTCAGCAATATTTATATCTCAAATCTGACCGCACCACTGGGTTTAGGATACTTTCAAATGTGTGTAAGCGAAATTATCATGCATTATATAATTCACTACTTAATACTGATTGGAACTTTCTAAGTAACTTTATGGACGTCAATGTGGCTTGTAAATATTTATATGATAAGCTTTATTCAATATTCGACCTGCATGTACCCATTTTTACAAACAAAAGACGCAAATTCCCTATATGGTACACGTGAAATAATAAGAAATATAAAATTGAAAAACAAATATCACAAAAAGTATAAGAAATCCCATAGAGATAATAACTTTGAAGATTTTAAGCGCATTCGAGCATTGGTAAAAACACAAATTTCAGATGCATATGAATCATATACACGTAATGTAGAAGTAAACGTAACGGATGATCCTAAACAATTTTGGTCCTATATACACAATAAGAAAGGCGAAACGAGGATACCGGGTAAAATGCATTGTAACGGCATAATTTATGACAATCCTCAAAACATTGTCGGAGGATTCTGTAGCTATTTTAACAGTGTATACTCAAAACCGTCCAATGAACTATTACCCTTCAACAATATAGCCAATTATCCGTGCGTTAATCTTGTACAGCTTTCTGAACTCGATATATCTGAAGCCATTAAAAAATTGAAAAATAAAATGACTTCTGGCCATGACCAGATTCCTAGTTTCGTAGTAAAGGACTGTTCTACTGTACTTATTATTCCGCTGTTAATTTTATTTAATCTATCTCTCACTTCGAACATCTACATTTCCTGAATGCTGGAAACTGGCTAGAGTCTGTCCTATTCATAAGAACGGTGACATAAATGATATACTTAACTACAGGGGTATTTCTATTCTACCCAATTTTGCAAAGGTTTTCGAGGTGTCTGTGTACAACGTAATATATCCGGCTAGAAAAAATTTAATTTCCACCTGTCAGCATGGTTTTATGGAAAAACGCTCTACAATATCAAATCTAACGTGTTTAACCCAATTTATTTCTAACACTCTGGACAAACGGGGGCAAGTGGATGTGGTGTACACCGACTTCTCAAAGGCCTTTGATCGTATTGATCATAGAATTTTAATTAATAAACTGAACAACTTGGGTTTCAGTGATATATTTGTTAATTTCTTTCAATCTTACCTACAAGACAGATTACAATATGTACAGTATAATGGTATTAAGTCAAACACGTATGTTGCAACACCTGGCGTACCTCAGGGATGGAATTTAGGTCTCCTCTTATTTTCTGTATTTATCAACGATTTATGCGATACACTTAATTGCAACAAACTTCTCTTTGCGGATGATCTGAAATTATTTAACGAAATTAATGCCATAGAGGATTGTGCGAGATTACAAGAACAAATAAATATCATTGAGGATTGGTGCCTAGTGAATAATTTAACGAAGAACATTTCAAAATGTAAAGTTATGACTTATACACGAAAGGTTAGTCCAATTGAATATTCATATAGTTTTAACAGCATCACTTTATCACACTGTGAAAATATTAAAGATTTGGGTATACTGTTCGACTCCAAATTGGAATTCACAGGACATATTAATTCGATAGCTAAATCTGCGTTAAGATTACTGGGTTTTGTTATAAGAAATACAAGAAATTTTACTAATGCAGAAGCATTAAAAACGCTATATTTTTGTTTCGTCCGTTCTAAATTGGAGTATGGCTCAGTGATATGGAATCCTATCTATGAGATACACTCACAATCATTAGAATCTGTTCAACGGAAATTTCTAAAATACTTATCTTTCAAAATAGATCGTCAGTACCCAGTACAGGGATATCCGAATAATTTAATGTTAATGAGATTTAATATGGATTCATTACAAAGCAAAATAATTATGTCAAGCTTAATGTATATCTACAAAATTATTAATAATACAATAGACTGCCCAGAACTCCTCTCCCAAATAAATTTTAGAATTCCACGTTTAAGCTCGCGTCAAACTTCCACCTTTGCACTACCGTCAAAACGAACAAATATTCTTGGTAAATCGCCTATTTATGCTATGATGGAAATGTATAACTCTCTTGGCAACCATTGTGACATGTTTAGTCTTTCCCCAGAGAATTATTTAAAAGGCGTAAAACTATCCATTAGAAATAGGCCGTAACTCTGTATTTTGTATTTTACAATTTGTACTTTGTATTTTGTATCTCGTATTTTGTACTTTGTATTTTGTATTTTTATTGTATATTTTGCATTTTCTATTTATATTTTATATTATAATTTATATTTGATATATTATATCTTATATTTTGTAACTTGTATCTTCGTAAAATTGTCCTGCAACTGGAGTATTCTGTTGGGCAATAAATTCTTTATTATTATTATTATTATAGAACGAAAGGGTTAATGACTAATATTTTTAAAATTATGTATTCTTATGCAAACACGTATTTTAAACATTTCTTTAATCATTATATTTTTCTTAAAAAGTAAAAAAGGTTTATGACGACACATTTAACCCTTCCACAAAATTTACCAAAAATGAAATAAAATGTTGAAAATTCAATGATATGTTCAACAACAACACAGGTATACATATAAATTCTACGGACCTAAAAAATGATTTTCACCCTTTTGGTAGGCAAAATATGTTTTTTCAAAAGGAGATTGTGCGCTTTTCCGCCCTTTAAACACGATTTAAACTAGTTTTTAACACGCTTTTATTAGCTTCACTTGTATGTATGTAACGGAATCTTTGAACGTGATTATCACCCGCTTCAAAACGTCAGATTAAACTGAAATTTTGCACACTTATCACATACCGATGACAGTACAATAATTTGACAATCTTCTCCTAATGTCCTCACCACGATCATCAGTGTAAAAATGACTAATCTATTGTCGACATTTTGCCGGAGGCGCCGCTGTTAATATTATATATTTTATAAATTATAGTTTAAAAAATATCAAACAGAACTAAAATGTAAAAAATAAAAACTTTTTTACTCTACATATTTTTCACCAAAATCAATAGAAACGACGTAAATCAGGAATTAATTCTTAAAGTCCGCCATTTTAGGTCCTCCATTTTGAATTTTCCATATTGAGGTTTACCTTAAATATGATTATGCCATCCAGGTAGATTAAAACATCTTTCCATTTCATGCCATTAAAAACCTTATCCGCTAGTTCTTGAAAAGTAGCGGAGTTATTCCATAGGCCAAAATCTAAAACATTAAACGCATCTAGATTATGTCCCTATACAACGTATGCATATGTGCCCTATGCTGCGTGTTGTTTTGATTCTTCCTCAATTTTAACTTGCCAATACTTGCCGCTAACAGGTCTAGTATAGTGAAATACCCGGCGCCTCCACCAAATGTCAAGCATGTGAGTCGAGGTGAAAAAGGTTTTTAAGTAAATTAAAACTGTTATAAACAATAACAACGTTTATTGAATAACTCAACAAATAAACGAAATATAGCAATTAAAAGGAATATAGAATAGAAATATCACACAAAAAATAAATAACAAACCCACAACAAGGGTCTCGGGGACGGCTTTCAGATAACTTGCTAAAATACTTGTTTATAAATATAAATGTATAGGATATTGAACTAAAATAATAATTTCTAATGATATTGATGAAATTTAACCATGCCTTGCTTATATTTTTACAATAATATGTTAATGAGGTGAATAAAGAATTAGACTTGAAAGTATTAAAACCAATGACATAAAAGAGTTTTTGCTGCTTTTGCAATATTAAACCATTCGTTAAATATTGGGAAGGGATAATCATTAAGAATTTTTCTGCAATTAATCATCTGGAAATTATTGTTTGCGTAGTTAAGCTTCATCTGGTGTAAATGGCATTTCAATTAAACGAGCATTGTTCCTTTAGGACAAGATTTCAAAACCAAACTAACCCTGTTAACTAGACAGCTCCAGACACAAATTATTTAGGCTTGACCTAGACAAATAACCTTTGGGTTATCTAAATCCAGTACAGTATTTTAACAAAACACGCCTCGTTACCTCCAACAGTTTGGATTCTGTATGCTAATACTAACTAATTATTTATAAGCTGCTGTAGCCGAGGTCGAAAATTATGTATCACTTGTAGACAGAAATAGCCGAGCGATATAAAACAGAAATTACTCTTTAGCTCTCAAATTGATTTTACTTGAACATCTCGGAACAGAAAAGATCGCCATAGTAAAAATAAAACTTAAGCAGTTACTAACAACATAACATTGTCTCTGTATCATAATAATACATGCAAATTGTACTTTTTAGAAGAAATAATTCATAAAGTTTTTATATTACGTGTATATATTCTTAATAGAACAAAACCCAAAAAAGTTCTCATTTAACCAGTGTCCGCAACATATCTTATTTTGGTAAAAACCTCCCCCGGTGGTACATTCTGGCGGCTTTTCTTAATTTTCTGGTAAACCGTTATTCAAACGTAAAAAACAAAAAATGTTCCCATTAAATTCTATACAATAACTGTTATATTAACATTTTAGCTATTCCTTGCTCAATTCTTGCAAGTAGCGTTCAAAGTTAGGAGTAGCGTTTATAAGGCTGTTAAAATATATAGACACTATCTTACCTTACTACCTACTACTACTACTACCTTACTAACTTAACTTAAAAAATTGTGCTAAAATATTTATAACTATAACTGAGCATTTTATAATTTGAGCTCGTTTCCACACTACCCATGAGGTAGAGCTCTTGGTGAGATTTTTTTTAGTTGGTGTCCCCAGTAGGCTTACTCCACTGACGATTCTTTATTCTTTTGTTGGATCCTGTCCATTTAGCATTTCCTCAGTTGGTGAATTTCGGCAACCTTGTCCATGGCAGTTAGAGCACATAGTTGAACAACATAATCCAACTCTAACACATCCACATCGCTTAACGCAACCCTTTTTTGCACGATATGACTTTTAAAATAGAAACTGGAGCAGGCGCTTCTGTATTAAAAACTAGTGATAAAATATTGCCCATTTTTTCCAACCCCACTACGTTGGCTACATATTTTTCCAAGCCAAGATTGAATTTGGTGGAATACCTGGTAAGAATGCTGTTTTAATGCTGCAGATATTGGTGGCAATTTAGATAAAATTAGAGCATGATTGGCAATACAATCAATACCAACCAGCTTATTAAAAGAAGTAAATCTGTAGCTATTCAAAGAAGTTTCCATTCGTTTAGCTTTATATAACACAAGTGTGAATTCCTCACCAGCATTCATAATCTGATCTTTCGTAGATTCGGGGTTGTTGAATATATGAATGTTTAATATACCTATTATTTGAGGTTTTCCTTCTCCGAAAAAAGCAGAGGTGGTATCACAATCACTAATCGCGTGTGCAAAAATACATATACAATTTTATATATATATATATATATATATATATATATATATATCTGTCCATTTGATCAGAGCCCTCGAGAATATCTCATTTAATATCGGTCGTACAAAAAAATAACTTTTACGAAAATGTGCCGATTTATATAACCTACAAAATGGTTTAAAGACATTTGAAATCCATGGCCTACTTTAAGAGTTATGGCGGAAAATATCGAAAATGCGGAAATCGTCTAGGCCAAATATCTCCGTTATTTGAAGAGATACGAGAAAAATTTTAAGGCGAAAATTTTCTGTAAAACAGTGTTTCAATGAGGTTTTATCTATTTTTTTTCCAAACCGCTGTATTTTGAGATTTACCTTCAGGCTGTTAAAAAAAATATTTTGAAACGGACGGGGAATGACGCCATTAAATAGAGTATTTTCCTCACTTTTCAACTATATATCACATGCCATATTTATTCATTGGTACTACGTTAGTAATTATAAAAAAAATTTCTTTAAAACCAATAAATTTCTTTTTAACAAGCATTATACTTGCTGTGAAGAAGTATGATTAAATAAGACGATAAAATAATTCAATAGGTTGTTCAAATCTTTGCTATAATAAAACATAAACACAATTAAGAAGAATAAAGTAAATTCAGGTAACAAAAACAAAATAATAATCAAGAAATCAACATGGAGCAATTATGGAAAGAGTATTCGCAGTTATGCCAATGTATAGAGGTCCTCCATAAAAGCGTCACTCTTTACTCAGAAAGTTAAAATGTCTTTACCAATTAATTTAAGTATTATATCCATTTGTTTGTATTTCATGATTTCACTATTATTTCAATTATTTTAAAATAGTTGGCTATGAACAAACTTGACAATTTAATTTTTTGACAGATCATCTCACTTAATACTTAAACTTTCACTCAATCACACTCGTTTAAAAATTTTGAATTTTCAAAAATGATTTTCACTCACATTGACCGTTATAATATGTTCGTTACATATTGCCAATGCAATTTTAAATCTGGATTAGCTCAAGTAGAATATAGAAACAGATTTCCACAAGCACTACAGCCGAATAAAACTCTGTTCAGAAAATTAGTTACGAAACTGAAAAATAATGGTTCATTTTTAAAGAAGACAAGGTTGAACAGTGTTACTGATAATGTAAACCGAGTTATTAATTATGTAAGAAATAAATATACAGAAAATTTGGAAACATCATTAAGAGAAATTCAAATTGCTTGTCAAATAAACAAAACAAGTGCTAGAACAATTTTAAAGAAAAATGGTTACCGGTGTTATAAAGCTAAAAAAGTTCACAATTTACAAGCGGGGGACAAACCAAGTAGGACGATTTTTTATAAGTGGCTGTTGGAAAAGAAGCGTGCCGATCAATTAATATGTAGTAAAATACTTTGGTCCGACGAGGCAAATTTTTCCAATAATGGATTTTTTAATCGCAAGATTCATTACAAATGGACTGGCATAGACCGACTGGGTTTCAAAATTGTTTTTCAATAAATGTGTGGATAGGTATCTTGCACCAATTTAATAGGTCCTTATTTTTATGATGGTCACTTCAGTGGTCAAAGGTACCTAAACTTTTTGAGAAATGAATTTAATTAATTCTTAGATGACCTACTTTTAGAGAATCGACACAACTTTCAATATTTCCAATAAGATGGAGCTCCTCCCCACAATTCCCAGATTTGCCTAGATTATTTAGACGAAATTTTGCCTCAACATTCGATAGGTAGCAATGGGTTTATTCGATGCCCCCTCGTTCTCCAGATATAACCCCAATGGATTTTTTTCTATGGGGGTATATTAAAGATAAGGTGTTTTCGACGACTCCGCAAAATGTAGAGGACCTAAAAGCTCGAATTCAACAGGCATGTATTACAGTTACCCCCGAAATTCTGAGTAATGTTTTAAATGCAGTGCCTCGTCGCGCTCGATTGTGCATAAGAAATCGCGGTGGACACTTTGAACACTTGATATGTTATCTTAAAAATTATTTTGAGGATTAGATAAATATTAATGTTCTGTGTGCTATATTCTTTTTATTAATAATTTGTTTTTGTTACCCAAATTTACTTTATTCTTCTTAATTGTGTAATGTTTTATTATAGCAAGGATTTGAACAACTTATCGTTTTATTTAATCATACTTCTTCACGGCAAGTATAATGCTTGTTAAATAAAGAAATATTGGTTTTTAAAAAATGTTTTTATAATTACTAACATAGTACCAATGAATAAATATGGCATGTGATATATCATTGAAAAGGGAAGAAAATACTCTATTTAATGGCGTCATTTACCGCCCGTTTCAAAATATTTTTTTTAACAGCCTGAAGAGTAAATCTCAAAATACAGCGGATTTGAAAAAATTTAGATAAAAACCTCGTTGAAACACTCTGTTTTGCAAAAAATTTTCGCCTTAGAATTTTTCTCGTATCTCTTCAAATAACGGAGATATTTGGCCTAGACGTTTTCCGCATTTTCGATATTTTCCGCCATAACTCTTAAAGTAGGCCATGGATTTCAAATGTCTTTAAACCATTTTGTAGGTTATATAAATCGGCACAATTTTCGTAAAAATAATTTTTTTTGTACAACCGATATTAAGTGAGATATTCTCGAGGGCCCAGATAAAATGGACAGCCTGTATATATCAAAATAAGGGATGCTGCGGGCACTGGTTAGATTGGTTCTTGTTCCTAATACTATTAGGAATATATATATATATATATATATATATATATATATATATATATAATATATAAACTTATAAATTATTTCTCCTCTGTACGCACTGTAAGGTCTGTCAAAAAATAATACCATTTGCAAATTTTACAGATTATTGGCTCGAATATCTTGAAAATAGTTTCTTGTAAAGTTGTTGGAACCCAAATATAGCTATATAATTTATATATACATATACACACATATAACTATTTATAATTATATTAAAGAATAATCAAATTACCAGGATTTTCAACACATTGTCGAGATTATAAGCTGGTTATAAACCTTTGATAGACTTTTATTAGGTCATAACTATCTAAAATTATTATTATAGTTAAGCTATTAGTTATAGATATTAGTTATAATCAAATACCCATAGCGACATTTAATGTACGATTTCATGAAATTAATTTTGCAAAGGACCTAGATGTGGGCGGTGTTACAAATTGTCAATCAACCCGTCATGTCAGTTGTATGTCTGCAGAATTACTGGATTCGCCTAAGCTGACAGTAAAAAGTTGCATATCAGCCTTCCAAATACATCAGACCTAAACGTCTTATCACTCACGCCTTCCCACGTTATATCATTTATTTTGTACTAACACTTTAATTAAAGATTTTAAAATTATACGAAGCAATATTGTTTCTGCTAACTGTATTAATCTAGAGTATATGATTATAAATTAGAAAAAAATGAATCGCCTTCAAAAAATTAAAAATATACTAAATAATGGGTATACAATATGAACTTCCGATGAATCATGTACATGTTTTTTTTTTATACATTTATTTAACGTCGGCCTATTTCCGCTACTGAGGCCTAACACCGACGCCTGTAGACGAGCTACCCCCAACCAGGAATTTTGCCGAACCTCTTCCCTTAAGAAGAGTAGGGATCTTTTACTTGCCTAACATTTAATAGACAAGGGACCGACGGCTTTACATCCCCTCCGAAGGATGGTATATCTCCTATACAACCCTCGCCTAGGGTTGTATAGCTTCCGCGCATACACTGATATACAAGCCGCTGGAAGATGGGTGAGGCGAGGACGTGGTCTTCGTTGGAACGGTCACCAATCCAACTACTAACCACGCCTAACGTTGCTTTACATCGCATATCGAAGTATGTACATAGTAAAGACGCACCTACGCTCGCCCCTGTGTACATGTTAAAATGTCACTTTTATTAAGTATATAGGATGTTCTAAATTTTAATCGCTTATCTTTAAAACTCAGGGAAAAACAGGAGCTGTATCGTGATCTTGTTATACTTTAAACGAGGATAATTGAAACTGGTCAGTGTTAAAGCACAGGACCGTGCGCACTAAACTTGATATTTTGTCTTATATATTTAGCAATGGTATCGAGATTCGAACGGTAGTTGAAACTGTGCAGGCGAGTCCGAGACTGGCAATGTAATCAGCCTGAATGAACCATCTACGACTGCACTGGTTTAAAGATAATAAGACGGACAGGCCTACTAGCATAAAAAAACTCGTAAATCGTTTCAACGGCGGACTTAGAGATGTGCTGACTGTGCCAGTTCAGTGCGTAAATACCTGTTATAATGTCAAGCGTAGGAGTTTAGTTAATTATTGTTCATATTTATAAATATTTACTACTATATAAAAGGTAAAATATTTTAATTATTTACTAATTTATTATGGCTTTTTGGAGACCATTTGAAACAGAGGATAATATAATAACACCCGAAAATCTTATCATTTTCTTACCACAAGCATTTCTATTTACCTCCACCCATGTACAATAAAGAGATGCCGACTGTTTTTGCCGGCTTTTAGTTTTTATACGGTTTCAATTAAGTTCGTTTATACTTTACACATGGCATAACGAATTCTGTTCAGAACATCACGTAGTACCTAGAAATATTTAAATATTTTGTGTAAGTTATCATTTTAATAAAATGTAGAGCTATATTTTCATAGTCTCAAATTCGACCTAAACTACGGGAGTCATAAGATTCAATTTATTTAAACTTTCCGCCGCAGAATCTATTAATGACTTGCTGTAATGTGTGATCGCTGATATTCGGGCGCTTTTAACTAGTCTCGACGTTACAACTAAAATGGTCCATTTAGTTACATTAGTTGATATGATTTGATACATTTAATGGTCTGTATTGGATTTATTTGTTCAACATAAAAGGTGGTCGCTGGGAACGGGAAGTTTTGAAAACGTCATAATTTTGAAAGTAACTTTATTTATTTAAAATAAGATATAACAATAGCTAGGTAATTATATGCATTTTTTTATTTCTTAAAAATAATGCCCGGTAAATGTCTTCCTCTTATCTGTACGCATTCTTAAAGCCTATTGGTAAAATTGTCCATTACACTATGCAACCTGTCTAACGGAATATTGGCAATTTCTTCGTGGATTTTTATTTTCAACTCCTGAATATGTCCTGGTTTGTTAAAAACCTTATGCTTTAAGTAGACCTACAAGAAGTAATCGCACGCCGAAAGGTTTGGCGACCTTGCGGGCCAATATTTCCACGCCTGAAGATAATGTGATCAGGAAATAATCTCTGCAAGGCATTTATTGATTCTCTTGTAATATGTGGAGTAGCTCCATCTTTCTGGAATTGACTATCACAGCATTTCCATCATTGTTTTCAAAAAAATAGCGACCAATAATTCCTGTTGAAGAAATTGCACACCAAGCTGTTACCGTCGGGCTATGTAATGGTTGTTGGTGCACTTCTTGTGGATTTTCGAAATTCCAATATCTACCTGTAATTTTGTTTGTTGGTGTAGCCACACAAATAAAAATGAGCCTCGTCAGAAAACGACCAGGTTGTGATTAATTCCACGTACTAAAATAATTTCAAAAAAATTTAGACATCTTGGAAAATCTGTTGGTTTTATTTTTTGAATTATCTGAATTTTATACAGATGAAGATTCAGATCCTTGTGTAAAATTCGAAGCAAAGAATATTTACCTAAGCACAACGCCTGGGTTTGTTTTCTAACTGAACGTTTTGGACTGTGTTCAACAGATGCTCTGACTTGTTCAATGTTTTTAGGGATTCTAACACTTCTATTGGACCCTTTACGCAGAAGGAGCTCTCCCGTGGCGAGGAATCTCAAAGTGACGGCGAAATTGCTGCTGCACAGCAACTACACTGTCGTTATTTTTATAATACGATTTTATTGTAAAAGCACGCACGCTGCTCACCGGGCCACTGTTCTGCTCATGGAACAGCTCATGGTAGCAGACTTAACCGACAAAATAAAAAATTGTTGTACACAATGGTGGTCAGACTATCCATCACATACGCGGCGCCGGTGTGGTGCAGCACATCTGCCACGACAATGAAAAAACTAAAAGTGCTCGAGCACAAATCTATGCTCATATCAAATTCTGGAAGATACACCTCCCTCAGAGACCTATATACAACATACCAGACGTTACCGATCTTCCGGAAACCTCTGTAGCCAAACTTCAACAACTATGTCTTCCGCTTACCCTATCTACCTTTACTGATATTTCATACCTTTGGCATCTTTAAATCTTTCCTGTCTCCCTCTCTCTCTGTATGTTTGTTTCTTTCTGTTTTGTTGGTTTATTTTCTTTTTGTGCATTTTTGTTTTGTAAATTCATTCCACATAAAAATTTTCACCAAACCAAAATTTCGTAAAACCAAAAATTTTTTAAATCAAAGTTTAGGCCAGTCACGCGCAGCCCAACATTGACATACCTCGCGGAAGGCACCTTGTACAAGTTGAGGAAATTTAATCAGTGACAGTGCGTGAGTTTTTAAAAGGTGTAGTTTTTAATTTTATAACCTAATTTAATCTATCTGCGATGGAACTGTTTCTAATTGTCTTTTAGCCGAACCAGTCCCATTCCGCCCAACCCTGCAATCCTCCACCGCGACCAACGCGGTGGTTGCACGGTAGGTCCGGGGTGGGTTCTGGGGAGGCAGATGTAAATTTTAATTCTTAATAAAGTTGTATTGATTGATTGATTGATTGGACCACTGTTCCATGATTACTAAATGGCACAAGATGATAGGCAATATGACAAATAAATCCATGGCCAACTATATATATAGTTACAAAATAATGACATTTTCAAAACTTCCCGTTCCTAGGGACCACCCTTTATATTGATACAATTTTGTATACCTGTAGAGCTCTTTTGTACTTAACGAATGTACTACTCTACATCAGAGGTGTGGAAAAGATGGAGAATACAGTGAGGGCAATTTTGTTTTTTGTTTCTAATAATTTTCGATACTTACTTTAGTTTTCGTAATCTGCATAGGTGTACAATGTGAAAACTCGAGGAAATCTCTCTGTGAGATTTTTTTACTTTTACAATACTTTCCTTTAATAAATGGGGAAAGTAAAAGTTGGCGTTAGCAGCAACGGGCTGAAATATTTATTAGGCTCTTTTGTTTCCGTGTTAATATCATTGTATTGTTCATGTAAATAACATGTTTTTATTACCCATGGCGAGGTTATGAAGTTAAATAAAAAACTAGTATGAATCTAGTTGCTATGATTTATCGTTAAATATAAGCCACCCTAGTTTTGTTTTATGGCGAAAAAATGTCAAACGTTTTATTTGTGTTTGGGTATATACTACAAAAAACGGAATGTGGTACATCAATTAATAGAGAACTTTAACAAAGTAGACAAGAGGTGAGTGGGCAAGATGACTAACGTTAACAAGCAATTAGCTGGGATATATTAAATAACTAGTTACACACTATTGTAGCGGTATAGTACAGCATGCTATAAAGTCATTTAAAAACTAAATTTCTCTATGTGCAGATAAATCTTTATTATTACTAATATTATAGCTAATGTAAACGTGGACGGCCGGTAAGTGCTGAGGGATTACTATGACCTTTCAATTCCTCTGACAGGAAATCCCTCGATGGTAAACTCAACTCGAGGAATATTCTAGAACCCCTTTAGTATATACTTTTTTCTGCTTTGCACCAGGCAGCTGAGATAATGATTTATAAATGAATCGAAGCCCATAATACCACTTCACACAAGTAAATATACATAGAATGTTTTGTTGTATTGTCAACGCTAGAAAAGAAAAGAACAATCGATGTATTTTTACAATACATATTTTAAGTTGGAATTTATAAAGTTCATTTCTAAAATATTTTAATTTTTCAAGTTTTATGCACTCGCCGGTTAAAAAAAGTAAGAATTACGAATTATTCTTGCAAGATCTTAACTTTATTAACTTTGACCTGATGTATAACCTAGATAATGTAGATGAACTTGTCCAGTTCTGGAATGATAATATCACTTGGCTGTTTAATAATCACACACCATATAACATTGTCAAAATTACCAAGCGACCTACCCCATGGCTCACTGAAAATTTGAAAATCATGATGTAATTGAGAGATGAGGCGTGTTCTAGGTACAAAAAAACCAAAACTGATGCGGCATAGACAACCTATAAAGATCTTAGAAATATAGTCAATATGGCTGTGAAATTTCCATCTGGGTTTTCCCTCTTGACTGTGAGGCGACAGAGGTTACAAGATAATACAAAAACACTTGGACTGCTGTGAGTAGCAGATCGCAGACACTACCTAGTCCGGATAAGTGATGTAATGTGCTCATGACAAAATTTTACTAGCTCAGAAATCTGAGGGCGTTTATCCTAAGTTTAACATAAACCATTAGAAGCCACTGCTACCTGTTACATAAACTATTAGCAGTGTTTAGCTTACTTATTTAACATAATATCACTGAGGGTTCCATTCCTAGTGGTCGCAGACGAAATAATGACACTTATTTTCAACATGAAATGGATTATATTACAGTATTTACAACTTATGGTTCTCTAAAATGAACTTGGTGATGTTGTTATGTGACTATAAAAATAAATATGTTACAACATAAAATAAAGGTAAATACCCCTCGTGTAGCTACACTTGGTTCACAAGCGTAAGGATTGACTAAAATAAATTTTGCCGCAATAGGTTACGTTAGAGAACTTACTAAATCACTATGAGTGAATAAAATCTTTGTTTATATATACAAACGTAAACTAAAAGAAAACAAATACCATTACCCAGAACCACTGAAGGTGGTTTCTTGGTAGAGGATACAATAACACTTATGTTACATGTTTAATGCATATACGACCCACATCACACATTTGTGTTTCGCGGGCCACATACCCCAAGCCGCTAGCCAAAGTTATCGCCAAGTCTTCAGCCATGGGTAACAGAGATTTGGCTTCTATCCGCTAAAGGGCGGTCACGTGCCTTCCAGCTGCTAGGAACGGTCACATGACTTCCGTCTTGTGGAAAATTAAAACGTTGGCTCCTGTGTGTGTGCGCGCTGTCGAGACTTCTAAAACCTTGTTTATTTGAGCCGCCATCTTAATGGATTTTGGATTATCGGCAACGTTAAAATTTCCCTCGTTTTAAGTTGTTGCTGTTCATCAGAATATTTAGTTGCTACGGAGAGAGTTTAATCCACATCTGTGCGGGATTTATGTGTGCACACGCTGGCTGACCACTTTCCTTTGGCAGTATCTTTGCTAGAGAGATGGACTCGACTCTGTCAATTGTGCTGCAGCATTGTACAAAAATTTTGATGGATTGTATCCTTCAAGTAAGAGGTAAATTATTTTTTTTGTGGAATATATCTGTTTTTAATTGCTCTCATCAGGCATGTTTTACGTGCATTTCCGATACAAATTAAATGGATAATGGGGTTAGAAACGTTCCACGGACTGGGTTTGAACGTTCCACGGACTAGGTTAGAAAGTTCCACAGACTTGACTGAAACGTTCCTCGGTTTAGGGAGGCTATAAATCCACCACCATCGTCTGGCCCCGAAGTCACCACCGTAGGGCTGTATTCTCATCACTTGTTGACGTCTGGGCATCGTACAATTTTTTCTTGATAAGTGTTATTGTGTCCTCTATGAAGAAACTACTAGGCGCTCAACTTAAATAGTGCAGTTCTCTCAAAGGGGTAGCGCTGGCACCCCTAATTAAATATATATTTTTTAGTTATTTGAGTGGTCCATTCGTTGGTGTTTGGCATGCGGAATAATAGCCAGACACATAGTAACATTAAGTAATACCCATTAGAAGGTGGTTTCTTTACCTCTGACTTATTGAGGGATACAATCCACCAAAATTCTTGTACAATGCTGCAGCTTAGTTGACAGGGTCGAGTCCGTCCTTCTAGCAAAGATACTCCCAAAGGAAAGTGGCCAACCAGCCTACAAATTTTTGAAATACGTGAGCAGGTCGAAAAAGATGGAGATAATAAGGTTACCCACGTGTGCACACATAAATCCCGTACAGATGCGGATTAAACTCCCTCCGTAGCCACGAAAGATTCTGATGAACAGCAACAACTTAAAACTAAGGAGATTTTACAATTGTCGATAGTCCAAAATTCATTAAGATGGCTCAAATAAACAAGCTTTTAGAACTCTCGGCAGCGCACACACAGGAGCCAATGTTTTACCATTCCACAAGATGGAAGTCACGTGGTCGTTCCTAGTAGCTGGAAGGCACGCGACCGACCTTTAGCGGACGGAAGCCAAATCTCTGCCACCCACTGCTCGCGGCTTGGCAATAACTGTGGCTAGCGGCTTGGCGATATGTGGCCCGCGAAACACAAATGTGTGATGCTGCTCGCATATGCATTAAGCATGTAACAAAATCAGAAAAAAAGGCCTATTTGCAGTATAAGTTTAAAAATTAACTCAAAACATTTTGGCGTACATTAAAATCTTTACATGTCCATATAGTGTTACTAATCCCATTGTTGATATAGTTACTCCTGATGACTTTAATAGTTTTTTTGTTAATAGTGTTCCTCAAGATATTGTCGATAATGACTTTGTTACTAACAAATATTTAAATAATAGATTTTCAGGTATAACGAAAGAATTTAACTTCAGTTTCAGTTGTTGAGGTCGAAAATATTTTTACTTCTATTAAATCTAACGCTAAGGGTACAGATGACATTGACCCCAAAATGTTATCCTTATTTCTCATTCATTTAAGTGGCCATCTTACCTTCTCAATAAACAAACGTTTAACTTCCGGGTCTTTTCCCACCTTATGGAAGGAAGTTTGCCTATGTTCTTCCAGTGCCTAAAAATGCCAGTCCTACTCTAACCAATGATCTTCGATCTATCAGCATACTACCCACTATCTAAATTTTAGAAATAATTGTTTATCTACAACTCTCCACCTTTTTGATTAGCAATAACATTCTGCCTTCAACTTAATCCGGTTTCTGAGCTAACCACAGTAAATCAATAGTACTGTTGCATGCTACAGATGAGCTACTTAGAGATAGAAACAATGATAAAAACATGTACCTATTTCCCTTAGATTACAGCAAAGCCTTTGATACCCTAGACTCTACTACCCTGTGCCACAGATTAAAATACTTTGGAGTTGGTAATATATCGCTTAAGTTTTTTACTGACTATCTTACTAATAGGCAACGAAAGGTATACTTAAATGGAACTTACTCTGAAATACTCAATATTACCAAAGGTGTTCCATAAGGTAGTATATTAGGCCTGTCATTATTTTCCATTTACACTGCTAATTTTTCCAAATATTTACAATTTTCCGGCTCGCATCAGTATGCTGATGATTATCAAATACTTAATCACTTTTGTGTTGGAGATATTGGACAGATAGCTGATAAGTTCAACCGTGATTTCAATACTATTTCCTCTGTGTCACATGCTCATGGGTTAATTCTAAATGAAATTAAAACTGAAGTACTTGTGTAGTTGTGTACGGTAAGCATAGGGAGTTATAACCCTGCGTTTTACATAACTCCCAAGGGCAAGATTCTACCTTTCAATGAGTATTGCAAAAACTTGGGCATTATTCTTGACACTATCCTACGATTCTAAAAACACGTTTCTAATATAATTCAAAGGTCCTTTGGCAAATTAAAAATGCTATACTTTCACAAAGATATTCTTAGTACTGATGTTAAATGAAGGTTATGTGATTCATTAACTCTGAATTATGTGGCTTATGGTGATTTAGTTTATTGGCCGGCTATGTCAAATAAGCATAAAGAAAGTCTTTGGATGCAGGATTGTGCAACTCCGCATGGTATCCCAACCGTTCGAGATCAGTTAAATAATGTATTCCCAATAGGGATAGGCAATAAAGGAACAATTAAATGGCCAGTATGGATTAATTTTTTTGGAGAGTTCTAAAAGACATTGTCAATCATAATAATAATAATAATAATAGTATTTAAGTCATTAAAGACAAAATTCGACTTGAAATAAACAATCCGAATGTAAATAATGAAGCAATTTCCGGTGCAATTATAAATATAAGAAGACGTTATCAATTATGCATCGAACATCTTTTATGAGTTATCATTTATTTAATTTAAATTTCGTCTTTGTTATCTATTTTGTATAAATTTTTTTATTTTTTTATTGCTCACTGTAAACCATTTTGATTATTTCATTAAAGAAATGTCACTTATCAAACATAATGGTTGTCATTTTCATAGCTCACTTGAATAATGTTAATTTTTCCATATTTAGAGTAACTAGTTTAGAGTATTTTTTTTTATTAGCTGCATTTGGCCTTAGAAACAAAGTCTATTAGCCAGACTGCGTTGGTTTTTTCTTTTTTGTTTATTTATTTTAATTAAGCATAATATTTCTCTTACAAATCTAATATATATTCAAAACCTTAATTATTATTATTATCATTTTTTATTTTATTTTTATTTTTTTCTTCTTTCTTTTTTAAAAATATTTGTATCTTATTTATATATATATATATGTATATTTTTGTTCCTTTTTAAATGTTTAATATTTTTTTTATTTCTTTTTTTTTTTTTTTTTAATTTTTAATTTATTTTTGTTTTTTCCCTATTATATACAGATTATTCTCAATATCTAATTACACTTTTATTTTAACCGCTTTAACAAACTCATAAATATAAATATAAATATTATAATTGTTTTATGTTAGTGGGTATCCCAAATTAAAAGTTAGTTTAACTGAGTTATTCGACATTTAATAACTCCAAAACGATATATGGTAGGGATAATTGCTGTAATGTAATATAATGGTATATTTTTTAAATTTAACTAACTAATAAAAACAAATGTATAAAATTTATCTGTGACGATTTTAATTATAATTTTCTATACCGAAATAGAAAATCTAATGATATTGTAAATTTGTTTGTATCCTATGGTTATAGCCAATGTTTTCATGATTTCTCTCGCATACAAGGTACATCGGGGACTCTAATTGATAATGTTTTTTCTAACACAACCCGAAAGACTTAAAGACAGAAACACTCTACAATACTCTATCTGATCATAATACTCAAATAATAAATCTTAAACATTATATACAGCTCTATACACACACCTAGAAAATAACATAAACGATTTTTTACCGATGAAAATAAAAAATATTTCTCACATTTACTCTCAAATGAAGACTGGCAACAGATATATAGCAAAATTAATTTTTTAGCTAAATTCAATATATTCTTTGCAACTTTTTTAAGTATTTTTAATATGGCCTTTCCAATCAAAAGTATAAATATAAATATAAAGCAGAAGCATACACCCTGGATAACCCCTGAAATTATTGAGGAAAGGCGACTGCTTAAAGATATATATCTTGTATATCAGCGAACAAGGGATAATGAAGTTAAAATCAGATATGACATATTAAAGAAAGTCCATAAGGCAAAAATTAAAAAAGCAAAAAGAACTATTTGACAAAAAAATTAATGATTTTGAAAATATATCACAAACTGCCTGGAATGTTATCAAATCAAATATCACTAGTAATAAAGAATGCCCAAATCTACCTAAAATATTAACTTTAGACAACAAGAATTACCTAGATAGAGACGAACAAGCTAACATGTTTAACAACTATTTTATTGATTCTATCACGCAACTCACTAGAGAGTTAAAAAACAGCGTCAGCACGTTGAAAAGCAATACAAGCAAATCAATATTTCTAACACCTTTAAGTCAAAGTGAAGTCTATGATATCGTTTTATCAGCCAGTAATGAAAGATCAGCAGGACCTGATGAAATACCCTGTTACTTACTTAAAATGTGTGCTGAATTCCTGATTGTCCCCTTAACATACCTGATCAATCTATCTTTTGAAATAGGTTATTTTCCCGAACAATTAAAATCTTCCTTGATTGTTCCTATACATAAAAAAATGACCCTAGTAATATAGAGCATTACAGACCTATAGCTCTACTTTCTGTGTTTTCTAAAATATTCGAAAAAGCTTATAAATCAAGGCTTTTGTCCTTTTTGGAGGAGCACGGTCTGTTGACTCCCAGACAGTATGGCTTTCGTAGGGGTTGCTCTACCCAAAATGCCATACTCTCATTCTATGAAAAAATACTAAATGGTTTTAATAACAAAAAGACGTCAGCGGGAATTTTCTTCGACATGTCTCGTGCTTTCGACACAATAAACCATCAATTATTATTAAATAAACTACATTCTTATGGTATTCGTGGTCCGGCTTGGGACTGGATAAAGTCATATCTCTCTGGGATGAGCCAGTCTGTTCGAATCTCTGAAAATGGCAAGAGTTACTTCTCTAAAAGTGTTGTTGTGAATACTGGCGTCCCACAAGCTAGCGTGCTGGGTCCATTGCTGTTCATCATATTTATTAATGATATAACGACGTATATTGCTGATGGTTTTTTAACATTATTTGCTGATGATTTTTCTGGTCTAATTACCGGAGAAAACGTAAATGAAGTAAGCAAAAAGCTAAATAAACTAGCTGACCAAACCAAAATATGGTGTAGCAGTAATGACCTAGTACTAAACTCTAAAAAAACTGACTTGCTTTTATATACTCCAATTGGAATAAAGCCTGACAGTAGTTTGTTAATAAGATCAGGTAGTAATACACTCATTCAAAAAAATCACATCAAGTTTCTGGGTTTACAGATGGACAAGCATCTATCATGGGAAGTACACATCAATGATCTCTCATCTAGGCTTGCAACGAAACATTTTATGATCAGGCGGTTAAGAGACAGTGTTAATATAAACACTTTAAAAACATTTTACTATGGCTCTATAAATTCTATTTTATTGTATGGAATAATATGTTGGGGAAACTGTTCGGGTGTAAACCAAATCTTTATTCATCAAAAAAAGGATACTGAGAAGTATGTTAAACTTACCTTATAACACCCCGTGTCGACTTTATTTTAAGCAGGAGGGTATTCTCACCATTCCCTGCATGTATATTCTTGAAAGTGTGTGTTACGTCAGGAAGAACATTAAAGATTATAAAAAATGCGGAGATATAAATAAATACACCACTAGGTCCGCCTCAAATCTATATGTAGCAGCGCATAGAATCACACAAGTAGAGAAAGGACCTTTTATCTTATAGATTAAAATGTACAATCACTTACCTGACAATATAAAAAATGGTGGCAGCTTCAACCATTTTAAATGTCTAGTCAGACAGTCTTTAATTGAACATTGTTTCTATTCCGTCCGCGAATATAATGCATATTGTAACAGTTTATGTGTATAACTAGTCTATTTATTATTATTCTGATTGTCCAATTTTTTTAATGTATGCTCTATTTTAATTTATGTAGTACAGATACCAACCTAGGTACATTTTAATCTCTCTATGACAATTCCTATACTTATTGTTGTGAGTCTTATGGACATAAATATTATTATTATTATAATCAAGAGAAAACGGTCATTCCAAAAATTTAATAATATAGAGAGTATCCCATTTAAAAATATATATATTTTTTGTATCCCCTGAAATCAGTACGCTATTGTACTTTTGATAGCAATTTAACAAAATTCAGTCATAACCATACAACTATTATTTAAAACTTTTTTTTTCTGTAGGCAGTAATAACGATGACAAGGGGTGGGTATATTTATAATAATTTTATACAAACTCGGGGTGAGTGTAACATTACGAAATAAAAACGAATTCATTTTAAGCCCTTTCAGAATGATCACCTTTCAATTTATTCGCGATTATGTATTACAAACATTAATTTATTGTATACCAAAATGATTATGTAGCGAGAGGTGGCAGGTCAAAATAACTTACAGCTTGTCTTTGCACTTGCTTTTTAGCTCTATTAGACTAGAAGAAGAATTCATTGTAAAACATATCAATCACTTGGGGCTCAATGAATGAAACGTAATTCATTTCTAACGTAGGAATTATTCTTTGTAGTGTAATTCAAACAAATTATTTAATTTAAATTCGTCAATGTACTTTTTCATAGATGTAAATAGCAATAAATAAATGGCTAGCCCAAAGAGGTTTTTAAATCACAATATATTATTTAATTCTGATTTAATAAAACTCTAAGCAAATATTTTGTGTGTTGTTAGTTTTTGATTTAGAGTTCTTCCGATATTTATAATGTAAATGTTAATGAGGATAATTATGTCAATATCTGGTGATCATTAATCTGTGGCATTACTAAATAATTTAAGTATTGAAGTTCTGCCAATTTTATAATGATATACAGGTTGGGCCATTGATAATGAGCCATAGTTCAAGGGTAGATTCTTTGGAAGAAAATATGAGAATATAACCAAATTTGTTTTAGTAAATTGTTGCTGTGGAAAAAGATGCAGGGTGTCAAATTTGCACGGAAGAAGAAGACGAAAAAATCGCGCACCAAATGTCAATTATGTAGAATAAGCTGAATTGTGTAAGACGTTTGCATATGCTTATTATATATCTGACAATATAGTATAGATTAATATACAATTTTAATATTTTTTAAAACTTATTGATATATTTCATTTATTATTAATATTATTAGTTTCTGCTAGTTTTTTTCTTTCATTATTTGTACTCTAGTTATTTACTTTCTTCTCCTTATACAGGGTGTCTCACCAGAAACTGAATCGTTCGGTATAGAAAAAAATACGCATCAGAAAATTTTGAAAATTTAGATAATTACTAATGTCGGTGTGGCCAATCCAACTAAAATAATTACAAGCAGCTGGCACTTCCGCTTATACCGGAAGTCGATACCAACTTGCTTATTTCAAACGAAATACCCCATATATTTTAGGGTTTTCGAAAAGAGCATAAAATTCTGAGTCGAAAATATGTAGTATATCCTATACCTAAACCTAGCCGTTTCAGAGATATTTGACATTTTATAGATAATTTGACAGATGCAATGGTTTGCAAGAACCGTTATAACTTTCTTCGTGTAAAAGATCCTCATTTGCTTCTTGTCACGTAAAAAGAACATAAGGAAAACTACGTTCTACAACTGAAATAAATTCAATAACATCATACAAAGTGTTCCGTTTTTCACGTTACATTTTGTCAACTTCAAACCGCGAAAACTTGTTTAGGTCAAATGGAACACCCCGTATTATTTTACGTCAAGTTGTGTAAAATTGAATTCCCCCTTTTCGGATTAGCATTGTGGGGGTTAAAGTTACAACTTCTTGAAATATTTGCGATTTTATTAGAAATTCATGAATTGTTGTAATCATTTCGTCAAAATAGCCATGATTAGAAACAATCAATCATCTTATGTCAAAAAATGCCAGCACGTTTAAATTATACCAACGAAAACTTTCTAAATTTGTTTATTATTCATGGAGAATGCGATAGAGTAATATCAAGAACTTGCAATACATTTGCTACTCGATATCCACAAAAACGCAAAATAACACTAACACTGTAACATGCGTATTAATCGAATTGAAGATATGGCATGAACTAACATAGCAGAGATAAGATCAATTTAAAATATTATTTCATTTTAATTTAATAATTGCTCAAAATTCCGCCCTCGAACCTCACACTCGACACATTTTTCGCACCTTCGGATTAGTTCCTCATGGGTAGCTCTTCTAATTGAATCCTGTGATATGTTTTGAAATGAATATTTTACTCTTTGCATACAATCGTCAATGGTTGTTAATGGGCTCTCTTTATTTTTTTTTAACTTTATTTTTAATAGTTCCTCAAATGAAACAATCCAGAACTGATAAATCGGGCAAGCGAGGAGACCATAAGATAGATCCATTATTGGCAATCCATTGATCATAAAAAGTTTCTTGTAAATAATTATTAAATAAATATTCGTTATGTGGGGGAGCACCGTCGTGCTGATAAAAAATGTTTCTATGTTCGGCGAGAGGTAAATTTTCTAAATCGTTATTATTCACATTTTGTAAGATATTCAGATATCTTTCACCTAAAAAATAACAAATATTTACCTATACATATAAGCAGAAGAGAAAATTTAATTTACCGTTTAAATTTTCCTGATAAAATTGTAATGCTAACACTCTATCGTTTCTTATGGCACAGTAAACATTGAACTGCCAACTTTCCTAAAAGTTTCGCTCTCTGAACATAGGAGGATGTGAGTCACTCCAATAATGCGAATTGTGTCTATTAAAAAGTCCATTTTTAGTAAATTTTGCTTCATCTGTCCATATAATACTTCCTAAATAAGAATCGTGGCCCTCAGACCTTATTAGAATAAACTCACAAAAATTCCGTCTTCTTAGGAAATTTGTTTCTTTTAATCCTTGAACTATATGGAATAAGACGGGTGAAACTTATGTTTTAATAAGCTTCTCTGAATTGAATCCTTGCATAGTCTCGATTCCAGAGACATCCTTGGAAATGCATGAAAATATCTCAGAATGATTATTTCAATGTTTTCGTCATCAACAATAGGCTATCTTCTTTGCACTTTTGCCTTGACGAAGCCATAATTTTTAAAATTTTCCAGTATGCGTCTTACAGTGTTTGGTGACGATTTCCGTTTTTCTGGATATCGAGTGCAAATGTGATGCAAGTTCTTGATATTACTTTATCACATTCTCCATAAATAATAAACAAATTTAAAAAATCTTCGTGGGTGTAGTTGAAACGTGCTGGCATTTTTTGACATAAGATAATAACTGATTGTTTCTAATCATGGCTATTTTGATAAAATGATTATAACAATTCATGAATTTCTAATAAAATCGCAAATGTTTCAAAAAATTGTAACTTTAACCCTCACAATGCTAATGTCAGAAAAAAGGGAATTCAATTGTATACAACTTGACGTAAAAATATACAGGGTGTTCCATTTGACCTAAACAAGTTTTTATTTGAAACATTTTGCGATCTGAACGACCATTTTTGAGATTTTAGCGAAGAATGCGCGCGTTTCCGTTGCGTCGCAAAACTGCCAAAATTTCAAAAAACCTATCTCGACTCCAATAGGTCGTACGATGTAAAAAAAAAAAACAACGAAATTGTGCGGATTTTTATTACCTATAATCTTCATGTGTACATATTTTACAGTAAAATTGATATTTTCCGAGTTTTTTGCTAAAAACCGATATTTCTTACCTATTTTCTCTGCGCAGGCAGTTGACTGTCATTCATATATGTTAGCTAACTTTGTAATTTTGATAGACAATAAATGTATTATCATTATTAAATTTACTCTAAGTTGCAGTAAATAGTTCATCTGAAAGTCAGTGAGTTTCCGTAGTTGACACTTTAGTTCTACTTACGCTCTGCCATTTTTTCAATAAATACAGTTCGTCCTTTTCGAATTGAATTTACCTTCAAAGAATTATTCGTTTTTTGCGAAAGTTTTCTCGAAATCGGTTGGCATTACCAAGTTCTATCAAATGTAACTTTTTACGCGGAAATGACTCCTGATGAGATTTTCAAGTGAAAAATATCACAACGTGAGAGAAAACTTATTCATCACCAGCTATGGCTCATAAGGTATTGTTTTTTAGATTAAAAAAATGTTTCTTTACCAATTTTGGAATAGATAGTTAAAGAGGTAGTTGGGATATTGTAAAAAAAAGAAAAAGATTTACAACTTTGACACCGTGTATATTTTTCAACAGCAGCAACTTACTGAAGCATGTTTAGTTATATTCTCATATTTTGGTCTAAAGAATATATTCTTGAACTATCTCCTATTATTAATGGTCCACCCTCCAAATTCATTGGATTTTAAAGTTTCTAAATTACTTAGTAAGGTCTTTTGTACTTTTGAGCGGCTCTGGTCTGCATAAAAATATAAATAAAAACAATTTCCAATATTCAGTTTCTCAATGGTTGACCAGAGAGTAAATAATATACATTTCACTTCAAGATGAGGGTTCCTAAATCCCTAAAGTATCAGTTTCAGACAAAAAATATTCCTCATAAAATATCTTTTGTTTTGTAAACTTAGAGCCGTATATAACAAGAAAGTTTCGGTTTCTGACGGAGCAACGTACATTCTTTTATTACCATTATTAATAGGAAACGCCTAAGTAATGATTTGGTGCTTTTGAAATAAATTCTAATTCAATTGATTTAGATTTTTTTTAACACTTTTTTCAAAATGAATGCATTCTCGTGAAACTTTTTGCAACTTGTTTGTTTTGTTGCCCCAATAATTAAAAGTCGTAACTTTTCAATCTCGGCTATTGGTCACTAATTGTTATAAACAATGATTTTGTTGATAATTTGTTAACTCTCCAAATTCAAGTTAAAATTAAATGAAAAAAAGATTTTTATGTATCTTAACAGAAATTAACAAAAATTTCCTGTTGTGAAATGTTTGGAGGGATTCGTATTTTCCGAGAAACACCGGTTTA
Source organism: Leptura quadrifasciata (assembly GCA_963675555.1). Classification (NCBI taxonomy): domain Eukaryota; kingdom Metazoa; phylum Arthropoda; class Insecta; order Coleoptera; family Cerambycidae; genus Leptura; species Leptura quadrifasciata. Next base: position 150,662,584 of record OY776677.1, on the reverse strand, counting down.
AAGTTTTCCAAAAAGGAGGGAAGGGAAATAAAAAGTGTTTGGAAAAAAATCAGTAAAATTCAGGTATGTCCATATTTTAAATATAAACCTTTTTTGCTTCATCGACTTTTCCAGTAAACGCAAACCTGCGAAGTTTCTCCGGAAGAACCTATAAAAATTGGAAAAACTTTGAAAGGGAAAATGCGGAATAAAAAGTTTCTAATAGAAAATTCGAAAATAGTATTGTGAGTAGAGGATATTAAGAAAACCTAATTCTTTTTGACCAATTTTTTTCAGATTTTTAGAAACTTTTTTATCCCGTATTTTACTTTTCAAAGTTTTTCCAATTTTCATAGGTTTTCCAGAGAAAACCTTGCAGGGTTGCGTTTGCTGGAAAAGTCCATACAGAGAAAAGGTTTGTATTTAAAAAATGAACATATCTGTATTTTTTCCAAACACTTTTCGTTCCACTTCCCTCATTTTTGGAAAATTTCAAACCTCTGTATCTGAAAAAATTCACAAGAATAAATTTTTGTCATTTTTTGATAAAATATATAAAAATCTTTGTTCATTTAAATTTAACTCGAATTTAACGAGTAAACAAATTATCCACAAAATCATTGTTTATAAATTTGCAATCAATATTCAAGATTAAAAAGTTATGCCTTTTGATCGAGACAACAAAACAAACAAGTTGCAAAAAATTCATGAATATTCATTCATTATCACATATTTCGTAAAGTAAACGACTTTTATCTCCAAATAGACCATACTATAAAGTCTTAAACATCGTTTCAAAATAAAAACCTTTTACTTTTGGCTTACATATAAAGAAGGTGCTAAAATCTAAAGTAAATTTAACTTTAAATCATATGGAATAATTAATAAAAACAAGTTTATGGTGTGCGAGCAATTAAAAGGTTATAAATGTGAGTTTCGTGTATTAGGGTTTTCCCCACTAATTTTGTTTTAATGTTTTGAAGTTTGAGTATCGTTTAATAACATTCTCTTAATTTACAGTCGTTTGCGTTTGAATAACATCGCTTCAGTCAGAATCTGGGTAAAATATGTATATCGCTGACAATTCCTTATCCTATTTAGTGTATCCTCTTTGTGGCGTGTGAATTTTCACAGTACTCTGGGTAGTCTGAAGAAATAACATCATTATGATTAATTCCATAACTTGATTATTTGTTACAAAAATAGAGAAATAGGAATTATCTAAGGACCAAGGTCAACAACTAAAGGATTAAGAGAAGACATATCTGATCTGGCCCGAGTGTGCCTGTCTACAACATACTTTCTATGGAATGGCGACTTCTACGAGCAGAAGCATGGAGCAGCCATGGGATCACCACTTTCACCTGTGATAGCCAACCTATTCATGGAAGCTCTTGAAGAGAAAGAAATACGCTGGAGTGAGAATAAACCGAAGTGCTGTCTACGCTACGTAGACGATACGTTCATCATATGGCCACATGGAGAATTATCTTTATCTGTTTTCTTCGACCGTTTGAATAAATATCTAAGTATCAAATTTACAATGGAGACCGAGCAAGATGGAGCTTTACCTTTCTTAGTAGATGTATTAGTTAAAAGATCACATAATGGTAAGCTGGCCCACGGTGTCTACAGAAAGAAAACACACACCGATCGTTACCTGCATGCGACATCTCACCACCATCCACAACAGAAGAGAGCGTTAATTAGAACCTTGGTCCACAGAGCCAACACAATATGCGAGGACGATAACAAACACGAGGAACTACAGAACGTCCAACAAGCTTTAGTGAAGAACGGATACAGTCAAAGCAATATACAACGAGTAGTAAATAATCAGAGGAGAACTACAGAAGAAGAACAGCATCAATCAACAACATATGCATGCCTACCCTACGTCGCGGGAGTCACAGATAGGCTGAAGAAGATTTTATTCAAAAAGAAAGTAGGTGTACGGTTTCGAACAGTGAAGAAAATACAGCAGATGCTTCCCTCAGTCAAAGACCCTGTCCCCAAACTGTTATCAAAAGGTGTTCAAGTGCACATGTGGTAAGAGCTACATCGGACAAACAGGACGGAGTATCCAGTGCAGAATCAAAGAACACCAGAGAAATACCAGATTTGTATACACGGATAGGTCGGCGATAGCAGAACATGTCCATAATAACGAGAACCATAAAATCGACTACGAGGACGAATCATTAGGGAATCACTGAAAATTATGAAAAACGTGAACAACTTTAACAGAGAGGATGGGCATCGATTTAGTAACACGTGGAGACTGGTATTGCCAAGTACCAGCACCGTAGTAAGTCACGGTCAACCAAACACGACGAATGAGCAGCAAAGCGAACCAAGCGCGACCAATGACCAGCTAAGCGAAGCGGCGCCTAGGTATATAACGAGGAGTGTAACACAACAAATTCAGTCCTTAGAATCCTTCTGAAGAAGCTGACAGGATGATCAGCGAAACGTCAAGTCAAGTTCGACGACCACGACAAGACCCGGAAGAAACTACTTCATTATAATTATACAGGGTGTATTTTGTACTAGCGCTAATTCAGGACATTTCAAAGTGAATTTTCTCAATTTTTCCAAATAGAACACTATGTATATTATTGTATTTTTTAATTGGCACGTTAATTCTCTACGATTTTTGTGAAATATTTTGATGGACTAACGTCGGCTTTAAACTATTCAGCACTCTTCGACACCGACAGGTTATTGGGATAATTTTCTTACTGTTTGCAGCTTCTGTTTAATGTTTATAATTGAGTAAACAATCAATAACTATGATGTTTATTAAAGCAAAAATAGCCTACGCTAAATTACACTGATAGTGATTTAAGTGAGGTATAAATAACGAGCCGGGTGTTGGTACAAGCTATTCATTTATAATTGTAGTATTTAAATTGAGTATACTCAATTATATGTAATAGACACTACCGTCAGACATATAGACATTGATAACAAGTTAAGTAATAATTCCCCTACGACACAGTAGATGTGTACGAGGTGATATATGTTATGTATGATTAAATCAATTACTAGCACGGTAGATCGAATGGAGTTTAACAAAATTGTCTTAATATTTAAAACCACTATATCGATCATACTCGAGGTATACATACAGCTCTCAGGTAAGGCAGCTTTGATAAAGGTAACGTTAATGCACTGATTAAATAATAAAATAGTACCAGTCGGAGTTTGTCTACTACGGATAATCCTTCGGTTCACATATTATTTATACCAGGCGTTCCTGAGATTAGATACGATATAGTGCGTCGTTTTAATTTTTAAACTGCGCAATATTGATCTGAAACATGTCAAAAATATCTGGCAACAAGCATATGTTATCTAATACTGAATGAAATCGAAATTTTCAGTGGTTTATAAGGATATTAAAAAATGTCTGAAGATGGCGACAAATATTTTCGAAACGTCAGGAAAATTGTGCAATATGTATTAATGTTTGACCCTCCATATAATTTAGTTCACGTAGATGTTCTACAATATAAATACAATAAGTTCTTCTACGTGAATAATGATTTCAGTATTCATTATAGTGGGATCGATCTGGCACGAAAAACGCCTCGAAATGACAGTGTTCTTTTTAGAATCTTTTTTGTGTGTATTATGTAGTTGGACTCCCTCTATTATCTGGTCATGTTTGCAGGTGCGAGGGGGGTGGTGGAGGGGGGAAATTTTAAGGATTCGCGAATGCGCGTAAACTGAGCTTTGACACGTCGAAGTCGACCTAGTTGTTTTCGAGATATTGCAATATGAAGGTACGGATTTGTATACGGATTTTTTGCTGCGCGGGAACATAACGTGTTCGCGTAGAAAGCGACTTAGCGACTTTTTCCCTCCATCCCGATAGATAGTCAGGACCCAAGTACTGTGTCACTTACCTCTCACCACTACTCAATTTACTATAGTTTGTATAAAACTAGCAGGTTGGCCACTATCATTTGTCTGTTCCATGACCTATATCATACTGATGAGAACTAATAAGTCCGAAACCGGTCTATGTCTGGTCAGGGAATTGACAAATGATATTGGCTACCATACTTTCATGATTTGTAAGATGTAATTCAATGCAGGTCGGGGTATTTGCCCGCTGAGTAGTTGTTTCCTGCAAATCATATATTATAAATTTCAAGTTGTTAGGTTGATTAGGGGGGAGGGATAGAGGGCACAACGTAAATGAAATTAAAACTGCTGTAATTTTAGCAATTTTTTCCAGCAATCGTGCAGGAAACGTGAGGTTGCGTACTAATGTGCCTACTTTGATTTGTCATTTTTTTAAATTTTCGCCATAAATTTTCTTTTTTTTTTTTAGAAAAAATTATTTTTTGTTAGGAAGGAAAGGGGTGGGGGAAAAAATTTTGTCGCCATTGGACGCGAAATTTTTTTTCTCTGCGATCGGATGATTAGGAGGGGAGCTCAAAGTTTTTAGTCCACAGAAGGGCAAGGTAAAGGGTTAGGGACTTCGGGCTGAGCTCATTTTCAAGAGCAGTCAATTCTCTTTCAACAATTTTTTTACCCCGAAGCTCTAAGTGCATTAGAGCCTGTACAGGTGCGTGATACATTTACGAAAACAATAGCGGCTGTTCAGCAGCCTTGCAGTGAGATGCCGGGGGAGGAGCCTAGCGCTCCCACCACTCTCTCTTCTCTCTCACTTATATACGTCCAGTTTTGCTCGTCCGTGTGTCCCGGTGAGCGGGAGCTCCCAGGAAACTTATTTTTGAATATATCGATCGGATCTCGTTCGATTCTTGTCGGATCTACTTCGTTTTTTTTCGCTTCTTCATCTATTCGTCGGGTAGTTGTCTCTTGACTTTTTTTTTCATGTCGCCTCCACTTCCTCTTCTCCACGCGCCTGCTTTTAATTCATTAATTATAGTGCGTATGACAATCTACATAAAAGGAAGAGAGAAAAAAACGGTCCTCGGTGCATTGTAATGTATAGATCTTTTATTGTGCCATAGTGCGTGCACAGGCGCAAGAGGGGGAGGGAGATTTCAAGGAGGCACTAGCTTCACTCCTACAAGCTATTAATGTCACGTAGAATATGAAGATTAATAATTTATTATATTGATATATATTTACTAACATTTACGACTATCGGAACACTGCCTCCGAGTGAAGCCGGACGTGTATTAGTGAGGGAGTAGGGAGAGTGGTGGGAGCGCTAGGCTCCTCCCCCGGCATCTTACTGCATGGCTGCTGAACAGCCGCTATCGTTTTTATAAATGTATAACGCGCTCGTGTAGGCCCTAATGCAGTTAGAGCTTCGGGATAAAAGAATTCTGAAAGAAAATTAACTGCTCTTGAAAATGAGCCTGGCCCAAAGTTCCTAACTTTTTCTCTTGCCGTTCTATGGGCTAAAAAATTTGCTCTTCCCTCCCCTCCTGATCTCATCCGATCGCAATCGGGCCGAGCTCAAATCAGAGAGAAAATTCCGTAAATTTTTTCCCCCTTTCCTTCCTAGTAAAAAACGACTTAAAAATAAATCGGTTTTTTCGCCGCCATTTCGTTATTTATGGCGAAAATTTAAAAAAATGACAAGTCAAAGTAGGCATATTAGTACGTAACCTCACGTTTGCTGCGCGACTTGCGAAAATTGCAGCAGTTTTAATTTAATTTACGTTTTCCCCCCTCTCCCCCACCCCCCCATCAATCTAGCGACTTGAAATTTGGACACAGACAATAGAAGGAGTCCGACTACATAATATGCATAAAAAAAATCGAAAAAAGCACTGTAGTTTCGAAACCGACACCGATCCCACTATTAGTGAAGAACAATAATTAGGGGTACCGCAAGGCAGCACGTTGGGTTCCTTATGATTCTTACTATTCATAAATGACTTTGGACATATTTCACTATTTGCGTATGATACAGCAGCAGTCGTAGCAGACAAAGTCTTAAAATCTTTAAGTCAAAAAGCCAGCAAGTATACCAAAAACATGCAAAATTACTGCAGTAATAATAGGTTGATACTAAACACAAGAAGATCACAACTAATTTCATTTTTAACGCGAGATAGTATCTGGCAGTTTACTAGTTAGATTCTCGAATAAATCGTTAATTCAGAACCCGGTCGTCAAATTTCCGGGTATGAAAATTAATAGTAACATTTTATGATTTCCTCAAATCAAAATAGTTTTTCATTATGGCAAATGAGAAAACTAGTGAATAAACAAATATTACTAGCATATTATTATGGGTACGTAAATTCAATTCTTAGTTATGCTATTATAAATTGAGACGTGAACAGTAAGGAAATGGCCTTTTCGATTAAGCACTCACCGGCTCTTCTTCTGTTCGGAGGCGGGTCGTAGGTTCTTTCAAAAACTTTAACTTAACTAACAGTTTATATTGAAGAAAGAGTTGTTAACTTGTAAGCTCTGGGGCGCCAGTCAATTTCATGACAAGGAAGGGGTTAGAGACCAGAATAAAAAAATTAAGTAATGTGTACTAAATATAATAAGAGTAAAAAAATGTATAACTACAAAGTCACCAACAAATAATAGAATAATACCTAATAATAATAACTATGAGGGTGTGAGACACAAATGGAACAAAAAAAGTTAAAAAAATTAAATTGATTTAAATCAAGAATGGTAAAAATTTTGTTATGGCCTCTCCGGCTATGAACATTTTAAATTCTAGAATATTTTAGATTTTATAAATAAAAAAGGTACAGTATAAATGACCCTGACCTTGCCAGTAATCCTGAGGGGATAAAGAAATCTCAAAAAAACAAGATGGAATTCAAATTCCCAAACAGCTGTTTAGTTAACAATCAAAAAAAATATATAATTACGACACTTTTTCAAAAAAATATTAATCCATTTATGATGCAATACTTGGTCTCTGAATAATGAAATGTTGGAGGCTCCTCCCTGCAGTTGTAAACTAGACCAGTTGTACTTACAGTCGTTAAGACGAAGGCTGCTCTCCGGAGAATTAAAATAGTTACAACATTAGCTGGACCAACAAACCATTCAGCAAAACTAAGCTGGTTGAAAACGATGACCGAACATCTCAGGTGGAACGTCTTAGTTCTCCTAAATTACATGACGCGTTCCGGCATCCACGACAGGTGTTATATGTCCTCAAGCCACATAGGTGGGTAATACTTACGGCTGGCTTAAATCTATAAAAATTACTAGTATCAAAACTTGGTACTCTCTTGAATTCTATGCTATTTGTACTTATATTAAATTAAACAAAATATAGTTCTTTAAATGAATACACTTCAGATTTACTGACCTTAGATGTTCTTAGGTTTTCTATTACAGAAAAAGGGTGTCTGCACTTGGCTGAAGTTATAGCAAAAATGCCTTTTCCTAGCAATATGGCTATTCCTTTTTTACTTTGTCACAAAAAATGACCAAAAAATCCGCCACAAAAACTATCCTTTTTCCCTTTAATCCGGGGCTACCAATTATGGCATAAAATTCCTATAGTAGAGTAGAGCCAAGTTTGAAATGCCCCATTTGATCTGTCTTTTAATAAACCAGTATTCCTGAGATGTTGTCATTACATTTTCACACTATTTATTTGTTAGTTATATTAATGTCATCTGACATTGCCTTCCAATTTGAAACTATAGACCGTAGAACCCTCTGTTGTTGTATTAATTTACTACACTGTATTGAGTGTTGCATAAGGTCGTCAAGTGAAATATGCAAGAAGTCGCATTACAGTTCGGGCGCGTATGAAAAATGAATTATTTAAAAAAATTATGTTACAAAATTGGGGTAATTCAACTATAATAACTGACATCTTGATAATGCAAAAAAGGATCATAAGAACTATGTGTCTTAAACCTATATCATTCTCTAGTAGATGTCTTTCAGGTAATTGAATATATTAACGGTTGTTTCTGTGTATATTTTCAATTGTGTTATGTATCTAAAAAGAAATGCTGTAGATTTAACACAAACTTCGGAAACAACTAACTTAAGACATGGAGGTAACACAAGATTATCCTCTCACAAGCTTTCTCTTTTATTAAATAGCTCATCGACGCTCATCTGCAATCCTTATTATTGGGGCAGGCGGTGGTATAACCGCATTAAAGTGACATTGAGGATGGAAATCAACGTATGTATTTGAAAGCTACGTTGATGAGTCCACAAAAATGGACACAACCCATAAAATAGCCAACTCCGTAGATACCCACTAGTTTTACCTTCTCAACAAGGAAATTCTTTTATTAGTTTCCAAGCTTGTGAACACATAAGTCAATCCTCAACCACAAATAATTAACAGATTAGTTTTTGGATATCAATGCTGTAACATTTCAGTTGGAATATGATATTATATGCTCTCTTAACCTTAACATCCATTCATATTAAAAACAAATGCTTATCAAAAAGGTTTTAGAGGCTATATTTTGTTTGAAAATGAAAAATGTAAAACTAGCCCGATATTCGTGTAGATCATCCATACTAACATCTTGAACTGAAACGATAGACGGTATCCACATTGTTTCATTACAAGTATAATCTATAAGCAATATGCATTCATTAGCAGAGACATGCAGGCCCCATTATTTCTTTTATGTCATCTCAATGCAGAAAGCCACTTTGGCACGAAATGATCAAGCTAATAATCGTGCAAAGCACGTATAGTATAGAGTATGCAAATCGTGTATGTGAAACATTAAGACGATTTTAATCCAGGACTTTTGGATTCATTGTTTGTTGCATGTTATTTATTTAAAAGAATTTATTAACAGAATGTAAATGCACGTTGTCTTTTAAACATAAATTACTCGACAATGGCTTGGTTTATCGAAATATAATAAGAATATCTTTTTTATTTCTATTGGTCTGAAAGTTAGTTTTTTATAATAATTTTTGGAAATATGAAAAAAATTAAAAAGTTATGAAGAAAATATTGACAGTAACCCCCAAAACTACCCTTTAAGCAGAAGAGATGGTATGACTGATACCATGTGAACTAGTGTCCGGGTGGCGTATGACTAATATTAAAATATGAATGTGATATTTTAAGGGAGTCGGAAGATATTACAGAAAAACTGAAATTTCCAGATAATTTGTTACTTGTACGGTCGTGAGCAAAAAAAAATAGGATAAGTCTTATAACGGTATTTTGCTAAAATTTAGTTGTGTACATCTAACTTAAATTTTTGTGACATTCTCAGTTATTTGTCATAATTTATTGCAAGTGCGCAAAAAACTAATATGCCTCATATAAGTGATTTAGTTAAATCTGGAGTTATTGCTAAAGCAGAAGATGGATGGTCAATGGGACAAATAGCACTGCGTTATAATATTGACAAAAATTCGGTGTGTAACATTTTAAGAAAATAAACGGTACGATTAGTAGGAATCCTGGATCAGGGCGACGAATGATATCAACTCAATAACAAGATTTGCAATTGGTAAATGCTTTAGTAGAAAATCCATTTTACTCAGTTATTCAAGCTGCTGAAGAAACGAATTTTCCTGGATCGAGTAGCACTGGTCGCCGGCGAGTAAGAGAATCGGAGCTACGCTGTCATGCAACAGCACAGAAATACTTACTTAAAGCTGAACATAAAGAAGCTCGAGTAGGATTTGCGCTTGAATTTTTAGCGCATGATGTAGATTTTTGGAACAATGTAATTTTTACAGACGAAAAAACTTTCTAGGCAACACACAGTGGTCGTATTCGTGTTTACCGCCCTCCGAATACTCGATTCGATGAGAAATATATATTTAACAATAATAAAAGCGGTAGATTTTCCGTCATTATGTGGACTTGGATATCGGCACGTGGTCCTAGTGTTTTGTGGCATATTGAGGAACGATTTAATAGTGAAACATATATTAGGATTTTAGACAATGTTATGCTTCCTTCTGTGTCACAATTATTTCCTAATAATGAGTTCATATTTTAACACGACAATTATTGTTCCGTTCATACTGCTCATACCGTAACTAACTGGTTTCAAGATAACAACATCAATGTTCTTAACTGACCCAGTCATAGTCCAGATCTTAATCCTGTGGAAAAAGTATGGGGACTACTCGTAAGAAGTATCCAAAAACGAAATGTGAGACCACGGAATGCCGAAGAATTATTGGAAATAGCATGGGAAAATGAGACGTAGCACTAAATTGGATATCAACATTCCTTGAAAATCGCTAACAATATGTATATTTAAAAATTGAAAATGAGAAATCTGTAGATTATGTGAAGTCTGAGTGCTTGGATGTAAATATAGGGGTCCCTCAAGGATCAATATTAGGCCCTATTTTGTTTATTTTATACATAAATAATGTATTCGCAGTGGTAGAAAGCAATTATTATACAGCTTATGCCGACGATGTTTCTCTTGTTATATCATCGAATAATTCTAACACATTGAATGCTAAAAGTGCAAAATCTGTTACCAAAATATCGGAATATTTTAATAGTATCGATTTATTTTTCAATACCGAAAACACTGACATACTCAGAATCGCTAAAAGGATGCAGATGATCTATATTTTAGAATAGTTATAAATATTCAAAAGAATAGTTACAATACGCACTTGGCTTATTGTTTCATTAGTTTTGTTCGATTTCTCTGACGTATGTTTAGGCCTTCTGATCATTATCAAAGAGTCTTAAAAACTGACCTCAAAGGTCAAAACAAACAATAATCTCCTTAAATACATACATTTTTGGGTAAGATATGTTGACGATGTGTTTTGTATATGGATCGGTACTGAGAGGCAATTGTCACATTTAATCCATTTTATTAACTCCCTAAACAACAAAATTCAGTTTACAGTTGAAATGGAAAAAGAGCGGTCAATAAACTTTTTAGATATTACGCTGACACGTAAAGAACATAGGCTAGAACTTGATATTTACAGAAAGCCAACTTTTACTGACACTCTTACACATGCAAATTGTAATCAATCTTGGAAGATAAAAATGCCACCGTTTCATAGCTATGTGCACAGACTATTATCTCTAAATTTAAATAGGGTTAACTTTGAAAAAGAATTCTTAAAACGCTAGCAAAAAGCAATGGCTATGATGAGTTGCTAATTGACAAATTAATAAAAAATGAACAGAGAAAATTATTACACAAACATTTTTATAACGTGCCAAATATAGAAAAAAAAAAGTGGCATAGAATAAATTATGTAAATAAGGTTAGCAACTCAGCATGTAATAAATTAAATAATTAGGTATTAATACAATATCAACGAATAGAAATAATTTAGGTCGCTTGTTGGTTAATAATAAAGAAAAGACAGAAGATTTAAAAAAATCGGGGGTATATGAAATAACGTGTGACGACTGTGATGCCGTATATATAGGTCAGAGTGGCCGTAGCATAGATGTGAGGTTAAGAGAACACAAATAGTCTATTTTATATAATAAATAATCAACTGGTTTCGCCGAACATTGCATTGAGCAAAATCACGTTTTTAACGGTAGTAGTGTTAAACTTTTGCATAATGCAAACAAAGGAAAAATCCTAGACATGCCTGAAATTTTAGAAATTAAGAAGGTCCTAAGAAACCATAAAAACGTTATAAATACACAAACAGAATTTATGAAAAATTCTGTACTAGACACAGTAAAAAAAATTAAAATTAAATTCGTAGTCCCGGCCTGTATTGTTAAATTTTAAGAAATAGCAAATCAAGTTATTATCCCTCTCTAGCTGGGTAGAGGATTTGTAAGATACTGTGAACCACCACTTTCAGGTCAATTTTTAATACTCTTTGATAATTATTGTGAGGCCAAAACTTATGTCAGAGAAATCTGAACAAAACTAATGAAACAATAAACCACGTGCGTATTGTAACTGTTCTTTTGAATATTTATAATTATTCTATTGAATATGTTTCATCAAGAACCTACCGCAGATTCCATCCAATTAATCTATATTTTAGTACTAATGGTATAGAATTAACAAATACACACGATAGTGTGTGTTTTCTTGGTGTTCATATGGATGAATTTCTCAACTGGAAACAGCATTGTCTTAAACTAATTTGTAAAATGAATTCGTTAAAGTTTCTTTTCATTAATTTGCGAACGGTACTGGAAATTCATCGGCTACTTCAGGTTTACTCTGTTCAAGTAGATTTAAGGTTGAGATGCGGAATTTGTCTTTGGGGAAATTTTAATTTTATAGCACAAAAAAGAATCATCAGATATATGGCAAAATTCCACAGAGGGGGTCATATAATACATTTTTCAGACAATTAAATATATTACCTCTTCCATGCTTATATATATATGAAATGAGTGTTTATGTATATAAGAATAAACGAAGTTTTATTGCCAATAAAGAAATATATAGTTATAAGACGAGACATGTTGATGAGTTCCATGTGCCGTTCGCTAGAAAAAACTTTCTTTAGACGCTCTTGATTGTATTGGACCTAAGACGTTTAACTCTTTACCCAAATACATTAAAAATTGTCAAAATTGGTACACTTTTAAAAGAAATTTAAAACAATTTTTAGTTGATAAATGTTTTTACAAAGTATCTGGATTTTTAAAATAACTGACGAATCCCATACAATGTAATTGTCTCAGTAAAAAATAAATTATTATTATTATTATTAAATATGTGAGGTTTACCTAAAAGTTATTTCCTGGTATGCTTGTTCAATAGTTGAGTAAGCAATGTATTTATAATGAAATATTTGTAATACTTGATTAGTACTACTGTTCGATATCATATAATTACAGTTAGTGAGGCTGTAATACACATCTAGAAGTTTTTATATGCTAATAGCTAAACTCGTGGTTAAACTTCACTTGTCGTATGATGAATAATTTACTGTTTGCTGCCAAGGCATTACAGGTAATGCATTTCCGTCTGTACTATTGAATAATTAATGTTGTGAGATCCGTTACCTGATATAATTCTCTCAACCTACTTCTGAAAGGTAATCAATATTAAACAACTTAATCACGCCAGGAGCATTTATTAGAAAATATGGGAGAAAAATCCGGCGGCCCATATTGCCATTTCAATTATCACTTCAGTCTTGTGTAAGGGAAGGAAATGGAAAATTGATTCTTATATTCGTCAGTGATTATTATTTTTTATTTGGTGGAAATTGAATGGGGCAGGGCAGGATGCACCCGAGCTGTCAAAAGCCGTTGTTCAAAAGCGTCGTTTTGCGAATTTCTTGTAAATGTGCACTTCAAAATGGAATAATTAGTTTCACTTCCTCACTCCCAGAACCGCCTCTATAGCTTTTTTAAATGGAGCACCCCACATTTTTATCCGTCAACCATTGCACATCTACCACAAGTAAAGAGCTGACAACTAGAAGGTTTTCAACATTATGGCGGATGAGCTAGGCATAACACAAGTAATACTATTCTATTATTATTTCATTAGGAATTTGGAAATATTATTTTTCCGTGCGCGCACGCGCATGAAAAATTCTCGTGTTCGGTTTCGCCTCACACAGGAAGTCATCAAAGCACGGAAAAATCTACTTCTGGACGTGTAATGTATTGATTTTTTTTATTATACTTCTTTGAAAACGATAACATAAAAGCAAAATATAACAAAATAAGACATACGAAAGAAACTTGGAACATTTTTATTTTCATAAGTTATAGGAATAAAGAACATGTAACTACTAGAGTAAGATGAAGTAGATTCTTCCGGGTCTTGCCGTGGTCGTCGAACTTGACTTGACGTTTCGCTGATTATCCTGTCAGCTTCTTCAGAAGGATTCTAAAGACTGAATCTGTTGTGTTACATTCCTCGTTATATACCTAGACGCCGCTTCGCTTCGCTAGTCATTGGTCGCGCCTGGTTCGCTTCGCTGCTCATTCGTCGTGTTTGATTGACCATGACTTACTACGGTGCTGATACCTGGCAATACCAGTCTCCACGTGTTACTAAGTCGATACCCATCCTCTCTGTTAAAGTTGTTCACGTTTTTCATAATTTCCAGTGATTCCCTAATGATTCGCGAATAATAGCGCGTATTCCTGATTAATATATTGACGTCATCGTAGTCGATTTTATGGTTCTCGTTATTATGGACATGTTCTGCTATCGTCGACCTATCCGTGTATCCAAATCTGGTATTTCTCTGGTGTTCTTTGATTCTGCACTGGATACTCCGTCCTGCTTGTCCGATGTAGCTCTTACCACATGTGCACTTCAACTGGTAAACACCTTTTGATAACAGTTTGGGGACAGGGTCTTTGATTGAGGGAAGCATCTGCTGTATTTTCTTCACTGTTCGAAACCGTACACCTACTTTTTTTTTGAATAAAATCTTCTTCAGCCTATACGTGACTCCCGCGACGTAGGGTAGGCATGCATACGTTGTTGGTTGTTGCAGTTCTTCATCTGTAGTTCTCCTCTGGTTATTTACTACTCGTTGTATATTGCTTATATTTCTCACGGGTAGCTCTTCTAATAGAATCCTGTGATATGTTTTGAAATGCATTTCTTACTCTTTGCATGCAATCTTCAATGGTTGTTAATGGTATCTCATAAACTTTATTTTTAATAGTTCCCCAAATGAAATAATCCAGAACTGATAAATCGGGCGAGCGAGGAGGCCATAAGAAAAGTCCCTTAATGGGAATTCATTGATCATAAAAAATTTCTTGTAAATAATTCTTAATTAAATATGCGTTATGTGGGGCAGCACCGTCGTGCTGATAAAAAATGTTTCTATGTTCGGCGAGAGGTAAATTTTCTAAATAGTTATTCAAATTTTGTAAGATATTCAGATATCTTTCACCTAAAAACAAAAAACAAAAATTTACCTATACATATTAGCATATGCCACCACTCTATCGTTTCTTATGGCACAGTAAACATTGAACTGCCAACTTTCATGAAACTTTCGCTCTCTGAGGATATGAGGACTTGAGTCACTCCAATAATGCGAATTGTGTCTATTAAAAAGTCCATTTTTGGTAACCTTTGCTTCATCTGTTCATATAATATTTCCCAAATAAGAATCGTGATCCTCAGACCTTATTATAATAAACTCATAAATATTCTGTCTTCTTAGAAAATCTGTTTCTTTTAATCCTTGAACCATATGGAATGAAAACGGGTGAAACTTATGTTCTGTGAATTGAATCCTTGCATAGTCCCGATTCCAGAGCAGCTTATCTTAATGACATCCTTGGAAATGCATGAAAATGTCCCAGAATGACTATTTCAATGTTTTCGTCATTATTCTTTGCATTTTTGCCTTGACAGAGCCATAATTTTAAAAAATTTCCAGTATGCGTTTTATAGTGTTTGGTGACGGTTTCCGTTTTTCTGGATATCAAGTAGCAAATGTGCTGCAAGTTCTTGATATTACTTTATCACATTCTCCATAAATAATAAACAAATTTAAAAAGTCTTCGCGGGTGTAATTTAAACGTGCTGGCATTTCTTGACATAATATAATGACTGATTGTTTCTAATCATGGCTATTTTGATGAAATGATTACAACAATTCATGAATTTCTAATAAAATCGCAAATATTTCAAAAAGTTGTAACTTTAACCCCCACAATGCTAATATCAGAAAAAAGGGAATTCAATTTTACACAACTTGACTTAAAAAAATACAGGGTGTTCCATTTGACCTAAACAAGCTTTTGCGGTTTGAAGTTGACAAAATGTAACGCGAAAAACGGAACACTTGGTATGGTATTATTGAATTTATTTCAGTTGTAGAACGTAGCTCTCCTTGTTTTCTTTTTACATGACAAGAAGCAAATGAGGATTGTTACATGGCCTATGTCCATTTAACAGTTTTAGTTAAAAACTAGTGTTTTGTGGATAGTTAGCACGACCTGTATATTTTTTGGATTCAGTTTTTGCAGGTGAAACTGTTTTCAACTAACAGAATTTTACATGTATAACTGCTAAACCATGTCACACTGTTTTATGTACTTAATTTTATATCTTAGGAACTTAGTCCTGTTTTTCTATTAACACTATTATGTATCTCATATCCGTTGTAATACAGCATTATTATCCCAGGAAACAATTTGTCTACAAAATTTAGTTACATCAGATATCTATTTTTCAATTTTTATATTATGGAGTACATATGGTTATTTTCCTTACCTTCTCTCATTCTATATATAGTAAATCCTATAACATGTAATATGTTACTGATTTATCAATAATATCAATACGTTTTACTACTTATTTACATCTGTTAATATTTGTTGTTATGTATAAAATAGAAATTGCAAAGGCAAATCAGCTGGCATGGAAAATAAACTATTATTATAGATTCCTTTTATCGATTATATGCCACTACTTTAGTTGAGTATGGGAATCTACAAGGCAAGTTGGTGCGCTTAACGCAACCGCTGACAGATGGCCATACTGGTACTATTTTTATATTTTATAGCTTTCAATTTCAATAGGGAATTAGATTTCTCACATTTTTTTGGTGGCGTTGTTTTCCAGTAAACAGGACAAAAAGTTTACCTTATCAGTAAAACTCACCAGGAAGTCATTTGCTTGCAGCCTTTGTACTGATTCAAACATTATAATTTTTAACTGTGGACTTCAGTAATTGATATTACAATTTTTATATCCCAGTTACAAAGTGTTGAACATACAGGTAATTTCATTTCATTATACTCATTAAAACATTTTAATTAATCTTCAAATTTTGCCTTTGATATAATTTCAATTATTTTTAAAATAAATTTTGAATTCAAAGTCAATTCTTTTTAATTTAATAAGTAGTTAAAATACTATATGTACCACATGGTTTAAAAATATTTTTCTCTTTCCTTTTATTTTTTTTTTGGCAATTTATAGTCTAAGAAATCAGCTAACTCGTGCATAGCTAATAATTACTCGTGCATAGCTAATAATTACTATTGCATAGCTTAAATTACTTTTGTACTGCTAATCAGCTTACTTTTGTACAGCTAGCTTAATATTTCGTGCAGCTAATTTAAATATATTTTGTACAGCTAACTAGCTTATATTTGCATAGCTAACATTGCTTAAAATTTTGCATAACTAACTTGCATAAATTTTGAATGTGCTTATATTTGGTTAAATTTCCTACAATTTTCACCCCATTCATTGAGAGACGTAAATTGCCAAGGAAAATTTAGAATTCTTGCAATAAGAGATAATTGTGGGCCTGGATTGCTGTCCCAGAACCAGCCACCTGAACCATAAACCACCTGGTATCAATTTGTCTTTTATATATATATATATATATATTTTTTCACATTTCAGTTTGTCTCAAAACCGATTTGTCTAATTTTCTTTCATGTAATATATTTTGTCATTCATTTTAAACTATCTTTTTATTTCTCTTACCAATAATTTCAGACTGATCTATAGCAGACTGGTTATTCGAGAAAAAGAGACAATTTTGCTTATTTCACTATAGATGGTGCCCAATTTAACATCAATTTTTCTTTGTCTCCTTTTCTCGAAATAAACAGAAATCTGTCGCTTATGCTGTACATGTCAGAAAGGGTAAGTTTCTCCACTCTTACGAATGCTCTGGACCCACGGCTCTCTACTCCGGCTTAAACCAGCTAGTCGTCCGCACATGTTGCCTCAATTCTTTCTCAAAAATAAATAATAAGAGAAAGGAGGTAACAGGATCTTTTACACGAAGAAAGTTATAACGGTTTTTGCAAACCGTTGCACCTGTCAAATTTTCTATAAAATGTCAAATAGGTTTAGGTATAGGAATATTTTCGACTCAGAATTTTATGCTCTTTTCGAAAACCCTAAAATATATAGGGTGTTCCATTTGAAATAAGCAAGTTGGTATCGACTGCCGGTATAAGCGGAAGTGCCAGCTGCTTGTAATTATTTTAGTTGGATTGGCCACACCGACATTAGTAATTATCTAAATTTTCAAAATTTTCTGATGCGTACTTTTCTCTATATCGATCGATTCAGTTCCCGGTGAGACACCCTGTATTTTATATATAAACTTTGTCAATAAGAGTATTTCATTCTGAGACAATAAAGCGTATCTTGATTGATTGTTTGATTATAGTTACTTTATGCGAACTTAGTTAAATGTTAATTCCAACAGATAACATGAGCCAGTCAAGCAACTAAATTTAAAAGATTTTAGAATCACAATTTGCAATTAATAAGAGATGAATATTTGTATGCACGAAAGCCTTGCTTAATTAATTAAAAAATAGTCTTATTTCGAGTCGCAAACATTCATTAAATAGCCTTAACAAAGAATAAGTGAGACGGGCAGACCCAGGTTCGAACCAAAAATAAAGTAACATCAATGCGAATTAAAATCAAATTTTACGCTTTTCTGTTTTAGTCAAAGCACGACAACATCTATCGAACTAATCGTGCAAAGGTGTATAACAGTTAAACACAGTTCGACGCATCAGAAGTACGCATGGAGATGGTCCAGACATCAACGGCGCTCCTTCAGCGTCGTCGGCGTCGCAGTGTATCCACCACTCCGGTTTCAACAGGCTGTATTCAAAAATGTAACCGCGAAGCGCCAATCGGATTATTACGTACGTTTTGAATGTTTGAAAACTTTTTAATCCTGACAATGTAATTATAAAAAAAATTGAATAAGTTTGTGTTTAATTTATGTGATGTTCTGAGTTTGTACAGTCTGAAATCGAACTCTTTTAACTGAACTGTAAGTTTTATTGATAGTTTCGTTATGAAAGAGTATGTTTGTTAAGGTAGTTGTTTTAAAAACAAAAAAAAACAAAAATTAAAAATATCTCGAGATCTATAAGTTCTATGAGGCAAACGGAAAAGACGAAAAATGTCTGTTACGAGTTGTACAATAAATATATACAGTGAGGTTCATAAGTAACGGATAAATTCATTATCTACGTAATTAACAATTTTTGAGTAAAATCCGAAAATACGTCAATTTCTAATTCTAAATTGACATTTTTTGAGCAAAATTTTGTACCTCCCTCTTCAACCCCCTTGGAGTGACACAGCTACCCCTTTAAAGTTTTTAAATGGAACGAGGGTGTGGGTGATAGCTCATTTGAAAGGGTTTCTAATTATCTATCCAGTAATATAAAGTTTTTTGAATTTTGTATATTCTTCATCAAGAAAATTAAATTTGAAAAACTTTGGAATGTATTTGAAATGTATACAATCAAAATGTATCCTAAAACTGGCGCGCATTACTTGGATTTCTTAGTTCCAGAGTTAAGAATACTTTGATGATGACAACCCTAATGGAATTAATAAAAATATTTGGTATCAGCAGGATGGAACTACACCACATTTTGCATTGGAAGTAAGAGCCTATCTCAATGAAGTTTTTCCCAATAGGCGGATCGGTAGATGTGGTAAAATTGAGTGGCCTGCCCGTTCTTCTGATTTGACCCCGCTTGACTATTTTTCATGCAGTTACTTAAAATCGAAAGTCTACTTCAACAGAACAAATAACGTTGATGATTTAAAAGACAGAATAAGGCAAGAAATTAATCAAATCACTGCGGAAATGATACAAAATGTTTTACAAGAATTTCAGTAATGCCGTCAAGAAGCTACGGGCGTCCAGTTTGAACAGTTGAACAGTTGATTTAAACTATTTCATGTTCTAGGATTTGCTCCGATTATTATTATTATTTACAGAAAAAATGAAATATTGCAAAATTAGGTGTCTTTAAACAAATTATTATTTCTCTGAAGAAAATGGGCAAATTCCAATGAAACTTAGGGAGAATGTAGGTCTTACAAAGTACTATTTCCAGTTAAAATTTCGCATCAGAATAGGCATTAAAACAGCTGAAAGGCGTAATTGTTGCTAAAATTTTACACGAACTTATGAAAGCTCGCCATCAAAATCGTGAAATGTGTGTGATAGCTCGAACTATAGCATTTTTACAAACCATTCCTCCAAAACATCCGCATTCATATCCTCTTGATAATCGTCACCTTTCTTCGACACGAACGATAGAAGTCCATCTTCCACGAATCCTGAATTACTTCCTATGCGCGTTATTATTAAGCGCTTCTCTTTTCCTGGTGACATTTTTAATCCTGGTGACCAATCTTCCATATGGCCTTGACGAACACTTTACATTTCTATCTTGCAAAAATTACATTACAGTATGTCCTTCATTTAACCACGTCTCATCTAAATAATAGCATTTTCTTCCTCTTTCACGGGCAGATCTAATTGCCCCAATATAATTCCTTCGCTAACAAATAATATCATTTCTCTCAAGTAGGAGGCTATTTCTCTGTCCTTTTTCAAATACAAAGTTCACACATTTTTTTTTAACGTTGACTTGCCCATTTTGGGTATATGGCCATCATCATTCAGGGACTGTAAAATTTTCTTATTAGTAGGGATTTCATTATCATAGAAGAATTTATAAACTTTACGTCGAATTCCATATTTCTGGAATTTGTCTAATATTATTTTTTTCTTCCAGACTTCGCTTTAGGTTTCTGAACATTCCCTTCATTTTTTCTTCTCTTAAAATAATGTAAATGGTCCGCTCACTCACGTCGGTATAGTCATATTAACTAAACTTGTTGATTCTGATTTCTGTACCATGGGATGATCTTTCTCCAATGCATGATATACATTCAAAATAATTTTCTTCTTCTTGAGGCTTAATGGAGACTTTCTAGGGGTATAAACTTTTACCACCTCTTTTGAACAACCGCGAACTGTTTCCATTTTTGCACATTTAAAAATATTAGGATATCCTACAATTACACTTATTGTCACTGGAGCACTAACAAAATAAAACTTAAGGCACTGTGATACAACAAGTACGTAATTTATAAACAACAAATTAATACCACCCAACTGATAAACGACCGCACTCTATGTACACTGATTTTAAACTGAGTTATAATGGTTTAACGCACCAAACACCGCTGAATACATGGAGAATGTTGCCAGATTTAAGCATAATATTTTAAATTTAAGATATTGTAGTTCCTGCATAGTTAATTCAATCCGAGGACTTTCATTCCTCCGAAATTGACGTTATTTATCAAAATTCTCCAAACTTAAGGAAAATAAATAGGTAACAGCGCAAACATATTATATTAGGGAATTTACAAAACTCGTAAATCCGCACGCCCCTGGCTCTACTGAGTAGAGTTTTCGGTCGAAGTATAAGGAAAGTTATACTATTAGTATTTTAGTAGTTGTAAAATTGTTAAGGAAATATGTGGATTTAGAAAAAATGCAATTTTGGATTTTTCTCTTTACATAAAATTCTTAACATTAAACACTACATTATGCGCATATTTCGTTAACAAAATAGGCATCATTTGGAGATAATTAAAGGTGAGCAAAATTATGTTTCATTGCTTATTAATCCATTAAGATACTACAACTTTTGCATATCAAATGTAACGTCCTGTATTAGCTTAGTAAATAAGATTTTCGACAATTGCTTCATTACTGTCAATATTAATCTTAGGCAAAAAAATTAACCATTTTCGAATTTATAGCACAGCGTTAATTGTGGGACTTGTTTATCTCCTTTTCCAGTACAAAATTAGTATTTTAAGGGATGAAATTCTGGGCTCATTAACTATTTAACTGGAAAATGTCTATAAAAAGAACTGAATAGTATCTAAACCTTTTGAGACTGGCGAAAGGTAGTACAGAATTTATGAGAATTTCATTATGCTCGTCTTTTATTATCTGACTGGGTCGTAAATAATTTAAAACTTCCTTTCGATGTAAAAATGAAAAATGCTGAACTATTCTTACAAGATTCTTATACTCTCACTGCGTTATCGAAGTTATTCTATAACCACTGAAGATCCTATGAGATTTTTTGCGCAGTTTTATCAGATTCTTCTCATTTATTTTTTATTGAAATAGGCAGATCGCAGAAGCGAGACAAATTTCATACTAGTTTAAGTGTATTGTTTTTATTTTATAAAATAATAGCTAAAAAAATATGCGTTAGAAGAAAGCTTTCAATAATTAACAGCAAATGAATGTTTACCAAAACCTTACGTTTACTAATAAATATATTTGTTTTGACAGAAGAGACATTTGGAGTTACTTACTACGTAAAAGATTAAATAAATAATATAATTTACGATAAACTTTTTCAGTAACGATGCCAATTAAAACATAATTAATCGGATTATTTTCTAAAATAAGACTTATTTGAATTTTTGTAAACATATATTTGTTTTTATGAATTTCCTGTTGACGAAAATGTTTTCATTATATCTTAAAAAAATGTTTATGTTTTTTTTCAAAGGGTTTGACAAATAGTGACGATATTTTGCTTTGTTACAAATTAAATTTATATAAGAAATTGTTTGTGTATTGGTATCCATAACAGGTTAAAACACACATAGCAAAATTTTTGTAAATAATAAGTTCAACAGAACAAGTTAAAATTTTAACAACAACGGTTTAATTATAAAACTAATGTGGTTACGCAAAATATCACTAGTCATCAACATGCATTAAATAGATAGTAAAAACCTATCATCAGAACTATAAAATATCACCTTAGTGTTTATTATCAAAATGTGCATGGTCTCAATACAAAAATCCGTGCTTTATTAAACATTTCTTATATTTGTCAGTACCAAATTCTGGCTCTTACGGAAATGTGGGTGGATAGCTAACGCCAAAAAATTTTTTTAGACGTTTTGTTCTTGTGTACACACTAAATCACATTTTAATTTTTTTTACCCCCTTCAATAATAGGATGGGGATGGCAATGGGGGTGGTAGAGGGAGTAGCTAATACCAAAAATTTTTTTTAGACGTTTCGTTTTTGTATACACACTAAATCACATTTTAGTTCTTTTTACCCCCTTTAATAATAGGGTGAGGGTGGTAGAGGGGGTAGCTAACGCCAAAAACTTTTTGAGACGTTTCGTTCTTGTTTACACACTAAATCATATTTTAATTTTTTTTACCCCCTTTAATAATAGAGTGAGGGTGGCGATGGGGGCGGTAGAGGGGGTAGCCGACGTCAAAAATTTTTTTAGACGTTTCGTTTTCGTATACACACTAAATGACATTTTAGTTTTTTTTACACCCTTTAATAATAGGGTGAGGGTGGCAATGGGGGTGGTAGAGGGGGTAGCTAACGCTAAAAAAACTTTCTTAGACGTTTCGTTTTTGTATACAAACTAAATCACATTTTAATTTTTTTAGCCCCTTTAATAATGAGGTGGGGGTAGATAACGCTAAAAAAACTTTTTTACACGTTTCGTTTTTGTATATAAACTAAATCATATTTTAAATTTGTTTTACTTCCTTTCATAATAGTGCAGGGATGGTATTGGGGGGGGGAGGTGATAGTGGGGGGGGGAGATTACGGAAGATCTACTAGGCCAGAATAGGAAGTCCATCAGAGTAATAGTAGGCCCTCTAACTGGGCACTGCCAGCTCAATAGACACATACATCTAATGGGCCTGGCAGAGGATGCAACATGTGATATTGTGCCACTGTGAAGGCCTGGCGAGACTGAGATTCCAAGTATTCGGAGAAGAAAAACCAAAGGCAGACAGCTATACAAAAGGGCCTTTATCAAAGTTGTGGAGTCTAGTACAAAGGACAAAACTGGATGAGGTACTATAAGGAATGTATTCTAGGAGCACCACAATATACCTGAAAAGGTCGCGGTGGTAAAGGCTAAATAACCAGCTCCTTTGTTTAACTATCAATCTATCTATCACAGTGCTGCCAGAGAGCGTGGAATCGGTTCCACCTGTTGCAGGTGGATCGAGAACATGCTCAAAGGCAGGGTGGTATTTACATCTATGTTCGGTGAGACCCTAGGAGCCCAAGTAGCGAAAGGTGAAGAATTGACAATGTCAAGGGAGGTGAAGCACCTTGGAATCATAATGGATTCCAAACTTACCTGGAACTAGCACATTGAAAGGATAAAACGGAAATCGGAAATTATACCCTAACAGTAATTAAACGAATTTGTGGAAAAACTTGGGGATTTAAACCTGGCATGGTGCAGTGGCTCTATACCATGGTTATAAGACCCTTGATTACTTATGCAGTCTTGGTGTGGTGGCCAAAAGTGCTGCAGACAACAGCCTCGTATAAGCTAAGCCAGATACAAAGGCTGGCATGATTAGGCATAACGGGGGCAATGCGGTCGACTCCCACTGCGGGAATGGGAGTAGCGCATTTTCAGTTAAAAATATATCTGTTTTGTTTGAAATAGACTACAATTGAAATATTTCAGTGTAATGTGCTGAGTTTTTATGAAATGGAAATCAATCAACTATAATTCATTTTCCACGTATGTAATAACTGCGCTGGTTAATAAATAAAATAAAACAACTTTTAATCTCGCGATAACAATACATAATACCGACTGTAATAATTTAAAACATGTCTGCACAAAAATGGGAATAAAAACGGAAAGACCATGTCAAACGCTAATCACAAAGTGTCAACTCATTTCTCCATATTCCGCACAAATGACAATGCCCAAAATAACTCGCTAATCCAAACAGAATATAAATGAACAAAAAAGAAGTCTCTAATGTTATCATGGACAAAGGAAATTTTCATTAGCGTAGCATTAAAATCCTCGTAGTCTCTTTTTTATGGTTAGTAGTTAAAATTTTAATTAGAAGATGCAACACAAAAGTAGCTAACGAATGTTTTATTAAAAGTGGATTAAATTTTCGCGCAATATAACAATGTGCACATGTTGCAGTCATTTGCTTGACATTTCAGGGAATTTGTGGAATCCATTTTGTTTTAACTACAGAAAGTAAAATTTTATCCGATAGTAGTATATAAATCATTAAATAATTAAAAAACGACATGCTTCAAACGTTTAGCCCTGATGTTATCTTCTCAGTACAAACATAAATAACTGATTAATTATCAAATACATTGTTACGTGTTTACAACCCCAGTAAATACCATGTACGTAGGTTCAATGAATTGCACCAAGAACTTTCATAAACCACTGATTTATTAATCACTTAATTAAATAAATAATAATAATAAATAAACACCACACAAATTAGACAACCTCCAATTCCAGAAGCCAGGGGCTTGTGCGGAAGGGGATTACACATTGAAAAAACGCGGACATACAACCATTTCCTCCGACTGCTAGTTCCGGAGCCAGGATTCGAACCCGATGGTGCGATGTCCGTGTGATTAATCGCGATTGTCACCTTGCGCCTTAACCCACTCGGATATCGCCCAGACAAATTACAATAACTATTCCTTACACTCACACATTAGTACACACTAATTCCAGTGTATCATTCGCGGCGTTTCGGGGCCGTTCTAAAATTTTCCATGAGGGAGTGGTGTAGGCGTGCACATAATAGTGCCTCCTCCTTAAGCCTGAACGTCCCGGTCAGGCAATTCAGACTCATACTTCGCCAGTCAGTCTAGGCGCACAATTTCCATCTTGGACTTCTTACTATGTTGAATTCGGTAAACAACCTCATTTGTCCGAGTGATAACATAATACGGTAATTTCCAAGGTGAGCGAGGCTTCGAGAATTTTTCTTTCCTCCGCTGACGGTTGTACAACGCATGGTAACTTCCTTCCCATCCGGGCCCTCCCATGCTCTCCATAATAGTCCATCTTTGAGCCTTAGGAAATCCCATTGTGCCCACAAAGCCTTCAGTCCAACACTTTTACTAGAAACGTCCTTCCATTCCTGGCGGATTCCTTTTTCTTTTGCGTTCAGTAATGGTCCAATCTCATCATCATTCCGTTGTTCCTTTCTTACAACTTCCTTTGTCCAGTTCTTCGGAACCTCAATCTTAATTGCCTTCACGTCTGCTACATCCTGCTGTTTCTTTACATCCTCGGCATTCATTTCCTTAGGGTGCCTCTGACGACAGTACCTTTTGATATGACCCCATTTGCCACAATTATAACAGGGGATCTCTTTTGTAAGCCTTCCACTGCTTCGTTGCTGCTTAAGCTCCTGTATAGGCTCCAGTCACGAACTCAATTCGTTCAGTACTTGTGAGACCATTTTCTGTATGTCCTTTAGCATAGCCATCACTTTCGTCCTTTCGGAGCTGATTTCCTCTTTCTTTGCATCGTTTACTGCTGCAACGGTAACATTCGATACCTCCACTAGGCTTTACACTTTCTTGTCAATTTTTCTGGGAAACTTGTCTTGGTCATTCATTGAATAAACAACTTGTGTAAATCCTTGAGTTTGCTATCTAAATTCATTCCCTCTGACTGGGGTTCTTCCACAGAAACGGCTCGTACTCTGTGCCACGAGGAATCCATATAGGCGTCCTCTACCTCAAGTGCATGGAACAATGCTTCACTACTAGATTTATGCCTAGATAGTCTAAGGACCCGCCTGATCTCCTCATCTTCTATGCCATCAATAAACATCTCATCTCTCAATTCTACCTGAAACTGCCTTGGTGCATCTGGGTAAGCCAAGTGTATCAGTCTCTCCACGGCAGCTCCAAATTCTTGTATACTCTGCCCAGCTTTTTGTATGCGTGATTTCAACTGGGTCCGATATACTTGGGAGAAATGTTGATCGCCATATTTTAAGTCGAACACAGCTTCTAAAACTTTAAAATCCTTTTGCTGCGTCACTGGGATCTCCTGCAGTAATTCTAATGCTTGACCTTGACTTAATCACTTCAATTATTAGCATAAGCAGCTGCCTCTAATTGTCTTTTGTAGGTTGACCAAGAAGTTTGTCCATCAAAGGAGGGAGGTTGTAACCGAGGGCCTGACGATGATAATACTAGCTGGCCCCCTTTTTCTCTTAACTGTCACTTAAGTCGTACTACTTCTTCTTCGACCATATTTACCTTCCCTTTAACTTCACCTACTTTATCTACGACTGTATTCACTTCCCTTCGACGTCGGTAACTTTTCCCTTAATATCACTAACTTCTCCTTCGACGTTACCAATTTTTTGTTCAACTTTATCTAGTTTTCCTTGACCTCATTAGTTGTTGACAAGATAGCATCTTGTCTTTTTGTACCTGTCTAATTTTCCTCAATTCTTCCTTTTCTTCTTGACGTTTTCTTTCTCGAGTTCTTTTTCTTCTTGACGTCTCTTTTCTTGTTCTTTTTTGTCTTAATTCTGTGAACATATCTTGCATTTGTTTTTCGGCAGCAATGCCTCTTGTTTCCATCAAAAAGTTCTTGAAACAGCAATAACAAGTCTAATTTAAGTTTATATTAGGTATAATTCAAATATTTCCACAAAGCCCGAATAGAATATTCTAGAAAATTTTCTCAAAATTTTACAACGAGAAGTGTTATTTAGTATCTATATCACTTTCCAGTTGACAGAACTTGGCTAACTGCACTAATTTCCAAATATAATATAACTGCACTAGTTTCGAAATAGAAGGTTCTGGAAATTTTCTCTAAATATCACAAATAAGTCTTGTCTATATCACTTCCAGTTCAAAGCACTTCAATATTTTCAGTTGTTTCCAAATAGAACGTTCTCGAACTTCCTCAAATTCTTCAGAAATCCTGTTGCAATCCCACTTCTGAAACCAACTGTTACGTGTTTACAATTCCCAGTAAACACCCTGTACGTAGGTTCAATAAATTGCAACAAGAACTTTCATAAACCACTGATTTATTAATCACTTAATTACAATAATTAGTCCTTACAATCTTTAGTACACACTAATTACAACTTTATTCTACTATTCTCTCATTACTATAATTTACAACGAGTTACTATTCTCCATCTTATCTTATCACTTGCTCATCTCATACAGAACTGTGCTCAGTGCGCTTGGCTCCACTGTATATATATATATATATATCCGCGTCGAATGTACTCGATCATTCTAGAATACTCCAGTCTATCATTCGCGGCGCTTCGGGGTCGTTCTCGAATTTTCTATGAGGCAGTGGCGTAGGCGTGTACATAACAACATTTTAAGAGAGCAATTTTTAATACTCCATATTTATTTACTTATTTTATTTAATTATTTATCTTTATATAACACATTATCTATAGAAAAATATTAACTATCAGAAGGTTGTACTAATATGTATGATTAAAATAAGTTACATTTTGAAGCTTGAAAAACATCAACTTTTGTTAATAAAACAACAAATTTTACATTAGGTACTTGTATCTTTTATTTTGAGTTGGATGTTTTATTAATTAATATTCCGCTGTTGCATTAAAAATCCCAAGTATGAGTTAGAGAATGAAACCTTCAGCTTTTCAGCTACACCATATAATTTACCCTTTATTAATGAACACCGTAATTGGGATCCCAAATAAATGAAAGATGAAAGATGCTTTATACAGAAGATTAAACTAGAAACCATTTAGCGAGCCTGTGTCTCCAGGAAATATAATAAATTGTTCCAGGACGCTTTTCCTGCCAGTTAATTATGTAGCTAAAGGTTGGTATTTCTTTCATTTCTGTTAATTAAAGTAGAATTATAAATCCGAGCCAGGTGAAAGGGTTCACAGGAGATGTCCATTGTAATGAGAAGTCGTTTATACAAAGGGAGTAAATATAATTTAAATAATTGACAAATCACAATATTAGCTGATATTCAAAAATATTGTCCCATAATTGTCCACAATAATACTAGCACACATAATATATTACAAGTCAAATATAAAACAATGAATTAAGCCGCCTTTGTTAACTTTAAACTGAAAGCTTTCGCTTTCATAAATTCGCTTTCGTATAAATAGACCACATGAAAATATTAGTTATCGAGAGAACTTCCTCTTGCGATCAATCTTTTTCAATAAATTGAAGCAATCTATTCGCTAACAGATACCAGCAGGTGTGAGATTCCTTATAGTGCTAAAAATAATGGTCTTTGGTAACCCTGGTGATGATTTTCCATTATTTATCTCTACTAAAAACAGATATTAGATACATTGTGGAGGTTTGTAATAATTAAACTGGTCAATAATCAAAAGTGGCCACCAAGTTTACAGAAAAAATCGCATGCTATGCTTACTCCACTCTATGAGTGCACTAGCCCCTTTTCCAGTGTTTTCGTAGTTACTTAAGACATAACAGAACAGAAAGCTCTTATTCAGTAAGTAAAATATAGCACTGATTGCTAAACATTCCAAAATAATATGTTGTTTAATACGGACAAATATAAAACACTACTTTTTTTTTGGAAAAGCAAACACATAAAGTTTTAGAAACAGTTATACCATTTTTTGTGAGCTATATTTTTTCTGTAAAGAGAAATTTGAAATCCATAGCCTACTTTGCGAGATATATTATAAAAACGTGAAATATAGGAAAACCACAAATGGTTATAGCTTCCTTATTTGAGGCAAAGACAATAAGAAGTCCTGGCTTCTGGAATTGGAGGTTGTCTAATTTCTGTGGTGTTTATTATTATATAACGTATATTTTATTCAAAATATTAAACAATATGTATGCAGTAACCGAATTCAGAGAATTTCTCCCTTTACGTTTACCATCTTACACTACAAGATTTTTAAAACTAATTGATATTAATGAGCACAACTCAACGTATAAACTATTCTATTATGCTCTAAGCCACACTACTCCATTCCATACCATGCCATATCATACCATGCCATACCATACCACACCATAACATATTATACTACGATACTATACCATCTTAAGAAATAAATATTAATATTACATATTGGAAGAATTAAGAACGTTCTCCCTTTTATTTTGTACTTAAAATATACATATTAGTTTTACTAGTCTACGCAACTTAGTGTCAGATTTTAGGGCATTAATTGAGCACTCTATTCGGCTACGGGAGACTTTGAGGTTTAATTTGATGTTTGTCTTTCTTTTTTTTTTTTCATATGATAAGCATTGAGCAAACGGTCAAAAACCAATATTAAAAATGAGTTGCCCATGCGTTGGACCAAAATTTAATTAGGCGACTCAATATATTTTAATACTCATTGAGCCCTCGTACAATTTGGAGTAAATTTTATGCTATTAGATCATGGTTTAAGTAGATACTCAAAAATCGTACCAGATCGTAACGAATTCCCGGTCATCGGATAGGCTATACACACGGCAACCGTAACGCTTTTACTTTATCATTGAAAATACTATGTTTGATAAACAATTGGTCCTATCAGAAATATGCATAAGAAGTTTATAGTCGCCTCTCCACCTAATAAGAAACAGGACATTTTGAAGTACATAGCACATTAATCAAAGAGAGTTGCTCCTTTCTGAGCATAGTAAATCGATCCAATAGTAGGAACATTATTAATTAACCACTGTATTATATTTTTACAAAGGAAATAATTTGACCATTTCATTTACTCTCACGACATACTAATAGAAAGGTTATGATTATGTGGTATAAAAGATTTACCTCTTACTCTTTTTGAGTCGTATTTAACAAATAGCAAAATAGTGTGTGTTCATAAATGTCATGCACGGGGTGCCTCAAGGTTACACAAAATTAATTTAATACGACACCTCAAAGTAAACCAAGTAGCGGGTTACAATGTAACGTGTACAAATCCAGTAGAGTCAGTAAAGTTGCACACGGCCGCTACTTTGAGGAAGAAATGCTGATTGTGCAAGTACCGTGGAAAAGGAAATTGAAAAGTAAAGTAAGTTAGTTAGTTGTCTTCTGGGTTTTAGAGATATAGGTCCTCGGTGGTGCGTGGGGCAACTCCCCCTCCCCCCCAGAAGCTATGCCTCGGGGTATCCAGATTTGTAATCTTTTGTAAGTTGTATGTTTTATTTAAGTGTTCACTTAGTATTCTAAATTTACCCTCTCGACATGCCAAGCGAGTTGAAGTGACTTTAGCCATGGTTATCATCGGCACTTGCACTCTACAGAGTGATGCTGGTGGTACCCGTGGACGTCCCACAAACCCCCCGTCACGGTGGTCGTGACAACCCCACCAAGACTCTATTTGCAGATGATACGCACTTCTGTGTTCTAATAAATACATTAACAACTTGTTAGATCTCTCTTCACCTCACGAGAAACTCGACCAAAATTGGTTTACATCAAATAAATTAAAGCTCAACCATGAGAACATGCAAAAGCTCACCATATCTTCAAACAAACATCTAACTCTGGCCCATGTGAAACTCCTAGGAATTTATCTGGACGATAACCTTAACGGGTCACATTATATAGAACAACTTAATTTGAAGCTCGCTAGCACTACTTTTCTTTTCAGAAAACTAAAAGCTTTTTATTCTTTTTCACTCAAAACTGTGTTATTCATTTGTCTTGTTGGCAAATTCCTCATATGCACTAAAAGCTTTTCGGCAACAAAAGAAAATTGTAGAAGTTCTTGTAAATGTCAACTTTAGAGAACACTGTCAATCTATATTTATTAAAGAAGGCTCTTCCTTCATTCTATTTATATTACAGCTTGATCCAATTTCATGAGAGCGTCGACAATTTCTCTACCCACTCTGATTACCACCAACACAATACTCGTTCTGCAGCCCTTCTTATGAATCCACGATACCGATTAGCAGTTAGTGAAAATCTATATAATCATTTGCCTACACAGATCAAGCTAGTTGACTTTAAATCAAAAATTAAAAAATTATCCTAAAACACTGCTTTTATTCTGTTGATGAATATTTACGAACTCCTTACATTCAGTGGCATGAATGTTGTATGCATTTACTTGCAGAATATTTGACATTTTGTTTAATCTTTTCTCATTTCATTTTTTTTGATTCCCTACGATTATTTGTTTCTCTATCATATACATATAATTCTTGTGATATACTTAACGTTAAGACATTATTTTACTTTGATTGTTTCTGTTAATTGCCGACTGGTAATTAGCCAGATCCATGTACTCTGTTGACTCGCTACAAATATTGTAAAAAATGTGAAGGTAGTCAAATAAAGCCTATCTATCTGTCTATCTACATTTAATACTAAACGAATCACTCTCGCTTATTTTTGGTTGCATCGTTATCAATACCATCAATTATTTCCAACAACTGGTAAACAGAGAACTAGATTTTTAATCTATTTGAAGTATGCCTGTCAACGATTCATTAACAGGATGTTTTATAACCTATAACTCTATTTATAACCAAATGATATCTGAGTGGATATTCAGTTTCATTTAATTGTTTATCAATATCAGTTAACTTTTGTTGAGTGGTTGTGGTGCAAGGTCAGCTATTCTTGTAATTTATGTACAGGGAGAATCTTAAAATTTCAGGACAAGAGTTCAGTTAAGGGTAGATTGGGTCAAAATAATGCCAGTGCTTCAAATATATATATTTTTCTACAGGACTTCGTTACTGAATTACGGGCTGCTACAGTAGTTTTATAACTTTTAACGTATCAACTCAAACTTAAGGAAATTTTGTTGGTTATGGCTTTGGTTATAAATAACGTTACTCTTAATGCCAATGTTCGAGACGAGCGTAGATGCGTCTTTACTATGAACACATTTCGATGCGCGGTTAGTACTTAGTGGGTGACCGTTTCAAGGAAGACCGCGTCTTAGCAATCTTAAGCGAGGATTGTGGAGAGGATATACCATCCTTTGGAGGGGGATATAAAGCCGTCGGTCTTTTCTCTATTAAACGTCAGGTAAGTAAAAGATCCCTACTCCACGAAAGAGAAAAGATTCGGCAAAATTCCTGATTGGGGGTAGTTTGTCTATAAACGTCGGTGTTAGGCCTCAATAGCGAAAATAGACAATTGTTAAATAAATGTTAAAAAAAATTTATCTACAGCAACAGACCGGAACAAACTGTTTTTCCAAAATAATATAATATTCTGTTAAAATAATAACGATAATACTCATATATAACTATATACAGGGTTACTGGTAATTCGATACATTCCTTTGGAGATGTGATGGGGCATGAGCTAAGGAGTAAATCTAGCCCTAACATACATTATGCAAAGCTCAATAGTTTTTGAGATATTTCAATTTTTTTTGTTTTTCTCAAAAAAGTAGATCTTAATGTCTTAAAAGTTAATTTCCGAAAAATCTACTTGACATTTTTAATTTTTTTTTTGCTGGATTACTTGTCCAATATTATAGATATCCGTTTGGAATGAAAAATATCCTGAAACATTTCGATCATGTGAACATTTAAAATAAAAACTTGTAAAATTTTTTTTTTAAATCAGTTATGAAATTTACCTATTAGGTTTTTTCAAAAAAATATTAATGTAGCACGCGTACAAATTATTATAAAAATTTCCTTATTTCAATAGCTATCTAACTAGGTAGAAATGTTTAATGTACCCTTGATAGTTCTAATAAAAAAAATAGTAAAGATAATGCTGGTGGCGGAATTTATTAAACGACTAATCGTTCATTTTCATTTAAGTCAGTCAGTCCTTGACTTTGACGTTCGTGCATATATGTCATTAACTGACATTCTTATCTCCGTGTCCCTTAAGTTTGTTGGTCTTGTTAAATTAGTTATCGAAGATTTTGATTTTGCTCGTAGTTGTTGTTATTAGTTGATGTTATTGTATTTTCTGTGCCATGGCCGCGTATGTTAACGCAGAATACGCTGATATCTTGTTTGTCTATGGATACTGTGGCGGCAACGCTGCTGAAGCTCGCCGAGAATATGGTCTTTGGTACCCTAACCGCCGCTTACCAAATGTACGTGTATTCAATACGGCATATCGAAATATCGCTGAAACTGGCTCCGTGAAATGTAGAAGAAGTGACGCTGGTGCTCCTCCCGTTTATGAACCAGATGATGAGGAAGAAATATTGAGGTATTTTGAGGAAGACCCAACTATTTCAACTAATAAAGTCGCAAGACTAACCGGAGCGTCACAATGGAAAGTTTGGTCTACGATACGTAGAGTTGGATGTCATCCTTACCACTATACCCCTGTCCAAGGCTTGGAGGAAGGTGATCCTGGAAGAAGAGTGGAATTCTGCCGCTTTATGTTAATTCAGATGCAGAAAGTGCAAATTTTTTAACAAATATTTTATGGACGGACGAGTCGAAATTTAATCGCGAGGGTATAACAAATTTCCACAACCTACATTATTGGGCAGAGGAAAATTCCAAGTTAACACGTGAAACTAGTTTCCAAATGAAGATTTCTATTAATGTGAAATCTATGAAAATTTTTTAAGAAATGATCTGGCGGTGATTTTAGAAGATGTTCCTCTCGCCGCCAGACAGCGAATGACGTTTCAGAACGACGGTTGTCCAGCACATTATCGGCTGACAGTACGACAGTTACTTGATCAACGTTTCCCTAACCGTTGGATTGGAAGAGCGGGCCCAATACCTTGGCCAGCGCGAATCCCTGACTTAATACCCCTTGATTATTACGTATGGGGTCATATGAAGGAGATGGTCTATGCCACACCAGTCAATACTATAGAAAACCTTAGACAAAGGATAGTCGATGCTGCCCAACACATAAGGCATAATCTGACAACCAGAGTAACAAGGACGGAAATAAGAAGACGCTGTCGTGTCTGTATACGGAATAGGGGCTCCCATTTTGAGCAAGACATATAAAAAATAAAGTACAACTTTAAAATTAATGGAGAATTAAACTCTACTTTTAAAATGTTTTTTAATGTTTATCTAAAAATAAAATTCGTACTACTTGTGTTATTTTTACTAGTATTTTCTTAGAACTATTAAGGGTACATTGAACATTTGTACCTTGTTAGATAGCTATTGAAATAAGGCAGTTTTTATAATAATTTATACGCGTGTTACGTTAATATTTTTTTGAAAAAACCTAATAAGTAAATTTCATGGCTGATTTAAAAAAAAAAAAATTAAAGTTTTTATTTCAGATGTTCACATGATCGAAATGTTTCCAGATATTTTTCATTCCAAACGGATATCTATAACATTGTACAAGTAATCCAGTAAAAAAAAATTAAAAATGTCAAATAGATTTTTCGAAAATTAACTTTTAGGACATTAAGATCTACTTTTTGAGAAAAACAAAAAAATTAAATATCTCAAAAACTATTGAGTTTTGCATAATATATGTTAGAGCTAAATTTACTTCTTAGATCATGCCCCATCACATCTCCAAAGGAATGTATCGATTTACCAGTAACCCTGTATAAGTTCATAATTATATTTTAATTGAAATCATTTTAAGTTTTGTAATAAGTATACATTCTTTTATCGTGTACAGGTATCAGACTGAGTGTCTTCTGTCATTTGTTTTTGCCAAGATCCAGCCTTTGTTTTCGCTTTCCGGACTGATTGCCTACATTTGTTCGTTGTATCCAACTTTTCTTTTAGTTTTTTAGTGGATCTGATGTATTAGCCTTCGAAGTTTAACAAATCTCTGAACGAGTTCAATATACTAACTTTAAGCGAAAACATTTCTTTAACATCTCTTTTCTTTCTAAGAGTTGTGGCAACAAATATTAAATATTCTTAAGTTAAACTTCCTCAGGTTGCGACTTTGCATATGATTAAGCAGTCAGACATCAGGACCGTGTGCCTTAATTTTTGTAATGTTGAAATATAGCTGCTTGATAAACTGTTTAATAATATAAAGTCAAGTATGTTGTGTAGTAATTTATTTTGACGTTTGTTAACATACAATCAATTTTTAAGTTTTTGAATGCGTTTGTTATTACAAGATAATTGAGAAATGGTTGTGTACACCAACAAAGAGAAATTAAACATGATTTTGATCTACGGCGAATGTAGAAGAATTTCCCATGATGGCAAAAGGTTATTCCATTTACGTTTTCCCAATTTGCCTAAACCAGATCATAAGACTTTTATTTCTTTAACTAATAATTTGAAAAATTGCGGAAGTTTTAAAGAGTTAAAGCATAATAAACAGTTAACGGCTACAAATGATGCAGATACTGCTTTAGTAAATAACAATATTGTAAATAATCCAATATGTCTTTACGGAAATTATCGTCTGAAACAAATATTTCCTACTCCTCATGTCAAAGAATTTTAAAGAAAAATAAGTACCATCCGTATAAAGTATATTATGTTCATCGTTGAAGACCTGGTGATTTTCAGCGTCGGTGGTATAAATTTTATTGCCGAATTTAAGAAAATCCCAATTATTTGAAAAATGTGTTGTGGAGCGATGAGAGCTGTTTCCATAGTAATGGGCTTGTAATAAATAATCCGAGGCGGATACGAAGAACTAGAAATCAAACAGTTTTTAAGGTAAATGTATGATGTGGAATATGGAACGGATACATGGTCGGACTTTATTTATTTCATGAATAGTTAAATGGTGCTAGATATCGGAGGATCCTGGAAGAGGAGTTGCCAAATTTATTAAGAAGCATTCCTCATGACGGGCACATAGTCTGATTTCATCAAGACGGGGCACCAGCACATAGTTCAATAATAGCAGTTAGACACTTGCAACGAACATATCCTAGAAGATGGATAGGAACTAATAGGGTAATCAGGTGGCCAGCACGGTCACCGGACTTAACCCTATTAGATTTCTTCTTATGGGGACATCTAAAAAATTTAGTTTACACTGTACCAATCGATGATATACAACAAAATATATGCGAGTGTTGCCACAGTAAATATAAATACCTTATTGAAAGTAACTAGGAAAGGAATAATTAAACTTAATTGGATGGAATCTGCAGTAGGTTCTTGATGAAACATATTCAATAGAATAATTATAAATATTCAAAAGAATAGTTACAATACGCACTTGGTTTATTGTTTCATTAGTTTTGTTCAGATTTCTCTGACATACGTTTCGGCCTTGCGACCATTATCAAAGAATCTTAAAAACTGTTTTTAAGACTCTTTGATGTCAGAGAAATCTGAACAAAACTAATGAAACAATAAACCAAGTGCGTATTATAACAATTCTTTTGAATATTTATAATTATTCTATTGAATAATTAAACGGTTTAACACGTGTATCCATGAAGGAGGAAACAGTTTTGAACATTTATGTTAAAAATAAATACATACATATGTACATATTTTATTTAAAAATCAAAAAGAAATTATTAAAAATCTTATTTGACTTTAAATTATCTCTCTCTCTCTCTCTCTCTCTCTCTCTCTCTCTCTCTCGAAAACCACTGGTTTTAGCAGAAAAGTGTGTACCACAAAAAATACTGTAAAATTAACATAAACTTTAATATTATACTTTCAAAGTTCCAGTTATCGAAAATTTTTTTTCCGGCCTCGCGACGTCACGGATGTCACTGTCATTGACAACATTTGAACGATAAAATAAAGCCACCAAAAATATGTAACGATTGGCCTTTTAATAAACACCACACCACATAAATTAGACAACCCCCAATTCCAGAAGCCAGGGCTTGTGCGGAAGGGGGTTACACATTGAAAAAACGCGGACATACAACCATTTCCTCCGACAGTGTCAGTGCCGGAGCCAGGATTCGAACCCGGTGGTGCGATGTCCGTGTGATTAATCGCGATTGCCACCTCGCGCCTTAACCCACTCAGCTATCGACCAGATAAAATTGAAATTGACCACCTCTTTTCGTTAATACGGAAACTGCCTGGAGAGTTTTAGGTGAATCACCCTGTATGTTTAGCTACTCAGATTATGGTCATTAATCAACTGCTTTTGAACAAGTAATAGTATTCATAAACCTGTGAGTCGGATAGGACCTCCAAAAATGTGAATATTTTCTAATCTAACGAGACTATATTTTCCCCCCGTTTTCGAGGATGCTAAACACAATGGCGGTGGCAAAATTTTTCTCCGAGGTCACCCAACACCCCAAACAGACAAAAATCACCCCCGAAAGGGGTAAACCGCGTATCCGCCGTTTCCTACCATCCAAACCTGTGTTACCCCCATTTCCGAGGATGTTGAGCATGATGATGATGTCAAGACCCCTCCTCGACCTCCACCAACCCCTCCAAACGGCCAAAAACCACCCCCAAAAGGGATAAACAGCGGAGAGGCCATATTTTCTCGGCTAAACCCATGTTACGCGTAGTTTTTGAGGATGCCGAGCACGATGATGATGCCGAGACCCCTCTTCGACCCGTCAAATGGCTAAGAACCACCCCCGAAAGGAGTAAATCGCGGATGGACCGTCTTCTCTCGGCTAAATCCGTGTTACCTCCATTTTCGAGGATGATGAACATGATGGTGATATCGAGACCCCTCCTCGACTACCGTTAACCCCCCAGACGTCCAAAAATCACCCACGAAAGGGGTAAGCCGCGTATCCACCGGCTTCTACCATCCAAACCTGTGTTACCTCCGTTTTAGAGGATGCTAAGCACGATGGTGGTGATGTGGGATCTTTTTCCCGAGGCGAACCGGCCCCTCAAAGGGACAAGAACTACCGCTTTGATACGCGATTATATGAAGTAAGCGAGTAAGTTCGCAGATCATTGAATACGTACCGGATGATGATTACAGGTATCTTGATTGACTGTTCAGCTGAAAATAAAATGGGTGCATACTTTGTGTCTAGGTTTCAGATGGGAAAATCGGGTATATGCCGGTAATTGCCTGGTGCCGCTACTGAACGTGCTCCTGTGTGTACTCTTCACCGCCGCGAGCCCGCGTACTTTTGAATTAAATTCTTCCGTGAAAAAATCAAAAAGTACGAGTATAATGATAATTTTGTCCGTTTGCCGAGCGAGGAGAGGTCGCGATATTTTTTTTATCCTCAGTATCCTCGAAAACGGAGGGTAAAACGAGTTTAGCTGAGATAAAACGGCCTATCCCTTTCGGTGGTGAATTTTGGCCGTTTGGAGAGTTGGCAGGAATCGAGGAGAGGTCTCTACATCACCATCGTGCTCAGCATCCTCGAAAACTAGGGGTAAGACGGGTTTAGCCGAGAAACGACGTCCTATCCGCGGTTGGTTTTTGGCCGTTTGGGGGGTTCGCGGGGATCGAGGAGAGGTCTCTACATCACCATCATGCTCAGCATTCTCGAAAACGGGGGTAACACAGGTTTGGATGGTAGGAGACGGCGGATACCCGGTTACCCCTTTCAGGGGTGGTTTTTGTCCGTTTGGGGAGTTGGGAGACCTCGGAGAGAAATTTTACCACTACCACGATGGTGGTGGTAAAATTTCTCTTCATACGATGTTTAACATCTTCGGGGAGGGAGACATAGTCTCGTTAGATTAGAGAGTATTCACATTCCTGTCCGACTTACAGAATGCACTAAATGGCGTGAGTTATAAGCGTGAGTTATACATATATTATAATTCACTAGATACAGCCCATCAGCTTTCCGATACAGTGAAATGGAATGATCCATTATTATTATTGAGGGAAGGAAGGTCATTTGACACGTTTGATTAATTTTAACGTTTAAATGTTGACATTTGTAAATAATGTTTCTGTATACTTACAATCTAATATTAAAACTATTATAATCGTAGATAAAGTATGGTATTCAACTCGCCATAATGGTAATAACTCACTTGATGAATTCACAACTCTCGCTTGCGGTTCGTGCTGCAAATTTCATCTGGGTGAGTTATTACCTACATTAACGCTCATTGAACAATATACTGCCAGTGCCCCTTCGACACCGAATAGATATAAGGATACTGAAGAAAACATCTTTACCGAAGTAGAAACTGAGAATCCCAACATAAAAAATACTGACAACGAAACTACGGAAACGCCACAGAAAAAAGAAGAATTTGAGAACACAGACAACAAAATACTAGGGAAAAAAGCTGAGAAGAAAAGGATAAACACAGAACGAAAAGAAGAAAAAGAAAACACAGAATCTGTCGCTGAACGTATCCTTAAGAAAAAGAAGAAATAATATATATAATAAAATCTTTTCTTTCTATTCCTTCTTTTTCTCATAGTTATTTATTTTTATAATTATATTTCATTATATATTTCTTTCTTTTTTTTTACTTATTATGAAGAAAATTAAAATAAGCCATGTTAATGTAAGGTCACTTCTGCCTAAATTTAATGATCTTCAGGTAATGTTACCCAATTATGAGCTATTCGGTGTATCTGAAACATGGCTTTATAATGTGCCCTCTGAGTCAGTATGGGTAGAAGGATATACATTTATAAGAAAAGACAGGGAAGGGAGAGGTGGAGGCATCGGCTTTTACGTTAAAAATTCTTTGAAATATACAGTTGTAGACACGTCTAATGAAATTGAACAGATTTGTATTTTGATAAATGTAAATAATTCTAAATATTTCTTTTGTGTAGCGTACCGTCCACCACAACAAAATATAAACTTTTTTATTGACAAAATAGAAAATACTATTAGTACATGTATGGCAATATCTGATAATATATACGTCATGGGGGATATAAACATTGATTTACTCAAAAATGACAACCCAAGCACAATTTTATATAACAACTTCTTGGACACGCTAGGCTTGACCATTATTAATCAGCCAACTCGAATTACTCTCACATCTAGCACACTCATTGATCATATTATTAGTGGATGTGGGGGTTTCAGATCACGACTTAACAGAATGCTCGATTTCACTAAAGGTAAATAAAGCTAAGCAATTTCTACACACATACAGGAATTACAGTAAATTCGATAAGGAAAATTTTCTTTCGGACCTGCGGGTATCACCTATTGATAGTATTTTCTACACACAGAGTATTGACAGTAAGTTGAATATTTTAAACGATACTATATTAAACCTACTTAATCAGCACTGTCCGCTTAAAACTGCCAGAATATCGAAACCTCCAGCACCTTGGCTTACTGAAAATATAAGATACTTAATGTCCTTGAGAGATAAAGCAAAAACTAAATATAAAAAAACGAAAGAAGTCAGAGATTGGAATTATTACAAATCAATAAAGAATTATCTTAATGTGGCTATACAGAATGAAAAAAAGGCTTATTTTCAACATAAATTAGCTATAAGCGATAGCAGACAAATCTGGAAAGAATTAAAACATCTAAATATTAAACCTCAGAAAAATAGTAATATTCCCCCTGAACTGAATAATGTAGATTTAGTTAATAGTTACTACATTAACTGTATACCTACTAGCAACGTAAGTGATGAAAATATTGTACGTTTTTACCAAGACAATCAAATGAGCGCAATGGAACAACATTTTTGCTTCCGGTTGATTAACGATGACATTATAATTAAAACTTTAAACGAAATTAAATCATCGGCCGCTGGGTATGACCAAATAAATATCCACATAATCAAATTGTGCTATCCATATATAACTAAATATTTAACTCACATTATAAACAGTTGTATATTAGAACAATATTTTCCTGATAAATGGAAACAAGCCTTAATTATACTCCTTCCAAAAATAAGCGATCCTTCCGAATTCAAACATCTAAGACCAATTAGTATATTACCGACGTTGTCAAAATTATTTGAAAAAATTTTGAACATGCAGCTAAGAGAATTCATTACCACTAATAATATCTTGCCGGATATCCAATCAGGTTTTAGGTCTGGTTATAGCTGCACAACAGCTCTATTGCAGGTGACTGATGATATTCTGGAATCAAGTGTCAGCCTTAGTTTTGCTAGATTTCTCGAAAGCCTTTGACACCTTAAACCACAAAGTTCTTTTTGCTATCTTGCACTATATAGGCTTTGGTGTAGAAGCTATCAATTTAATAAAAAGCTATCTCACACATCGAGTACAGAGAGTTAAACTAGACGGAGTTATATCAATACCTTTGCCCGTTGCTGTTGGTGTACCACAAGGCTCAATTTTGGGCCCCTTGCTGTTCACCTTATACACTAGTGTTTTTACTCAATATATAGAATATTGCAAAGTACACATGTATGCGGATGACCTTCAGTTACTTCATAGTTTTTCTGCTACTCAGGTTCATGAAGCAGTTCATAAAATTAATGCTGACCTTAGTACCATAGCTGACTTAACTAGCCAACATCATCTGCCTTCCTTCCCATTTGCAAATTGAAAAAAATAACTCCTCCTTCAAGCGGAAACTGCGCAGGATTTTGTTAGATGCACAGACTTATAGTAAGTATTGACTTATAACTAAGTATTATATTATTGCCATATGATCTAATGTGGAAATAAATTTTCTCATAGCGTTTTTTCGGGCATTTAAATGTTGTTAATTTGTTTTATATAAGTAAATATTATGCTATTTAAATGTTGATGTTAAACTGTAATTTATAATTGTTTTATTGTAACTTATACTGTCTATTGCAGTTAATTTGATTAACTATAATTTATATCTACGGGTTAAGTGTAAGAGCAGATGGCCAGCGTAAGGCTTACCGAACTGAACTTCGCCCTTTCTTTGAATAAAGACATATTATTATTATTATTATTATTGCTTTAACTTCTCTTTATATTATCTAAAAAGTGTATATAAGTGTGGTATTTATAATTACTTAATAGTAAAATCCCTATTACTTACACGCATTGTTTATACTGGGAAAATGCTCTTTCTCAATTTCCTTAATATCTTCCTTATTCCAAACATAATTTACTATGCCTGTACAGTACCGTGCACGTATTTAAATTTTGTTTTGCTTAGCTTTCAACCAAATTTTTGTTTACTATTCGTTATCGTTGTTTTTCTTTCTTTTTAATAAATATGTGATATATGTTTCTCAATATAGCTTCTTTTCTCTTTTCTAGCCTACTTTGCGACAGACTCAAAGAAGGGGAAACTTAATAAATCTAAAAGGAAGTGCATGTCGTGGGAGAATAAACATAGTTTATACACGCGTGTGAAAATGGGGTTACTGTGTTGAATTGAAACAGTGTTTACTTAATAATCAGATCTTGATGATCCATCACTTTAAATGCACTTTGTTTTAAAACCCACTGGAAAATTTATCGGGCTTGAACGTTTTAACACTTGCAGTTCTTGTACAAACTAAATTTTTTATTTTATTTTTCAACCTAAAAGGCGTGACTGGGGTAAAATTGTTCTATTTCCACTCTTGTTAAAGCCTACTAATATCTGAAAAGTATAATTTAGTCCATCGTAAAATTACTAAGTATTTTCTACTACTATCTTCAAGTTTTATTTTAAGAAAGGAAAGGATTTTGTATGATTTGTCATTGTCAATACGGCTATCAAAAAAATATTGAAAATAGAGCGCTGTTCTGCTTTTAAACCATTAATAACTTATTTGGCTGAATAGGGCACTGGATTATCGCAAAAAAAGAACATTTGAATTAATACCGTATTATTTACTTCAACAATAATAACAAAATGTAACGTTTTTTAATTTAGTACAAATAATAATTTATAAAAACTGTTCAAATTGTCCACCGTTATTCTCGATACACGTGCGTTCTCGTTGACATTTGTGCATACCTGGAGTTATGTCATTAAAAGCGTCAATAATTCTTTGAATCAATTGGTCTACATCACCTACGGCTTCGTAGTAAACTTTATTTTTAAATACCCCCATAAAAAATAGTCCAAGGGGTTTAAACAAGGAGATCGAGGTGGCCACCTTACAAGTCCATTGGTTCCCAAACACCTTCGATGAATTCGCATATTCAAATATGCCCAGACGACTATTGAATTATGTGGCCCACATCCATCTTGCATAAACCAATTAGAATTTTGAGAAATGCAAAAGGCAATTCGTCAACAACTTCTACTAAATTTTGGTATTTTACACTATTTAAATTACCCTCTATGAATTTGGGCCCGATTAGAGTATTTCCAATTAAACTACACCATAAGTTGATGGAATATCGTATCTGAGATCTCACTTCTTGGGTAAGGTGAGAATTAACAGTGGCATAGAAATGTTTATTCCTCCTATCAAAGACTCCGCAATTTGTAAAC
The DNA here is from genome assembly GCA_963675555.1 of Leptura quadrifasciata. Classification (NCBI taxonomy): domain Eukaryota; kingdom Metazoa; phylum Arthropoda; class Insecta; order Coleoptera; family Cerambycidae; genus Leptura; species Leptura quadrifasciata. The sequence goes on along the minus strand of OY776677.1, from coordinate 150,618,938 downwards.
GTTGTATCGTCTGACCATAAGTTCTTATTATGGACACATTGGTTGGCATTTAAGTTTCTTCTGAACCAATTGCAAAAAGTAAGTCTTCTGTTTTGATCACCTGGATGTAATTCTGTACAGTTTTAAATTTAAAATCATGATATTTGTGTTTTTTAAAAATTCTTTGAACTCCACTTGTCGTTATTCCACATTCAGATGCTATCTTGCTAGATTTTTCCGGATTTAAATAAATTTGCGCTAATACATTTATTTCATTTATCGTATTCCTGCAATGATACTTTCCTCGTTTTTTTTCAACGCTGCCTGTTTCAGTTAAATTCTTTGACACAATATAAAAAGATTTTCTTGAAGGGTGATGTCTGTCGGGATACAAACGAGCATATTCTTGAACAATCCGGGAAACATATCTTAAACTTCTGAAGTACACATCGTACATATTTTTTTTTCGCTATCAGAAAAATGAACCATATTAAGCAGAGACACTTAGAAAATAAAAATGACTAAAAAATGGTAACAAATAATCTTAAACAATAATGCAGTTATTTACAAAACGTCACAGTTAGAGGGATAACAAGTTGCTATGACATTTAGTCCTTCACTTGTTTTTCACAGCCTACCTATATAAATAAGTATTTGTACTAGATTAAACAACCGTTACATTTTGTTATTATTGTTGAAGTAAATAATACCTAGTATTTATTCAAATGTTCTTTTTTTGCGTTAACCCAGTGCCGTATTCAGCCAAATACGTTATTAACGGTTTAAAACCAACACAACGCTCTATTTTCAATATTTTTGATGATAACCGTATTGACAATGACAAATCATACAAAAAAATTTGAAAATACATGACCGTATTTAAAAGAAAGTTGCTGGTGGCCCAACTTAAACGAAACTTTTTATTTAATATCTGATTATACAGAGTTACAGCTATATTAACACCTAATAATAAACCTAAACAGATTGTTTTGATGTTTTGTTAAATAAAGACAAAAAAGTGGAAAAACTTAAATCTTAAATTTTTTATTTTTTAAAATATCTTGAGAACTATAAAAGATATTAGGAACCTCAAGAGGAAGTTTCATTTGTTCCGAAATTGAGCAACTTTTTCCCCATTTAACCTTTGCTGTATCTTCTATACTTTACGAAATACCAATACTGTCCCTGTGAATTAGTTGGGACCCTGTATAAGAGTGCTGTCAATTAGTAGGCAGGATAACTTTTCTATACAGGGTGGGGCAGTATTGCGTTGGAACTTGATATCTCGAGTCCTACTATAGCTAGAAATTTTTTTAAAAAATTGCAAGTAAACTAGATAAGAAAGTCTATAACTGGAAATTATTTCCGAACATACAGGGCGAGCCAAAACGAAATGTATATGTAAGTATATCAGTACATTTTTTGCAACCTCTTTCAACAAAAAATTTATTACATCCAAGTGGTTGGGAGATATTCAATACTAATATAGAAATGAATAGAGCCTAGAAAGGGGCTTCAAAAAATGTATTGATATACATAGCATTCCATTTAAAAAAAAGGCACTTGGTCCTGTAATTTCGTCTTGGCTCGCATGTTCGAAAATAATTTCCAGTTATAGACTTTTCTATCTAGTTTACGTATATCAGATATGTAATATCGATGTAAAAGTAACTTGATTTAAGACATCGTTTGATAGCCTGCCTAGGAAAATAATACGAACTTGAACTTGAAGCAAAGAAAGAAGCAAATAGAATGTTAAAGGGTAAAATGTGAAATGTAACTAGCAAGAGTTGAAATATACAAGTCTCTGGTTCTATAATGAATCAGGTCATCACTTTCCACTCCTCATTTACAGATTTACCACTCAATATACATAGACAAATAGATTTTATTGATCATTTAAGATGAATAATATTTCTAGCTCTCTCTCCTGTACTGAATATTTCATAATATTAATCAATTCAAAACTCTGCGTGCCAAAATAAAAAGGGACAGTGAACTTGCTCACAAAAGTTATATTCAGCGCACAGAAACGCACATTAAAACAAATCCAAGCAACTTCTGGTCTTTTCTGAATACTATGAAAAATACAACTAGCATACCAAACTCCATGTGTTTCAACAATAGTTCCCTAAATGACACCCAAGGCATTGTCGATGCATTTGCCGAGTACTTTCAATCGTCTTTTATCACATCATCCACGTACAACAAAAATGAACAAGAAACCACGGGACATGTTCCTCAACTTAATATCCCAACCTTTTCCGAACAAGATGTCTTAAAGGCTCTAAAAAAATTTAAAAATAAACTCACTACGGGTTCCGATGGTATACCAGCTTTCTTGTTAAGAGACTGTGCCCCAATCTTTGCCTTACCACTGTTTATCATCTTTAACTTAGCACTGCGAACAACTACTTTTCCCCAGGACTCAATCTAAAATATGCCCTGTTTTTAAAAAAGGTAACAAGATTCTTATCGAAAATTATAGACCCATAGTTATCCTGAATAATTTTGGCAAACTCTTTGAAATTGTTTTATACGATATAATCTCTTTCCATGCAACATCTCAACTCTCCTTCAGTCAACACGGGTTTTTGGCAGGTAGATCTACAGTTACCAAGTTGGTAAGTGTTACACATTTCATCGCAAATACACCGGATCAAGGTGGTCAGACAGATATAATTTACACATACCTGTCTAAAGCATTTGACAGACTGGATCATGGGCTCCTACTGCGAAAGTTGTCAGTCTTTGGCTTAAGTCTTGACTTTCTAAGTTTCTTCGAGTCATATCTTTCTAACAGGAGATTAAACGTCAAGTATCATGGATTCTCATCTATTGAAGTACTAGCGACGTCAGGAGTTCCGCAGGGCTCTGTTCTCGGCCCACTGTTTTTTATAATTTTCATCAATGGTATTTGCCGAGATTTGAAAAGTAATGTCCTTCTATATGCCGATCATCTTAAACTGTTTGCATCTATTAATTCCGAAGAAGAATGCCGTCGTTTACAACATGACCTCTCAAAAATAAATTCGTGGTGTGAAATCAATACCTACCTTTAAATATATCCAAATGTAATGCGATGACTTTTACGAGGAGAAATAACTCGATAAACTTTTCCTACAAAATAGGCAATGAAATGGTTATAAGATGCACTCAGTTCAAGGATCTTGGAGTCATCTTTGACTCAAAATTAACTTTTGCTCCTCATTTAGATTACATCTTTTTACATAATTACATCTTTTCAAACTCGCTCATACGGTCTATTCTATTTGGATACACCAAGAACAAATGTACTAAAATCTTCTTCTATTCACAATATGTGCTCAAATTACCTAAGCTATCAGGCGAACCTCGATATTTTCAGTTGTAGTATTAATAATATAAAACAATGTATTTTAAATCACTCTTAGATTAACCTTCAGTTTTCTACTACGCCACCGTTTAAACTATGTCCTCATATATATTATTTTTGTTTGTTGTTTCCTCTCTTCAGTTTATTAGTTTAGTAGTTTAGTTTAATAGTAATTATCCTCTGTAAATTATTTAGTATTAAGTTCCTATTTCTGTATATTTTTTGTATATTTCCTGCCCTGTAATTGGATGCATATCTGTCTGGGCAGCTGTATTCGTAAAATAAAATAAATTAAAAAAAAATAATAATAGGACTCTGTGGCATTAAAAAACTGACACTACAGTGAGATCTCCGATCGATTAATGGTACACAATTTTTTGCTACTCTCAAAAAATTGAACTATATTCCGGACGAATGATTATTTGCAGAATACTGCATAAGCTGCACTAATGAATTTTATTATATTTATATAAATATATGTTATATTTTAATGTAGTCGTTTCAAAGGCAGACTGCTATTTGGTCATCAAATCAATAGATTTACCTCACTATATATTTTATAGTTTATTTTGAACCGTTTCATATGTTTATTTATTTAAATTTAATGTACTGTAAAACACGCACGATGCACAGTAATATAAAATTTTAATAGAGTTTGTTACGGCGACTGTTTTGCAACTAACAGAGAAATATTATGGAACTGGATACAATGACATGTAGGTAAATCTATAATATCTGATAAAATAAAAATGGAAACAGTGCAGTTAATAAACTGAACTCCAGGGGCGGATTTAGAATTTGGCCAAGGGGGTGGGGTGGGTGGCGCAACGGCGGAGTATTTAAGTGGGTAGTAGAGCAGTCGATTTTTTTCTTTTTTTCAAGAATTTCAAGTGTAGCCAAAATTTGAATTTTATTATATATTAAAACTAAATTTTCATTAATAGTGAATTAAAACAACGGCGTGTTAAATATTTTTTATCCACAATCACATTATAATTGGAGTTTTATCCACCTTATGAGGCATATAAAGTACCACTTTATTCACTAGTGGAATAATGAAATTACTTTATTCCACTAGTGAAATATTGAAAAATACAATCTTAAATCAATTACATTTTATTTATTTTTTATTAATATTAACATTTATATTAATAGACATTTCCTTATTTGTTTTATCATATTTCACTTCGTTTTCATTAATAACAAGTTGGTAGTTGTCTACAGTTTCAGAGCGCATTGTTCTTGTCGAAGTTTCAACACCTTCCAAGTTTTTTTAAATTAATTTCAATAATTTTTGACGTTAGAACCGCTAACAGAGCGAAATGTCAAATCATTATTTGATGAAATCTGATTGTGAATGACCGTGATTGTGGGTAAAACGTTGTATTGTCGAACTTCGTTCTCGAGTTTAAACTTTCTCGCATGGATAAAACGCTATCTAAAACACTTATACAATAAATAACCATTAATTCATTAGAAATCGACAAAGTAAAACAAAAAAAATAACACTTTAACTTGTGTTAAAAAACACAACAAAAAAACAATAACACTAAAAATACTAAATAAGTAGTCATGTAAAATATAGTATAATTAATAAAAAAATATCAAAAGTTAATGGAATATAAACCTGAGTAGTTTGACATCAGTCGACAATAAAAATACTTAAAAACTAAGACAGAACTGTAGGTATATGGTATATATAAATAACTATAACTAATAAAAATAAAAAGTAGAGAGAATAGAAGAAAAGTAGTTTTTATTGTTTTTTTTTTCTGCCTAGTAAAATTGCATACAACTATACATATAATAATAAAGTCAATCCGTCTTTTTTGTTCGCAAATCTCCCCGCGCCCCCCTCTAAATCCGTGACTGCTGAACTCACATAGGTATTGACAGCTTTCGCGTCAATACGGTGTTGTCTGTTCGTTTTAGTTGAAATTTAAATCATGAAGTAACATTAGAGAGGGAAATTGTGTGGAATAAGGAAATTGTACATTAACCTTTCGAATTGTCATAAATTTTCCGCTCCAAAAATCCCGTTATACGTAAATTATTTACTTTTGCTTCTCTCTACCTTTGGCATATAATTCTAGTTTCTCTTTCATTACATTCCCTGGCATGCAAATAGTTCTCGGTAGACATTACTGAGGGAGATTGTGACAGGGTAGGTCCTGAAGATAATTTTGTGGGGATGTTACCCAGATTATAACAACGAATTTTTTACTTGTATTTTACATGAAAAGTGTGGAAGATTTTCATCTGCAAATAAATAAATACCTAATTATTTACATCCCATATATTTCTCAAATTTTTTATTTTGAGATTAATGGAACAAACATCAAGTTTTTGTATTTAAGTTTTAATACAGTGGAAATACATTTATTCAATTAAAAAAATGAAGAACAGGCAAACATCAGAAAAACTGGGCAATAATAATAGTAAACTGTATTGATCCTTTGTATAATGCAAATCATTGTAAATAGGATAGGTCAAAACGGGATACAGAAAATGCACAAGCTATATAATAAAAAAAAAACATCATAGAAATATAAATACATATAATCTATAGAAGGAGTCGGACGAACTAGCAAATGTTTGCGTCTGGGACTAGACAATGTCCCTCCCCCGTTTTCGAGGTTGCTGAATCGATTTCCAGGGTCAAACCAATTTGTCCACCTCAGCAACCCCCTTCACATGGGGAAACTCGGGATCGATTCAATTATAGATGGAAAAAAAAATGCACCCCCTTAATGGTTGAAACCAACCTTCATGTTGATTATACAATAATCCTGGTCACCTACCACCTTCGTCAAAAAGATGCCTGCTACAAAATATTAATCCCCCCCCCCAGAAAAAAAAAATTCCACCCTTTTGAAAGGTGAAGACAACCCCCGATGGTGGTTGCACAACCCAGTCACCTACCACAAAAAATATCAATTTTCTAACCCCCTACAGGAGTGGAAACCTGGGGTAGGGATAGCAGAGGTCAAATTCCTCGAGGGACCTTCCGTTCTACTCGAGGGAACAACAATTAGTCGAAAAACTGGGGAAACTAAACGAGTTCACGGTAAAGGGGACTTTGGGAGTGGTTTTTGGCCAATTTGAGGGGTTTACCGAGGTGGAAAAAGTGCTTTGACCCCGGGAATCGATTCAGCACCCTCGAAAACGGGGGAGAGATGTTGTCTAGTCCCAGGCGCAAACATTTGGTAATTTCGTCAGAAATTCCGACTTTAAATGGACCAATATATAAAATCGGGAAAAATACCACACTAGCAGGAGACATTGTTTTTAAAAATACTATAAATTCACTAATTGAATAAAGTGGTTCAGTGATGAGCTGTTATTTTAAACGTCTTTTAAAAATTATGAAAGAAACACTGTTTCGAATATCTTCAAATAGTATATTTTAAAAAATGAGATCCTGCATACAGGTGTGATTTTTTGTAGATTTCGTCATCGTGTTTTAATGGCGTAATGTTATCTTTGCCTCGGGTGTTGCATGAGTGAATATCACTATTAGTCATTAAATTGTTTCTTTTTTTCGTGTATATAAAAGTTAGTAGTTTCCAGAGATATATAGAAGTAATACTGAATATTTTGTTGGCTAAAACAGTCACGACAAGACGACCGCTATGGTATATTAAATATTAAACGTAAAATTAGTTTTTGTAGAACAAAAACTCTACTAATATCTTTTAACTGTCGCCACAAGACTATGTTGTAAGCTATCGCCGAACAGATAGATGCGTAATAAAAGTTTGACAATACTGCTTCATCCATTGAGTTTTTTAGTTGGATCGATAGAAAAAAAGCTTTTATTTAGTTTGTTGCATACTGCCTCAATATGCATTTCCCAGAAAAAAGTTTTGTCGATAAACACACCTAAAAGTTTACTTGATAAACTTGAGGACAATTCGCATTCATTAAAATTGAAATTAAAATTATGGTCAACTTGATATTTATCATGAATTGGCAACCAAATTGTTTTATTGTGATTTATCATACATCTATTCTCTGTAAACCACAGAGCAAATTTCTTGAGAACAGTATTGACCCTAATATGAATATTTTCTGGTTGTGGGTGTGATATGACGATAGTCGTATCATCCGCGTACATAAAAACATGCTATTGTGGTATATTTGTGGGAAGATAATTGATAAACAGTAAAAAAAATAAGCGGCCCAAGGACACTGCCTTGTGGGGTGCCTACATTCGTATTAAATTCATCTGATTTTACATTATCAACTTTGACATAAAATTTTCTATGAAATAGAAAATATGTCAACCAGCTATTTGATTGTCCCATAATAGTACCCAGTACTATTTCATTTTTATCCATTTTATCATAAATACAAATCTACGCAGCCAATTTCTGCGGAACAACCTCTTCGAAAGCCGTGCTGGCATGATGATAAGATATTATTGCTATTTAAAAATTCTAATGTTTTCTTATAGATTACCTTCACGAAAATTTTTGAAAAACGCTTAACAGAGCAATAGGTCTATAGTTTTCAATATCTTGGTTATTACTTTTTTGTAAATTGATACTATGGTTACATGTTTAAGGAGATCTTGAAATTTTCCACAAGTAATTGATAAGTTTATCAAATCTGACAAAATTTTGTATCATTCTGTAGAGCATTTTTTAACAAGGTTAATGGGAATCATGTCAATGCCTGTAGATTTCTTTATTTAATTGAATGGAATCTGCGGTAGGTTCTTGATGAAACATATTCAATAGAATAATTATAAATATTCAAAAGAAGAGTTACAATACGCACTTGGTTTATTGTTTCATTAGTTTTTTCTCAGATTTCTCTGACATATGTTTTGACCTTGCGACCGTTATCAATCAATCAATCAATCAAAATAACTTTATTTATATTACAGAACAAATATCTAACCAGATATCTACCTCGCATTTGGCCCTGTAACCAACGCATATTGTTTGTCACGTTGGTGGTAACAGGGTCCAGCGGAGCAGCGCTGGTTCAATTTATAATCTTGTTGATTGTATCTTGAGTACATTTAGTGATGCATTCAAGACACAATCAACACACTCATTCTCCTATTTACAAATAAAATTTAAAATGAGTAATATAATAATTGTACACTACTAAGTAGTTGAAAACAGTTAACAATAAAATTTGATGGTATATCACTTATTTAATTTTGTGCTACTGGTGCGGGTACCAAAGCCTATAATGATGGATCCCGTTGCAAGATTTCCAATGGCGAGCAGAGTTACTGCTGAATCTTTTGTACTCTATAATTTCTTGTCTAAATATAATTTTGATTTTACGATGCACTAGAGATAAATTTATATAACAAACAAAACAAACAAGAACAAATAAAACAAAAATGTACAAACATAAACCAAGAGTAATAGGAAAGATTTAACAGTTATGAAATATCAGTACAGATAGGTAGGGGACCGTTGTTCATAAATTCTGTTTGTGTATTTGTAACGTTTTTATGGTTTCTTAGGGCCTTCTTAATTTCTAAAATTTTAAGCATGTCTAGGATTTTAACTTTGTTTGCATTATGCAAAAGTTTAACACTACTACCGTTAAAATCGTGATTTTGCTCAATGCAATGTTCAGCGAAACCAGTTGATTTTTTATTATATAAAATAGACTGTTTGTGTTCTCTTAGGCCACTCTGACCTATATATACGGCATCACAGT